>CANSGD010001388.1:0-600000 GCA_947645195.1 Patellifolia procumbens | reverse complement strand
ATTAAATCCCACTTTGCTTATGTTGCACACCCACAAGCAAACGGACAGGTAGAGGCTTTTAACAAGATTTTATCAGAAGGCATAAAAAAAGAAGTTAGAAAATGCCAAGGGCTTTTGGGTGGAAGAACTTCAGCTGGTCATATGGTCCATCAGAACTACAGCCAAGAATTCAACAGGGGAAACGCCCTTTATGCTAGTCTATGGAACAGAAGCTGTCCTACCCATTGAAATTGAAGAACCCACCCTCCACGTCATGTTATATTCAGAAGAGACCAACTGGGCGGCAATGCGTCTGGCATTGGACAAGTTGCCAGAAGTCCGAGGTAATGCTCTTTTGAGGATGGAATTGTACAAATTACGCATGGCTAGGGAGTTCAACAAACAGGTAACCAGACGACCTCTCAAAAAAGGGGATCTGGTTCTTCGGAAGATTGAGGCAGTAGGACGAGCAAAGGAACTTGGAAAACTAACCCCGAACTAGGAAGGTCCTTATCTGGTGGTCGAAGAGGTTCGCAGCGGCACATTTAAGCTACAAGACTTAGATGGACGTCCCATACCCTGAACCTGGAATTCCGATAATCTGAAAAGATACTATGTTTAAAGCAGTTTGTAGTTTTTTACATTTTACAAACAAAGTGCTACGGCACAGAAAAATCATTTAGAAATGTATTCCATGTACCTTAGCTTAGGCTAAGCAAACTTCATATTAATACATTTTAAATTCTGGTCTATCGTTTGAGTTGTTAGATTATATATGGGTTAACTGTTGGTCAATAACTCGTCCTACCACATATTCATCAAGGGGCATTTTATTATCCATAGCCATCTTGGGGCATTTTACCATGGATGGACGAAAGATGGTTACTAGATAATAAACCGCAAAAGACCATTGTGAAAGATAGATATTACTTCCCAAAGGAAGTCGTCTGCAAAAATCATCTCAGTCTGTTCAAGACATAGCTGATAAATAAAGACTTCTTGATTAAAGGTTTTTACTTGAACAAGAAGCAATTAGTAAATCGTCTAAAACCAAGTTCACCAAAACTTTGAAAATAGACGAACACTGCTTCCTAAAGGAAGTCGGCTAGAGAGACGTCTTTCCTCAGTAAAGGAAAGCTCCGTCATAATACCTAATAATACACAAAGGTATTATTTCCCAAAGGAAACCGGCCTAAATGAGACGCCTTAGTAAAGAAGGTCTCATTACTTACAATAAGGACGGACTTACACTTCCTTCCTACGATGTCTTCGTCTAGGAATAGACCAAGAGGCATCCTAAGAAGGGGGGCATACAGTACCATGTCCAGCAAGGAAAGAATAATCCTTGGACGTCTTCAATCTTACATTGATACAAACCAAAGTTAGTTCAGAAAGGAAAACGTCCAAAGATTGATCCTTGGACGTCTTCCCTTGAACCTAACTTGGTATTTAACCAATAGTTAGGTCAAGAAGGAAAACGTCCAAATAATAGTCCTTAGACGTCGTCCTTTGAAACTCACTTGGTATTTAGACCAATAGCTAGTTCGAGAAGGAAAACATCTGAAGAGTAACCCTTTAAGGAAGCCGTCAGAACATATTTACAAAATGGTTTATCTACTCGTCCAAGAGGTTTATACACTGGCCGCCTTCCTTCATGGGGAAACAATCGTCTAAAAGTAGCCAAGAAAAGGCAGGACGAGTGAAATTTCTAAAAGTAGAGATGAGAGTCATCTAGATGTTTATCTTGGACGCTTTCCTTCATGGGGCAATGGTGGTTAAGACATTTTGTAAATCCAAGACGCGTATCCTTGATTCCTGACGGGACGAGTAACCTGATAACTTAGAGAAATTTGAATGAAGATGTTTCGTCGTCGGCACAACATGTTATCCGCCTAAAGTTTCATGTTAAAGTTTCGCGTCTTAACAAAGTTCATCGTCTAAATGAATTTGACAAAAGACGAGTTAAGATTGGTTAACAGTTCCTTTGGACGAGTAAATTAATTACATGACAAAAATGGCCTTCTTGAGGATCCGCGTCTATAGTATGTTTCCCTTCCAAAGAATCTAATCAAGATCGTCCTTGATTAATCCTTGATTCTCCTTTAGACGAAGAAAGAGTATACTTAGAAAAATTTTGTTGATCTTGGCATACTTGTTTTGAACATCTTCGTCCTAAAGAGTGATTCAAGATGAGGATGATAACAGGCAATCACATGGAATGACCTTTAAGACAAATTACTAGAATAAACATTGGCCAAGCCAGTTAAAAGAAGGATTCTCATTTGGGCTACTCATTCAAGTGGACGATGCCAAAGTTCACAAAAGTACAGCACTACTGAGTTTCCATGTTACTACAACAAAACCAAACGGCAAAAGAAACCTCCTAATGTGATTACAAAGCATTAGAATTTCAGCAAAATATCCATGAAGTACAAACAAAATACTAAGTCAAAATTACAGCAAGAAGAGCGTCCTGATCTAGTTGTGGGCCAAGACTTGATGACAGTTGCGTACTTCTTCAACTTGTCAAGCTGAGCCTGAATATCTTTCCTTACCCTCTTTGCTGAGTACTTGGTGCAAGTTTTCTTAGACTTGCACCAGTTCTTATAGAACCGCCCCCTGACTTCCTCACTCAAATGAGTAGCCCAAATGAGAAAAGAAGGAAGTAGGAGGACGGTCGTTCTAGACGTTGGGAGGAGGAATAGATGCATCCTCCTCCATGGCAGTGTCATCCTCAACTTCTTCGTCCTCTAACTCCTCGTCTTCGTCTGTTTCATCGAAGACAGGGGGATCTTCGCCACGCTTTTTTGGCCTTGTGACACTCCTTCTGGAATTCAAGCCGGCGTTGAAAACGCCTCACTTGGTCAGGGTCAGCCATCATTTCCATGGCTTTCATTCCCCATCCTTTGGCCATTTCCAAAGACTCAGAGAAGGCTCGGAGGGCGTCCTGGAAGTCCAACTGAGCTTGATTCTTCAACTTACCCACTTCTGCCGTGAGTTCAGAAATCTTAGCCTCAAGCTCAGCCGAGGTAGCAGCAGCAGTCTCCTTATCCTTCTTCAGGTTGTCCATGAGAACATCTCGAGCCAGGAGCCACTCTTTCTTCTCCTTCAGCAGAGCAGCGATCTTTTGTAAGTGCAGCTTATTGGCTGACTCAAATTCAGCCGATCGCTTCTCCAAGGCCTCCAGACTCTGCCTGTGATAGATGTTACTCTCCTGGACAGTGACTATGGCCTAGTCTCCGGCCTTAGTCACCTTTTGAACACAGGAAACATTCTCCTAACGAAGGCCGCTTACATACCCTTCCAAGGCCATGCTCCGGGCGAACGCCTGAAAAGAAGTGAAATTTACCACGTTAACAAGATAGGTTGTAAAAGGTTTAAACCAAACAATGACGAGGTTAAATGAAGTACCTCGTCCAAGAGTTGAGACAAGTAGCCCACATGTCTAGCCGTGGCCCCCCTCAGACTGTCAACGTACTCATGAGGGAAGGCGTCATAGACATCCTTCTTTATTTTCTTCCTCTCAATCGAGGAGTACTTAGCAAATGAGGGGACAGCCTCGTCGGGCTCAGAAGCCAACTCACTCACGGCTGGAGCTTTTCCCTTATCTGAAAAAGATGAAGCATCAGTTCGGCATAAAGGGATGACCACTGCAAGCTGACAATGTTGGAATAGTATAGCTCACCCGACGATGCGGACTTTGTCCTGAATTGGTGAGGCATTTGCCCCACAAGCCGAGCTACTAACCCTGAGTAGGCCGAATCTTGAGGGTTAACCGCGTCCGGATTTGCCAATTCATAATTCAAACCAGCCGCGTCCAACTGGTTTTCCACATCAATGGGACTGGATTACGCTCCAGCTCCCAGAGTGACGGCCGGTGGCGGAATGAACACATGGTCAGTAGGCTTTCTCCCTTTCTCGTCGGAAGGGATAGGTGCCCTACGGACAGACGAACTCGCCTGTCCAACCCTCTTTGCCAGAACAAAGGACTTTGCTTTTGATTTCTTGGGGGATGAAGCTGGTTCTCCTGAAGCTGCAGGCCGCTTCCTCGATGAAGTCGGCTTGGTAATAGTTGCCCTGGCCGTTGGCGAATATTTCTGCAAAACAAAACAAGTCACATTAACATATTCAAAACCGAAGATGGAACCAAGAAGGAAAACGACCAGAACAACTATTAGTCCAGAAAGGGCACTTATGGTCACCAAAGTTCGTTCAATGAATAAAATAATCTTCAGTGAAGAACGTGTCAAGAACAAAGACCAACACAAACCAAAGGTTGCTCGGTGAAGGAAGTCGTCTAAACTCAGACATTTTCCTTCACGAAACCACCTTCGGTCAGTATGTTTTACAGGACGAAGATCAAAAGTGGATCGAAGGTTGTCCGTCGAAGAAAATCGTCTAGCCAGACGTTTTCCTTCACGGACCCACCTTCAGTCAAGAAGGGGACAAAATTTCAGACGAACCACCATTCAAATTATTTACAAAGGGGTCCGTCTAAAACCAGACGTCTTCCTTCACGAAGTGGCCTTGGGTTTAAGATTGAAAAGACGACGATGATTTAGAAAGAGGTCCGTCTAAAAAAAAAATTACCAGAGTTTCCTCTCTTTTCTAATGAGGAGCTTTTGAGTGCTCCGTCCACAATTCCTCGCCGAACTTGCTCATGTCTATTTCTCCTGTCCAAGCGGCTGGGATCCTTCTTCTTGCCAGTTCTGCATAAAGAAAAATTTGGTTAAGTACAAAATGGAAAATTTTAACACTCAGTTGGGGCAAGACCAGGACAATACCTGGATCTTCGCCCTCTTTCAGTCCAGCGGCAACCAAAAATTGCTCATTGTAAAACATATCTTTGAAGGGAATCCAACCACTTGGTCCCTTCAAAGCTATCTTTTTTGGCTTTGGGCGCCCGACTTCCCCATGCCCGGGGTGAATGTACTCCATGACCGTGAAGTGAGCTACCACGGCATCCTCATATTTGTTTTCTAACTCAAGTATGGGAGCACCCCGCCCAACATTGGTTACCGCCCGATTGTGATACCTATAGGGCTCAGCTGTCTCTGCGTCGGGAGCTTCGACGAACAAAAATTCCGATTTCCAGTTGTGCATCTTAGTTGGTTTCCCAAACACATTCATATACCCGGCTCTATTACATACACTATACCAGGTTCCCTCCATGGACTTTTGAACTTGGCAGACATAGTGTATGTGGGTGAAGGCCTTAAGGGACAGGACCAGGCCATATAGCTCACAGGTAGCAATAAAAGTTAGAATATTCAGCCAAGCATTGGGGGCCAGCTGATTATGACCTAAGCTATAGTGTCGAAGAACTTCATGAATGAAGGGATGGAAAGCAAACCTAAGTCCGGCATCTAAGGCCAGCCTATACACAATAAACTGGTTGGGGGCTGCATGGAAAATTGTGTCCTCCTTTTTAGGTAGGAAGAATTGGAAGCCAACCATGGGCATCTCTTTATTTAGAGGAATTGCATTCGGCCCATATTTATCCAACCAATCTATATCCACACATACAAAAGCCGGGTCAGAAAGAGGGCCCAGGCGTTCCCTAAGTTCAGCAGAGGTAGTAGAAGGCTCTGACCCTTCTTCTTCGTCCTCTTCTTCCTCATCGTCTGGGACCCTTCTAGATGGTCCGACTTCATATTGTTCCTCCGAAGCCTCTAAGTCATATTCGTCTAGAGGGTTAACCTCCAAAGGCTGGATCTCTTCCACTCTATCACTCTCCTGTCTTTCAGGACCCCTCCCTGTTGACTCTTCCATTCCAGAACTGTATGAGGGGAGAATTAGTGAACGTCTTAGACGCGTCGTTTGCTTGACGCGCGCCAGATTACCCTGGAAAGGCAGAGACTGGGTTTCTCTCTCTAGAAACGGCCGAGATGCGCCCAACTCTAGAAACGGCCGAGGTAGTAGACTGGGTTCCTCATCGTCGGGTCGAACGTTCTTATTAAATTAAAGAAGTATCCGGCCGAGATGCGCCCATATCTAGAAAGACGGAAGATGAAAAAGAATCCGCCCTAGGGTTAGCATGCTCCAGGGGTTGGCCGGGGTTATTGGAAGAGGTAAATGACACCATTTTATTTCAAAAAAGGAAAAAGAATCAAAGAATGAAAGAAGAAAAGTAAAAGGAGAAAGGGGAGATACCTGACTAAAGATCTGGACGGACTCTTCACCTTCTCTACAAGTCACGCCGCTCTCAGCAATGGTCAAGGTCAAAATTCCCCAAAGTCAACCTCCTCTGACAAATAAAAAACCAGAATACTCCCTCACTCAGAGTTTCTCTCTCTAGAAAAACCTCTCTCTAGAAAAATTTGGAAAGTGAAAGTGAAAAAATGAAATGGGGGAGGGGTATTTATAGAGAGGTAAAAACCTCTCCTCTCCCTCAACAGTTACTTCACACGTGTCAGCACCGCATGGTGCACACGTCAGTTCACATTCTTCTGATTGGAGGAAAAGACAATTAAACTCCTAAATAGTGCAATGAATATCTGCGGTTACTCTCAGTAAAAGGGCTTTAATCAGACAAGACCCAGATTAAACCCCTTTTAGGGGCAAATGTTGTAACATAATAAAAGAGGACACGTGGTCCAGTCAAAGACTGCCACGTGGCCCAATGGATTAGTGACACGTGGCTCCTCCTCCATATGACACTTGGCGGCATACGAGAGGATAGCTGGTGACCTCACCAATTCAGAATAAGAGAGGCCTAATTATTCCCTAAAGGAGGGAATAATCAGCCCAAATCCCCATGAAAGGAAGAAAGTGATTGGTTAAAAGGCTCAAGGCAATGACACTATGACAAGTATCATCCCCTCATTCCCCCACCAATCACAAACCTCTATTCTAGGGTGCACCTTTCTATACATATATACTATAAATAGCCCCTCATAATCAGGTAAAGAGGACACAACCACTCTATTAAACTTACTCTGTCAAAATTCATACTCAGATTCTATCTATTGAATACTGACTTAAGCATCAGAGAGAGAATCAAACCCAAACCTCCGGTTTGGTTTTTCCTTTTTTGCAGGTTCGGAAACGAAGCTACGTCTCTGCACAAGCCTCCCAATTTCATCAACCCTACACCTGTCCATCATCTGGACAAACAACGTTTACAACAAGTTTACGTAAAACAAGGGGCGGTCCTAGTCCTATGAGTTGTAGTTCATGTTTGATTGTAGTTCATGTTTGATCAAAGTACTAGACCACGTAAGTCCAAGATGCATGTCAAAGTAGTATTTATTTTTGTTTTCAGGGTAGAAACTAAACAACAGTCAATAGGCACCTTCCTGGTTGCTTTAGAGAACCTTCATTTAATATGTAACCACAATAAGTGCATGAAAAACATGGTAAATGGTAAACTTAAGTTGGATGGTAATGCTCTTACGATGGTAATACGAACACGCTTGTCGCTTGAGTATGTACTTTAGAAGTCATGGTGCGAAGAAAAAAGAAATGACATGTTTGTTGGAACTTGAAAGGACTAAAGAGTAGCGTCACTGTCCGTATCTTTGCATGTTCCTAAGTAGTCGATATAAGAACAGCATGTAAATTGTAAAGCATTGGCGAAATTTACAACTTAACAGTGTTTTACATAGCATCCTAGGCCCTAGCACATGCAGGTAGGAAAAAGTTAGTCGCGCATTTGATACAAGGTAAAGCGGAAATAAACAATGAAGCATTTATAAAATTATAATATCAATTGACGTGTTATATTATCATAAGTACCTTCGTTTTTTTATAGTCACATTTGCTTTTTCGCGTTGATCAAGGAAAAAGCGTAAAAGTAAAAGAGTATGATGAAAAAAGTAAGGAAAAAGTGAAAAACGTAGAGAGTAAGAAAGAAAAAGTAGGAGAGAGGTATCTCTATTATATAAATGAAGAGGTGGGGGTTGACACCAAAAAGAAAAAAAGGAAAAATAAATAAAATAATTAAATGAGTTTATTAAGTAATTAAGTTTTATTTCCAAATTTAGCCATTAGATTTTTAATAAAAGATGTTCAAAACTTCTAACTAAATTATCTAAAAACCTACAAAGTAAAAACAATTTTAAAAAATATCAACGATTATATTTTCTTGAGATCTATAGATAGAAACCCACTTTGCTATACTTTTATATACTTTTGAAATTTTTTGTATTGAAATACATGAGTAATTGAGTGTTCATGAGTGAAGGTACATTTGATCAAATTGATCATGATAAAGTATTTTAGCTTGAGTGAGAAACATGATAAAGTATTTTCAAGTACTTCTGAATTTTTTTTCATTTGGACAATGAGCAAAAAATACCTTATCGGGTACTATATAACAAAATTTGTAGTTGATGGTGGGGAGTGATGGATGTTTTCAAAGAAATATGAGCCAAAATGAATTTAGCTTGAAAATAAAATATGTTGTATACCTTCACATTTTATCATGTTACAGTAGCCAAAACACACATCGTATGCAAATAAAATTAGGACTTTTTGTTCAAAATCACCTAAAAGGTTTTTAATAACTCCCACCTTAATGATTTTTTTTAAAAATTTTCAC
Organism: Patellifolia procumbens; assembly: GCA_947645195.1. Classification (NCBI taxonomy): domain Eukaryota; kingdom Viridiplantae; phylum Streptophyta; class Magnoliopsida; order Caryophyllales; family Amaranthaceae; genus Patellifolia; species Patellifolia procumbens. Next base: position 591,479 of record CANSGD010001388.1, on the reverse strand, counting down.
CTATCATTCCCAATTTTATTAAAAACTCCCACCACTTAATGATTTTTGTTAAATTTCGTTAACAAAACTGTTAAGGGGCCCACATATGCATTTTATTATTAGTTAACACTGAAATTAAAGTCAATTTCATCAATTTAAGGGCAAATCCTCAATAAATTTAGAGCAAATTTGGAACGAATTACAACTATTTGGAAGGAATTGTAACTATTTCAAGTTCCATTTTGTTAACAAAATGTATATGTGGAACCCACTTAACGGTTTTGTTAATGAAATTTGACAAAAACCGTTAAGTGGTGGGAGTTTTAATAAAATTGTAAATGGTAAGTGGAATTTTTTTTAAAAATAATCATTAAGGTGGGAGTTTCTGAAAACATGAAAAGTTTAGATGGTAAGATGCGACTATCCATAAAATTATCTACTGTTGATTATGAAATTTCATAATAAAATTGTTGTCGCACGCATCGCGTGCATAGAAATCTAGTAATAATTAGGTGGACCAACCTACCATTTATAGGAAAAGGTAAAGTGTCCCAATTAAATAAAAACACCCCTAAATGACAAAATGTCCTATTAAAAAACGGAGAAATTATCATTTTAGAAAAAGCATATTACAAGATTTATTGTAAAGTGTAAACACCTTGGTACTTCAAATGTGAAACACAAATAATGAAAAGAGGGGTCTAAGTTTACATAAAACTAGACCAACCCAAGTCCACATTGTACTAATAAGCCCATTTCATGACCCTCTAACCCAACACAATTCCTAGAGATTCGAACCAACCTAGACGTCTTCTATATTCTCCTCTCTTTATTTCACTTTTAGTCTCGAACTACAAGAGTACAACAAACAATTTTTTTAAGGAAAAATTGATATGAATAATCCCACCTTTGGCCGGTCTTCCATCAATGGTACCACCTTCAATTAATCCAGGTATAATCCGACCTTTGACACCCATATTCTCTCATTGGTCCCTCACCTGTTGGTGACCTACAATCATGGGTAATCCTCTTAATTACGTGATTAATAGCTAATTAAGTATATTTACAACTTAAATTTTTAATTAAAATTCTAAATCAAAGTTATTAAAAAAAAACTTAAAAAATTAAAATCAAAATCCCTCCCTCCCCTCCTCCTGCCACCCCTACCCTTTCCCCGCGCCTGCCACCCCACCCCCCCCCCTTTCTGCTGCCACCCTCCCTCCCCCGCCGGATTCGCTACATCTCCGGCGACTTGGATTTGCAATCACTCACTGTCACGCACTCTCACTCACCCACTCACACTCAATCACTCACTCACTCACCGGTACCACTGCCGAAACACCGGAGGGAAGGGAAGGGAAGGGAAGGGGAGGAGGTGGCAGAGGTGGGGAGGGGAGGGAGTGGCAGCGTTGGGGGATGGGAGGAAAGGGGGCGGCAGTGGTGGGGGAGGGAAGGGAAGGGTGTGGAAGTGGTGGTGGAGGGGAGGGAAAGGGGCGGTAGTGGTGGGGGAGGGGAGGGAAGGGGGCGGCAGTGGTGGGGGAGGGGAGAGAAGGGGGCGGCAGTGGTGGGGGTGGGGAGGGAAGGGGGTGGCAGTGGTGGGGGGAGGAGGGAAGGGGGCGCAGTTGTTGGGGGAGGGAAGGGAGGGGGGTGGCAGTGGTGGGGAGGAGGGGAGGGAGGGGGATGGGGGGTTGGCTGGGGGGAGGGAGGGGGGTTTTCATTTTTAATTTTTTTATTTTTTTAAAAAGTCAACGGTAATTTATGGGTCAAATAGGTTGCCATCAACTGGTACCAATAAGAGAATATGGGTGTCAAAGGTCGGATTATACCTGGATTAATTGATGGTGGTACCATTGATGGAAGATCGGCCAAAGGTGGGATTATTCTTGTCAATTTTTCCTTTTTTATAAAGAGCCATTAAACTTACAAAATGAACTAAATTTGTCATTAACTAGATTAGATAGTCATTGAATTAGTTCAATATTTTGATTATTGAATGGATTAATCTAGTCACTATTTTCAGGAAGACGATTTATTATCTTCTAATATTAGCTTGAGTGTTGTCTAATTCTAATTTAAAAATAATCGTTCTCTTACAACACAGTTGTGCAGTGTGTCCAAATAGATTATAATTTGATGTGTAAATTCTCTTATCTAAATATTTCCACAAAGGATCACTTCATTTCTAGCCGGGACCTTCTTCATTCTATTGGGGACTTTATTTTGGTTAATTTATTAAACTTAGGGATAAAGTTTGTGTAATACACGAGTTACATTCTATATTGCGTTTTTGAAATTTTGTTCAAACTAACTTTCTCTTATTTGAAAGTTGAAAATTTATGAGAAGGAATCTTTAAATTTTTTTTGATTGTAAGCAGGTACACATAAATAATTGATTGTGAACGATCACTCAATAATTAAATACATCTATTAATTAAATCAAACCTCATTTTATGGCAACAAGGTCAACTTTCCGGTTCTAACTTCATTAAAACACACACTCGTTCTCCTAAAAGAGGTGTGTGAGCCTCAACTCCCTTCGCAAGTGCTTCTTCCGTAAACCCTCCCTTCCCCATCCTTGTTTCTCCGAAAAACCGCACTACGCCACCATCCATGTTCCCCCTCCAATTTCCTGCCATTACTAATTCGTTGTCTAATTAGATAGCCAAAAGATCACATCGTTTAAGTGTACCCGAGTACCCTTCTTGTTAGTACTCGTTTCGTAGGGATTCTCGAAATTTGTAACCATAAAGGGCGCACGACTGTGTCTTTTTTCGAAAAAGTCATCTTCAAGCTGAAAAAGCCAATAAGAGTCATTTCGAATTGCGTGCCCTGAAACTTGCCGACTTGTTGATACTCATTTCGCAGGGATTCTAAAAATTTGTGCCCATAAAGAGCACACGGTGGTGTCTGCATATTTGCGCAAAACATCATCTTCAGCCTAAAAAAAGCCAAAAAAAAAAGTCGCATCAATGAGTGTCCACAATCCGGCTTGTTGGTACTCGTTTTGTCGGGATTCTCGAAATTCGTGTCATTAAATTCGTACAACAATGCCAGTTTTTCGAAAAAACGTCATTTCTAGTATTAAAATTAAATGTTGTCTCAAAATTTGTGCACATTACCATGTCATACATTCTAAAGAAATTGCAAAAGAAAAAATCTAAAAATATTAATCATGCATGGTTTGACTGCACAAACTAAAGATTTGTAGGATAAAAAGTGCAAATGGCAGTATTGCTAAGAGATGATATAGTTATATATAGACGGTAAACCAATATATAATATGGAAAGGATCATGTGAAAACTGTTTAGACTATAAAATCAAGAAAAGGGGTACATATACGCAATTAAGGGTATACACATCCCCATTTATGTAAATGTTGACAATTTTGAATCTAACTTTTAAAGAAGGTAAATATTACCCCTTTAATACCTATATGTACCCCTTTAACCCTTATATGTACCCTCATAAATCAGTTTTCATGGTATTCAATATGTTGTATGTATATATCTTTATGGAACTATATTTATTAAAAAGTTATTTTTAAAATCTGACATGACAATCCTAGGTGGCGAATACGTTATTGTTCCTCAACAAATAGTAAATTCTAATGGTTTTTAACATTATATTATTATTATAAATGGTTCTTATTATAAAGCGTATTTCGACCACTCTCCAATATTATAATTTTTATAATATTTTGAATTATGTAGCATGAGTTATACTTAATTAACTTACATTTGATAATATTCTTAGATTGTTTATTCATCACCAAACTCTATTTTTTTAATTATTCAAATCTCAATATATGTATATTTATCTCTCTAACACTTTATTCATTAGTTTTTATTTTTAAATTGTCATGTGGTGCTCCATATACTCTCGAAAAGTTCTCTTTTGTATAGACGTTAACCCTATATGCACGCGAAACGTATGAAAATATATAAAATTATGCTTAGATGTAGTTGATATTGGAAGGAAAAAGAGAAAGAAGATAATAAAAGGGTGAAGAGAAGAGATAGAAGTTCGTATAATGTGGTTTGTATTTTTTTATATATAAATAAATATAACATGTATGTGACAATCATTTTGAAAGTGGAAACTAGTTTGTGGTCCTAACTATGTTTCGTGTCTGTAATGTAGGATATCTCCCAAACTTTATTATGGTAAAAGGAATTTTTTTTTTTGTGTTTGCACCGGTTCACTCTTCGGGCTATACATCCAGATCAGGCTAAGTTCGGGGTGCTTAGGTTCCATTCCTCTCCCAAGGGTGTTGTGGAGATTCGAACACGGGTCCGTCCTACCAAAGCCAATCCCCATCACCACTGGGCCAACACTTACTTGGTGGTAAAAGGAATTGTTAATTGCAATTTGACATTAAAAGAGAATGTTGCTTGGTGGTGAAGCTTATGATGTTTCAATTAATAGGTCGCAGGTTCAAATAAAACTATTACATGTATTTTGAAAATATTGAAAATAAATTTATCGTGTGGAGCGCTGACACAGACATCGATGACATGTGGCAAACTGCAATTCTTGCTGAAAACTGAAAACTAACAGTATTGATTGGAAAAAGGGCTACATATAAGATTTACAAGGGTACATATTACGATTAGAGGGTACGCGTGGTTCTGATCCGGTGATCAAAATTGTTTTCACCGTGAAAACCAAGTAAAGGGGGTACATGTTACCATAAAAGGGGTACGCGTGCATTCATTAATGATATTTTTATAAATACTGACAACTTTGATGTTAACAGCACAACTTTGATGTTGAAAGCACGCGTACCCTCTAATCGTAATATGTACCCTTGTAAATCTTATATGTACCCCTTTTTTCCAATCAGGACTGTTAGTTTTCAGTTTTCAACAAAGTATAGACTTTTAGTAGAACCCGACTCCATATATATAAATATATATACATATATAGGAAGAGAATCCGGTGAAAACTGTTTTCACCGTGAAAACCAACTAAAGGGGGTACATAGGACTCATAAAGGGGTACGCGTGTAATCATTAATGACATTTTTGTAAATACTGACAACTTTGATGTTAGCAGCACAACTTTGATGTTAGAAGCACGCGTACCCTTCTAAATCTTATATGTACCCCTTTTTTCCAGAACTGTCAGTTTTCAGTTTTCAGCAAAGTATATGCTTTTAGCAGAACCCGATAGATATATATATATATCCGGAGTTGTGCAATCAAATTAGTGATATTTGTAAAAAAAAAGTTATTGTGGATTTCAGAAGTATTTACTGTTACAATTTTCGGTCTTTTCTAATTAATTTTGGAATAAAGTAGTTAGTTAGTTGCTACCATTTTATTAATCTATAAATTAGTAGTTAGGCATAGGTGATGCTCTATGGTTTATCAGAATTATACTCCCTCCGTTTTTTTTTAATATGCACCTAAGGCTTTGCACTAGAAACAAGGAAAAAGTGCAAAAGTAAGAGAGAAGGTTAGTAAAAGTAAGGAAAAAGTGAAAAAGGTAGAGAGGAGGAAAGGAAAAGTAGGAGAGAAGTGTAATAATTAGGTGGGCCAACCTTCCATTTATGGCAAAAGGTAGAAAGGTACCAATTAAAAAAAACACCCCAAAATACAGAAATGTGCATATGAAAAAAACGGAGGGAGTACTTTAGTACTTTAAGTCAACAAAATTTGGTGTACAAAGATGTTAGTAAAAAGTTATAAACTAATAGTTTTATTCATAAATGTAATTAAAATATTATTTTTCATAGAAAACACATAATATTATTATTAGCATAGTATTGATTAAATAAGCAAGAATTGTGTAGTGGAGCAATGGTTATGGCATTTATATCTTCCATACACGAGGTCACGGGTTCAAAATTTCTCATGAACAATTTGCACTTTTTGTTATGAGAATAACGTAGATAAAATATTGTTCAAAAGAAGGGAGAATGATACGTGAAGGATTACAACCTATGCTTACACTTTTTAATAATACTTCCTCCATTCTTTTAAATTTGACATATTCTATTTTAGGAAGTTCCAAATTAAAGGTTACACTTTCTTTTTTGGTTAATTAAATGTGACATTTTTTGGTTAAATGTGACATTGTGAGTCCGGATCATCCGTCCCACATGATGTCCCGTTTGGTGTCTCATTTTGCTATTATTTTGTCCGGTAATTAAAATAAAATGATTCTTTTACTTCTTTTCTAAGTGCTCCCTATTAGTAAACCCTCCTAAAAAAACAAAAAAAAAATTAACTTCACTTAATAAAATAAATTGACGAACATAATTTATTTCCTTTTGGCTCGTTGTTTTACTAAGTGAAGTTTATTTTATTATTTTTTGTTTTTGAGAATGATTTACTAATAGAGAGCACTTAGAAAATAAGTAAAAAAAAATTATTTTATTTAAGTTACGGAACAAAATAATAGAAAATAAGACACCAAATGGCCACATTTTAAAACGGATGATCCGGCCTCATTGTAGAGGTGTTCCGTGTTCAAATCTTTTATCCTATATAATTTGTGTATGTGCGGAAGAAAGGAAAATTAAAAATCAAGCCATGTTCTTTATGTGTTTAACGTCATTAATGTTTTTTCCATTCTCTTGTGGTCACCCGCCCTGGCTCAGTGACACCCACAGGCACAGTTACATCACTATGCATATCGTTGTCCCGCGTCTGCAGTCGATGTACGTAATAACTCTTGTAAATAACGTGAACCACTAATTTTTCCATCTAATTGACTGGATGTCCTGGTATTCGATTAAAAATCTTCCTATTATGTAGCCTATATAAAGTGGTAGAAGCAATTATATTTGTAACTACATACAAAAACATCATTCATCTTAGCAGTTAGCACATAAAACAAACCCCGTTTTCTCCATACCATCTAGTGAATCAACATGAACGACATAGATGAATGTGGGATGAACTGCAAACCGTCCGAAACTCATGATCGACGAAATGCTAATTATAAGCCGAACATCTGGAGCTATGATTTTGTTCAGTCTCTTACAAGTGGATATACAGTAAGATATCGAAAACTAATAATAATAATTCTGTTGTTTGATTTTTTGGACTAATGAGTTATATGTTGTTGTACGTAACAATGTCACGAAACTTATTATACTTGTTATTCTAACTAGATCTTGTTATTATACAGGATACAACTTACAAAAGACAAGTTGAGAAGTTGAAAGACGAGTTTATAGTTGTTTTGACTAGAGTGCCGGAGTTCTCGAAGCCATACATGGTGGAATCCATCACGAAACTAGGTTTATCCAATGTATTCCACAAGGAAATCAAGAATGCTCTTGACTCTATAGCTGCCAATTTAAACACAAATGCTGAGTTTGAAGAAGATGTTTTAGGTATTACGGCTCTAAGTTTTAGGCTTCTTCGACAGCATGGGTATAACATTCCACAAGGTATTTTCATTGCTTATTTGGCCTTGAAATTAGAATCTAAAGTTTACAATTAACTAGAACTAAGAGCATTTTCGGTATGAGATTTTGAAGTTTGGATACGGAAACAAGAATTTATTATTGTTACACTACGTTACTATCCTAGTATGATACTTGTATATATGTTTTTCTTTTCCCTACAGTGAAACCGAACATTAAATAAAAAATAAAAATTATTTTTATGATCTATCTAATTCTATTCTATTTCACGAGTTGAACCAAACATGCACTAAAATTTTGTTCCTCTGCAGATGTGTTTGCCGATTTCATTGGTGATGAGATCGGTATTCTGAAGGAAAGACCGGGCACAAAAATTCATCCTAGAGGAGTGCTAGAGCTGTTTGAGGCTTCTCATTTAGCTGTAGACGGCGAAGTCATTATGGAGAAAGCCAAGAGTTTCTCCCATCAGTATCTCATAGACAACTACTTAGACATGGATGACAAACTTGCCAAACAAGTGGCTGATGCTTCAGAGATTCCATGCCATAGGAAAGTACAATGGTTTCATGTGAGACAACAAATTCATGCTTATGAACAAGAAGATAATAGAAATTTGATGTTGCTTGAATTAGCAAAGCTAAATTTCAACATAGTACAAGCCATGCACCTAGAAGATCTCAAAGAATTGTCAAGGTAGGACATATATATATATACAATCTTGTTACTGCATTTGTTACTTGTTTCTTCGATCCTAAAATTCGTTCTAACACTCGAATTACCTTGTCTTTAGGTGGTGGAAAAATCTTGGCCTTATAGAGAATATTGGGTTCACAAGAGATAGATTAGTTGAAAGCTTCTTGTGGACAGTTGGAGTTGCATGTGAACCACAACATGGACTTCTCAGAAGATGCCTAACAAAAGTTGTAACATTTGTTCTAGTTCTTGATGATGCTTATGATATATATGGTTCCCTAAAAGAGCTAGAGTGCTTCACAAGAATTGTAGAGAGGTTGGTTTCAAATGCATTATTCAATACACAATAATTTAAATTAGAGACACAAACATGGTCTTATAACGTTTTATAGTAAGACCTAGGGCTGAAAAAAGTTGGCCCAACTTGACAAGCCGATCCAATCTTATCTAAAATTACAGGGTAGAATTGAGATTTTCAACCCATTCAATCAGATTGCCACCCAATTAATCCGTTTCACTAACCGGATTCGTTTACGCCATTAGGGTTTCCAATTTTAACCAGAAAATTTAACATTTATTGTTAGTAATCACTTAGCCTCGTGCACATACATCCATTGAATTAGAGGTCAAAGCAGGGTATATCTTATGAAAACTTTATTTTTGTTTATATAATGGATCTTATCATATCACAGATGGGATTATGAAGAAGTTGAACAACTTCCGGAGTGCATGAAGATCTGTTTCGAGGCACTTGTAGCAACTACAAATGAAATTGCAACTGATATTCAGAAAGAGAAAGGATGGAATATGGATGAAATATCACATTTATTAAGAATGGCAGTAAGTCTTCAACCCTAATTTCTTCTGCTGCTTATCATAAGATCTTATTTCATATGATTTGAGTGCTCAAACCTAGATATATTTTTGGTTTTCAGTGGGTAGATTTTTGCAAAGCATTATTAATGGAAGCTAGGTGGTATAAGACGGGCTACGTACCAACACTAGAAGATTATCTAAAATCGGCATGGATCACTTCTTCTGGTCCTTTGATCTCTCTTGTATCACTGCTCTGTTCAGTTAATGGGACATCAGAGAAGCTGAAGGAAAAGTGGGAAAGCAGTCAAGATCTTGTCTTCTATACCTCCCTAATAATCCGACTTTTAAATGATGAGGGAACTTCAGCTGTAAGTGTACATACATGTACTAATATACCAAATGTACTATGCCTCGAACTCCCTTGTTGTATACATACGAGTTGTCCCACATCGGGAGAATAAGTTTATAATTCCAACTTAGGGTTAGTTCTCGTCGCTTGATTAGGTCTAGTTAGATATAAGAGAAAATTTGGTTTAATCATTTTAGTTTAATTAACTTTAGATAAAGATAAGACTAAGTCTTCAATAAGTTTGAAATTTTTATTTGAATTGATTTAAGTTTCGTAATTAAAGGTATTAAATTCAAATACGTGTTCTTTTTGGTGATTTTGAGAAAAATAAATATTGCAACTAAGATGGGAGTCTAAGACAATGGGGTGCGTTTGAAAGAGGAAAATAACTTAAACTTATCTGCTTATTTATCATTTTTCCTCTTTAAACAGGCGGAACTTGAGAGAGGTGATGCACCTTCATCTATACTGTGTTACATGGAAGAAGCCAATGTGACGGAGGAGATAGCTAGAGAACATATGAAAGAGATCATAAGCAGTGCTTGGAGTAAAATTAACATGGAGTTGCTCAGTTCATCAATAGAGGACCAAACGTTTATGAATCTTGTTATCAACAGTGCACGGGTATGTCATTTCATATACCAAAAGGGAGATGGCTTCACTGTTCAAGACGGAGATACTAAGAAGAAGATCAAACGTCTACTCATTGAACCAATTCGACTTTGAGAAAATATTCAACGGGTGATAAATTCGAAAATGTTAGATGATAAAAATTAGGAGAGAGTGAGATACAAGATGAGATATTAAAGAGACATGTCCTATCGCACTCTCACCAATTGAATGTGGATAAATTGCAACAACATATATTAGATTTTTGTAGTACAAATACGTGTGTTTGCTTTTTCTGTAATGGATATGTTAGAGTAGTGTGCTAGATCAAATTATTATAGATTTTTTTTTAAAAAGAAGTAGTTGGTAAAATGATGAGCATGTTCTATCATGTTCCATTATTTGTGAGTCAAACATTGAAGTACATAATTCCTAGCTCCATGCTCCATGACTAGAGGATTCGACCTTATGATATGTGAATCCCCAAGCAAGCTTGTTCTTGCTAAGATGTTTAGATTGAAAGCTTCTAATAGTTGTATTGTCAATATTCATGTTCAAGCACCACATTTACGAGTGATGGAGTATTTGACAATTGGTTATTTATTGGTTTTATTGGTTGATTTGAACGAATTTTTGTATTTTCTATTTTTGATTGTGTTTTTAATTACTGTTTGGCATAATCATGCTGATGTTCCAACCAAAAAGACTAGTAAAGGCATCATTTCACTTGTGCCAAAAAAGACCAGTAAGGATGGTTATTCAGCTATTCAAAACATTATTTACCTACCACTTTTTTTTTACTATTTGACCACACAAAAAGAAAAAAGCCAATGAAAAGACACCTAAAAACCATTCACTATACACCTCGATATTTATGGTGTGCTCCTATATTTTTTTAAAAAGTTCCTATTGTAGAGTGAGGCTAAAAATAGAAAAATGAACATCATAATTCTTAAGGTTTTATCTATATTCCCATATTAATCTCAATTTCAATTTATCTGCTGGTAATAACAATTTTGGTGAAACCCTGCTCATATTTGTCCCAATATAAAGTTTTTTTTTGAGAGAAGTCCCAAGCAAAGGGGACCAAATTACCATATTATCACGAGCAAAAGACAAAATAAGTTCCAGAAAATCGCTAACCCAAAGACGTGGTCCCATTTCCAAAGGTTGTATGAGCCATCGCGTGAGCTACCTTATTCCCTTCTCTCTTTACAAACAACCACTTAACAAAAGAAAACTTAGAAACTAAAGAAATAATGTCATCTAAAATTAAATGAAAGCAACTAAAACCATGGGTTTCCGAGCGCAACGCGTTGATAACTCCCAAGCAATCACTTTCTACCTCCAAGCATAAAAAGCCTAACTCCAAAGCCCTCAGCAGCCCCCACCGAAGGGCCAGGGCTTCAGCCACCCTCACCTCTTGGCTCACTTGATCCCGGCGCACACCACAAGCTAGCACTTCACCTGAAGCATCTCTAAAAACTACTCCCCATCCATTACCTGCTTCTCCAACTTGACCCGCATCAATATTCATTCGAACACAGCCTAGAGAGGGCGGTTTCCAGACATGAGGAAGCACCAACCCACCCTTGAACTTCTTGGCTCTCTCTTCTTCACGCTCATCAGCATACTTGGCCTCCACACAGAGTTTCGTGACAGAAGCACACACTTCCTCGGGCACCACAGCTTCGCCCCCCACGACATAGCTGTTGCGAGCACCCCCACACAGCCCAACAAAATGTCCCAATATAAAGTTGATCAATATGAAAATAAAAAACAATGCAAATAGCATGATCTTATTAGCCATGACAGCCAAGTGAGTGGAACAACGAAGAAAGAGGGAGAAGAATAATAATTTGGATCAGAAAGACCAAAAATTTAACACGTGTAACAAACAATAGGTTACTACTTACTAGGAACCAAAACGAAAAAGCCAAAAAAGGTATCATCAAACTCAAAATAATTCATAAATAAATTAATTTTGGCAAAATATGAGAACACACCACAAACTTGAGATTTATAGCGAATTTTTTCAATGAAAAGCGTTTGTTATCAATTATTCCTTCCGTTTTCTTTTGATTCTCCCATTTGAAATCTGAGAGAAAATCAATGCAAATTGAAGTGGATGGTAATTTTTAAATTTTATATTGTATAAAGTGTACATGATACCTTTTTACTTTCGAAAAAGTAGAAGAAAGAAAGAAAAGTGGGTGATTGACAAATGAATGATTTTTAAAATGGGTCATGTGTAAGACAAAAAGTAAAAAAGTGTAATAAATATTTGGTTGTTGAAGAGTAAGATGAAGAATTAACTATTCTTAAAATGGAAAAGATTCAAATTGGAACTTTTTAAAATATCCCGAAAAGGAAAATGAGAACATCAAATGGAAACGGAGGGAGTAGTAAAGGAAATGGGGGCAATTTGGTAAATGCACTTATCTAAGACCCGCGTCTGTTTTTCTCTCTTGTCCATAGGTCATGAATTTGTTCAGAATTTTGAACTTCTCAATCTCATATATCTCCTCTTTAATTTCTTTTAAATTTAATATAGGAAAAATTGATAGGAATAATTTCACCTTTGCCCGATTTTTTCTCAATGGTCCCAACTGTTGATAATTCAGCAATAATACCCACTTTTTGTACGCATCTGGTCAAATTGGGTCAAAACCTTTTGATAACCTACAATTCTAGGTAAACTCTCTTAATTATGTAATTAAAAACTAATTAAGTACATTTGAAATTTAAGTTCTTAATACTAATTAAAAAATTATTAATTAACTTCTAAAAAACTTCCCCCTTACCCTAACCCGATGCCTAGCCTTCCCCCACCCGGAAACCGCCCCTTCCCTTACCCCCTTGAAACCACCTCCCTACCCTCCCCCAACCTCGAAACCATCGTACCAGTTCCCCTACCCTTGAAATTCCCCACCAAACCCCTTTGATTGATATAACCATGATGGACCTAACTAATGTCTTAGCCTTTTAATTAATTAAAAAAAATACTGATTTAATTCGCTTTCGATAGTTTAGTCGTAATTTAGTTAAATTCTCCCTGATTTCATCTGAAGTGGTTGTTTAGTTGAAAATTTTTAACTGTGAAAATCCATCTCCTTGTGGATTCGACCCATACTTGCAAAGTCTCTGCGAATAACAAACACCATGCACTTGCGGTATTACTTTTAAAACACATCACTGAGAGACGCTTCTTGTTCCTTTGATCCTTTTTCAGTATCATTTAGCTTAGTCTTCAAAATCTAGTTTCTTCACAAGATTTCTTCTTCGATTTAAGGTTCTTTTTTCTCAATTGATTTGATATCTTGCACATTATGATTTAATCAAATATTCGACAGTTCATCATATAGTTTGTTCATTTGTTCCTTTATTTGTCATCTTCAAAACTAAGGCTCAACACGTATAAGATATCCAACCTACCGTTATAGTAAATACTTAAAAGTGAAATCATACGAGGTAACACTGTGTTTCAACATATTTCTAATATTAATTTAATCACCACGTTTGTAGGCATTTCTCATGTAACCACCAACCTATATTTTTTTTAAAAAAACTAATGAAATCTAAGACAATGTTTCAAAGGTAAAAGGTCCTAACTCCTATATACTACTTATCGTACCCCATTTTTTCTATAAATTTCCATGTGTATACCTTGTACTCCCTCCGTATCAAAAAAATGGAACGTTTGGGTTCGACACGGATTCCTAGGCAAAATTTGGTAATTGTGATTTAGCTTGGGTATTAAGTGGAAAGGATGAGAGAGAAAAGGTAATTAATGGGCCACCATCTTCACCTCACCAACCACCGCCTACCACCAACCAACCACAAACACCACCACCTACCACCAACCAACCACAGACACCACCGCCTACCACCAACCAACCACAACACCACCGCCTACCACCAACCAACCACAACACCACCGCCTACCACCAACCAACCACACCGACCACCACAGACACCACCGCACCAAAGCCAGCAAAATTGAGACCACCACATACACCACCGCACCAAAGCCCAGATTTCGTCCCCCAAAACCAAGACTCCATCCCCCAAACCCAGATTTTGCCCACCAAAACGAAGATTTCGTGAACAACGAGACCAAATTGCGTGAACAACGAGTCCAGATTGCGTGACAAAGGATTTCGTGACAAAACGAAGATTGCGTCACAAAGGATTTCGTGAACCCTAGAACAACACCGAAATTCAAAGCTAGATTTCAAAAACCCAGATTTCGGTGAAACTCAAACCTAGATTTCGAGAAATTGAAACCCAGATTTCGTGAACAACCCAAACGAGCCCAGAAATTGCACAAATTTGTGGTGGTGGTTAGGGTTTTGAGGTGGTGGTTGTAGTGATGGTGGTGGTGATTTTTTCGAAAAAAAGGTTAGGGTTTTGTGGTGGTGGTGGTGGTTAGGGTTGAGCGTGGTGGTGGTTAGGGTTTCGAAAAAGTGGTTAGGGTTTTGTGGTGGTGGTGCTGGTGGTGGTGTTTAGGGTTGAGCGTGGTGGTGGTGTTTAGGGTTGAGCATGGTGTGTGGTGTTTAGGGTTGAATGTAGTGTTGAGTGGTGTTGGGAGAATTTAAGTTGAATTTGGAATAATTGGGTTAAGAGTTGAAGGAAATTATTAACTTTAATTGATTTGCACTTAAATTATAATGATAATTAAGGATGTTTTAATTATGATTAAGTAATGGCATTTTTGCAATTAAAGCAAAAATTTTTTTCCTAAAATGGAAAGTTTGCAAATGTTGCATTTTTTTTGTTACGGCCAAAAATGGCAAATGTTGCATTTTTTTGATACGGAGGGAGTAGTAAAGATATTAATTTTTAGAAAGAACTTTGGAGAAGGAAATCTGTTAGAGTGAGTTTATAGGGAGTCTTGAGTGAGGGTCTTGAACAAAGATTCTATTAAGACTCCATCAATGTTATGGATATTATTTTAGTGAACTACATAGAGTCTTTACCTGGGTTTTAATTTCAAAAGATTATACCCAAAACTTGAACATGTTGGCTATTTTACGTAAACTTGTTGTAAACGGTGTTAGTCCAGATGGTGGACAGGTGTATGGTTGATAATATTGGGAGGCTTGTGCAGAGACGTTGCTTCGTTCCCGAACCTGCAAAAGGGGTAAACCAAACCGGGGCTTTGGGTTTGATTCCCTCTCCGATGCTTAAGTCAGTATATTATAAATAAAATCTGAGTATGAATTTTGACAGAGTAAGTTTAAGAGAGAAGTTGTGTCCCCTTTTACCTGATTATGAGGAGCTATTTATAGTATCTATGTATAGAAAGGAGCACCTTAGAATAGAGGGATGTGATTTGCTGGGCAATGAGAGGGCGACACTTGTCATGGTCTTATTGTCCTGAGCCTCTTATCCAATCACATTCTTCCTCTTTTGGGGATTTGGGCTGATTATTCCCTCCTTTAGGGAATAATTAGGCCTCTTGTTTGCAGTTTTGGTGACATCATCAACTACCCCTGATCATGCTGCCAAGTGTCAATGAGGGGGTGAGCCACGTGTCGCCAATCCATTGGGCCACGTGTCCTCTTCTAATATGTTACAACATTTGCCCCTAAAAGGGGTTTAATCTGGGACTTATCTGATAAAAGCCCTTTTACTGAGAGTAACCGCATATATTCATTGCAGTGTTTAGGAGTTTAACTGACTTTTCCTCCAATCAGAAGAATAGGAAGTGACGTGTGCACCATGTGGTGTTGACACGTGTAAAGTAACTGTTGAGGGAGAGGGAAGAATTTTACCTCTCTATAAATACCCCTTCCCCATTTCATTTTTTCACTTTTCACTTTGCAAATTCTTCTAGAGAGAGATTTTTCTAGAGAGAGAAACTCTGCGTGTGGGAGTATTTTCATATTTTATTTGTCAGAGGAGGTTTGACTTTGGGGAATTTTGACCTTGACCATTGCTGAGACCGGTGGGACTTTGTAGAGAAAGTGAAGAGTCCGTCCAGATCTCTAGTCAGGTATCTCCCCTTTCCCCTTTTACTTTTCTTCTTTCATTCTTTGATTCTTTCTTTTTTGAAATAAAATGGTGTCATTTACCTCTTCCAATAACCCCGGCCATCCCATGGAGCATGCTCACCTTAGGGCGGATTCTTTTTCATCCTCCGCCGTTTCTAGAGTTGGGCGTATCTCGGCCGGATACTTCTTTACTTTGATAAGAATGTTCGACCCGTTTCCGACGACCCAGTCTCTGCCTTTGCAGGGTAATTTGGCGCGCGTCAAGCAAACGGAGCGTCTAAGTCGTTCACTAATTCTCCCCTCATCCAGTTCTGAAATGGAAGAGTCAACAGGGAGAAGGTGATGGAGTGGAAGAGATCCAGCCTTTGGAGGTTAGCCCTCTAGACGAATATGACTTTGGGGCTTTGGAGGAACAAGATGAAGCTGGACCATCTGGAAGGGTCCCAGACGGAGAAGATGATGAAGACGAAGAAGTAGAGTCAGATCCTTCCACAACCTCTGCTGAACTTAGAAAACGTCTGGGCCCTCTTTCTGACCCGGCCTATGTATGTGTGGATATGGAGTGGCTGGACAAGTTTGGGTCGAATGCCAGTTGTTTGAATAAAGAAATGCCCATGGTTGGTTTCCAAATCATCCTACCTAAAAAGGAGGACACAATTTTCCATACAGCACCCAACCAGTTTGCTGTGTATAGACTGGCCTTAGATGCCGGACTTAGGTTTCCTTTCCATCCCTTCATCCATGAAGTGCTTAGACACTATAGTATAGGACATAACCAACTGGCCCCCAATGCCTGGATCAATATTTTAACCTTTATAGCAACCTGTGAGCTATACGGCCTGGTCATGTCCCTTAATGCCTTCACCCATATACACTATGTCTGTCAAGTTCAAAAGGCCAGGGAAGGAACCTGGTTCAGTGTCTGTAACAGAGCTGGGTATATGACTGTGTTTGGAAAACCAACTAAAATGCATAACTGGAAATCGGAATTTTTGTTCGTCGAAACTCCTGACGCTGAGACAGCCGAACCTTATAGATATTACAACCGGGCGGTAACCAATGTTGGACGGGGTGCCCCAATACTAGAGTTAGAGAACAAATATGATGACGCCGTGGTAGCTCATTTTACTGCCATGGAGTATATTCACCCCGGGCATGGGGAAGCCGGGCGCCCAAAGCCAAAAAAGATAGCTTTGAAGGGACCCAGTGGTTGGATTCCCTTCAAAGATATGTTTTACAATGAGAAATTTTTGGTTGCCGCTGGACTGAAAGAGGGCGAAGATCCAGGTATGGTCCTGGTCTTGCCCCAACTAGCAGTTAAAGTGTTTTCCATTTTGTACTTAACCAAATATTTCTTTATGCAGAACCGGCAAGAAGAAGGATCCCAGTCGCTTGGAAAGGAGAAATAGACATGAGTAAGTTCGGCGAGGACTTGTGGACGAAGCACTCAAAAGCTCCTCATAAGAAAAGAGAGGAAACTGGTAAGTTTTTTTTTTTTTTTTGAGACGGACCTCTTTCTAAATCATCGCCGTCTTTTCAATCATAAACCCAAGGCCTCTTCGTGAAGGAAGACGTCTGGTTTTAAACGGAACCCTTTGTAAATTATTTGAACGGTGGTTCGTCTGAAATTCTGTCCCCAACCTGACCGAAGGTGGGTCCGTGAAGGAAAACGTCTGGCTAGACGATTTTCTTCGACGGACAACCTTCGATCCACTTTTGATCTTCGTCCTGTAAAACATACTGACCGAAGGTGGTTTCGTGAAGGAAAACGTCTGAGTTTAGACGACTTCCTTCACCGAGCAACCTTTGGTTTGTGCTTGTCTTCGTCCTTGACACGTTCTTCGCCGAAGACGATTTCTTGAAGGAAAACGTCTGGCTAGTGACGATTTTATTCATTGAACGAACTTTGGTGACCATAAGTGCCCTTTCTGGACTAATAGTTGTTGTGGTCGTTTTCCTTATTGGTTCCATCTTCGGTTTTGAATATATTAATGTGACTTGTTTTGTTGCGCAGAAAAATTCGCCAACGGCCAGGGTAACTATTACCAAGCCGACTTCATCGAGGAAGAGGCCTGTAGCTTCAGGGGAACTAGCTTCATCCCCCAAGAAATCAAAAGCAAAGTCCTTTGTTCCGGCAAAGAGGGTTGGACAGGCGAGTTCGTATGTCCGTAGGGCACCTATCCTTTCCGGCGAGAAAGGGAGAAAGCCTACTGACCCGGTGTTCATTCCGCCACCGGCCATCACTGTGGGAGCTGGAGCGTCTTCCAGTCCCATTGATGTGGAAAACCAGTTGGACGCGGCTGGTTTGAATTATGAATTGGCAAATCGGACGCGGTTAACCCTGAAGCTTCAGCCTACTCAAGGTCAGTAGCTCGGCTTGTGGGGCAAATGCCTCACCAATTCTGGACAAAACCCACATTGTCGGGTGAGTTACTATTCCAACATTGTCGGCACGCTGCGGGTTGGTGAACGGTCGATGAGTCCGTCCAACAAGCTTGCAGTGGTCATCCCTATACGCCGAACTGATGCTTCATCTTTTTCAGATAAGGGAAAAGCATCAGCCGCGAGTGAGTCGGCTTCTGAGCCCGACGAGGCTGTCCCCTCATTTGATAAGTACTCCTCGGTTGAGAGGAAGAAAATAAAGAAGGATGTCTATGACGCCTTCCCTCATGAGTACGTTGACAGTCAGAGGAGGGCCACGGCTGGACATGTGGGCTACTTGTCTCAACTCTTGGCCGAGGTACTGCCTTTAACCTCTTCACTGTTTGGTTTAAACCTTTTACAACCTATCTTGTTAACTTGGTAAATTTCACTTCTTTTCAGGCGTTCGCCCGGAGCATGGCCTTGGAAGGGTATGTAAGCGACTTTCGTAAGGAGAACATTTCCTGTGTTCAAAAGGTGACTAAGGTCGGAGACCAGGCCATTGTCACTGTCCAGGAGAGTAACATCTATCACAGGCAGAGTCTGGAGGCCTTGGAGAAGCGGTCGACTGAATTTGAGTCAGCCAACAAGCTGCACTTAGAAAAGATCGCTGCTCTACTGAAGGAGAAGAAAGAGTGGCTCCTGGATCGAGATGTTCTCATGGACGACCTGAAGAAGGAGAAGGAGATTGCTGCTGCTACCTCGGCTGAGCTTGAGGCTAAGATTTCTGAACTCACAGCAAAGTGGGTAAGTTGAAAAATCAAGCTCAGTTGGACTTCCAGGACGCCGTCCGAGCCTTCTCTGAGTCTTTGGAAATGGCCAAAGGATGGGGAATCAACGCCATGAAAATGATGGCTGACCCTGACCAAGTGAGCCGTTTTCAACGCCGGCTTGAATTCTAGGAGGAGTGTCACAAGACCAAAAAGCATGGCGAAGATCGCCCTGTCTTTGATGAAACATACGAAGACGAGGAGTTGGAGGACGAGGAAGTCGAGGATGACACCACCATGAAGGAGGATGCATCTATTCCTCCTCCCAACGTCTAGAACGACCGTCCTCCTGCTTCGTTCTATTCTCATTTGGGCTACTCATTTGAGTGAGGAAGTCAGGGGGCGGTTCTATAAGAACTGGTGCAAGTCTAAGAAAACTTGCACCAAGTACTCAGCAAAGAGGGCAGGAAAGATATTCAGGCTCAGCTTGACTAGTTGAAGAAGTACGCAACTGTCATCAAGTCTTGGCCCACAACTAGATCAGGTTTCGCTTCTTGCTGTAATTTTGACTTAGTATTTTGTTTGTACTTCATGGATATTTTGCTGAAATTATAATGCTTTGTAATCACATTAGGAGGTTTCTTTTGCCGTTTGGTTTTGTTGTAGTAACATGGAAACTCAGTAGTGCTGTATTTTTGTGAACTTTGGCATCGTCCACTTGAATAAGTAGCCCAAATGAGAATCCTTCTTTCAACTGGCTTGGCCAACGTTTATTCTAGTAATTTGTCTTAAAGGTCATTCCATGTGATTGCTTGTTTCTATCCTCATCTTGAATCACTCTTTGGGAGAAAGATGTTCTAAACAAGTATGCCAAGATCAACAAAATTTTTCTAAGTATACTCTTTCTTCATCTAAAGGAGAATCAAGGATTAATCCAGGACGATCTTGATCAGATTCTTTGGACGGGAAACATACTATATAGACGCGGATCATCAAGCAGGCCATTTTTGCCATGTAATTAATTTACTCGTCCAAAGGAACTGTTAACCAATATTAACTCGTCTTTTGTCAAATCCATTTAGACGATGAACTTTGTTAAGACGCGGAACTTTAACATAAAACTTTAGGCAGATAACATGCTGTGCTGACGACGAAACATCATCATTCAAATTTCTCTAAGTTATCAAGTTACTCGTCCCGTCAGGAATCAAGGATACTCGTCTTGGATTAACAAAATGTTCTAACCACCATTGCCCCATGAAGGAAAGCGACCAAGATAAACATCTAGACGACTCTCATCTCTACTTTGAGATTACACTCGTCCTGCCTTTTCTTGGCTAGTTTTTAGACGAATGTTGCCCCATGAAGGAAGGCGGCCAGTGTATAAACCTCTTGGACGAGTAGATAAACCATTTTGTAAATATGTTCTGACGGCTTCCTTAAAGGGTTACTCTTCAGACGTTTTCCTTCTCGAACTAGCTATTGGTCTAAATACCAAGTGAGTTTCAAAGGACGACGTCTAAGGACTATTATTTGGATGTTTTCCTTCTTGACCCAACTATTGGTTAAATACCAAGTTAGGTTCAAGGGAAGACGTCCAAGGATCAATCTTTGGACGTTTTCCTTTTTGAACTAACCTTGGTTTGTATCAATGTAAGATTGAAGACGTCCAAGGATCATTCTTTGGACGTTTTCCTTTTTGAGCTAACCTTGGTTTGTATCAATGTAAGATTGAAGACGTCCAAGGATTATTCTTTCCTTGCTGGACATGGTACTGTATGCCCCCCTTCTTAGGATGCCTCTTGGTCTATTCCTAGACGAAGACATCGTGGGAAGGAAGTGTAGTCCGTCCTTATTGTAAGTAATGAGACCTTCTTTACTAAGGCGTCTCATTTAGGCCGGTTTCCTTTGAGAAATAATACCTTTGTGTATTAATAGGTATTATGACGGAGCTTTCCTTTACTAAGGAAAGACGTCTCTCTAGCCGACTTCCTTTAGGAAGCAATGTTCGTCTATTTTCAAAGTTTTGGTGAACTTGGTTTTAGACGATTTACTAATTGCTTCTTGTTAAAGTAAAAACCTTTAATCAAGAAGTCTTTATTTATCAGCTATGTCTTGAACAGACTGAGATGATTTTTGCAGACGTCTTCCTTTGGGAAGTAATATCTGTCTTTCACAATGGTCTTTTGCGGTTTATTATCTAGTAACCATCTTTCGTCCATCCATGGTAAAATGCCCCAAGATGGCTATGGATAATAAAATGCCCCTTGCTGAATATGTGGTAGGACGAGTTATTGACCAACAGTTAACCCATATATAATGTAACAACTCAAACTATAGACCAGAATTTAGAATGTATTAATATGAAGTTTGCTTAGCCTAAGCTAAGGTACATGGAATACATTTCTAAATGATTTTTCTGTGCCGTAGCACTTCGTTTGCAAAATGTAAAAAACTACAAACTGCTTTAAACATAGTATTTTTTTTCAGATTATCGGAATTCCAGGTTCGTGGTATGGGGCGTCCATCTAAGTCTTGTAGCTTAAATGTGCCACTGCGAACCTCTTCGACCACCAAATAAGGACCTTCCCAGTTCGGGGTTAACTTGCCCAGTTCCTTTGCTCGTCCTACAGCCTCCATCTTTCGAAGAACCAGATCCCCTATTTTGAGAGGTCGTCTGGTTACCCGTTTGTTGAACTCCCTAGCCATGCGTAATTTGTACAATTCCATCCTCAAAAGAGCATTACCTCGGACTTCTGGCAACTTGTCCAATGCCAGACGCATTGCAGCCCAGTTGGTCTCTTCTGAATATAACATGACGCGGAGGGTGGGTTCTTCAATTTCAATGGGTAGGACAGCCTCTGTTCCATAGACCAGCATGAAGGGCGTCTCCCCTGTTGTATTCTTGGCTGTAGTTCTGATGGACCAAAGGACCAGCTGAAGCTCTTCCACCCAAAAGCCCTTGGCGTTTTCTAACTTCTTCTTTATACCTTCTGATATGATCTTATTGAAAGCTTCTACCTGGCCGTTTGCTTGTGGATGTGCAATAGAAGCAAAGTGGGATTTAATCTCTCTCTCTGAGAGCCAGTCCTTCAGTTTAGGAGTCTCAAACTGTGGTCCATTGTCGAACACAATCGACTAGGGCATCCCAAATCGCGTTATAATGTTCTTCCAGATGAACCTTTTTACGTCATTCGTCTTAATACTCCTAACTGCTTCAGCCTCTACCCACATCGAAAAATAGTCCACAGCCACAATAACAAAATTTTTCTGTCCGGCCACCATGGGAAAAGGGCCTAGAATGTCCATTCCCCACTTAGCGAACGGCAAAGGAGTCAGGATTGGTGTTAGAAAATTTGACGGCCTTTTAAAGAGATGGCCATGCTTCTAGCAGCTATCGCATTTTTTTGCATACTCCACGGCATCAGCATTTAACGTTGGCCAGAAATACCCAGTTCTGCGTGCCTTTTCAGCCAATGCTTGGCCGCCAATGTGCGAAGCACAAACACCCTCATGCAAATCCTTCAGTACTTCAAGGCCATCTTCCCTGGTAATACATTTCAACAACGGACAATCATACGATTTCTTGTACAATGTCTCATCCCAAACTTCGAACCATTTATCACGAGCCTTAACATATTTTGCTTCTGCCGAGTCTTTTGGTAATTAGCCGGTCTTTTTGTAGTGAAGAATAGGCTCCATCCAGTTGTTCCCTCGGCTCAAAAACATCACCTCTTCCTGATCAATACTCTTCTTTTCTTGCACCTCCCATAAAACAGTTCTTGGGGTGTCGCCTAAAGCAGAACTTGCTAGTTTAGACAAAGCATCAGCCTGATGATTCTCAGACCTAGGTACTTGTACCAAGGTGAATCCATCTAATTGCTTGATTTCTTCTTTTACCACCTGGACATACTTAGCCATGGAGGCCTCTTTGCATTCATACTCCACATTAACCTGGCTGACTACCAGAATCTGACTTTGCCTCCAACACTCTAGCTCCTGCTGCTCGGCAAACACGGATTCCGGCCACTAAGGCTTCATATTCAGCTTCGTTATTGGACGCTGGAAACTTAAAACGTACGGCATATTCATACTTATCTCTCTCAGGGGACTGACAAACAAGGCCTGCCCCACTTCCCTGAGTAGTAGACGAACCATCTACCATTAGCTTCCAACACTGACTGCCCTCAGAGAGGTCTTTTACCAGATCCAGCACTGGTCGAGTTAGTTTAGCAATGAACTCTGCCAAGGCTTGTCCCTTAATCGCTTTCCTTGGCTCAAAAGTAATGTCGAACATCTTCAGTTCATTCGCCCATTTGAGCATTCTTCCAGCCGCCTCTAGCTTCTGTAAAACTTGCTTTAGCGGCTGATCAGTATAAACAACTATACTATGAGCCAAGAAATAGGGCCTTAGCTTTCGGCTAGCAACTACTAAGGCCAGACCGAACTTCTCTACAACAGTGTATCTGCTCTCAGCATCCTTGAGTACTTGACTCACAAAGTAAATAGGGGTTTGTATAACATCTCTCTCAGCTAACAGTACTGCACTGACTGCTTCAGGAGAAACAGCCAGGTAAACATACAACTTCTCCCCTGACCACCGGACTTATCAGACGGGGGAGCTGCTGTAAATGCTTCTTGATTTCAAGTAAGGCTTCATCTGCTTCAGGAGTCCACTGAAACTTTGTTGTCTTCTTTATCGTCGCAAAAAAGTGGTGGCACTTGTCACCTGACTTGGACAAAAATCGTCCCACTGCCGCTAAACAACCAGTCACCCGCTGTACTTCCTTCACCTTTGTTGGAGGCTTCATGTCGAGTATAGCTTGGATATTTTCAGGGTTTGCTTCTATCCCACGCTGATCTACTAGAATCCCAAGGAACTTGCTAGCCGAAACCCCAAAAACGCACTTTTTTGGATTGAGTCTTAATTTATACTTGCTCAATGTTTCAAAAGTTTCGCGCAGGTCTTTGACATGATCTGTTTCTTCTTGGCTTTTGACAATCATGTCGTCAATGTATGCTTCTAAATTTCGTCCCAACTGAGGCAAAAAGATCTCATTGATAAGAATCTTAAAAGTCGCCGGTGCAATTCTCAAACCAAAAGGCATCATTAGCCATCCATACAACCCTTTTTCTGTTATGAATGAAGTCTTATCCTGGTCCTCCGGCAGCATGGGGATCTGATGGAACCCTGAATAAGCATCCATGAAGCTCAGTAACGCATGTCCAGCCGTCGAATTCACCAGACGGTCCAGCTTGGGCAAAGGAAAACTATCTTTGGGGCAGGCTTGGTTCAGATCCGTATAGTCGACACACATCCTCCAAGTTCCATTCGGCTTGGGGACCATTACCACATTCTCCACCCAATCAGGATAGTAGGTTTCTTTGATGAAACCGGCCTCCAGCAGTTTTTTGACCTCGTCATCTACAGCTTGATTCCTAACAGGCCCCAAATGTCTTTTCTTCTGCCTAATTGGTTTTCTAGCTGGATCAACATTTAGCCGATGAACGGCCACGTTGGGGTCAATCCCCGGCATCTCCTCTGCCCCATAGGCAAAGATATCCTGATATTCCTTCAACAGTGTGACGATAGCTTCTTATAACTCGGGTTTTATGCCTGCTCCAATCTGCAAAGTCCTCTCTGGACGAGCATTGTCTAAACAGATGCATCTATTCCTCCTCCCAACGTCTAGAACCACCGTCCTCCTGCTTCCTTCTATTCTCATTTGGGCTACTCATTTGAGTGAGGAAGTCAGGGGGCGGTTCTATAAGAACTGGTGCAAGTCTAAGAAAACTTGCAACAAGTACTCAGCAAAGAGGGCAGGAAAGATATTCAGGCTCAGCTTGACTAGTTGAAGAAGTACGCAACTGTCATCAAGTCTTGGCCCACAACTAGATCAGGTTTCTCTTCTTGCTGTAATTTTGACTTAGTATTTTGTTTGTACTTCATGGATATTTTGCTGAACTTATAATGCTTTGTAATCACATTAGGAGGTTTCTTTTGCCGTTTGGTTTTGTTGTAGTAACATGGAAACTCAGTAGTGCTGTATTTTTGTGAACTTTGGCGTCGTCCACTTGAATGAGTAGCCCAAATGAGAATCCTTCTTTCAACTGGCTTGGCCAACGTTTATTCTAGTAATTTGTCTTAAAGGTCATTCCATGTGATTGCCTGTTTCTATACTCATCTTGAATCACTCTTTGGGACAAAGATAGTCTAAACAAGTATGCCAAGATCAACAAAATTTTTCTAAGTATACTCTTTCTTCATCTAAAGGAGAATCAAGGATTATTCCAGGACCATTGAAAAAAGGGCACTTTGAGTGTTTGTCACGAGTGTTTTCTTGCAAATTCATGCTTATTATTCTCAAGGTGTTAGCTTTATAAGAATAGATGGCTCTGATACCACTTGTTGGAACGCAAGGGAACACTCAAGAAGCGGGGTTGAATTGAGTGGTTAATTTAAAATTGAATTTTCGCAAAAACGAACTTTATGGCACTGTGCCAAACACTGTGCCACGACAAATCTCGTTTTTCACTCGTAAACTCAATCAAATACTTTGAGACAATTAAGCAGCGGAAATAATAAGTGAGACACATAGATTTACCGTGGAACGATCCCAACTCTGAGATCTACGTCCACCCTACCTATTCTCTTATTAATATTCAGCTCAAAATATTAAACGTTTGAAACAAACTAGTTTCCCCCACTACTAACCCTAGTAGTGCTCCCCAACACTTAACTCCAAATGTTGCTAATGAAGTTACAGAAGTATTCAAAGGCCTCGTTAACAAGTGCTTCTTAGATAAGCATATACGAGGATCAGTACAAACAACTTTAGTAGCTATAGCACGGTGTCGTACTCTGTGGTATGAGGGGATTTGTTTTTCAATTTTAGAACTCACACAGCCAGATGAGGTTTTACGTGAAAAGCATAATGAAGCTGTAGGCGTATGATTTTCTTTAAAAAACCTAACAGCCTTTACTTCTTCTCCAAGTAAAAATATTATCTTTCTTAATAAAACTTATCTTATTCCAAAGGAATAATATCTTATTAAAAAGATAAGATCAACGTATCTTTTAAAACTGATTTCCAAATCTTTGACTTTTTTCTATTAAACTGAAATCAGAAATCTTTTTATTAAAGAAACCGAAAATTCCCATTTTGATAAAATCTTTTATTATGAAAAAATATTTTTGTTACTTAAAGATGAAAGATTTTATCTTCCATCTTTATCTAACAAAAACACTTTTTCACAATGACGTTTTACACAACTTTTGTTTTCTTTATGCGCTTTTCAAAATACCCAAAAAGTATATATTTTGTAAAACGTTTTCTGGCTTCTTTTTCAAAAAACAATAAAATCAAATCCCCTCACATGTGAATATAACATGCAAGGACTCATTATTTCTTAACTCTTAAGAAAATACTTCGTCACCTTGTATTCACATTTCATAAATAGCACGTAGTTATAGTTAATAATTATAACAAAAGAAGTATATAACTAATCCTAAGCTTCTTTTCTTCCGTTTCTTGAGCTTTCATGAAGTCCATGCTCATCATTTCACTTAGAACTCTGTTACACACATCAAAAAGGTATAATACAAAGTGTTTATCATCATCAAAATAATATGGACTTAGAGTCCCAACACATAGGAAGTATAAAAAATGAATCCCATTAGCTCTATGTAACTAGAAAATGTTAGATCCGCTTTCAGGGGTGTTGTAACATATTAAAAGAGGACACGTGGTCCAGTCAAAGACTACCACGTGGCCCAATGGATTAGTGACACGTGGCTCCTCCTCCATATGACACTTGGCGGCATACGAGAGGATAGCTGGTGACCTCACCAATTCAGAATAAGAGAGGCCCAATTATTCCCTAAAGGAGGGAATAATCAGCACAATTCCCCATGAAAGGAAGAAAGTGATTGGTTAAAAGGCTCAAGACAATGACACTATGACAAGTGTCATCCCCTCATTCCCCCACCAATCACAAACCTCTATTCTAGGGTGCTCCTTTCTATACATAGATACTATAAATAGCCCCTCATAATAAGGTAAAGAGGACACAACCACTCTCTTAAACTTACACCGTCAAAATTCATACTCAGATTTTATCTATTGAATACTAACTTAAGCATCGGAGAGGGAATCAAACCTTTCACCTTTTTGCAGGTTCGGAAACGAAGCTACGTCTCTGCACAAGTCTCCCAATTTCATCAACCCTACACCTGTCCATCATCTAGACAAATACCGTTTACAACAAGTTTACGTAAAACATTTGGCGCCGTCTGTGGGAAGGCGCGGAGATGACTGACTGCAATTCGTCCAACCGAGGACAAAGGATGAGCCCTTACGTGCAAGTAAACAACACAGTTGATGACGAACGTCCGCCCAGAGGACGAGAAGGGCCTCGTCAGAAAGATCCAAATGGGGCGGTCTTAGAGCTCAATCCTGCTCTTCAGGTCACGGCGACTCATTTAGAAAATGCTCTAAATGAGTTCCAAGCCAGGATGGCCCAAGTCGTCCAGGAGCAGATCAAGAACAACATGCTGTTTTTCCGAGTAGGCTCACAGCCTGATTCCAGGCCCCCTCCTAGAAGGGGAGCATCTCAGGAGAATGTAGCTGGACCAAGCAGGGCTATACGACCAGAGGAGGCACGAAGGACTTTTAGGGGAAGGCAACCTGTTCGTAGTGAGCAACCACGTCGTCTAGACTGGAATCTAGTTGTCACCAACCTGGTGAACAGACCAGTGAACGGTCGTCGAATGGAGACTGACGCTAGGGAGTATTTACAAGCGAAGAGAGTAGAGGCCCAACAAAGTTCGGCTACTGGATCAACGCCTTACTTGCAGGACCCCACCCTGAGGATTCGGAGTCACACTATGGAGCAAGGAAGGACTCCGTCTATCTATGAGCCTTGTCAGGAAAGAACGGTGGTTCAGCCCAATGTCTACCGAAGGACTTTTCAGCAGAATGTTTATAGGAGAGGGTCTCAAGAGGTTAGTTCATCAAATCCAGTCCTCAGGGAATGCCGGAGAGATACAGTTCCAGTTGACGCACGCTTTAGGGAGCTACGCATAGATTGACCGACACCTTTCTCAGCTAGAATAATGCAAGCCCCTCCATGTGCTAAGGTTAAGCTACCAACCATTGATCCGTTCGACAGCAATACTGATCCAGATGATCATCTTTCTGCGTACAAACATCAAATGTACGTCCAGGCAGTGGACGATGCTACGTGGTGTAAGAACTTCCCAGCTACCCTGAAAGGGGTCGCTCAGAAGTGGTTTAACAATTTACCAACAAATTCCATCAACAATTTCACTGCGTTGAGTTACTTATTTACTAGTCACTTTGTAGCTAACAGGCAGGAACAGAAGACTAGTATTCATTTGGGAAAGATTGTCCAAGCCCCAAAAGAGTCTCTGAGAAGTTTTGTGAAGAGGTTTAATCTTGAAGCTCTCTAGATCCACGACTTGAATGCTGGTGTAGCATTCGATGCATTCATTAGAGGACTTCGTCCAGGAAGCTTTAAGTTCGACTTGGTCAAAAAGAAAGTAAGCACTTTGGCTGAAGCTTTAAGGGAAGCCGAAGCTTTCATACATGCGACGGGGGTGTGTGCTGAAGCTAAACACTCTGAGTCTAAGAAGCCTGAGGAGCTTGTTCAAAAAGCTAAGAACAATCCTAAGAAGGCTGAGACCTGGGTAGTATCTTCAAGCGCAACCCCGTCAAGAAGAGAGAAAAGAAAAGAAAGGGTTGTGTCGGCTGAGCCCATTGAGTTTAATAAGGATCAGTACTCTATCCTTATGGAAATCAAGGATCAGCATGAACTCAAAGCTCCAGCAGAGATGAAGACACCTTACAAGAACAGGGACAGAAGCAATTATTGCCACTTCCACAAAGATTGTGGGCATGAGACCAATGAATGTATGCACTTGAAGAGAGCTTTGGAGCACCTTGCAAAGCAGGGAAAGATGAATCAGTTTCTGTCTCGTGAAAGTCGTTTTCAGAAGAAGCATTTTAGGCAAAGTAAGAAAGAAAGTGCTAGTACTGATGAAGACGTAGTTTTGGTGATATCCGGGCGATTTGCAGCCGGAGGACCAACTTTGCGAGGACAGAAAAATTATGTTAGGGAGCTTGGCCAAGTGTTGATAACGGGAAAAACCAAGGTGGATCCGTTCCCCTTGGTGATGGTGAGTGAGGGAGATCGTGGTCAGATTAGAACCCCTCATGATGATCCCCTGGTCGTAGAAATGAAGATTGCCAATCTAAGAGTACGAAGGATCCTTATTGACACTTGCAGCTCGACTGACATTATTAGCGCTGATTGTTTGTTAAGACTGAAGTTTGATGAAAAAGATCTTCTTCCAGTCCATCATCCGATTATAGGATTTGAAGGTGGAATCATACATCCGGTCGGGACGGTGTCGTTGCCCGTCCGAGTCGGAGAGAAGGAAAAGAGTATAACCATGTTCATAAAGTTTTTGGTTGTCAAGGATCTGACAGCATACAATGTAATTCTGGGACGTCCTACCCTCAATAACATTAAGGCGGTCATCGTCACTCATCTCATGCTGATGAAGTTCGAGCGTGACGATGGTCAGGTCAGCACAATCTACGGAAACCAATGGGCCGCTAGGGAATGTTATCTTACAACCTTAAAGCCTTCGTCATGGAAGTTGAGTGAAGTTGAGCCCATGGATGTTGACGAGCCCAAAGAGGCTGGGCCAGGGACAGTAGGAACGTCCAGAATGAAGGAAGATAAAGTCCAAACGAACGCTGCTTCCGTAAGGAAGCCGTTAGGAGAAAGAAATGAACTGTATGTTACTCCAGAAAGGAAAACGGCAAGAGATTTGCCCAGCAAGAAAAGGAAGTTCACGCAGGTCAAAGAAGAACCAAGGTCTTCAGCCGAGGTGATGACAATCGCAAGCTTGACACTGGATCGTCCTAAGCCTGCTGAAGCCCCTTTAAGCATTTGCTTAGACAATTCTCGTCCAGAAAGGACTTTACAAATTGGGGCAGGTTTGAAGCCCGAGTTACAAGAAGCTA
This sequence comes from Patellifolia procumbens, assembly GCA_947645195.1. Lineage (NCBI taxonomy): Eukaryota > Viridiplantae > Streptophyta > Magnoliopsida > Caryophyllales > Amaranthaceae > Patellifolia > Patellifolia procumbens. The sequence goes on along the minus strand of CANSGD010001388.1, from coordinate 561,473 downwards.
TCATAGCACTGTTGAAGGAATATCAGGATATCTTTGCTTATGGGGCAGAGGAGATGCCGGGGATTGACCCCGAAGTGGCTGTTCATCGGCTAAATCTTGATCCTGCCAGGAAGCCGGTGAGGCAGAAGAAGAGACATTTGGGGCCTGTCAGGAATCAAGCGATAGACGAAGAGGTCAGGAAACTTCTTGAGGCAGGTTTCATCAAGGAAACTCACTATCCCAATTGGGTGGCGAACGTGGTAATGGTCCCAAAGCTGAATGGAACTTGGAGGATGTGTCTTGACTATACTGACCTGAACCAGGCTTGCCCCAAAGATCGTCTGGTAGATTCGACGGCTGGGCATGCTTTGCTGAGCTTCATGGATGCATATTCAGGGTTTCATCAGATTCCAATGCTGTCGGAGGACCAGGATAAGCCTTCATTCATAACAGAAAAGGGGTTATATGGCTGGCTCATGATGCCTTTGGTTTGAGAAATGCCCCGGCAACCTTTCAGAGGCTAATCAACCAGATCTTTTCAGCTCAGTTGGGACGTAACCTGGAAGTATACATTGACGATATGATCGACAAAAGCCAGGAGGAAAAAGATCATGTCGCAGATCTACGCAAAACGTTCGAAACTTTGCGCAAGTATAAACTAAGACTTAACCCAAAGAAGTGCGTCTTCGGGGTCTCGGCTGGCAAATTCTTGGGGTTTCTAGTAGATCAGCGAGGGATAGAGGCAAATCCTGAAAAAATCCAAGCTATACTCGACATGTAGCCCCCAACAAAGGTTAAGGAAGTACATCGACTGATTGGCTGTCTAGCGGCTGTGGGACGTTTTTTGTCCAAGTCGGGGGACAAGTGTCATCATTTTTTCCAACGATAAAGAAGAAAGCGCAGTTTCAGTTGACTCCTGAAGTAGATGAAGCCTTACTTGAAATCAAGAAGCATTTACAGCAGCTCCCCCGTTTGATAAGTCCGGTGGTCTGGGAGAAGTTGTATGTTTACCTGGCTGTTTCTCCTGAAGCAGTCAGTGCCGTACTGTTAGCTGAGAGAGATGCAATACAAACCTCTATATACTTTGTGAGTCAAGTACTCAAGGATGCAGAAAGCAGATACACTACGGTGGAGAAGTTCGGTCTGGCCTTAGTAGTAGCTAGCCGGAAGCTAAGGCCCTATTTTCTGGCTCATAGTATAGTTCTTTATATTGATCAGTCGTTGAAGCAAGTTTTACAAAAGCTAGAGGCGGCTGGAAGGATGCTCAAATGGGCGAATGAACTGAAGATGTTCGACATTACTTTTGAGCCAAGGAAAGCGATTAAGGGGCAAGCCTTGGCAGACTTCATTGCTGAACTAACTCGACCAGTGCTGGATCCGGTAAAAGACCCCTCTGAGGGAAGTCAGTGTTGGAAGCTAATGGTAGATGGTTTGTCTACCACTCAGGGAAGTGGGGCAGGCCTTGTTTGTCAGTCCCCTGAGGGAGACAAGTATGAATATGCCGTACGTTTTAAATTTCTGGCGTCCAATAACGAATCTGAATATGAAGCCCTACTGGCCGGAATCCGCGTATGCCGAGCGGCAGGAGCTAGAGAGGTGGAGGCAAAGTCAGATTCTCTTCTGGTTGTCAGCCAGGTTAATGGGGAGTATGAATGCAAAGAGGCCTCTATGGCTAAGTATGTCCAGCTGATAAAAGAAGAAATCAAGCAATTAGATGGATTCACCTTGGTACAAGTACCTAGGTCTGAGAATCATCAGGCTGATGCTTTATTTAAACTAGCAAGTTCTACTTTAGGCGACACCCCAAGAACTGTTTTCTGGGAGGTACAAGAAAAGAAGAGTATTGATCAGGAAGAGGTGATGTTTTTAAGCCGAGGGAACAACTGGATGGAGCCTATTCTTCACTACAAGAGGACCGGCCAATTACCAGAAGACTCGGCAGAAGCAAAATATGTTAAGGCTCGTGATAAATGGTTCGAAGTTTGGGATGAGACATTGTACAAGAAATCATATGATCGTCCGTTGTTGAAATGTATCACCAGGGAAGATGGCCTTAAAGTACTGAAAGACTTGCATGAGGGTGTTTGTGCCTTACACATTGGTGGCCAAGCATTGGCTGAAAAGGCACGCAGAACTGGCTATTTCTGGCCAACGTTAAATGTTGATGCCATGGAGTATGCAAAAAAATGCGATAGCTGACAAAAGCATGGCCATCTCTTTAAAAGGCCGTTAAATTTTCTAACACCGATCCTGACTCCTTTGCCGTTCGTTAAGTGGGGAATGGACATTTTAGGTCTTTTTCCCATGGTAGCCGGACAGAAAAAAATTAGTTATTGTGGTTGTGGACTATTTTTCGAAGTGGGTGGAGGCTGAAGCATTTAGGAGTATAAAGACGAATGACGTAAAAAGGTTCATCTGGAAGAACATCATAACGCGATTTGGGATGCCCCAGTCGATTGTGTTCGACAATGGACCACAGTTTGAGACTCCTAAACGGAAGGACTGGTTCTCAGAGAGAGAGATTAAATCCCACTTTGCTTATGTTGCACACCCACAAGCAAACGGACAGGTAGAGGCTTTTAACAAGATTTTATCATAAGGCATAAAAAAAGAAGTTAGAAAATGCCAAGGGCTTTTGGGTGGAAGAACTTCAGCTGGTCATATGGTCCATCAGAACTACAGCCAAGAATTCAACAGGGGAAACGCCCTTTATGAGAGTCTCTGGAACAGAAGCTGTCCTACCCATTGAAATTGAAGAACCCACCCTCCACGTCATGTTATATTCAGAAGAGACCAACTGGGCGGCAATGCGTCTGGCATTGGACAAGTTGCCAGAAGTCCGAGGTAATGCTCTTTTGAGGATGGAATTGTACAAATTACGCATGGCTAGGGAGTTCAACAAACGGGTAACCAGACGACCTCTCAAAAAAGGGGATCTGGTTCTTCGGAAGATTGAGGCAGTAGGACGAGCAAAGGAACTTGGAAAACTAACCCCAAACTAGGAAGGTCCTTATCTGGTGGTCGAAGAGGTTCGCAGCGGCACATTTAAGCTACAAGACTTAGATGGACGTCCCATACCCCGAACCTGGAATTCCGATAATCTGAAAAGATACTATGTTTAAAGCAGTTTGTAGTTTTTTACATTTTACAAACAAAGTGCTACGGCACAGAAAAATCATTTAGAAATGTATTCCATGTACCTTAGCTTAGGCTAAGCAAACTTCATATTAATACATTTTAAATTCTGGTCTATCGTTTGAGTTGTTAGATTATATATGGGTTAACTGTTGGTCAATAACTCGTCCTACCACATATTCATCAAGGGGCATTTTATTATCCATAGCCATCTTGGGGCATTTTACCATGGATGGACGAAAGATGGTTACTAGATAATAAACCGCAAAAGACCATTCTGAAAGATAGATATTACTTCCCAAAGGAAGTCGTCTGCAAAAATCATCTCAGTCTGTTCAAGACATAGCTGATAAATAAAGACTTCTTGATTAAAGGTTTTTACTTGAACAAGAAGCAATTAGTAAATCGTCTAAAACCAAGTTCACCAAAACTTTGAAAATAGACGAACACTGCTTCCTAAAGGAAGTCGGCTAGAGAGACGTCTTTCCTTAGTAAAGGAAAGCTCCGTCATAATACCTAATAATACACAAAGGTATTATTTCCCAAAGGAAACCGGCCTAAATGAGACGCCTTAGTAAAGAAGGTCTCATTACTTACAATAAGGACGGACTTACACTTCCTTCCTACGATGTCTTCGTCTAGGAATAGACCAAGAGGCATCCTAAGAAGGGGGGCATACAGTACCATGTCCAGCAAGGAAAGAATAATCCTTGGACGTCTTCAATCTTACATTGATACAAACCAAAGTTAGTTCAGAAAGGAAAACGTCCAAAGATTGATCCTTAGACGTCGTCCTTTGAAACTCACTTGGTATTTAGACCAATAGCTAGTTCGAGAAGGAAAACATCTGAAGAGTAACCCTTTAAGGAAGCCGTCAGAACATATTTACAAAATGGTTTATCTACTCGTCCAAGAGGTTTATACACTGGCCGCCTTCCTTCATGGGGAAACAATCGTCTAAAAGTAGCCAAGAAAAGGCAGGACGAGTGTAATTTCTAAAAGTAGAGATGAGAGTCATCTAGATGTTTATCTTGGCCGCTTTCCTTCATGGGGGCAATGGTGGTTAAGACATTTTGTTAATCCAAGACGCATATCCTTGATTCCTGACGGGACGAGTAACCTGATAACTTAGAGAAATTTGAATGAAGATGTTTCGTCGTCGGCACAGCATGTTATCCGCCTAAAGTTTCATGTTAAAGTTTCGCGTCTTAACAAAGTTCATCGTCTAAATGGATTTGACCAAAGACGAGTTAAGATTGGTTAACAGTTCCTTTAGACGAGTAAATTAATTACATGGCAAACATGGCCTGCTTGAGGATCCGCGTCTATAGTATGTTTCCCGTCCAAAGAATCTGATCAAGATCGTCCTTGATTAATCCTTGATTCTCCTTTAGACGAAGAAAGAGTATACTTAGAAAAATTTTGTTGATCTTGGCATACTTGTTTAGAACATCTTCGTCCTAAAGAGTGATTCAAGATGAGGATGATAACATGCAATCACATGGAATGACCTTTAAGTTAAATTACTAGAATAAACATTGGCCAATCCAGTTAAAAGAAGGATTCTCATTTGGGCTACTCATTCAAGTGGACGATGCCAAAGTTCACAAAAGTACAGCACTACTGAGTTTCCATGTTACTACAACAAAACCAAACGGCAAAAGAAACCTCCTAATGTGATTACAAAGCATTAGAATTTCAGCAAAATATCCATGAAGTACAAACAAAATACTAAGTCAAAATTACAGCAAGAAGAGCGTCCTGATCTAGTTGTGGGCCAAGACTTGATGACAGTTGCGTACTTCTTCAACTTGTCAAGCTGAGCCTGAATATCTTTCCTACCCTCTTTGCTGAGTACTTGGTGCAAGTTTTCTTAGACTTGCACCAGTTCTTATAGAACCGCCCCCTGACTTCCTCACTCAAATGAGTAGCCCAAATGAGAAAAGAAGGAAGTAGGAGGACGGTCGTTCTAGACGTTGGGAGGAGGAAGCCAACTCACTCACGGCTGGAGCTTTTCCCTTATCTGAAAAAGATGAAGCATCAGTTCGGCCTAAAGGGATGACCACTGCAAGCTTGTTGGACGGACTCATCGATCGTCCACCAGCCCGCAGCGTGCTGACAATATTGGAATAGTATAACTCACCCGACGATGCGGACTTTGTCCTGAATTGGTGAGGCATTTGCCCCACAAGCCGAGCTACTGACCCTGAGTAGGCCGAAGCTTCAGGGTTAACCGCGTCTGATTTGCCAATTCATAATTCAAACCAGCCGCGTCCAACTGGTTTTCCACATCAATGGGACTGGATGACGCTCCAGCTCCCACAGTGACGGCCGGTGGCTGAATGAACACAGGGTCAGTAGGCTTTCTCCCTTTCTCGTCGGAAGGGATAGGTGCCCTACGGACAGACGCACTCGCCTGTCCAACCCTCTTTGCCAGAACAAAGGACTTTGCTTTTGACTTCTTGGGGGATGAAGCTGGTTCTCCTGAAGCTGCAGGCCGCTTCCTCGATGAAGTCGGCTTGGTAATAGTTGCCCTGGCCGTTGGCGAATATTTTTGGGAAACAAAACAAGTCACATTAACATATTCAAAACCGAATATGGAACCAAGAAGGAAAACGACCAGAACAACTATTAGTCCAGAAAGGGCACTTATGGTCACCAAAGTTCGTTCAATGAATAAAATCATCTTCGGCGAAGAACGTGTCAAGGACAAAGACCAACACAAACCAAAGGTTGCTTGGTGAAGGAAGTCGTCTAAACTCAGACGTTTTCCTTCACGAAACCACCTTCGGTCAGTATGTTTTACAGGACGAAGGTCAAAAGTGGATTGAAGGTTGTCCGTCGAACAAAATCGTCTAGCCAGACGTTTTCCTTCACGGACCCACCTTCAGTCAACAAGGGGACAAAATTTCAGACGAACCACCATTCAAATTATTTACAAAGGGGTCTGTCTAAAACCAGACGTCTTCCTTCACGAAGTGGCCTTGGGTTTAAGATTGAAAAGACGACGATGATTTAGAAAGAGGTCCGTCTAAAAAAAAAAATTACCAGAGTTTCCTCTCTTTTCTTATGAGGAGCTTTTGAGTGCTCCGTCCACAGTTCCTCGCCGAACTTGCTCATGCCTATTTCTCCTGTCCAAGCGGCTGGGATCCTTCTTCTTGCCAGTTCTGCATAAAGAAATATTTGGTTAAGTACAAAATGGAAAACTTTAACACGCAGTTGGGGCAAGGCCAGGACAATACCTGGATCTTCGCCCTCTTTCAGTCCAGCGGCAACCAAAAATTGCTCATTGTAAAACATATCTTTGAAGGGAATCCAATCACTTGGTCACTTCAAAGCTATCTTTTTTGGCTTTGGGCGCCCGGCTTCCCCATGCCAGGGGTGAATGTACTCCATGACCGTGAAGTGAGCTACCACGGCATCGTCATATTTGTTTTCTAACTCAAGTATGGGAGCACCCCGCCCAACATTGGTTACCGCCCGATTGTGATACCTATAGGGCTCAGCTGTCTCAACGTCGGGAGCTTCGACGAACAAAAATTCCGATTTCCAGTTGTGCATCTTAGTTGGTTTCCCAAACACATTCATATACCCGGCTCTATTACATACACTATACCAGGTTCCCTCCATGGACTTTTGAACTTGGCAGACATAGTGTATGTGGGTGAAGGCCTTAAGGGACAGGACCAGGCCATATAGCTCACAGGTAGCAATAAAAGTTAGAATATTCAGCCAAGCATTGGGGGCCAGCTGATTATGACCTAAGCTATAGTGTCGAAGAACTTCATGAATGAAGGGATGGAAAGGAAATCTAAGTCCGGCATCTAAGGCCAGCCTATACACAGCAAACTAGTTGGGGGCTACATGGAAAATTGTGTCCTCCTTTTTAGGTAGGAAGAATTGAAAGCCAACCATGGGCATCTCTTTATTTAGAGGACTTGCATTCGGCCCATATTTATCCAACCAATCTATATCCACACATACAAAAGCCGGGTCAGAAAGAGGGCCCAGGCGTTCCCTAAGTTCAGCAGAGGTAGTAGAAGGCTCTGACCCTTCTTCTTCGTCCTCTTCTTCCTCATCGTCTGGGACCCTTCCAGATGGTCCGACTTCATATTGTTCCTCCAAAGCCTCTAAGTCATATTCGTCTAGAGGGTTAACCTCCAAAGGCTGGATCTCTTCCACTCTATCACTCTCCTGTCTTTCAGGACCCCTCCCTGTTGACTCTTCCATTCCAGAACTGGATGAGGGGAGAATTAGTGAACGTCATAGACGCGCCGTTTGCTTGACGCGCGCCAGATTACCCTGCAAAGGCAGAGACTGGGTTTTTCTCTCTAGAAACGGCCGAGATGCGCCCAACTCTAGAAACGGCCGAGGTAGTGGATTGGGTTCCTCATCGTCGGGTCGAACGTTCTTATTAAATTAAAGAAGTATCGGGCCGAGATGCGCCCAACTCTAGAACGACGGAAGATGAAAAAGAATCCGCCCTAGGGTTAGCATGCTCCAGGGGTTGGCCGGGGTTATTTGAAGAGGTAAATGACACCATTTTATTTCAAAAAAGGAAAAAGAATCAAAGAATGAAAGAAGAAAAGTAAAAGGAGAAAGGGGAGATACCTGACTAAAGATCTGGACGGACTCTTCACCTTCTCTACAAGTCACGCCGCTCTCAGCAATGGTCAAGGTCAAAATTCCCCAAAGTCAACCTCCTCTGACAAATAAAAAACTAGAATACTCCCTCACTCAGAGTTTCTCTCTCTAGAAAAACCTCTCTCTAGAAAAATTTGGATAGTGAAAATGAAAAAATGAAATGGGGGAGGGGTATTTATAGAGAGGTAAAAACCTCTCCTCTCCCTCAACAGTTACTTCACACGTGTCAGCACCGCATGGTGCACACGTCACTTCACATTCTTCTGATTGGAGGAAAAGACAGTTAAACTCCTAAACAGTGCAATGAATATCTGCAGTTACTCTCAGTAAAAGGGCTTTAATCAGACAAGACCCAGATTAAACCCCTTTTAGGGGCAAATGTTGTAACATAATAAAAGAGGACACGTGGTCCAGTCAAAGACTGCCACGTGGCCCAATGGATTAGTGACACGTGGCTCCTCCTCCATATGACACTTGGCGGCATACGAGAGGATAGCTGGTGACCTCACCAATTCAGAATAAGAGAGGCCCAATTATTCCCTAAAGGAGGGAATAATCAGCCCAAATCCCCATGAAAGGAAGAAAGTGATTGGTTAAAAGGCTCAAGGCAATGACACTATGACAAGTGTCATCCCCTCATTCCCCCACCAATCACAAACCTCTATTATAGGGTGCACCTTTCTATACATAGATACTATAAATAGCCACTCTTAATCAGGTAAAGAGGACACAACCACTCTATTAAACTTACTCTGTCAAAATTCATACTCAGATTTTATCTATTGAATACTGACTTAAGCATCAGAGAGAGAATCAAACCCAAACCTCTGGTTTGGTTTTCCCTTTTTTGCAGGTTCGGAAACGAAGCTACGTCTCTGCACAAGCCTCCCAATTTCATCAACCCTACACATGTCCATCATCTGGACAAACACTGTTTACAACAAGTTTACGTAAAACAAGGTGCGGTCCTAGTCCTATGAGTTGTAGTTCATGTTTGATTGTAGTTCATGTTTGATCAAAGTACTAGACCACGTAAGTCCAAGATTCATGTCAAAGTAGTATTTTTTTTGTTTTCAGGGTAGAAACTAAACAACAGTCAATAGGCACCTTCCTGGTTGCTTTAGAGAACCTTCATTTAATATGTAACCACAATAAGTGCATGAAAAACATGGTAAATGGTAAACTTAAGTTGGATGGTAATGCTCTTACGATGGTAATACGAACACGCTTGTCGCTTGAGTATGTACTCTAGAAGTCATGGTGCGAAGAAAAAAAATGACATGTTTGTTGGAACTTGAAAGGACTAAAGAGTAGCGTCACTGTCCGTATCTTTGCATGTTCCTAAGTAGTCGATATAAGAACAGCATGTAAATTGTAAGGCATTGGCGAAATTTACAACTTAACAGTGTTTTACATAGCATCCTAGGCCCTAGCACATGCAGGTAGGAAAAAGTTAGTCGCGCATTTGATACAAGGTAAAGCGGAAATAAACAATGAAGCATTTATAAAAGGAAAAATTGATAAGAATAATCCGACCTTTGGCCGGTCTTCCATCAATGGTACCACCTTCATTTAATCCAGCAATAATCTCACCTTTGACACCCATATTCTCTCAATGGTCCCTCACCTGTTGGTGACCTATAATTACAGGTAAACTCTCTTAATTACGTGATTAATAGCTAATTAAATATAATTTAAACCTAAACTCTTAATTAACCACTAATTAAGTATAATTTATCAATTAACTTTAAAAAAATTTAAAAAAAACCCTTCCCCCCTCCCCCCTTCCCCCATTACTGCCATCCCTCCCATCCCCTTCCCCTGCCACCCTCCCCTCCCCCTTTCCCACCCTTCCCCTTCCCTTCCCCCGCCTCTACTGCACTCCCCTCCCCCTTTCCCGCCTCTGCCACCCTTCCCCTGTTTCTTTCCTCTCCTTCCTGTCATGAACAAGCTTCTAATCACAGCCGGAGTACCTAGATGGAATACCCAGCCAGAGTACTGGAACTTAGGTCTCTTCTTCGTTAACTGACCGCTCAACATAAGCGATGATCCATCTCCATCTGATAAGGATCTCAGCCTCATTGGCTGCGACGACATCATCAACCCGATTTGTCAGGGGAAAAAGGATGGAGGAAAGGAAGGAAAGAGGGGCAGATGAAGATGAAGATGAGATGGATGCGTTGGTGGATCGCGCTTTAATTTGGGAAATGTGTATTAATTTCAGTCTTTATAACTCAAAACTACTCCCTCCCACCTTCATTTGTGATTTGTGAACCTACCATTTTTGCAATCTGGTGATACAATTTCATGCGCTTTTGGGGTCACCTTGATGCTGATTTTTGAATGAAGTGGCATTGTGGCAAGTTTCGAATATGACTAACAATGATTTTTTATTGTCTTATTGACGTGTGTGTGTGATTTTGGGTTAGTAAGTGGTAGCAGGGGATGGGGAAGGGTGGGGATTCCGGTGATGGTGGGATTGGGTGACGATAGAATTGCGCGGGGTTAGTGGAGGAAGAAAGTGGCGGGGGAGGGGAAGGGAGGCAGGGAAAGGGGAGGGGAGTGGGGGCAGCTGTGGTATAGGGGAGGGGAGGGTGGCAGGGGAAGGGGAAGGGGAGGGGTGGCAGTAATGGGGGAAGGGGGGAGGGGGTTTTTTTAAAAGTTTTTTTTAACAAAAGTCAACGGTAATTTTGGCGGTCAAACAGGTTGCCATCATCCTGTACCGTTGAGAGAATATGGGTGTCAAAGGTGGGATTATTGCTGGATTAAATGAAGGTGGTACCATTGATGGAAGACCGGCCAAAGGTCGGATTATTCTTATCAATTTTTCCTTTATAAAATTACAATATCAATTGACGTGTTATATTATCATAAGTCCCTTCGTTTTTTATAGTCACATTTGCTTTTTCGCGTTGATCAAGGAAAAAGCGTAAAAGAAAAAGAGTATGATGAAAAAAGTAAGGAAAAAGTGAAAAACGTAGAGAGTAAGAGAGAAAAAGTAGGAGAGAGGTATCTCTATTATATAAGTGAAGAGGTGGGGGTGGAAACCAAAAAGAAAAAAAGGAAAAATAAATAAAATAATTAAATGAGTTTATTAAGTAATTAAGTTTTATTTCCAAATTTAGCCATTAGATTTTTAATAAAAGATGTTCAAAACTTCTAACTAAATTATCTAAAAACCTACAAAGTAAAAACAATTTTAAAAAATATCTACGATTATATTTTCTTGAGATCTATAGATAGACACCCACTTTGCTATACTTTTATATACTTTTGAAATTTTTTGTATTGAAATACATGAGTAATTGAGTGTTCATGAGTGAAGGTACATTTGATCAAATTGATCATGATAAAGTATTTTAGCTTGAGTGAGAAACATGATAAAGTATTTTCAAGTACTTCTGAATTTTTTCTCATTTGGACAATAAGCAAAAAATACCTTATCGGGTACTATATAACAAAATTTGTAGTTGATGGTGGGGAGTGATGGATGTTTTCAAAGAAATATGAGCCAAAATGAATTTAGCTTGAAAATAAAATATGTTGTATACCTTCACATTTTATCATGTTACAGTAGCCAAAACACACATCGTATGCAAATAAAATTAGGACTTTTTGTTCAAAATCGCCTAAAATGTTTTTAATAACTCCCACCTTAATGATTTTTTTAAAAAAATTTCACCTATCATTCCCAATTTTATTAAAAACTACAACCACTTAATGATTTTTGTTAAATTTCGTTAACAAAACCGTTAAGGGGCCCACATATGCATTTTATTATTAGTTAACGCTGAAATTAAAGTCAATTTCATCAATTTAAGGGCAAATCCTCAATAAATTTAGAGCAAATTTGGAACGAATTACAACTATTTGGAAGGAATTGTAACTATTTCAAGTTCCATTTTGTTAACAAAATGTATATGTGGGACCCACTTAACGGTTTTGTTAAGGTGGGAGTTTCTGAAAACATGAAAAGTTTAGGTGGTAAGATGCGACTATCCATAAAATTATCTACTGTTGATTATGAAATTTTATAATAAAATTGTTGTCGCACGCATCGCGTGCATAGAAATCTAGTAATAATTAGGTGGACCAACCTACCATTTATGGAAAAAGGTAAAGTGTCCCAATTAAATAAAAACACCCCTAAATGACAAAATGTCCTATTAAAAAACGGAGGAATTATCATTTTAGAAAAAGCATATTACAAGATTTATTGTAAATTGTAAACACCTTGGTACTTCAAATGTGAAACACAAATAATGAAAAGAGGGGTCTAAGTTTACATAAAACTAGACCAACCCAAGTCCACATTGTACTAATAAGCCCATTTCATGACCCTCTAACCCAACACAATTCCTAGAGATTCGAACCAACCTAGTCGTCTTCTATATTCTCCTCTCTTTATTTCACTTTTAGTCTCGAACTACAACAATACAACAAACAATTTTTTTAAGGAAAAATTGATATGAATAATCCCACCTTTGGCCGGTCTTCCATCAATGATACCATCTTCAATTAATCCAGGTATAATCCGACCTTTGACACCCATATTCTCTCATTGGTCCCTCACCTGTTGGTGACCTACAATCATGGGTAATCCTCTTAATTACGTGATTAATAGCTAATTAAGTATATTTAAAACTTAAATTTTTAATTAAAATTCTAAATCAAAGTTATTAAAAAAAATCTTAAAAAATTAAAATCAAAATCCCTCCCTCCCCTCCTCCTGCCACCCCCCTACCCCTTCCCCTCGCGCCTGCCACCCCACCCCCTCCCTTTCTGCTGCCACCCTCCCCTCCCCCGCCGGATTCGCTACATCTCCGGCGACCTGGATTTGCAATCACTCACTGTCACGCACTCTCACTCACCCACTCACACTCAATCACTCACTCACTCACTCACCGGTACCACTGCCGGAACACCGGAGGGAAGGGAAGGGAAGGTAAGGAGGTGGCAGAGGGGGGGGGAGGGGAGGGAGGAGGTGGGGAGGGAGGGAGGAGGTGGCAGAGGTGGGGGAGGGGAGGGGAGGAGGTGGCAGAGGTGGGGGAGGGGAGGGGAGGGGGTGGCAGCGTTGGGGGATGGGAGGAAAGGGGGCGGCAGTGGTGGGGGAGGGAAGGGAAGGGTGTGGAAGTGATGGTGGAGGGGAGGGAAAGGGGCGGTAGTGGTGGGGGAGGGGAGGGAAGGGGGCGGCAGTGGTGAGGGAGGGGAGAGAAGGGGGTGGTAGTGGTGGGGGTGGGGAGGGAAGGGGGTGGCAGTGGTGGGGGGAGGAGGGAAGGGGGCGGCAGTTGTTGGGGGAGGGGAGGGAGGGGGTGGCAGTGGTGGGGAGGAGGGGAGGGAGGGGGGTTTTCATTTTTAATTTTTTTTTTTTTTTTAAAAAGTCAACGGTAATTTATGGGTCAAACAGGTTGCCATCAACTGATACCAATAAGAGAATATGGGTGTCAAAGGTCGGATTATACCTGGATTAATTGATGGTGGTACCATTGATGGAAGATCAGCCAAAGGTGCGATTATTCTTGTCAATTTTTCCTTTTTTTATAAAGAGCCATTAAACTTACAAAATGAACTAAATTTGTCATTAACTAGATTAGATAGTCATTGAATTAGTTCAACATTTTGATTATTGAACGGATTAATCTAGTCACTATTTTCTGGAAGACGATTTATTATCTTCTAATATTAGCTTGAGTGTTGTCTAATTCTAATTTAAAAATAATCGTTCTCTTACAACACAGTTGTGCAGTGTGTCCAAATAGATTATAATTTGATGTGTAAATTCTCTTATCTAAATATTTCCACAAAGGATCACTTCATTTCTAGCCGGGACCTTCTTCATTCTATTGGGGACTTTATTTTGGTTAATTTATTAAACTTAGGGATAAAGTTTGTGTAATACACGAGTTACATTCTATATTGCGTTTTTGAAATTTGTTCAAACTAACTTTCTCTTATTTGAAAGTTGAAAATTTGTGAGAAGGAATCTTTAAATTTTTTTGATTGTAAGCAGGTACACATAAATAATTGATTGTGAACAATCACTCAATAATTAAATACATCTATTAATTAAATCAAACCTCATTTTATGGCAACAAGGTCAACTTTCCGGTTCTAACTTCATTAAAACACACACTCGTTCTCCTAAAAGAGGTGTGTGAGCCTCAACTCCCTTCGCAAGTGCTTCTTCCGTAAACCCTCCCTTCCCCATCCTTGTTTCTCCGAAAAACCGCACTACGCCACCATCCATGTTCCCCCTCCAATTTCCTGCCATTACTAATTCGTTGTCTAATTAGATAGCCAAAAGATCACATCGTTTAAGTGTACCCGAGTACCCGTCTTGTTGGTACTCGTTTCGTGGGGATTCTCGAAATTTGTGACCATAAAGGGCGCACGACTATGTCTTTTTCGAAAAAGTCATCTTCAAGCTGAAAAAGCCAATAAGAGTAATTTCGAATTGCGTGCCCTGAAACTTGCCGACTTGTTGATACTCATTTCGCAGGGATTCTAAAAATTTGTGCCCATAAAGAGCACGCGGTGGTGTCTGCATATTTGCGCAAAACATCATCTTTAGCCTAAAAAAAGCCAAAAAAAAAAGTCGCATCAACGTGTGTCCACAATACGGCTTGTTGGTACTCATTTTGTCGGGATTCTCGAAATTCGTGTCATTAAATTCGTACAACAATGCCAGTTTTTCGAAAAAACGTCATTTCTAGTATTAAAATTAAATGTTGTCTCAAAATTTGTGCACACTACCATGTCATACATTCTAAAGAAATTGCAAAAGAAAAAATCTAAAAATATTAATCATGCATGGTTTGACTGCCCAAACTAAAGATTTGTAGGATAAAAAGTGCAAATGGCAGTACTTGCTAAGAGATGATATAGTTATATATAGACTGTAAACCAATATATAATATGGAAAGGATCATGTGAAAACTGTTTAGACTATAAAATCAAGAAAAGGGGTACATATCCGCAATTAAGGGTATACACATCCCCATTTATGTAAATGTTGACAATTTTGAATCTAACTTTTAAAGAAGGTAAATATTACCCTTTTAATACCTATATGTACCCCTTTAACCCTTATATGTACCCTCATAAATCAGTTTTCATGGTATTCAATATGTTGTATGTATATATCTTTATGGAACTATATTTATTAAAAAGTTATTTTTAAAAATCTGACATGACAATCCTAGGTGGCGAATACGTTATTGTTCCTCAACAAATAGTAAATTCTAATGGTTTTTAACATTATATTATTATTATAAATGGTTCTTATTATAAAGCGTATTTCGACCACACTCCAATATTATAATTTTTATAATATTTTGAATTATGTAGCATGAGTTATACTTAATTAACTTACATTTGATAATATTCTTAGATTGTTTATTCATCACCAAACTCTATTTTTTTAATTATTCAAATCTCAATATATGTATATTTATCTCTCTAACACTTTATTCATTAGTTTTTATTTTTAAATTGTCATGTGGTGCTCCATATACTCTCGAAAAGTTCTCTTTTGTATAGACGCTAACCCTATATGCACGCGAAACGTATGAAAATATATAAAATTATGCTTAGATATAGTTGATATTGGAAGGAAAAAGAGAAAGAAGATAATAAAAGGGTGAAGAGAAGAGATAGAAGTTCGTATAATGTGTATGTGACAATCATTTTGAAAGTGGAAACTAGTTTGTGGTCCTAACTATGTTTCGTGTCTGTAATGTAGGAGATCTCCCAAACTTTATTATGGTAAAAGGAATTGTTTTTTTTTGTTTGCACCGGTTCACTTTGCGGGCTATACATCCAGATCGAGGCTAAGTTCGGGGTGCTTAGGTTTCATTCCTCTCCCAAGGGTGTTGTGGAGATTCGAACACGGGTCCGTCCTACCAAAGCCAATCCCCATCACCACTGGGCCAACACTTACTTGGTGGTAAAAGGAATTGTTAATTGCAATTTGACATTAAAAGAGAATGTTGCTTGGTGGTGAAGCTTATGATGTTTCAATTAATAGGTCGCAGGTTCAAATAAAACTATTACATGTATTTTGAAAATATTGAAAATAAATTTATCGTGTGGAGCGCTGACACAGACATCGATGACATGTGGCAAAATGCAATTCTTGCTGAAAACTGAAAACTAACAGTATTGATTGGAAAAAGGGCTACATATAAGATTTACAAGGGTACATATTACGATTAGAGGGTACGCGTGGTTCTGATCCGGTGATCAAAATTGTTTTCACCGTGAAAACCAAGTAAAGGGGGTACATGTTACCATAAAAGGGGTACGCGTGCATTCATTAATGATATTTTTATAAATACTGACAACTTTGATGTTAACAGTACAACTTTGATGTTGAAAGCACGCGTACCCTCTAATCGTAATATGTACCCTTGTAAATCTTATATGTACCCCTTTTTTCCAATCAGGACTGTTAGTTTTCAGTTTTCAACAAAGTATAGACTTTTAGTAGAACCCGACTCCATATATATAAATATATATACATATATAGGAAGAGAATCCGGTGAAAACTGTTTTCACCGTGAAAACCAAGTAAAGGGGGTACATAGGACTCATAAAGGGGTACGCATGTAATCATTAATGACATTTTTGTAAATACTGACAACTTTGATGTTAGCAGCACAACTTTGATGTTAGAAGCACGCGTACCCTTAAATCATAATATGTACCCTTCTAAATCTTATATGTACCCCTTTTTTCCAGAACTGTCAGTTTTCAGTTTTCAGCAAAGTATATGCTTTTAGCAGAACCCGATAGATATATATATATCCGGAGTTTTGCAATCAAATTAGTGATATTTGTAAAAAAAAAAGTTATTGTGGATTTCAGAAGTATTTACTGTTACAATTTTCGGTCTTTTCTAATTAATTTTGGAATAAAGTAGTTAGTTAGTTGCTACCGTTTTATTAATCTATAAATTAGTAGTTAGGCATAGGTGATGCTCTATGGTTTATCAGAATTATACTCCCTCCGTTTTTTTTAATATGCACCTAAGGCTTTGCACTAGAAACAAGGAAAAAGTGCAAAAGTAAGAGAGAAGGTTAGTAAAAGTAAGGAAAAAGTGAAAAAGGTATAGAGGAGGAAAGGAAAAGTAGGAGAGAAGTGTAATAATTAGGTGGGCCAACCTTCCATTTATGGCAAAAGGTAGAAAGGTACCAATTAAAAAAAACACCCCAAAATACAGAAATGTGCATATGAAAAAAACAGAGGGAGTACTTTAGTACTTTAAGTCAACAAAATTAGGTGTACAAAGATGTTAGTAAAAAGTTATAAACTAATAGTTTTATTCATAAATGTAATTAAAATATTATTTTTCATAGAAAACACGTAATATCATTATTAGCATAGTATTGATTAAATAAGCAAGAATTGTGTAGTGGAGCAATGGTTATGGCATTTATATCTTCCATACACGAGGTCACGGGTTCAAAATTTCTCATGAACAATTTGCACTTTTTGTTATGAGAATAACGTAGATAAAATATTGTTCAAAAGAAGGGAGAATGATACGTGAAGGATTACAACCTATGCTTACACTTTTTAATAATACTTCCTCCATTCTTTTAAATGTGACATATTCTATTTTAGGAAGTTTCAAATTAAAGGTTACACTTTCTTTTTTGGTTAATTAAATGTGACATTTTTTGGTTAAATGTGACATTGTGAGTCTGGATCATCCGTCCCACATGATGTCCCGTTTGGTGTCTCATTTTGCTATTATTTTGTCCGGTAATTAAAATAAAATGATTCTTTTACTTCTTTTCTAAGTGCTCCCTATTAGTAAACCCTCCTAAAAAAACAAAAAAAAAATAACTTCACTTAATAAAATAAATTGACGAACACAATTTATTTCCTTTTGGCTCGTTGTTTTACTAAGTGAAGTTTATTTTATTATTATTTGTTTTTGAGAATGTTTTACTAATAGAGAGCACTTAGAAAATAAGTAAAAAAAATTATTTTATTTAAGTTACGGAACAAAATAATAGAAAATAAGACACCAAATGGCCACATTTTAAAACGGATGATCCGGCCTCATTGTAGAGGTGTTCCGTGTTCAAATCTTTTATCCTATATAATTTGTGTATGTGCGGAAGAAAGGAAAATTAAAAATCAAGCCATGTTCTTTATGTGTTTAACGTCATTAATGTTTTTTCCATTCTCT
Source organism: Patellifolia procumbens (assembly GCA_947645195.1). Lineage (NCBI taxonomy): Eukaryota > Viridiplantae > Streptophyta > Magnoliopsida > Caryophyllales > Amaranthaceae > Patellifolia > Patellifolia procumbens. The sequence goes on along the minus strand of CANSGD010001388.1, from coordinate 543,517 downwards.
TGTGGTCACCCGCCCTGGCTCAGTGACACCCACAGGCACAGTTACATCACTATGCATATCGTTGTCCCGCGTCTGCAGTCGATGTACGTAATAACTCTTGTAAATAACGTGAACCACTAATTTTTCCATCTAATTGACTGGATGTCCTGGTATTCGATTAAAAATCTTCCTATTATGTAGCCTATATAAAGTGGTAGAAGCAATTATATTTGTAACTACATACAAAAACATCATTCATCTTAGCAGTTAGCACATAAAACAAACCCCGTTTTCTCCATACCATCTAGTGAATCAACATGAACGACATAGATGAATGTGGGATGAACTGCAAACCGTCCGAAACTCATGATCGACGAAATGCTAATTATAAGCCGAACATCTGGAGCTATGATTTTGTTCAGTCTCTTACAAGTGGATATACAGTAAGATATCGAAAACTAATAATAATAATTCTGTTGTTTGATTTTTTGGACTAATGAGTTATATGTTGTTGTACGTAACAATGTCACGAAACTTATTATACTTGTTATTCTAACTAGATCTTGTTATTATACAGGATACAACTTACAAAAGACAAGTTGAGAAGTTGAAAGACGAGTTTATAGTTGTTTTGACTAGAGTGCCGGAGTTCTCGAAGCCATACATGGTGGAATCCATCACGAAACTAGGTTTATCCAATGTATTCCACAAGGAAATCAAGAATGCTCTTGACTCTATAGCTGCCAATTTAAACACAAATGCTGAGTTTGAAGAAGATGTTTTAGGTATTACGGCTCTAAGTTTTAGGCTTCTTCGACAGCATGGGTACAACATTCCACAAGGTATTTTCATTGCTTATTTGGCCTTGAAATTAGAATCTAAAGTTTACAATTAACTAGAACTAAGAGCATTTTCGGTATGAGATTTTGAAGTTTGGATACGGAAACAAGAATTTATTATTGTTACACTACGTTACTATCCTAGTATGATACTTGTATATATGTTTTTCTTTTCCCTACAGTGAAACCGAACATTAAATAAAAATAAAAATTATTTTTATGATCTATCTAATTCTATTTTATTTCACGAGTTGAACCAAACATGCACTAAAATTTTGTTCCTCTGCAGATGTGTTTGCCGATTTCATTGGTGATTTTTTAGATCGGTATTCTGAAGGAAAGACCGGGCACAAAAATTCATCCTAGAGGAGTGCTAGAGCTGTTTGAGGCTTCTCATTTAGCTGTAGACGGCGAAGTCATTATGGAGAAAGCCAAGAGTTTCTCCCATCAGTATCTCATAGACAACTACTTAGACATGGATGACAAACTTGCCAAACAAGTGGCTGATGCTTCAGAGATTCCATGCCATAGGAAAGTACAATGGTTTCATGTGAGACAACAAATTCATGCTTATGAACAAGAAGATAATAGAAATTTGATGTTGCTTGAATTAGCAAAGCTAAATTTCAACATAGTACAAGCCATGCACCTAGAAGATCTCAAAGAATTGTCAAGGTAGGACATATATATATATATACAATCTTGTTACTGCATTTGTTACTTGTTTCTTCGATCCTAAAATTCGTTCTAACACTCGAATTACCTTGTCTTTAGGTGGTGGAAAAATCTTGGCCTTATAGAGAATATTGGGTTCACAAGAGATAGATTAGTTGAAAGCTTCTTGTGGACAGTTGGAGTTGCATGTGAACCACAACATGGACTTCTCAGAAGATGCCTAACAAAAGTTGTAACATTTGTTCTAGTTCTTGATGATGCTTATGATATATATGGTTCCCTAAAAGAGCTAGAGTGCTTCACAAGAATTGTAGAGAGGTTGGTTTCAAATGCATTATTCAATACACAATAATTTAAATTAGAGACACAAACATGGTCTTATAACGTTTTATAGTAAGACCTAGGGCTGAAAAAAGTTGGCCCAACTTGACAAGCCGATCCAATCTTACCTAAAATTACAGGGTAGAATTGAGATTTTCAACCCATTCAATCAGATTGCCACCCAATTAATCCGTTTCACTAACCGGATTCGTTTACGCCATTAGGGTTTCCAATTTTAACCAGAAAATTTAACATTTATTGTTAGTAATCACTTAGCCTCGTGCACATACATCCATTGAATTAGAGGTCAAAGCAGGGTATATCTTATGAAAACTTTATTTTTGTTTATATAATGGATCTTATCATATCACAGATGGGATTATGAAGAAGTTGAACAACTTCCGGAGTGCATGAAGATCTGTTTCGAGGCACTTGTAGCAACTACAAATGAAATTGCAACTGATATTCCGAAAGAGAAAGGATGGAATATGGATGACATATCACATTTATTAAGAATGGCAGTAAGTCTTCAACCCTAATTTCTTCTGCTGCTTATCATAAGATCTTATTTCATATGATTTGAGTGCTCAAACCCAGATATATTTTTGGTTTTCAGTGGGTAGATTTTTGCAAAGCATTATTAATGGAAGCTAGGTGGTATAAGACGGGCTACGTACCAACACTAGAAGATTATCTAAAATCGGCATGGATCACTTCTTCTGGTCCTTTGATCTCTCTTGTATCACTGCTCTGTTCAGTTAATGGGACATCAGAGAAGCTGAAGGAAAAGTGGGAAAGCAGTCAAGATCTTGTCTTCTATACCTCCCTAATAATCCGACTTTTAAATGATGAGGGAACTTCAGCTGTAAGTGTACATACATGTACTAATATACCAAATGTACTATGCCTCGAACTCCCTTGTTGTATACATACGAGTTGTCCCACATCGGGAGAATGAGTTTATAATTCCAACTTAGGGTTAGTTCTCGTCGCTTGATTAGGTCTAGTTAGATATAAGAGAAAATTTGGTTTAATCATTTTAGTTTAATTAACTTTAGATAAAGATAAGACTAAGTCTTCAATAAGTTTGAAATTTTTATTTGAATTGATTTAAGTTTCGTAATTAAAGGTATTAAATTCAAATACGTGTTCTTTTTGGTGATTTTGAGAAAAATAAATATTGCAACTAAGATGGGAGTCTAAGACAATGGGGTGCGTTTGAAAGAGGAAAATAACTTAAACTTATCTGCTTATTTATCATTTTTCCTCTTTAAACAGGCGGAACTTGAGAGAGGTGATGCACCTTCATCTATACTGTGTTACATGGAAGAAGCCAATGTGACGGAGGAGATAGCTAGAGAACATATGAAAGAGATCATAAGCAGTGCTTGGAGTAAAATTAACATGGAGTTGCTCAGTTCATCAATAGAGGACCAAACGTTTATGAATCTTGTTATCAACAGTGCACGGGTATGTCATTTCATATACCAAAAGGGAGATGGCTTCACTGTTCAAGACGGAGATACTAAGAAGAAGATCAAATGTCTACTCATTGAACCAATTCGACTTTGAGAAAATATTCAACGGGTGATAAATTCGAAAATGTTAGATGATAAAAATGAGGAGAGAGTGAGATACAAGATGAGACATTAAAGAGACATGTCCTATCGCACTCTCACCAATTGAATGTGGATAAATTGCAACAACATATATTAGATTTTTGTAGTACAAATACGTGTGTTTGCTTTTTCTGTAATGGATATGTAAGAGTAGTGTGCTAGATCAAATTATTATAGATTTTTTTAAAAAAAGAAGTTGGTAAAATGATGAGCATGTTCTATCATGTTCCATTATTTGTGAGTCAAACATTGAAGTACATAATTCCTAGCTCCATGCTCCATGACTAGAGGATTCGACCTTATGATATGTGAATAACCAAGCAAGCTTGTTCTTGCTAAGATGTTTAGATATGAAAGCTTCTAATAGTTGTATTGTCAATATTCATGTTCAAGCACCACATGTACGAGTGACGGAGTATTTGACAATTGGTTGTTTATTGGTTTTATTGGTTGATTTGAACGAATTTTTGTATTTTCTATTTTTGGTTGTGTTTTTAATTACTGTTTGGCATAATCATGCTGATATTCCAACCAAAAAGACTAGTAAAGGCATCATTTCACTTGTGCCAAAAAAGACCAGTAAGCATGGTTATTCAGCTATTCAAAACATTATTTACCTACCACTCTTTTTTTAACTATTTGACCACACAAAAACAAAAAAGCCAATGAAAAGACACCTAAAAACCATTCACTATACACCTCGATATTTATGGTGTGCTCCTATATTTTTTTAAAAAGTTCCTATTGTAGAGTGAGGCTAAAAATAGAAAAATGAACATCATAATTCTTAAGGTTTTATCTATATTCCCATATTAATCTCAATTTCAATTTATCTGCTGGTAATAACAATTTTGGTGAAACCCTGCTCATATTTGTCCCAATATAAAGTTTTTTTTTTTGAGAGAAGTCCCAAGCAAAGGGGACCAAATTACCATATTATCACGAGCAAGAGACAAAATAAGTTCCGGAAAATCGCTAACCCAAAGACGTGGTCCCATTTCCAAAGGTTGTATGAGCCATCGCGTGAGCTACCTTATTCCCTTCTCTCTTTACAAACAACCACTTAACAAAAGAAAATTTAGAAACTAAAGAAAGAATGTCATCTAAAATTAAATGAAAGCAACTAAAACCATGGGTTTCCGAGCACAACGCGTTGATAACTCCCAAGCAATCACTTTCTACCTCCAAGCATAAAAAGCCTAACTCCAAAGCCCTCAGCAGCCCCCACCGAAGGGCCAGGGCTTCAGCCACCCTCACCTCTTGGCTCACTTGATCCCGGCGCACACCACAAGCTAGCACTTCACCTGAAGCATCTCTAAAAACTACTCCCCATCCATTACCTGCTTCACCAACTTGACCCGCATCAATATTCATTCGAACACAGCCTAGAGAGGGCGGTTTCCAGACATGAGGAAGCACCAACCCACCCTTGAACTTCTTGCACGCTCATCAGCATACTTGGCCTCCGCACAGAGTTTCGTGATAGAAGCACACACTTCCTCGGGCACCACAGCTTCGCCCCCCACGACATAGTTGTTGCGAGCACCCCCACACAGCCCAACAAAATGTCCCAATATAAAGTTGATCAATATGAAAATAAAAAACAATGCAAATAGCATGATCTTATTAGCCATGACAGCCAAGTGAGTGGAACAACGAAGAAAGTGGGAGAAGAATAATAATTTGGATCAGAAAGACCAAAAATTTAACAGTGTAACAAACAATCAGTTACTACTTACTAGGAACCAAAACGAAAAAGCCAAAAAAGGTATCATCAAACTCAAAATAATTCATAAATAAATTAATTTTGGCAAAATATGAGAACACACCACAAGCTTGGGATTTATAGCGAATTTTTTCAATGAAAAGCGTTTGTTATCAATTGTTCCTTCCGTTTTCTTTTGATTCTCCCATTTGAAATCTGAGAGAAAATCAATGCAAATTGAAGTGGATGGTAATTTTTAAATTTTATATTGTATAAAGTGTACATGATACCTTTTTACTTTCGAAAAAGTAGAAGAAAGAAAGAAAAGTGGGTGATTGACAAATAAATGATTTTTAAAATGGGTCATGTCTAAGACAAAAAGTAAAAAAGTGTAATAAATATTTGGTTGTTGAAGAGTAAGATGAAGAATTAACTATTCTTAAAATGGAAAAGATTCAAATTGGAACTTTTTAAAATATCCCGAAAAGGAAAATGAGAACATCAAATGGAAACGGAGGGAGTAGTAAACGAAATGGGGGCAATTTGGTAAATGCACTTATCTAAGCCCCGCGTCTGTTTTTCTCTCTTGTCCATAGGTCATGAATTTGTTCAGAATTTTGAACTTCTCAATCTCATATATCTCCTCTTTAATTTCTTTTAAATTTAATATAGGAAAAATTGATAGGATTTCACCTTTGCCCGAATTTTTCACAATGGTCCCAACTGTTGATAATTCAGCAATAATACCCACTTTTTGTACGCATCTGGTCAAATTGGGTCAAAACCTTTTGATAACCTACAATTCTAGGTAAACTCTCTTAATTACGTAATTAAAAACTAATTAAGTACATTTGAAATCTAAGTTCTTAATTAAATTCTTAATACTAATTAAAAAATTATTAATTAACTTCTAAACAAACTTCCCCTTACCCTAACCCGATGCCTAGCCTTCCCCCACCCGGAAACCGCCCCTTCCCTTACCCCTTGAAACCACCTCCCTACCCTCCCCCAACCTCGAAACCATCGTACCAGTTCCCCAACCGTTAAAACTCACCACCAAACCCCTTTGATTGATATAACCATGATGGACCTAACTAATGTCTTAGCCTTTTAATTAATTTAAAAAAATACTGATTTAATTCGCTTTCGATAGTTTAGTCGTAATTTAGTTAAATTCTCCCTGATTTCATCTGAAGTGGTTGTTTAGTTGAACATCATTAACTGTGAAAATCCATCTCCTTGTGGATTCGACCCATACTTGCAAAGTCTCTGCGAATAACAAACACCATGCACTTGCGGTATTACTTTTAAAACACATCACTGAGAGACGCTTCTTGTTCCTTTGATCCTTCTTCAGTATCATTTAGCTTAGTCTTCAAAATCTAGTTTCTTCACAAGATTTCTTCTTCGATTTAAGGTTCTTTTTTCTCAATTGATTTGATATCTTGCACATTATGATTTAATCAAATATTCGATAGTTCATCATATAGTTTGTTCATTTGTTCCTTTATTTGTCATCTTCAAAACTAAGGCTCAACACGTATAAGATATCCAACCTACCGTTATAGTAAATACTTAAAAGTGAAATCATACGAGGTAACACCGTGTTTCAACATATTTCTAATATTAATGTAATCACCACGTTTATAGGCATTTCTCATGTAACCCCCAACCTATATTTTAAAAAAAAAACTAACAAAATCTAAGACAATGTTTCAAAGGTAAAAGGTCCTAACTCCAATATACTACTTATCGTACCCCATTTTTTCTATAAATTTCCATGTGTATTCCTTGTACTCCCTCCGTATCAAAAAAATGCAACGTTTGGATTCGACACGGATTCCTAGGCAAAATTTGGTAATTGTGATTTAGCATGGGTATTAAGTGGAAAGGATGAGAGAGAAAAGGTAATTAATGGGCCACCATCTTCACCTCACCAACCACCGCCTACCACCAACCAACCACAAACACCACCACCTACCACCAACCAACCACAGACACCACCGCCTACCACCAACCAACCACAACACCACTGCCTACCACCAACCAACCACGCCGACCACCACAGACACCACCGCACCAAAGCCAGCAAAATTGAGACCACCACATACACCACCGCACCAAAGCCCAGATTTCGTCCCCCAAAACCAAGACTCCATCCCCCAAACCCAGATTTCGCCCCCCAAAACGAAGATTTCGTGAACAACGAGACCAAATTGCGTGAACAACGAGTCCAGATTGCGTGACAAAGGATTTCGTGACAAAACGAATATTGCGTCATCAAGGATTTCGTGAACCCTAGAACAACACCGAAATTCAAAGCTAGATTTCAAAAACCCAGATTTCGGTGAAACTCAAACCTAGATTTCGAGAAATTGAAACCCAGATTTCGTGAACAACCCAAACGAGCCCAGAAATCGCACGGTTTTGTGGTGGTGGTTAGGGTTTTGAGGTGGTGGTTAGGGTTTTGAGGTGGTGGTTAGGGTTTTATGCTGGTGGTCGCAATGGTGGTGGTGATTTTTTCGAAAAAAAGGTTAGGGTTTTGTGGTGGTGGTGGTGGTTAGGGTTGAGTGTGGTGGTGGTTAGGGTTTCGAAAAAGTGGTTAGGGTTTTGTGATGGTGGTGCTGGTGGTGATGTTTAGGGTTGAGCGTGGTGGTGGTGTTTAGTGTTGAGCGTGGTGTGTGGTGTTTAGGGTTGAATGTAGTGTTGAGTGGTGTTGGGTGAATTTAAGTTGAATTTGGAATACTTGGGTTAAGAGTTAAAGGAAATTATTAACTTTAATTGATTTGTACTTAAATTATAATGATAATTAAGGATGTTTTAATTATGATTAAGTAATGGCATTTTTGCAATTAAAGCAAAAAAAAATTTCCTAAAATGGAAAGTTTGCAAATGTTGCATTTTTTTTGTTACGGCCAAAAATGGCAAATGTTGCATTTTTTTGATACGGAGGGAGTAGTAAAGATATTAATTTTTAGAAAGAACTTTGGAGAAGGAAATCTGTTAGAGTGAGTTTATAGAGAGTCTTGAGTGAGGGTCTTGAACAAAGATTCTATTAAGACTCCATCAATGTTATGGATATTATTTTAGTGAACTACATAGAGTCTTTAAGTGGGTTTTAATTTCAAAAGATTATACCCAAAACTTGAACATGTTGGCTATTTTACGTAAACTTGTTGTAAACGGTGTTAGTCCAGATGGTGGACAGGTGTAGGGTTGATAATATTGGGAGGCTTGTGCAGAGACGTTGCTTCGTTCCCGAACCTGCAAAAGGGGTAAACCAAACCGGGGGTTTGGGTTTGATTCCCTCTCCGATGCTTAAGTCAGTATATTATAAATAAAATCTGAGTAGGAATTTTGACAGAGTAAGTTTAAGAGAGAAGTTGTGTCCCCTTTTACCTGATTATGAAGAGCTATTTATAGTATCTATGTATAGAAAGGAGCACCCTGGAATAGAGGGATGTGATTGGCTGGGTAATGAGAGGGCGACACTTGTCATGGTCTTATTGTCCTGAGCCCCTTATCCAATCACATTCTTCCTCTTTTGGGGATTTGGGCTGATTATTCCCTCCTTTAGGGAATAATTAGGCCTCTTGTTTGCAGTTTTGGTGACATCATCAACTACCCCTGATCATGCTGCCAAGTGTCAATGAGGGGGGTGAGCCACGTGTCGCCAATCCATTGGGCCACGTGTCCTCTTCTAATATGTTACAACATTTGCTCCTAAAAGGGGTTTAATCTGGGACTTATCTGATAAAAGCCCTTTTACTGAGAGTAACCGTAGATATTCATTGCACTGTTTAGGAGTTTAACTGACTTTTCCTCCAATCAGAAGAATAGGAAGTGACGTGTGCACCATGTGGTGTTGACACGTGTAAAGTAACTGTTGAGGGAGAGGGAAGAATTTTACCTCTCTATAAATACCCCTTCCCCATTTCATTTTTTCACTTTTCACTTTGCAAATTCTTCTAGAGAGAGATTTTTCTAGAGAGAGAAACTCTGCGTGTGGGAGTATTTTCATATTTTATTTGTCAGAGGAGGTTTGACTTTGGGGAATTTTGACCTTGACCATTGCTGAGACCGGTGGGACTTTGTAGAGAAAGTGAAGAGTCCGTCCAGATCTCTAGTCATGTATCTCCCCTTTCCCCTTTTACTTTTCTTCGTTCATTCTTTGATTCTTTCTTTTTTGAAATAAAATGGTGTCATTTACCTCTTCCAATAACCCCGGCCAACCCATGGAGCATGCTCACCCTAGGGCGGATTCTTCCAATATACTCCTTGTGTATAGACTGGCCTTAGATGCCGGACTTAGGTTTCCTTTCCATCCCTTCATCCATGAAGTGCTTAGACACTATAGTATAGGACATAACCAACTGGCCCCCAATGCCTAGATCAATATTTTAACCTTTATAGCAACCTGTGAGCTATACGGCCTGGTCATGTTCCTTAATGCCTTCACCCATATACACTATGTCTGTCAAGTTCAAAAGGCCAGGAAGGAACCTGGTTCAGTGTCTGTAACAGAGCTGGGTATATGACTGTGTTTGGAAAACCAACAAAAATGCATAACTGGAAATCGGAATTTTTGTTCGTCGAAACTCCTGACGCTAAGACAGCCGAGCCTTATAGATATTACAACCGGGCGGTAACCAATGTTGGACGGGGTGCCCCAATACTAGAGTTAGAGAACAAATATGATGACGCTGTGGTAGCTCATTTTACTGCCATGGAGTATATTCACCCCGGGCATGGGGAAGCCGGGCGCCCAAAACCAAAAAAGATAGCTTTGAAGGGACCCAGTGGTTGGATTCCCTTCAAAGATATGTTTTACAATGAGCAATTTTTGGTTGCCGCTGGACTGAAAGAGGGCGAAGATCCAGGTATGGTCCTGGTCTTGCCCCAACTAGCAGTTAAAGTGTTTTCCATTTTGTACTTAACAAAATATTTCTTTATGCAGAACCGGCAAGAAGAAGGATCCTAGTCGCTTGGAAAGGAGAAATAGACATGAGTAAGTTCGGCGAGGACCTGTGGACGAAGCACTCAAAAGCTCCTCATAAGAAAAGAGAGGAAACTCTGGTAAGTTTTTTTTTTTTTTGAGACGGACCTCTTTCTAAATCATCGCCGTCTTTTCAATCATAAACCCAAGGCTTCTTCGTGAAGGAAGACGTCTGGTTTTAAATGGAACCCTTTGTAAATTATTTGAATGGTGGTTTGTCTGACATTCTGTCCCCAACCTGACCGAAGGTGGGTCCGTGAAGGAAAACGTCTGGCTAGACGATTTTCTTCGACGGACAACCTTCGATCCACTTTTGATCTTCGTCCTGTAAAACATACTGACCGAAGGTGGTTTCGTGAAGGAAAACGTCTGAGTTTAGACGACTTCCTTCACCGAGCAACCTTTGGTTTGTGTTTGTCTTCGTCCTTGACACGTTCTTCGCCGAAGACGATTTCTTGAAGGAAAACGTCTGGCTACTGACGATTTTATTCATTGAACGAACTTTGGTGACCATAAGTGCCCTTTCTGGACTAATAGTTGTTGTGGTCGTTTTCCTTCTTGGTTCCATCTTCGGTTTTGAAATGTTAATGTGACTTGTTTTATTGCGCAGAATAATTCGCCAATGGTCAGGCCAACTATTACCAAGCCGACTTCATCGAGGAAGCGGCCTGTAGCTTCAGGGGAACCAGCTTCATCCCCCAAGAAATCAAAAGCAAAGTCCTTTGTTCCGGCAAAGAGGGTTGGACAGGCGAGTTCGTCTGTCCGTAGGGCACCTATCCCTTCCGGCGAGAAAGGGAGAAAGCCTACTGACCCGGTGTTCATTCCGCCACCGGCCGTCACTCTGGGAGCTGGAGCGTCTTCCAGTCCCATTGATGTGGAAAACCAGTTGGACGCGGCTGGTTTGAATTATGAATTGGCAAATCGGACGCGGTTAACCCTGAAGCTTCGGCCTACTCAAGGTCAGTAGCTCGGCTTGTGGGGCAAATGCCTCACCAATTCAGGAGAAAACCCACATCGTCGGGTGAGTTACTATTCCAACATTGTCAGCACGCTGCGGGTTGGTGGACGGTCGATGAGTCCGTCCAACAAGCTTGCAGTGGTCATCCCTATACACGGAACTGATGCTTCATCTTTTTCAGATAAGGGAAAAGCTCCAGCCGCGAGTGAGTCGGCTTCTGAGCCCGACGAGGCTGTCCCCTCATTTGCTAAGTACTCCTCGGTTGAGAGGAAGAACATAAAGAAGGATGTCTATGACGCCTTCCCTCATGAGTACGTTGACAGTCAGAGGAGGGCCACGGCTGGACATGTGGGCTACTTGTCTCAACTCTTGGCCGAGGTACTGCCTTTAACCTCTTCACTGTTTGGTTTAAACCTTTTACAACCTATCTTGTTAACTTGGTAAATTTCACTTCTTTTCAGGTGTTCGCCCGGAGCATGGCCTTGGAAGGGTATGTAAGCGGCTTTCGTAAGGAGAACATTTCCTGTGTTCAAAAGGTGACTAAGGCCGGAGACCAGGCCATTGTCACTGTCCAGGAGAGTAACATCTATCACAGGCAGAGTCTGGAGGCCTTGGAGAAGCGGTCGGCTGAATTTGAGTCAGCCAACAAGCTGCACTTAGAAAAGATCGCTGCTCTGCTGAAGGAGAAGAAAGAGTGGCTCCTGGATCGAGATGTTCTCATGGACGACCTGAAGAAGGAGAAGGAGATTGCTGCTGCTACCTCGGCTGAGCTTGAGGCTAAGATTTCTGAACTCACAGCAGAAGTGGGTAAGTTGAAAAATCAAGCTCAGTTGGACTTCCAGGACGCCGTCCGAGCCTTCTCCGAGTCTTTGGAAACGGCCAAAGGATGGGGAATCAACACCATGAAAATGATGGCTGACCCTGACCAAGTGAGCCATTTTCAACGCCGGCTTCCCCCTGTCTTCGATGAAACAGACGAAGACGAGGAGTTGGAGGACGAGGAAGTCGAGGATGACACTGCCATGGAGGAGGATGCATCTATTCCTCCTCCCAACGTCTAGAACCACCATCCTCCTGCTTCCTTCTATTCTCATTTGGGCTACTCATTTGAGTGAGGAAGTCAGGGGGCGGTTCTACTTGCACCAAGTACTCAGCAAAGAGGGCAGGAAAGATATTCAGGCTCAGCTTGACAAGTTGAAGAAGTACGCAACTGTCATCAAGTCTTGGCCCACAACCAGATCAGGTTGCTGTTCTTGCTGTAATTTTGACTTAGTATTTTGTTTGTACTTCATGGATATTTTGCTGAAATTATAATGCTTTGTAATCACATTAGGAGGTTTCTTTTGCAGTTTGGTTTTGTTGTAGTAACATGGAAACTCAGTAGTGCTGTATTTGTGTGAACTTTGGCATTGTCCACTTGAATGAGTAGCCCAAATGAGAATCCTTCTTTCAACTGGCTTGGCCAACGTTTATTCTAGTAATTTTTCTTAAAGGTCATTCCATGTGATTGCCTGTTTCTATCCTCATCTTGAATCACTCTTTGGGACAAAGATGTTCTAAACAAGTATGCCAAGATCAACAAAATTTTTCTAAGTATACTCTTTCTTCATCTAAAGGAGAATCAAGGATTAATCCAGGACGATCTTGATCAGATTCTTTGGACTGGAAACATACTATATAGACGCGGATCATCAAGCAGGCCATTTTTGCCATGTAATTAATTTACTCGTCCAAAGGAACTGTTAACCAATATTAACTCGTCTTTTGTCAAATCCATTTAGACGATGAACTTTGTTAAGACGCGGAACTTTAACATGAAACTTTAGGCAGATAACATGCTGTGCTGACGACGAAACATCATCATTCAAATTTCTCTAAGTTATCAGGTTACTCGTCCCGTCAGGAATCAAGGATACTCGTCTTGGATTAACAAAATGTTTTAACCACCATTGCCACATGAAGGAAAGCGACCAAGATAAACATCTAGACGACTCTCATCTCTACTTTGAGATTACACTCGTCCTGCCTTTTCTTGGCTAGTTTTTAGACGAATTTTGCCCCATGAAGGAAGGCGGCCAGTGTATAAACCTCTTGGACGAGTAGATAAACCATTTTGTAAATATGTTCTGACGGCTTCCTTAAAGGGTTACTCTTCAGACATTTTCCTTCTCGAACTAGCTATTGGTCTAAATACCAAGTGAGTTTCAAAGGACGACGTCTAAGGACTATTATTTGGATGTTTTCCTTCTTGACCCAACTATTGGTTAAATATCAAGTTAGGTTCAAGGGAAGACGTCCAAGGATCAATCTTTGGACGTTTTCCTTTTTGAACTAACCTTGGTTTGTATCAATGTAAGATTGAAGACGTCCAAGGATTATTCTTTGGACGTTTTCCTTTTTGAGCTAACCTTGGTTTGTATCAATGTAAGATTGAAGACGTCCAAGGATTATTCTTTCCTTGCTGGACATGGTACTGTATGCCCCCCCTTCTTAGGATGCCTCTTGGTCTATTCCTAGACGAAGACATCGTGGGAAGGAAGTGTAGTCCGTCCTTATTGTAAGTAATGAGACCTTCTTTACTAAGGCGTCTCATTTAGGCCGGTTTCCTTTGGGAAATAATACCTTTGTGTATTAATAGGTATTATGACGGAGCTTTCCTTTACTAAGGAAAGACGTCTCTCTAGCCGACTTCCTTTAGGAAGCAATGTTCGTCTATTTTCAAAGTTTTGGTGAACTTGGTTTTAGACGATTTACTAATTGCTTCTTGTTAAAGTAAAAACCTTTAATCAAGAAGTCTTTATTTATCAGCTATGTCTTGAACAGACTGAGATGATTTTTGCAGACGTCTTCCTTTGGGAAGTAATATCTGTCTTTCACAATGGTCTTTTGCGGTTTATTATCTAGTAACCATCTTTCGTCCATCCTTGGTAAAATGCCCCAAGATGGCTATGGATAATAAAATGCCCCTTGCTGAATATGTGGTAGGACGAGTTATTGACCAACAGTTAACCCATATATAATGTAACAACTCAAACTATAGACCAGAATTTAGAATGTATTAATATGAAGTTTGCTTAGCCTAAGCTAAGGTACATGGAATACATTTCTAAATGATTTTTCTGTGCCGTAGCACTTCGTTTGCAAAATGTAAAAAACTACAAAGTGCTTTAAACATAGTATTTTTTCAGATTATCGGAATTCCAGGTTCGTGGTATGGGGCGTCCATCTAAGTCTTGTAGCTTAAATGTGCCACTGCGAACCTCTTCGACCACCAAATAAGGACCTTCCCAGTTCGGGGTTAACTTGCCCAGTTCCTTTGCTCGTCCTACAGCCTCCATCTTTCGAAGAACCAGATCCCCTATTTTGAGAGGTCGTCTGGTTACCCGTTTGTTGAACTCCCTAGCCATGCGTAATTTGTACAATTTCATCCTCAAAAGAGCATTACCTCGGACTTCTGGCAACTTGTCCAATGCCAGACGCATTGCCGCCCAGGTTGTCTCTTCTGAATATAACATGACGCGGAGAGTGGGTTCTTCATTTTCAATGGGTAGGACAGCCTCTGTTCCATAGACCAGCATGAAGGGCGTCTCCCCTGTTGAATTCTTGGCTGTAGTTCTGATGGACCAAAGGACCAGCTGAAGCTCTTCCACCCAAAAGCCCTTGGCGTTTTCTAACTTCTTCTTTATACCTTCTGATATGATCTTATTGAAAGCTTCTACATAGCCGTTTGCTTGTGGATGTGCAACAGAAGCACAGTGGGATTTAATCTCTCTCTCTGAGAGCCAATCCTTCAGTTTAGGAGTCTCAAACTGTGGTCCATTGTCGAACACAATCGACTAGGGCATCCCAAATCGCGTTATGATGTTCTTCCAGATGAACCTTTTTACGTCATTCGTCTTAATACTCCTAACTGCTTCAGCCTCTACCCACTTCAAAAAATAGTCCACAGCCACAATAACAAATTTTTTCTGTCCGGTCACCATGGGAAAAGGGCCTAGAATGTCCATTCCCCACTTAGCGAACGGCAAAGGAGTCAGGATTGGTGTTAGAAAATTTGACGGCCTTTTAAAGAGATGGCCATGCTTCTAGCAGCTATCGCATTTTTTTGCATACTCCACGGCATTAGCATTTAACGTTGGCCAGAAATAGCCAGTTCTGCATGCCTTTTCAGCCAATGCTTGGCCGCCAATGTGCGAAGCACAAACACCCTCATGCAAATCCTTCAGTACTTCAAGGCCATCTTCCCTGGTAATACATTTCAACAACGGACGATCATACGATTTCTTGTACAATGTCTCGTCCCAAACTTCGAACCATTTATCACGAGCCTTAACATATTTTTCTTCTGCCGAGTCTTCTAGTAATTGGCCGGTCTTTTTGTAGTGAAGAATAGGCTCCATCCAGTTGTTCCCTCAGCTCAAAAACATCACCTCTTCCTGATCAATACTCTTCTTTTCTTGCACCTCCCATAAAACAGTTCTTGGGGTGTCGCCTAAAGCAGAACTTGCTAGTTTAGACAAAGCATCAGCCTGATGATTCTCAGACCTAGGTACTTGTACCAAGGTGAATCCATCTAATTGCTTGATTTCTTCTTTTACCACCTGGACATACTTAGCCATGGAGGCCTCTTTGCATTCATACTCCCCATTAACCTGGCTGACTACCAGAATCTGACTTTGCCTCCAACACTCTAGCTCCTGCTGCTCGGCAAACACGGATTCCGGCCAGTAAGGCTTCATATTCAGCTTCGTTATTGGACGCTGGAAACTTAAAACGTACGGCATATTCATACTTATCTCCTTCAGGGGACTGACAAACAAGGCCTGCCCCACTTCCCTGAGTAGTAGACGAACCATCTACCATTAGCTTCCAACACTGACTGCCCTCAGAGGGGTCTTTTACCTGATCCAGCACTGGTCGAGTTAGTTTAGCAATGAACTCTGCCAAGGCTTGTCCCTTAATCGCTTTCCTTGGCTCAAAAGTAATGTCGAACATCTTCAGTTCATTCGCCCATTTGAGCATTCTTCAAGCCGCCTCTAGCTTCTGTAAAACTTGCTTTAGCGGCTGATCAGTATAAACAACTATACTATGAGCCAAGAAATAGGGCCTTAGCTTTCGGCTAGCAACTACTAAGGCCAGACCGAACTTCTCTACAACAGTGTATCTGCTCTCAACATCCTTGAGTACTTGACTCACAAAGTAAATAGGGGTTTGTATAGCATCTCTCTCAGCTAACAGTACTGCACTGACTGCTTCAGGAGAAACAGCCAGGTAAACATACAACTTCTCCCCCGACCACCGGACTTATCAGACGGGGGAGCTGCTGTAAATGCTTCTTGATTTCAAGTAAGGCTTCATCTGCTTCAGGAGTCCACTGAAACTTTGCTGTCTTCTTTATCGTCGCAAAAAAGTGGTGGCACTTGTCACCTGACTTGGACAAAAATCGTCCCACTGCCGCTAAACAACCAGTCACCCGCTGTACTTCCTTCACCTTTGTTGGAGGCTTCATGTCGAGTATAGCTTGGATATTTTCAGGGTTTGCTTCTATCCCACGCTGATCTACTAGAATCCCAAGGAACTTGCTAGCCGAAACCCCAAAAACGCACTTTTTTGGATTGAGTCTTAATTTATACTTGCTCAATGTTTCAAAAGTTTCGCGCAGGTCTTTGACATGATCTGTTTCTTCTTGGCTTTTGACAATCATGTCGTCAATGTATGCTTCTAAATTTCGTCCCAACTGAGGCAAAAAGATCTCATTGATAAGAATCTAAAAAGTCGCCGGTGCATTTCTCAAACCAAAAGGCATCATTAGCCATCCATACAACCCTTTTTCTGTTATGAATGAAGTCTTATCCTGGTCCTCCGGCAGCATGGGGATCTGATGGAACCCTGAATAAGCATCCATGAAGCTCAGTAACGCATGTCCAGCCGTCGAATTCACCAGACGGTCCAGCTTGGGCAAAGGAAAACTATCTTTGGGGCAGGCTTGGTTCAGGTCCGTATAGTCGACACACATCCTCCAAGTTCCATTCGGCTTGGGGACCATTACCACATTCTCCACCCAATCAGGATAGTAGGTTTCTTTGATGAAACCGGCCTCTAGCAGTTTTTTGACCTCGTCATCTACAGCTTGATTCCTAACAGGCCCCAAATGTCTTTTCTTCTGCCTAATTGGTTTTCTGGCTGGATCAACATTTAGCCGATGAACGGCCACGTTGGGGTCAATCCCCGGCATCTCCTCTGCCCCATAGGCAAAGATATCCTGATATTCCTTCAACAGTGTGACGATAGCTCCTTGTAACTCGGGTTTTATGCCTGCTCCAATCTGCAAAGTCCTCTCTGGACGAGCATTGTCTAAACAGATGCTTAAAGGAGCTTCTGCAGGCTTCGGCCGATCAAGAGTCAAGCTTGCTATCCCCATCACCTCGGTCGAAGACCTAGTTCCTCCTTCACCTGGGTGAACTTCCTCTTCTTACTGGGCAAATCTCTTGCAGTTTTCCTTTCGGGAGTAACATATAGTTCACTTCTTTCCCCAGCCGGCTTCCTTGCGGAAGCAGCGTTCATTTGAAATTTTTCCTCCTTCATTCTGGTCGTTCCTACTGTCTCTGCCCCAATCTCTTTGGGCTCGTCTATATCCATAGGCTCAACTTCACTCAATCTCCAGGACGAAGGCTTTAAGGTTGTAAGATAACATCGTCACACTCGAACTTCATCAACATGAGATGAGTGACGATGACCGCCTTAATGTTATTGAGGGTAGGACGTCCCAAAATTACATTGTATGCTGTCAAATCCTTGACAACCAAAAACTTTATGAACATAGTTCTACTCTTTTCCTTCTCTCCGACTCGGACGGGCAACGACACCGTCCCGACCGGATGTATGATTCCACCTCCAAATCCTATAATCGGATGATGGACTGGAAGAAGATCTTTTTCATCAAACTTCAATCTTGACAAACAATCAGCGCTAATAATGTCAGTTGAGCTACCAGTGTCGATAAGGATCCTTCGTACTCTTAGATTGGCAATCTTCATTTCTACAACCAGGGGATCATCATGAGGGGTTCTAATCTGACCACGATCTCCCTCACTCACCGTCACCAAGGGGAATGGGTCCACCTTGGATTTTCCTGTTAGCAACACTTGGCCGAGCTCCCTGACATAATTTTTGTGCCCTCGCAAAGTTGGTCCTCCAGCTGCAAATCCGCCGGATATCACCAAAACTACATCTTCATCAGTACTAGCACTTTCTTTCTTTTTACTCTGCCGAAAATCCTCCTTCTGAAAACGACTTTCGCGAGATACGTACTGATTCATCTTTTCCTGCTTTGCAAGGTTCTCCAAAGCTCTCTTCAAGTGCTTACATTCATTAGTCTCATGCCCACAATCTTTGTGGAAGTGACAGTACTTACTTCTGTCCCGGTTCTTGTAAGGTGTCTTCATCTCGGCTGAGGCTTTGAGTTCATGCTGATCCTTGATTTCCATAAGGATGGAGTATTGGTCCTTATTGAACTCAATGGGCTCAGCTGACACGGCCCTTTCTTTTCTTTTCTCTCTTCTTAACGGGGTTGTGCTTGAAGACACTACCCATGTCTCAGCCTTCTTAGGATTGTTCTTAGGTTTTTGAACAAGTTCCTCGGGCTTCTTAGACTCTGTGTGCTTAGCTTCAGCACACACCTCTGTCGCGTGTATGAAAGCCTCGACTTCCCTTAAAGCTTCGGCCAAAGTGCTTACTTTCTTCTTGACCAAGTCAAACTTGAAGCTTCCTGGACGCAGTCCTCGAATGAATGCATCGAATGCTACACCAGCATTCAAGTCGTGGATCTATAGGTCTTCAAGGTTAAACCTCTTCACAAAACTTCTCAGAGATTCTTTTGGGGCTTGGACGATCTTCCCCAAATGAATAATAGTCTTTTGTTCTTGCCTGTTGGCTACAAAGTGACTGGTTAATGAGTAACTTAACTCAGTAAAGTTGTTGATGGAATTTGCTGGTAAATTGTTAAACCATTTCTGTGCAACCCCTTTCAGGGTAGCCGGGAAGTTCTTACACCATGTAGCATCGTCCACAGCTTGGACGTACATTTGGTGTTTGTATGCTGAAAGATGATCATCTGGATCAGTAGTGCCGTCAAAAGGATCAATGGTTGGTAGCTTAACCTTAGCACAAGGAGGGGCTTGCATTATTCTGGCTGAGAAAGGCGTCGGCCAATCTATGCGTAGCTCCCTAAAGCGTGCATCAACTGGAACTGTATCTCTTCGACATTCCCTGAGGACTGGATTTGACGAACTGACCTCCTGGGACCCTCGCCTATAAACATTCTGCTGAGAAGTCCTCCAGTAAACATTGGTCTGAACAACTGTTCGGTCTTGACGAGGTTCATAGATAGACGGAGTCCTTCCTTGCTCCAGAGTGTGACTCCGAATCCTCAGACTGGGGTCCTGCAAGTATGGCGTTGATCCAGTAGCCGATCTCTGTTGAGCCGCTACCCTCTTTGCTTGCAAGTATTCCCTAGCGTCAGTCTCCATTCGACGACCATCCACTGGTCGGTTTACCGGGTTGGTGACCACCAGATTCCAGTCTAGACGACGTGGTTGCTCACTACGAGCAGGATGCCTTCCCCTGGACGTTCTTCTAGCTTCTTCTGGTCGTCTAACTCCGCTTGGTCCAGCTACATTCTCTTGGGAGGCTCTTCTCCTAGGTGTAGAGGCCTTGACTCTGGCTGAGTGCCTATTATGAAAAACAGCATATTGTTATTAATCTGCTCTTGGACGACTTGGGCCATTTTGGCTTGAAAGTCGTTTAGAGCATTCTCCAAGTGAGCTGCTATGACCGGGAGAGCAGAAGTCGGCTCCAATACTGCCCCGATTGGATCATTCTGACGAGGACCGTCTCGTCCTCGGGGTGGACGTTCATCATCAACAGTGTCATTGACCTGAACATAGGGACTCATCCTTTGTCCTCGGTTGGACGAATTGCAATCTGTCATCTCTGCGCCTCCCCACAGACGGCGCCAAATGTTTTACGTAAACTTGTTGTAAACGGTGTTAGTCCAGATGGTGGACAGGTTTAGGGTTGATAATATTGGGAGGCTTGTGCAGAGACGTTGCTTCGTTCCCGAACCTGCAAAAGGGGTTAACCAAACCGGAGGTTTGGGTTTGATTCCCTCTCCGATGCTTAAGTCAGTATATTATAAATAAAATCTGAGTATGAATTTTGACAGAGTAAGTTTAAGAGAGAAGTTGTGTCCCCTTTTACCTGATTATGAGGAGCTATTTATAGTATCTATGTATAGAAAGGAGCACCCTAGAATAGAGGGATGTGATTGGTTGGGCAATGAGAGGGCGACACTTGTCATGGTCTTATTGTCCTGAGCCCTTTATCCAATCACATTCTTCCTCTTTTGGGGATTTGGGCTGATTATTCCCTCCTTTAGGGAATAATTGGGCCTCTTGTTTGCAGTTTTGGTGACATCATCAACTACCCCTGATCATGCTGCCAAGTGTCAATGAGGGGGTGAGCCACGTGTCGCCAATCCATTGGGCCACGTGTCCTCTTCTAATATGTTACAACATTGGCACACTTATCCATCTGCCCTCTATTCTATAACCATTTTATGCCACTTGTCCCTTATTAATGCTAAAGTAAAACAACAAGGCATAGATAAATGTTAAACTTTTGTTGAAGAGCCTGGAAGAGAGAATGAGGGATAAATTTCAAAACTGAGACTAGTCTTGTGCAACAGTGTGAGTCTAAAATAGCAAAGAGTATGTAAAAGTTAGTAGAAAGCTGATGTGGTAGAGTCTGTAATATTGAAGGAGGTTTGAGAGATAAACTCACCCTTATGTATATGAAATTTTCAAAGAAAATATGTGCCTTACATAATATGTTTCAAATTTAAAGTGCCTTACTAAAGATAACTTTGTAAACGCGTAGATTAGATTAAAAATATATCACAGATTTACCTCATGTAATTTCCCATAATTAAAATAAAAAAATATTATTTCATCATCCCATACAAAATCTAATTAAATTGAATATATAAATGCAATTATGCTTTGCATATCCTAAAATGAAATTTCAATTTTATCCAAAACTCAAATTGCTCTAAAACAACACTTAAAAATATTGAAACTATTCCATGTTGAAGTATCCAATTTTATAATTACTCCTAGTCCTAGCCCAACAACATCAAATTCTCCTCTCTTCTCTCTCCCGTGAAGTCCCCCCCCTTCACTTCTTCTTTTCTCTCTCACCTGGTTCATCAAATCCACCATCCATCGACTCACTCTCTCTTTCTTCTCCATTTTACAACCATTTTCTTTCATCAATCGAAGCATATCAAAAAACCCAACAACTAAATCATTTGATTTTCAGAGATTTCGTAAATTGCAAAAGAGGGATAGAATGTCGAAGAAGAAAGCCTTCAGCGGCAACACCATGACTCTCAAGGACTTTCATGGCGGTTCTATCCCTGCTGACATTTCTCTTCCTTCTGCTCCTGGCGTGTATGTCCCTTTTTCTTCTCATCAATTTCCACCTTTTTTTTAATGAATTACTCTTAAATTTCACGTCTTTAGATCTGGGTTACCTCGTTTTTTATCTAATTGTTATTGTTTTTTATGTGATTGTTATTTGATTGCATAAAGATGGGTTCTTTTTTCTGGGTTGGATCTGTAATTGAAAACCCTAATAATATTGTGCGAATTAACAGGATTGTGAGACCCACTGATCGTCCAGCTTATGATCGTCCAAGTACTTGGGGGAACCCGATGGGAACCCGATCTGATCATCGTTTACGCCCTAGCTCGTCGGGTTCGATGAGGAATTTGGATGAAAATAAGACCCCTTTTCTTACTAATACTGTTAATATAGGTAGGAATTTTGATGAGGATGAGAGGAAGCCACTTGATGGTGGTGCTTCTTCCGCCCCTCGTAGGACTGTGAGTGATGATAGTATTGGGGTTTCGGTTGTGCGGTCTGAGCCACGAGTGGATAGTGGGAAGCTATCTGGCCAACCGAGTTTGGGGGCGGTGGTGACTCAAGTTGGGGGAGTTAGTGGGAATTCGTACTCGGCTAGGGTTGTAGAGGGAGGACATTCGGGTGTGGGTGTGGGTGTGAGTTCTCGGCCTAATGCGTGGGGTGTTAGGAAAGAGGTACATGGCGTGAGTGAATTGGGGCCGGTTACTTGGAGTGGGCAGAGTGCGGTTTCTAAGTTTGCGCAAGCGAGTGCACTTGACCAGATTTCTTCAGGGAGATGGCAAACTAAGCCGGTGCAACACCAAGTGGATGTAGAGGTCATTAGGCCATTGGATTCTCCTAATAGTTTGTATGGGACGGACAATGCTTCTTACTTTGGTGGTGTGAATTTTACAAGTGAAAGGGAATACCATGAAGCTATGTTAGTGAGGCATGTGGAAAGGGGTCTTGCAATAGAAGAAGGGGGTAGAGGTGGTTTTAAGGAGATGCCTAGTGTTGAGCAGGTGCACTCTCCTGTGCAGAGTCCTGTGTTGTTTACTAACGAGGGTCAACCAACTTACCCTGATGGAAAATCTGGAGGTTCTGTGTTGCAACATCCTCCAGAAGTGTGTGAAAGACCTAAACTGAAGCTGCTTCCAAGAACAAAGCCGCTGGATGTCCAAGAGCCATCTGTCGTTGATTATAGGCAGGTATGATTGCAATGTTGGATGATTACTGATGTTTAGGTTCTCCATTGTGTATTAAAAAAGACTTATGCTAAAGCTAATATCGTCTTTCTGTCTTCATTAAGGGCGGTCAACCATCAATTGATACTTATCACTCTGAAGTTAGTATCCTTGGAAATGCAAGTCACGTGAAACCTAGACCAAGTAGCAGTGAAGCAGGTCATGGGAAACCTGTGGTAAATGGAAGTGAAACAGGGCATCCGGTTGTCGAGCGTCCAAAGTTGAACTTGAAGCCTCGGTCACAGCCAGTTGACCATTCAGATGGAGGCATTAAAAAAGAAAGGTAAGTACTTTGCTAAGTGCTTGGGAAGTTTTTGAAATTCAGATTTTCTTGCTCCTCTTCTGTTAGATTATCTGTCATAGATTGGTTGGAAGCTCCACGCAATTCAGGTTTTGCTGCCCCTTCCCCTTTGAATATTAGTCATTTACTCTATTGCAATGTTACTGCGACATTTATATGTCATTGCTCCAATACCAGGATAGTTGACACATAGCTGAGTTTGAGGAAGATAGCTTTTAGAGGACCTTTGGATGCCCATAAAATATAACTCTTTCAATAGTGACATTTTGAAGAAGTCTCAAAATCCGGTTACAAATTAATTTTTTTACGTTATTTTATACTTCCTCCTTTCCATAGTAGTTTGAATCCTTCCTCTTTGGAAGTTTGAAATTAGTCGCAATTATATCTTTCTATCTTTCCCCTCTTCACATGCTATCTTGAAACATGTGCCCCTCCTCCATGTTGCTAATAAATCAGAACAAGGAAGTATGTAGGAAGATAGGTGTTTAGAGCTAGTTCCCTTACTTTTCTGGTTCTTGTCTATGGAAAATATCATTTACCTTGCCAATTTTATGCTGTATGCCTTCTTGAGAAAAACAGTTCTTTTTGACAGATAAGCTTGTCTTGTTGCTCGTGATGTATGGTAGTTTGACACATCTGAGCGGTGTTTCTACTCCTACTTTCTTTAGATATCTATTTCACTCTAGTTGAGTGCATGATTTAGGTTTATAAAATTTTAGGTAGGGAAATAAGAGAAAGGAATAGACAAGAAGTGAAACCAAGATAACCCCATTCGACTCATGGGGAAAAAAAGTAATTTCCCGAACTTTACCAAAATAGCCATACTTTCTGTTATATTTAAGGCTTGATGATCAGTTGAGTGCGTCTCATGATTAATCTGTGCTGCTTTTATAAGTGTTTTTCTGATATGATAGATCAGGGCAAAGTTAATGTGAAGCAAGTTATGCAGTTAAATGCAATCATGTTTTGGGTGTAAGGTTTATATATGGTGTTAACGTACTCTCTCGAGCTATAGGCAGGTTTAGTTCACGCAAGTTGTTTTCATCATCTTGATGTTAGATTAATGAGGGTCATTTGGCTGAACTGCATTATGTCCTTGCTTCCCTATTTCCCTATGAACATATATTTTTCTGTGTCTTGTCTTTGTGTGATGTTCTATGATACTTATTCATGCCTCCTGTATGATTAAGGCGATCATGGCTAAGCTTCTTGCTTTCGTCACTCTTGCCCCATTTTTACTGAGGCCTGAAAGAAATTTTACCCTTTTGCCTGTGAAGCTCTCCCACTGGTCTTTTAAGGGCTTCATCTAATCATTTCTTGCCTTATGCACAGATAGTCATCCTTTCAACAAACAGTAATCAGCTTTTTGTTCTGCTCTCTCACTGGTTTTTTTTACAATAATGTTAATGTAAACATGTGGAAAATGGGACAAAGCCACTTCAAGGGCAGTGCAATATGTTCACTGGATACTGTCTTGCTATTGACAAGTATAAGAAGGAGATAGAATATGTTAGCAGTTGGCTTGACGAGAGACCGAAGGTTGGGGTTAGGGAATCATGTCCATTGCCAATAGCTGAGGGGTTTCTTGAGCTTTATGTTGTGGTAGACTAAATGAGAATGGCTATTTAATTGTCTAATGTGAAGTAGTTGACGTTATACAAAACTAAAGTTCTCATTGTAATAGCATCTCTATATTTGGATTTTGGAAGGACAAGGCTGTGTCTATCTGGCCCTACCTTACCCCTATCTCCGTGAGGATTTTTGATGCATCAAGTTAATGTTGATGTTGTTGTTGATGGGCAAGGTAGGAGGCTAACATTGTGATGGTGAATCATTAAGTGATTGTCTTGTGGTGAGACATAGGTGTGGTATTCATGTTGTATTAGCATTTGCTAGGACGTTGCGGTTTGAGTTAAGCCTATAGAGAAGTGGGTGTGTGGGTTCACATTTCTAGTCAATCCACCGTGGTTTGTGATCCTATGCTACCTAAGCTCTATTATACTCCTATGTTGTGATGTGAAATTGCAAATTGCATTCCATTTTACACTTTTCTTACTCATTGCCTTACAAGTTGACTATGACTCCTTTCTAACTTCCACACTCCTTTTCTCCGCCTAAAGAGGAACAATATGAGAGAGAACAATGAGATAAAAACAAGAATATGTTGTTTTACTGTGTCCATCCTCTCCATTACAAAAATTCCTTATTGAATTACTTCTACCAATATTTAGTATGTTGATCTGTTCATCTTGGAATATGTCATAACTCTCTTTTGCTGTATCTATGTGGGTAACTGGTAATTGCTGGATACTGGTCAATGTGTACTGAGTTTGCTTTTTGTAAAGACAAAAACGTTTATGCGCAATTAGCGTAGAAGGAATGGTTTTATGTGTTGCTAAGTTTAAAATTTGATGCCGTGAATTCTGATGAAATTGGTTTGAGCTGACTATATGTTTGTATTAATGCAGGAAAGCACTGTTTGGTGGTGCTCGGCCACGGGAAATGGTAGGTGTTAGTCGTGTTACAGTTTCATGATTATCTTGCTTGAGCCTTTTTTCCTTCTTTTTTGGCAGCTGTTCTATTACTTGCTCTCACCTAAAGGTCTCCTTGTTCAACTTGTAAACTAGTGTCCAGATGTTTGAACATCGGTAGTTTGAGATAATCTAGTGGCCAAATGTTGTATATGGTAATTCATGGACTGGAGATTTAAACTAGACAACTCACAAGTGCTAACTTTCTTTTTCATTAAATTTTACTTGTTATGAGATAGAAAGTGAGGACTAGTTAATGGTGAACTCCTTGATGAAAAAACATAGAGTTCAAGGGAAAAGAGACATACCGTTTGTTTTCCTATCTAGGATATGGACAGATCCTTTGTCTTATTGGGCATGGGGCTTGGGGGATGGGGATACTTTTGTAAGCAGGAGGAGGAAATGTGAGGGTCCCCTGGAATGAAGATCTTTATTTCGGGATTATTCTTTTGATGTCATTTTCCATGGTCCAGGTTTTGAAGGAGCGCGGTGTTGATGATGCTCCCACTAACCCCGATGAAGTGCAAGGTTTAAGCCGGTAAAGATATTGCTCTCTCGCATCAATTTAAACCTCAATATTTTTATGAAGTTTGTGTATCCTATCTTGAACGCAAAGGAGTAACTAGAAATTGTATGCACTTGCTTGTACTAAAATTTTGATTCTTTTGAAGGTTAAAAAATGATTCCCCCCGTAGTGAAATGGCACCAGCACATGCAAATACCTCACGCCAGGGTGAAAGGGTCGATATTCTTTCCATCGATCAGAGGACTGGAAGAGGCCATGAGAAGAGAGACCAGCGGGCAGATATTCAGAAAGCTGATATGCAGAGAAAGAATTGGCGGAATGAGAACTGGAGAAGTGGCCTAGACAACACCGAGAAGCACCAGCAAGAGAGGCAACCTTCACCAGAAACATGGCGCAAACCTGTTGAGCAGCCAAATCCTTCCAACACTAACAATTCTGGACTGCGTTTTGGGAAGGCTGTTTCTGCAGTGGATCTTGCACAAGCCTTTTCAAGATCAGTCTCAGATCCCAAGCCTGTTGATCAATTATCGGGTCAAAGGGGACTTCCTAGTCAAAAGGGTCTTCCTGGTCAAAAGGGACTTCCTGTCCGATCGCAGATGCCTTTTTCAAGGCTTACTGGACCAACAACAAGGCCTCAGATCAATGGTTACTGATTTGTTCGAGTTATAATGGCCTGAAAGAGTGGTCAGGAGATAAGTTACTAGCGAGCATGAGCTTAGAATTATGCCTGAAACTTGATTGATAATAAGGGGATTTCAGCCATCTTTGCCTTTTTTTATGGATTGCTGAGTCCACTAGAGCAATCTGGTTGCGCATTTGTTTTCCCATGTTCGAAAGATGATTCAGATTTTATGATAGGCAAGATACTGGTTGGCGGCTGCGCAGTTTTTGGGAAATCAAAGCAGGGGGTGCTTTGGTATTCTGCCTCTTACCCATTTGATATGAATGATACTGGTTCATTAATGTTTCAGACTTGCCTAAGCATGTCTCTGAAATGTCTTTGATCTATTTGAATGTATGGTGATCTAATTTCATGGGATTCATCTCTATTTTTTTTGCCAGCATATGGCCATCTGATCGCTTATGCATATTCGTTTGATGTAAGCCATGTCTGAAACGTACAACCAAGCAGCTCACATATGCTTATGCACCAACCATATTATGTGAGAACAGTTTCCATTTTTCCCTCTAATTGGTAAATATGAACATATTAATCTAACAATTTGTAAGCTTCATTTTCCCACTTGGGCATGTAAATGCTTACTCATTTTTCTCGCAAAATTTCAACGTTTTTCAAAAGCTAGGAAGTGGCATTAGTTTTACTTTTTAAGTCAAGCCACTAAGGCATTGATCAGGAAGCATAATTGACGCCCAAAAGCATAATGACTGGTGACGTAATAGACCAATTGACCTAATGGCGTGTAAGGAAAAATGGCGATCAAGAAAAGATCCAAAGGATGATTCTAATTTACGACCACAAACACATTGTTCTATTCAACATTACAATACTTCCAAAGACGATGATTAATCCGTTTGTTTTTTATGTTTGAGTTATCGAGATGTTAAAAAGGACTCGAGCTTCTACAAAAGGAGACATGTCGTAGTATTAAAATGAGATTGGCCTAAAGTCGATTTGTTTTAATTATAATTGTACATCGTCCAAGTATATTTATATAATTATATAGAAACAACCCCATGCTTTCTAATCGGGTGGAAATACACCATAAATAATGGATTTGTTACAAAAGAGCTCGATATGAAAGTAGTTTAATATCTACTGGTATGTTATAAATGAACATATCATGTACATGCTTTGATTGGAGGAGAATCTTGCTGATCACAAGCAGTGGAGGACCTATATTGAAGCAAGGAGTGACAATCGACACCTCAAAATAAATAGCCCTACTTTCAGACGGGCCATCAAGATATAAGATATAAGATATTGCGTTATTTGTCAAATTTGAAACCCTAAATTCTCAATTTTTGAAGCTATAAGAGATATCACCCTAACTAAATTTCTAGGTCCACCATATTTACTAGTTTAGGGGCTTGTGACCTCCCCCTCTTTAATTTGGGATTGATAATGGACGAGAATTCTCTGCTTTAATACCAAGATTTAAAGATAGTCTAAGCATATAAGTCTAGTAGAGTTATAGCCTAAAATCAATTGGTAAAGGGCAAGTTGTTGGCAAAATATAGTAACCTTGGCTATTCTTTTTTTGAATGAAAGCATAACCTGATTTATGTTAACGGCCATTTGTGCATAGAAGATAAACAATATGTTTTTTTTTTCCGAATAAAAAAACAGTTTGCACGGAAGGATAGAATTAATACGCCCAAGAACAAGAATTTCAAAATAAAAATTGCACCAAGAAAACAAAAAAAAACAAGAAAATGCGAATCTCTTTTCAATTCTCAAGGATGTAGGAGACTCAAAAAAAGATGGTAGATTTGTCCACAAGTGGTTGGTTTTTTCTGGGAAGGTCAACTTCATCATGTTATTAAATAGAATTCATTAGACTATTTCGGACATGTTTTTTGCTTTTATCTCTTCCATGTCATGTTTCTAAAACCCCTCGATTTGACCAAACTAGAGAGTTGCGCAACACACAAAAATCCACATATAGAATTTCCACAAAGAAACTTCTGTTTTCTATTCTGTTCCCCTTTTATGTTTGTGGTTTTTCAAATCTTATTCATCACCATTGAAGAATATACATAAAAGTTCATTTGAGTTTCAAACAATGGAGGTTTGTTGTGACCTTGAAGTAATTGTCAATGGCCAACAGAGTTTTTGGGTTAACAAGGCAAGCTTTACGCTGCATTTGATTTTATTTGCATGTTGAAAGTTACTAATCTCCATTTACCCTCTTCATGAATTTAGTTTAGTTATTAATCAATTTATATATCTTAGAGATATTTATGTTTGGTTGGACAAAAAACATTTTTCATCAAAAAGTTCTTTTTCGAATTTTCTTTGTATAGTTTGTAAAGGATTAAAAGAGTTTTTCAATGATGGAAAATAGTTTCTGCATGATGAAAAGGATTTCCATGCCCAACCATACTCTTTCCTTCCTCCTATCTACACTCCTTTTAGTTCTGTTCTTCCTTTTCTCTCTTAACTCTATGTAAGGAATAAAAAAAAGAAAAACTCATCTAAAAAAAATTTCTCTTATAAAAGGTATTTTATGAAATAAATCTTATTAAAATAATTTTTTCGTCCAACCAAACATAAAGGTGATAGTTAGTGAGCATGGTGCAGTATAACCCAATTATTTCAGAAACCTTTTACTAATTATTTTACTATATCAAACTTGCAGAAACTTGTAGCAAAATTCTCTAGTAAGTTGAGCAACTTATTCGAGAGAAAGTGCAAAGATGGTAGAAGGGACATGAAAGTAATATTCCAGGATTTTCCCGGGGAGCCAACATGCTTTGAGCTTATTACAAGGTTCATCTACAACAACGGCTTCATCGACATAACTCATTCAAATGTACTAATTCTCAACCATGTAGCCAAATACATGGAAATGAACAAGAACGTCATTGGAAGGCCTAATTTGATAGATCAAACCGAGAAGTTCATCGACAGAGCCGATTGTTGGGCTTGGTCTGAGCTTTTACTAGCATTGACACACACCCAATGTTTATTGGTTGATATCGATCTAGTTTCCTCAGTCCGAAGATTGGTAAGTGAGGTTGTTGAGAGGATTGCATCGCGTTGCATAACAACCCCCTCCTCTATTTCTTCTAGTTTTCGATCATCGTGTGATTCTAAGAGTACTCTAAGTACTACTAAAAGTGGCTATAGCTTTCGAATATATTGGTGGTTCGAGGATCTTTCAACTCTCGATGTTCATTTAATTGACATGTTGGTAAGGAAAATGGTGCAAGAAAATTTTGACCATTTCACCATAAGCAAATTTCTCTTCTACTATCAAAGAGTGAGAGTTTTTGGTGCCTCGAATAAGGTTGTAAGTGCTAAAATGGTAGAAACGATAATTAACCTACTGTCCCTCCTTGATAAGAGGAGTAATTCCATCAAAGGGTTGTTCGAGACTTTAAGAATAGCTTCAAATTTGAAGGTAAGAAAACCTTACAAGAGTCGATTAGAAATATTAATTGGTTTGCAGCTTGATGAAGCTTCATTAGATGATCTACTTCTTCCTTTCCCAAGGAAAAACAAGATATTATATACCATGTATAATGTAAATCTTGTACTGAGTTTTTTGAAGAATTTTCTTTCGGATGAGAACATTATTAGTCATAAGCTTTGCTCATATCGATTGAAAAAAGTAGCGAGGTTGGTGGATTTATACGCAAATGAAATTGCACCAGATTCGCGATTGAAGCCCTCCAAGTTTATTGCTCTTGTTATGGTGCTCCCAAATTCTGCTCGAGACTCTTGTGACAAGTTGTACCAAGCTATTGAAATCTATCTTGAGGTAACCATGACATTCGATTTCAATTTGTTATAAATTCAAAATTTTATAAAATCAAAATGATTTGATCTTAATTGTTCGATCTAAATTTTCTTGTAGGTTCATCCAAGACTAAGTGAAGAACAAAAGATGAGTATATGTGCTATCTTAAACTATGACAAGCTTTCGTTACAAGTACTAAATCGGCTGTCTAGGAACGCCAATTTTCCTTTGTTAGCGATTGTAAAAGCTCTGGTTCATCAAAGTCCTACACTAAAAAGCTCTGTCAAAGCTTCCAAACGTTGGAGTTGTAAGGGTCATGTAGCAAAGACGTTCATGTCTAGAGATGAAGTTCTTGTTAAGGAATTGGCGAAGAACGAGAAGTTTAGAGTTCATCTTCAAGAAATGGGTTGGACAGTTTTAGAATTAGAGGATATTTTTGGTCAGTTGCAAACTAATCATGTCAAAGATAATGTTATGACCCCAAAAGTCTGTTGTATGTATAATGTCAAACATCTCCCAAAGCTTTGTTCATGAAGGGAAATAGTATAATAGGATCCCTACATTAGCATTCTAGTGAAATGATGGGGCTTATAGTACCCAAGAAATGAAAGTTAACTTTAGCATTGCACATATTTTATACTCCCTCCGTTTGTTTTTACTTGTTACACTTTGCTTTGGGGGATAACCAAGAAAATTGATGAAATCTATGCAATGATTGTTTGGGGAATTGATAAAGTTGTTTGGGAAATAGATAAAGTAGGAGAGATAAGGTTGTAAAAGTAAAAAGTGTGGGATGATTGGGTATTTAATGGGAAAAGATGATGACATGTGGGTCCCAAAAGTGTTGGAAATTGGAATATGAAGATGTGAAGTTTACCAAAATTAGTAAAAGTGAAAGTGTAACAATTAAAAAGAAACGTTCAAAAAAGGAAAGTGTAACAATAAAAAACAAACGGAGGAGTACATCATTAGCTCCTGTATACTTTATTTGCTTCATAATATTGCAATATTTGTACTTTCAGGTCAAACTTTATACACTGACATGTGAGATCTTGTTAGATTCATATCAAAAAACGTAATAGCAAATGTTGCAAGCATTATTGTGAGACTAGTTTTAATTCGTAGACGCTTGTTTGAATGCTTTATATTACACTAATAGAAAAAGGGTTATTAACGACGGAAAAAGTCATCGTTATAAGCGCAAAAAACCGTCGTGAAAGCTTTTCACGACGGAAAAATTATCGTCGTTAAGTGGTTGCAATAGCTTCCGTCGTTATTGGATTTACCGGCCATGTTCGTCGTTGATAAGTAACGACGAGACATGACTTCTCGTTACTTTTTTAACGACAAGACAACTACTCGTCGTTACTTACTAACGACAAGATATTCACTTGTCGTTATTTTTTAACGAGAAAATAGATTGGTTGTTACTTGTTAATTATTAATGATGAAATAAATCACCATTAAACTGATTTACAGAGAATTTGATTTTTTTGTACTCAAGCAAAATTTTACATTAAACTGAATTTCTCAAATCACCATCATTCTGAAGTTGTAAATTAAATTTTATTGATGTAAATAACAATCATCATTACACTAAAAATGAGATCTCAGGTTTAAGCTCCACAACTAAATTATACAATTCTTTGTAATCAACTAAAAACTAAAACTAAAACAAAATATATCAAAATGTCAAAAAACTCTTCATCTCATTGATTCGTCCTCTTTAGCTTCCAAGTCCAAAACTCATCATGACCTTCGATTTGCTGCTTTGATTGGAAATGTGCTAACTTCTTCACTCTCTCGTTTAACTGCTTTGTATATTACCAGCCACATTAGAGGGATCAAATGTAGTAATGTTGCAAACTCGTTCTGTTTTGCACCCAGCCAATGTCGTGCAACCTCTGCAAGTCACCAACACCATACATTCTACTCATCACAATTCCAAAACTTCGAACTAACAACAAAAAAACAGCTACTGCTACAAAGCTAGTAAGATACCTTCTCACACATCATCAAGGTATAGAAAAACAGTTTGCCTTTCCAATTTCACAGTCTTCTCAGCTTCAAAGTACCTCAAACCTTATAGTCTTCTGCACAGCAAAGAACATGTATTTAAAACGTTATAAATGGATGTCAGATATCTTACTTAAAAATTTTAGTCTTCTGCACAACAAAGCCGACTTTTTTCCCATTACTTACGTTGTATGACTATTTGTAAATCCTCGAATGTTGATCTTCGCTTAGCACGACTACATGTGGGATTCTAGAGACAAATTTTGATTAGCAGTATAAGAGTCATCTCAATACACCTGCCAAAAGAAAAAGAACAATGTTTAGAAATACTTTAGTTAACTTTTATAATATATGTACTACGTACATAAATCCTCAAGCGAATTAATTTTAGCTAAAAACACTCAAAACAATGAGAAGTTGGAAATCAAGGCATTGATATATCCTTCGTATAATTTTTAAAACATTAAGTTTTTTTACATAATGAAAAAGAGTCCTGTTTTATATAAATTGAAAATTAGAGATAAGTACAAGCTAAATCAGTTTAGCATTTGGAAAAACTTACGGAACCGACAAGGTATTTATTAGTTGTTCCAACGATACTTAACATCAATCTCCCTGCATGTTACAAATTGCTATTAGAATTTCAGTTTCAAAGAGACATAACATATACTAAGAATTGTAAAACAACATACCAGAATACATGAATTGGGAAAAGTAAAAACAACATAATGATGGAAAACTTAAAGGTTAAATGGCCTTATAAGTAATACCTTAGCTGCTAAAAGAGTTGCTTAAACATAAATGATCCCACATGAAAACACTTGAAAGGGCACTTTTTTCCTTTCTAGAGTACTCGCTAGCAGTTACCAAGCTGATCAAAACAAAGTTCCACAAAGCAAGTAAGTATTAGGATTAATGTTAGCCAAATGGACCCAACGACGTAAATTAAAATATGTCTATACAAAGTATAAATAGATCTAAAGACTTTTTACATTGAGAAACCTAAGAACTATATGTTTCATATGACGACATAATATTGCATTAGCATAGCATGTCTACTTTGGACAATGTTTAGAAAATCCATTGACATTAGGTTGCTTTCCACCTAACAATATTACATCAACACAAAGGATTATTACCTAGCTACCAGTTGCCACTACGAGCTAGTAGTCCAAAGTTCTCCTTTGATTATCTTGTTCACTATAGTAATCCAAAGTTTTGCTTTGATTATCTTGTTCACTATGTCATGCCTGCAGATAGTCTAGAGTCAATAAAAGAAAAAAAAGTAAGAATCTCATTTATGCATAATCAAGGCGAAACTTCTCAATTTTTATGGTAGTAACACCCTTATAATAAACATACCGGGGAATAAGAATAGAGTCACAGACCCCCCAATACCGTGACAATACTAACAATCAGCACAAATTTTATGGAAAACAAGAACATGGTCACAGAGCTTAATACTAACACTGCTTATTTAACCTTATGTAATAAAAAGTTAACCTGTTACGCATCTCTCTCCACCATAAATTTTTCTTTGGTTTCCTTTTAGGGTTTTTCTTCTACTAGAAATTTCTTCGAATAGGTTGTGTGCACAAAATGAACAATTGAACTCCCACTACATAACAGGACAAAATTGAACAATTGAACTCGAATAGGTTGTCTCCAAATCTCTTGAAACCATAATCACACTGGAAAGTTGTTCTATCAGTCAATAATTTCAATCATTCTTCTATGCAATAACAGAGATTTAGAGAACAATATAGTTGAATAATTTCAGAGCTTAAAACTGTAAAAACTAGAAACCCAGGACAAACAAGAATTATATGTTCTCATTTTTAGAGAATCATAAAAGCTAACTAAAAATTTACAAAAAAAAAAATAGACCATAGTAATTCATCTTTGATTACCACAACAAACAAACGAGACATATATTCATAAGAAAGAGCAATCCAAGAAAATCCAAATAAGCGATTTACACCAGAGTTGAGCAAACACCAATGGAAAGAAAGAAGACAAATTTTAAAAAAAAAAAAACATACAAAAATTGAAGCTTCATCTCCGGTTGAGAAATTTCCAGTTCTTCAAACCCCAATCGAGTAAGAAGAAATTTCCAATTCTTCAAAACCTAATCGAATTTCAAAAAACTTCAAACCCCAATTAGTGACTTGTGTGGAAAGGAGCGATCTCGAGGGCATAGAAAGTGGGCAAATTATTTTTGGAGGAGAGAGAAATTTGTGGGATTTGACTGATATTTAGGGTTTATGCAACTTAACGACGACTTTGGTTCAACAAATATTTCGCGCATAATGTTTATTTTATTAACAACATCCACTAATTGGATTTGTCCTTATAAGAATGCTTTCCACAACAAATAATTCAAGGGGTCGTTATTGTTTGGTTGTTAAAGGTCCTTTTTCTAGTAGTGTTATATGATGTGTTTGTATTCACAAGTTGTTGGCGATGGTTGATTACAATATCAACAATGGTGTAGAATGACATGTTTGGAGATTAACGAATGGATGATATATGACATTGACGAGTTTTACAAGGGTGGATGATGACATTGATGAGTTTTGCAAGGGTGGTTGAGGTCAGGTAGCAAGAACATGGTTTCACGGTCCTAGTCTTTTGACCTCCGATCGTGTGGCATGCCCTTACCTTCTATCAACCTTCTTGCGGAAATGAGATTCTGAGGCTCGTTGAGGCAGGAGCACTAGGTATCTGAAAAGCACTCTTGCTTATTGGTGGCAAGAGCGCGAGAAGTGGGTCGATTTGGGCGCTTATGTGCACTAGCGGGCATGAGGGGGCCCACGACGAGATGTACCTATTTCGAGTTTGGGTGAGCGCTTTATAATATGCGGTGGCACAAGATCCAAGTTACCTAATAACACAACATAATATTATAAACCAATCAACAATTGATAGGAGGTTTCAAGTTTCATTCATTCACTCTTAACCCCTAAAGAGGCTTAAGTATGATATATTACAAATTTCCAGTGAACACTGGATTTACAGTAACTCAATAGTGAAAGCCAAAGCCTATGAAAAAGAACTAAAGCATAAAGAAAAAACTAGAAAGCATAAACTAAGTCAAATATAATGCAAGTAAACGCGGGTTAGATTCGAATAATCCTCCTCCACTTAAGCTGTCAACGACCTTGTCTACTTACAAGAATTACATATAAAAATGAAAATTCCCCTATATGTTGAACTTGGTTGTCTCTGGCGCGCCGTTGGTTTTGAGCGGTTGCTGAAGTCTTCTTGTTTATTCTTGAGTTTCTGCCGAAGTTGGACAAGCTTTCTCGAAAGGCTTATGAAGAGTTGTTTCTCTAAGGTTGTGGTGTGGGCCTGTGGGGCACTTAATTAACGCATTAAATATAAGACTAATTTCAAAGCAAAAACTATTTTCAAGAAGAAAATGAATAATAATGACACGATTTTAAATTATGCAAAAATGTAGAAATATAAATAGAGATAAATATTATATTTTGGAATATCCAACAAAAAACAAGCATTATATTATTAGACGGAGAAAGTATAACATATTTACATATGTCCAACTTTTATAGTTGAAGGTGGATGGCGTTACACAAAGTAATGCAAATTTGAACATTTTGGTCAAAAAATTTGTAACTTCATACATATGATGTTGGCTCGATTGTTGAAGGAAGTATTTGGCACACCGAGATTGGGAAACAATATTTCACAACTAATTAGAAGCTTCCTGGACTAATTACGACATCAATGTCATGTTGGAAAACGTTAATGCTTTGATGCATGTAATCTTCATTTCTTTTATTATTGTTTATCTCTTAAAGATTGGGAGGTTCGGAGACAGGTGCTTGGTAAAATCTTCTATAGCTGACTTAATTTGTGATTGATGCGGGGCATGCGGCTATGAGTGCGCTTGTGGTGAAGTGTAAAGGAAGATTCCGACTTTATACTCAAATTAGGGTTAATGTAAGTTTAATGTTTTGAGTTGGTTTTGTAAAAGATCGTCTTAGAAGTAGGCAACAGTTCAAATATAATAGAAAGAAGAGAATAAATCACTTTCAAAATAAAGCAATGGGCTTTTTAAAGAAAGTTGAGTTTAAGTCGCCTCTTTTTAATAACTTTTGAAATGTCTTAACTCTTAACCATCGTGCATAAAGTAATACATGCAAATCTAGCTGGGTTTAACCTGTAACACCCCGATCTCTACGGGTCGATGGGAGTCATCAAATAAACATCTCAGACCAATAATTGGCCCCACAAACCATCACAAGTCCTTCCGGCGCATTTTGTCCTCACTCATGCGCACCCTGAGAAACTTCCCAGGAGGTCACCCATCCCAAGACTACTCCCAGCCAAGCACGCTTAACTGAGAATATCTTAACAATATGAGCTCCCTGAAAAGAAGATGCACCTTGTTGGTATGGGTAGTACCACTAGATCCTTTTAAAGCAATCATGGGGAGTATTACACTCCCCCACTTGAGAACAGCAACGCCCTCGTTGCACCTGGAGACCCCACATATTCGGCCGCAACCTGCAGGTCGCCCCAGCCTGGAAACTGATTGCCTGGAGACTCCAGATATTTGGTCTGACGACCTCTGGGTCGCTCCTTAAGACAATACAACCCCAGGATCCTCCCCCACTAGGCGCTTGAGGACTCCTAATATTCGGCCTGACGGCCTTAGGGTCGCCCCAAGACGCGGTCGTAGGGTTGCTCTGATACCATTTGTAACACCCCGATCTCTACGGGTCGATGGGAGTCATCAAATAAGCATCTCAGACCAATAATTGGCCCCACAAACCATCACAAGTCCTTCCGGCGCATTTTGTCCTCACTCATGCGCACCATGAGAAATTTCCCAGGAGGTCACCCATCCCAAGACTACTCCCAGCCAAGCACGCTTAACTGAGAATATCTTAACAATATGAGCTCCCTGAAAAGAAGATGCACCTTGTTGGTATGGGTAGTACAACTAGATCCTTTTAAAGCAATCATGGGGAGTATTACATAACCTGTATGTGCGAAGTATTAAAGTGATTCTCATTACAATTTCAAGGAAAAAAAGTAATGTCTTAACCATTTTGTATGTGGTATTGTTACAATTTGGAGTGAGACTAGGCATCACTACATCTACCCAATGTGTAGACAACCCACTACTAATAGATGTATTAAAATATTATAAATCACGTTGAGTGGGATTCCATTACCATTACTTATTACACTACTTATTAGTGGTGGTGTAGACAAAGTTTTTCCTGACTTCAGTAGTTGAAGTAGGAGATCCATTAGCTTGAGCTAATACAAATGTTAAGGCCCTGAAAGATGATACCGTGAAATGGCTATATTACATTATATCAAACTAGCCTACTATGCGTGCGAAATAGTAACATATAAGAATTTTGGATAAATGAAATAAATATTGCGTTATATAATATGAGCACTATAAGAGGGGGAGTGAATTATAGTGAGAGAATAAGCTATACAATTTGCTCAATTAAAAGCTAGCTAAGGGAATACACAATGGGAACACGAGAGAATTTAGCAAGGAAAAAAATTCCTAGGTCCAATAGGAAGAAACGACCTCGACCACAAGAGATTTTGACTCAATACTTTCCACTATAATAGGTCAAACGACTCTGTTTATAAACCTATTAATTCTCTATCGGGCCACAATTTGAGTTCCTACACTCAAGTTTCCAACAACAGTTCCCACTAACTGTTGTTCCTCTCAAACTTCACTCGAAGTTCCTCTCTTTCTCTTTCCCACGCTTCACTCAAAGCTTTCTCACACTTACAAGAGTTCACTCAAACCCTTACCCAAATAAATACAATTTGTAAACAATGGAAGAGTAAATACTGAATATGGTAAGTATAAATTCTCTTAGGAACGACACTGACCCTTAAGACAACTAAGAATATTTAGCTAAGTCATACACACATTAATCTATGGTTGAGGCGCCTATTTATAATATAATTAGGCTTGACTTAAACTAACCACTAATTAATCCATTATCCCATGATCTCTATTATCTAATTAATTAATTAGTTTTCTTAAAATATTTACTTGAGAAATAAATAATCCACTCACCCACTACTTATCATAAAAAATGAAGCAGTTAAACATTACGTGATATTGAGGATTAATTAAACTAATTAAATTAATTAGGGCTTGGGAAATAATTAATAAGCCCACTAACCAGTAACAGAACGTGTAGCAGTATGTGTGATTGAACGTGATAATTGATTACTAGGGAAGTAATTAAAACATTTAAATTAAATAGTTTTTAGGAAAATATCTTTCTAAATAGATTAATTAGAACCGAAAATCATATTTGATTTTGAAAAGAAAATCTTTTGGTTTTAATTAAAATATAAAAGATAAGATTTTAAGATTTGATATCATCTATTTTAAATCAGAAAATCCTTTTAAAATCTTTTCCTAACAAACTCAGAACAAACTCCCTAAATTAGTGGATCTAGTCAAAACTAACCTAGGACACTTAATTAAACTAGTTAGGCGCACAACATATGATATTTTAGGTGTTCCTAAATTCGTTTCTAAGTCTGTTCCCAACCCTTGTTCCTAACTTTGCCAGTGTCTGTTCTAAACGATCTTATGCTTTATCTCAACCTTAACAAGAAGATACAATACACCCTAATGTATTCCAATCTTTACTCCAAGCTTGATTCTTCATCTTACAAACATCTTCATTTCGATCTTGATTAAGACTCTGTTCTTTAATCTTCGAGCAAGTTTTCTCTTTGTTCGGTAATGAATCACCTAACATCATCAATACATAAATACAATATGTCTTTTGTGGTCAAATCATTTTCAAAACTCAAGGGTCAAAAAATGGCTAAAAGATTGACTTCTTTTTAAAAAAAAACTAAAAACTAACTTTCCTTATTGATTATAGCAGTTTTAACTTCCCTCTTCCCTTATAGTATAGAGACTAACTTATTATAATAAATTTACATCCCTAAATAGTTTTTCGCTTCTTAGTAACAAAACTCTAATTTAGAGGAAAATGTTGTAAATATGATTACTAAAAAGGGCGCAGAATTTAATTAATTGGAGGTAAACGTTGGTAATAACTTTTCTTATATTCTGAGAGTGAGGGATAGTTCGGTTGGTTAGAACATCTTTCCTGATTTTAGGAGGTCATATGATCGATTCTCATCCATCTATAGTGGCTCACAAACTAGAAAAATGTATAGTGTTTACAAGTCCTTCTTAGGTAGTAAATTAAACTGAGCTTGAGACCCTGGTAGAATTTTCACACTGTCATGCTCAATCCACCAAAGCAGAATAATATTGCAATTTCCAATGTAGAAGGCCAGATTTAATAATTTAAAATAAAATTTATTAACAATATGGGATGTGATATAGTAAAGGTGTGACTTTTTCAAGTGACAGGTTATCGAATCAAATCTCCTTATTAGCATTTTCGCAACAACGTTAAAAAAGTGACATGTCGATGTCTCTTGTGGCAGACACATGACGTAAAGGCATAATGATGTGACATGATCGCCAGATTGTGGTGACTTAGTACGTGTACTATTTTTAAAAAAATAATAATAATAAGGATAGATAAAAAAAACCATGACCCTGAATTTAAATTAAACCTCATTTCACCAAAAGTTAGAAAAATTCCATGTGTAATAGGTAAATGCAGCTATCTTACTTAGGAGATGATACATCAAAGTTTCTAGCTCTTGACTTTTCTATTAGGATGGTGCTTCTTCCCGGAGTCCTAGATGACAACCGACAAGCAAGGGAACATAACCCGTTTTAAGAATAACGTAAAAAACAAACTTAAAATATATTAATATTGTTGCATGTTTCATTAGAATGTCTGCATGACTGAATCTTTAAGATTAGTTTGCATTAACCAAAAATCTAAACATTCAACATCCACAACGCAATTAATTTCTCTTTTTCCAATACATTCAGACAAACCTTGTTTGCACTAATTGAAGAGTATATGATTCCAATATCTTTTCGGAATAATTAGCCATTAATGACATCGTCTGCGAGAGTCAAGATACCTTTCTAAATGCTATTAGACTTAAATGCACACAAAGCGTAGGAAATCATATAGAATTTGATTACATATTTACATAAAGGAGAAAACGAATAATTGGTAGTTTATTTAGGTGCTTTACACCCATAAATTCAGTCATTCAATATCTTATGAGCAATGTATAAAATGAATGAAATAATTATGAAAGAAATACAATAGTGGTGGAGTATACAACTCTGTGTACTCTTCGGTGGTATAGTGCGTACATCATGGAATATACAACTCTGTGTACTCTAGTGGTATAGTAGTAAATAATTTTTTTTGGAAGGTAATGTGGTGGACCTATGGCCAGATCTCAACTAGCACAATTCCTAATCTGGTGTTTGCAGGGTCTGAAATTTTGGGAGTATGGGAATGGTAAGGGAATCCCCACCCTCAAATGCACCTAATGAGATATGATCCCATGACCTTAAAGTCATGAGATCAAACCCTTAACCACTAGGCCAAGTAAAACTTGGTAAATAGTAGTAAATAAATGGTGTGGGGGTAGTAGTGGGTTTTTGCTAGCAATAAGTGTATTGCTGGTACTAAATTGTATTTTTGTAGCGAAGGTGAGTACAAAATAAAGAAGAGGGGATAAATAGTGAAGCGGTGGGACACCTTTCCTCTCTCAAAGGGTTTTCTCTCACAAGTTTCACCCATCAACCCCAGCAAGGAAGCTCGCCGGCAACCAGGGGTGCCAAGGCGCCTGTTTCCGGGGGTCGACGAGCCTCCTTTTCTTCTCTTGGAAAGTTCCAGTG
This sequence comes from Patellifolia procumbens, assembly GCA_947645195.1. Lineage (NCBI taxonomy): Eukaryota > Viridiplantae > Streptophyta > Magnoliopsida > Caryophyllales > Amaranthaceae > Patellifolia > Patellifolia procumbens. The sequence continues at coordinate 502,101 of CANSGD010001388.1, read as the reverse complement.
TCTTAATCAAGGTATCTAAGCACCGTTCGGTTCAGTGCTTACCTTTGTTTTTGTAATACCCTTATCTTTGAAGAGTATTTTATTAATTGATAATTATGATTAGTCGCTTGATTTTATATTTATAAACCTTAAATTCATTGAAAAGAAATTGAATTTGACTATGAAATTATTTAAAAGCTAGTATTATTTATTTAGTGAATCATATTGTAATATTTGAATTGAATTATCTTGAGAAATATGAAGTATAATTCTTTTAACGAGTTCGAGCTATTATTATTTTGATATGAAATCTCTTTAGTAGTTAAATTATATTTTTTAAAAAAATGTATGGTGTCTAATGTCTATACATATATATAGTAAGAGAGAATTATAAGATAATTGGACCAAATATATTAGAAGGGGGAGATTTATAGTAAGTTAGATGGAAATGACTTAAAGAAGAAAAAAAGAGTGAAAAGAAAATGAAACAAAAAAACAATAATAAGAAAAAGGGAAATGAAAACATAAGAAGTATTGGGTCAGATAGAAGAGACAAGAAAGAAAGAGAGAGGTGAGAGCAAGAGAAGGAAGAAGAAGGAAAAAGAAGAAGAGGAAGGGGAAGACAAAGGAAGGGGTTGTGTTCACGAAAAAAGGGAGCAATGTCTCATTCTAGTTCATTTTGGGGCGTTGAGGGCTCGTTTTAGGGGCGATATGCAAGCGATTATTCATCCCCAACCTTCCTTTGTTAATGGGTAAGTTCAATTCATCATTTAATTTCAGTATTTCCAAAGTTTGTAAAGTTAAGGTTTGTAGATTGAAATTGAATTGGGGGGTTTTTGATTTGAAGGTTTTGAGTATAAATTGATTGGATAGAAGGTGTAATTAGATGTTTAGTAGTTAGTTTATATTACTAGTTGGATAATTAAACTTGTTGTTATTCAAAGAAATGAAGTGTTGTAATTTGTAAGGGTTGAAGGTCAGTTTTAAAAATCGCATTTATGGACAGTTTTTGGGCATTTTTAGCAAAAATTCTATTTTACGAAAGTTGTTCATATTGAAATTTTAATCAAGATAGGCTCAAGAAATGCTTGATTTGGACTTCGTAGGAGGGAGTTATGCTCATTTTAAGTTTCTTCCCAAATTCTACATTTTATATAGTTGATTTTAAAACTCTATATTTTCATATGATTGTTTCATATTGAACATATCTAAATGAATATATAATTCTTAAATGTTGATTTTATATAAAGTAAGATGAGTTTAATTATTTTTGGTAAATGTTTTAGTTAGACGCCGATTAATGTTAAATGAAAGTACGAGTTAGAGCATGAAAGTCATTTATATGGTTTATGATATGTTTGTTTACATTATTTAAATGGAATTATAAGAAGTTGGTTGTTTCTAAAACCAGTTTTGGTGAAAGTTCATTACTAGTTAGCTAAGTCTATTATTAATTATTGAATACATGTATGTTATTATGTAGCTTTCGAGTTTATTAAAGAGTCGTCTTGGAGGTGGTGGTTTTGATATGATTCGTGAAAGGTAAGATTCCTACTCGAACATTCAATAATTTACGAGAAAAGTTTATAAAGGTAAGATTTCGTGCTTAAATGTTTTACAAGTTTACAAGTAAAGTTTTAAGATTTCTTATTAAAACTTTTATAGTTATGAGAAGAGTTTCATAAAGGTTTTAAACTCATTTTGGTTGAGCATGTTTTAAAAGATAGAAGTTTAGTATCGAAAGGAACTTTTATAGATTACAAGAAGGGTTCTTAAATCAATTTTGTTGAGAACGAATTGAATTGGAGGATGTTCCTTCAAATGTAGATAGTTTGATTTCTGAATCGCAATTAAAGGAAAGATTGTAGAAAGATATTTTAAATAGTTTTATGTTTTGAAAGTTGATGGGATTGCCTATGTGGTATCTCATGGGAATAGTTTTATGTTTTCAAAGTTGTGGGGATTACCTAAGTGGTATCTCAAGGAATTGGAACTTCGTCGAGTTGGTCTCGGCTTTACAGATACAGAATAGAATAGTTGTGGGGGTTACGTTGATCAGTACCTCAAGACATTGATCTTCTGCTGCGGTTTGGCCGTATGTAGGGTGTGCACACTAGGGGTCTTTGTCTATAGTTGTCCAGAGGGCCTAGCTAGCCTAAAGGCAAAGGAAAGTTCGTTCCATGAAAGAAAAAGGAAAGAAAGGATTGGTTATGAAAAGGAAAAAGGAAAGATTTGAAAAAGAGAAAAAGAAAGGATTTGATTTAAGGAAAAGTGATAGATAGGATTTGATTTAGTAGCAGAAAAGAACTGTTTTGTTTTATAAAAAGAAATACTGAAAACGTTTTATAAATTTACTATATATTTGGTTTCGAAAGAAACTGATTTGTAGGATATATTTAATATATATCCTACCTGCATATATGTTTGGCTGATACTACGTGCCCCATATATGCAGGTACATGAAGGTATTGTGTTATTCATGTTGTTTGTATCGCGGCGAGGACGATCGACTTTGTAATTGCATTGTTAATAGTATAACTTGTAATAAAGTTTAAAGAGTTTGAGTTTATTAAGTTTAAACTATAATGGTTGTTGGATTTTGATAAATACAGGTTTATAAGTGGATGCGAGTCCTAAATTAAGTTTTAGGCGGTCCATTTTACAAACGGAGCTCTGCCGGATTTTCAGTAGAATTTTTAACAAAAAATCTAGTTGTTTAAAGTGTTTTAGGATCACTTAATATAATTTATTATAGTTTTAGGATCCGGGTTGTTACAGTTTTGCTATGGCTCTGTTGAGTTTTAGGTGTGTGTTGCTTGCTTAGTTTTCTGGTTGTTGATTCTGCTTTCTTTCCTGTTGTTTTTTTAGTCCTAGATTTCCTGCTTTCGAGTTGTATTATCAATATGGAGGGGGTTTCTAGTCTTAGCTCTTTGGTTCTTCATCATTTAAATAATCTCGATGAACATGATGGAGATGTAGTAGAGTTATTTAAAAAATTGAAAGCCGGATGCGGTTATCCTTTATGTAATTTCACTTAAGGAATTAGGGAATTCGCTTTACAAGCAAAAGAATTTCCGTCATGACATTGTCAAGTACGGTAAGGCTATCAAAAGCCCATGTTCCGTTATTCCTGCTCTTTGTGACGACATTAGAGAGTGTGATGTTAATCCTGTGTTTCGTGAGCTACTTATTTCTCTTCACTTGAATCTTGCTATATATGCAATCAAATTAAACAAATGGAGAAAAGCCATTGTTTATTGTTCGTTAGTACTGGGGATTGATCAACATAATGTGAAGGCTCGGTTTGTGGCTTTAGGGAAGTCAGGTAGGTGGGAAGAGGCATATAAAGATTTGGGAAAAGCCAGGGAGTGAGAACAACGTAATTCAGAAATACTTAAGGAAATTAATAGTTTTGAAAGAAGTCATTGTGCAGCACCAGCGATCAATGTTGGGGAAGCGCTTACACCTGCGTCTTTGAGGGTTCCTGACCAATGTCCCATGGAGGTCCAGCAGTCCAGCTCTACCGCTTTGGCTGGTTGTCGCAACGTTGGGTGTGAAATGGAGTTGCAACATACTTGTCCAGCTGCGAATGTGTGTCCCCCTACCAAGAAGCTAAATCCATCAATGAGCCTCAGGCTTTCCCGGGCGGATGTCGACAGGTTGCAACAAGGAAAGGAATTGCAGTTTTATCAACCCCATTCAATGTGTGTTTTGAAGGTTCGCACCTTCATTCCAAAAACCTATATCTCGAAGGAGGCCCCACGCAATGTTGTTTACTTGAGGGAAGCAGTGGTCTCAAAATCTGTAAGCTCCAAGGAAACACAGGTTCATATGGAAGTTGAGGTGGATTATAGTGGTTCTACTACGCACGAGGTAAAGATAGTAGACCCTTCGTCAACCTTCAATGACGAGACAATTTAATCAGGGCGTGGTAACAATGGAAGAGGTCAAGGTCAAGGTGGTGTAGCAGGAGTCCGATAAAGTGTTGCACGACATTTCGAATTCCAAGGTAATGTAGCACCTATACCATCTTCCCAAAGTTGTCTTGCAGGTACGGTTCTTCAGCACAACATCAGGAGAAGCACGAGGCCTTTCAATGGAGTTGCGTACCATGCTGGCATGAAAAGGAAAAATGGTGTCTCCCCTTCATCAGATATCCCCTACCGTCCTAGTAAGAAGTATGTGGGCGAGTCTAGTGTAAGTCGTAGTTGCTATGGTTGTCAACGTAGTGTCAAGGATCCTCCTAGTGTTCTGGTATGTCCAGCTGGATAGGATCCTCTAATAATTTGTTTTCCTTTTTCGTTATAATATATGCTCGAGTTCCTGTCAAAAAAAATTGTATTTTTGTCTTATTGCTGGTAGTAGTGGGTTGTTGCTGCTAGCTCAATATCTCTGCTCTCCACAACGGCAATACTTTGAGATTTGCAACCATTCATGGTGATTTTTCCAAGAGCAGGTTATGATCATCGACTTGGCTTAGAAGAGTGTAATTTGATTTTCTACCAGACATTTCCATAAAACATTAAGATTAGATTGTTGAAGGTTTAAAAGCGAGAGATAGAAATGGAGGTTGAAACCCTAGAAAACCGCCATTTTCGTCAACCTTCATGCTTAAGTAGGTCCTTCAAATTGTAGGAGTTTTAGATTTTAAAGAGAACAATTGATTGTGTAAAATAGGATTAGATTCATATGGTGTTATCGATCTGGGTTTCAACTTATTCTATGCCTTTTCGGTTGTGTTTAATGGCGTTATTTGCTATCAAGAGGAGTTGGTTTACTATAAGACGGTCTTAGGTTAAGCCTTAACTTCAGACCAGTCCAATAAGCCTTAGGAAAGCCCACGACGCGCACCACACACTAAGCAGCGCAACCAAGTTGTTTTTTTAATTTTCGACCCAAAACCTTAACTTTTTGCGTTTTTTTAACTTATTGCCCTAAAACCTTAATTTTTGCATAAAAATTCATAACTAATATCATATGTGGAATCGATATTAACAAATATGCTAAAATTGTTTACTTTTAAACTTAAGAACTTAACTTTTGAACCTAAAACCTTGAACTTTTAAATATCAACATAAGTTATTTTGTTTAAAACTTACATTAAGACCTGTCCAATAGGCCCAATAGGCATTTTTTCAAGCCAACCTTCTTTCCTCCACCCCCGTCATTCCCTTCACTCCATTAGCCCTATTAATTATGGATTTTTATGCAAAAGTTAAGGTTTTAGATTGAAAAGTTAAAAAAAAACCGCAAAACTTAAGGTTTTAGGTCGAAAAGTTAAAAAATCAATTTGTTTGGGCATCTTAGCGTGTGGCACGCGTGGCCTTTTAATAGGCTTATTGGGCTGGTCTTACATTAAGCTTAACGTCAGACCGTCTTTTATAAGACTTTGCCTATCAAGAAAGTGAAAAACTCATATTCATTTAAATAACTCATACTCATTTATCAACTTATTATTTGAATAAATTACTCAAATAAGTATGCTTATTTTGACAAACTCATACTCATTTGACTTTATGCCCATTTAGGTATCATTTAGAAAACTTATACTCATTTAGAAAACTCATGCTCATACTCATTTGGCTCCATACTAACCTGACTTCATACTCATTTGGAAAACCCATACTCATTTGGTCCGTACTCATTTGTCCAACTCATACTCATTCGGTGTACGTAGAGGTACGTAGCTCAAGGTGTACCTTTTACCTTCTCCAATACCTCTGGCACTTCGCCCACAAAAGAAGGGAACAGGATAATATATTTGCCATAATAGGGAAAAAAAATGAAATCCCAGATCCCTCTTGACGTGGGAGTAGTTTTTTTTACAGAAGTATTTTGTATCATTTTTTATTTTTCCCCTCTCGCTCCTTATCTTATTTTTTGTTCTTATTTTGATTTTTGGTGTCCCCATCTATTCTCTTATGGAATAGAGATATACTTCCTCCGTTCTAAATAAGTGAAACATAGAGAAAGTGGGGGGAAACCAAAAATTAGCTTGTTGTCACTTATTGTGACATTTCCATATAAGGAAAAGTGTGTCACTTATTTAGAAACGGAGGAAGTAAAAAGGAAGTTATGCCATTAAATTAAGAATTGAAGATTTTAATGTTGATTTTTAGTGTCCATCCCTTATTTCCTTATAAAATGGAGATAAGAAATTAGTTTTTTGGCCCGTACAATGTCCCAAGTACACCTTCTTTTTGTAAGTTATTGTGCGGGAAGGATAGGTCGAGAGCATTGGAGTTATTTTATATTTTCATTTTATTTTCAAAGTTAAAGGATTTATGAATTTTAAATGAAATTTGATGATGAAGGATGTGACATATTAATATAGTTGTCACTTTCCAAGTAAGGGATGAGTTCAAACTTCGTAATGAAACAATATTTTAAAAAATGACATATTTGTGTATATGGGCTAACACATAATGTGGAGGTACAATGGCGCTAAGTCAGTGTATGACATGGATCACCACGTGTCGAGTTACAAGTATTCTCACACGTTGTAATAGTAATAATAAAGGTTCTTTTTCCTAATCTTCTTTTAGTAATTTTAGTTTGAGAGGCGTAGAGGGACATGGTGTAATCTATAAAGTACTATTAGAAGGAAAAATGGACAGGAAAAATCCGACCTTTGTCCGGTCTTTCACCACTGGTACCACCTATAAATAATCCATGCAAAAACCCAAATTTGCATGTCATCTGCTCATATTGGTACGAAACCTGTTGGTGACCTATAATTGTAGGTAAACTGTCCTAATTACGTTATTAACATCTAATTAAATATATTTAAAATCTAAATTCTTGATTAAAGTCTTATTTTAAATTTATAAGAAAAAAATTAACTTTAACAAAAATAACCTCCCCCCCACCCTACCCCGTATCAACCACCCTCACCCTCCTAACCTCATCACTTGCGTCTCCCTCCCCCACCTCTGCCACCCCCTCCCCCACCACCGAACTCACTCCCCTTCCCTACCCTAGCCTGAAACTCCCCTCGAAACCACCCCTTCCCCTCCCCCAACCCTACAAAACCCCCCTCTACCCTTGAAAACACCCCACCCCCTACTGAAAACCCTTCCTCTATCGTCGGTGAAGAGTTTTAACCGGTGGAGGAAGGATTTTCGTGGTTTTCTAGCGGGGTGGGTTGGGGGAGGGGTGGTTTCGAGGGAGTTTCGACGCTGGGGTGGGGAAGGGAGTGAACTCAGTGGTGACAAGGAGTATTTGCGGGGGTGGGGGGGGGGAGGGGGGTGGAGTGGCTGGCAGGGGTGGGGGAGGTTTATTTTAAGTTAATTTTTCTAATGAACAAAGTCAACGATTATATTTACCGGTCAAACAAGTTACAAGTCATGGCGTACCAATATGAGCAAATGTGGTGTAAAGGTGAGATTATACTTGGGTTTATTCATAGGTGGTAGTGTGGTACCATTGGTGGAAGACAGGAAAAAGGTCGGATTTTTCCTGTCAATTTTTTCCTTTATTTTATATAAATACACATTTGCTTCATTTTTATGAAATCAATATCAATTAACGGTTTTGCTCAAAAACTTGACAGAATCTGACGTAACTTAACCTAGGAAGATGAACTAAACATGATAATTATATATAGTTGATGTTGTGGGACCCTCTAAACAATTAACAATGAGTCTTTGGGAAGTCAGGTCAAATTTCGTTAAGTTTTTGGGTAAAACCGTTAGTTGATATTGATTTCAAAAACAATGAAGTAAATGTGGTATTTATATAAAATAAAAAAGACCTAGGTATTTATTTCAAAATGAGCTTAAACGTAAGTATTTATTGCCATTTTTTTCCTAAATTCTATTTTTGTGACCTTTCATTTTTAATGTTCTAAAGAACAAATTTCAGCTTTATTTTTTTAACTGAAATTGGTTGTAGCTGTGGGCAGGAATAAAGAACCCTCGTCAAACATGTGTCGCTACGGGCTTTCAGAAAGACAGCCTCTAATCTTTGTTAGATATGGTCAGACTTATGAGTTGTTTTTCAAAATCATCTATTGTAGTTCAAGATTCAGAAGAATACAAATGGATGCAGGTGAAGAAAAGGCACAACTAGGTTAATGAGAGATGTCCAGAGATGGTGTTCTATTAGAATCAAACAAAGAAGGCTTTGTTAGGAGCATTGGGCTTAGGTTGGTTTTTTTTTTAAAAATTAGATAGTCTATTCTAAACAGGAAAAATTGAGAGGAAAAATCCGACCTTTTTCGGTCTTCCATCACTGGTAGCACCTATGAATAATTAAGGTATAATAATCCCACCTTTGGGGTATATCTGCTCAAAATGGGTCGTCACCTGTTGGTGACCTACAATTGTAGGTGATCTTTTCTTATTATGTAATTAATAATTAATTAAGTATACTTTAAACCTAGGTTGTTAATTAAAGTCTTAATTCAAATATATATAATAACATAAAAAAACCTCCCGCATCCCACTGCCAGCCACCCTGACATAGGAAAAATTAGTTCATTACTATAATCCCCCTAAAATTAAACCAATACCTCACTAGACCAGTAAACTAGGTCAATTGGTAAGCAAGGGGTTTTTCTTCCACACGGACTAAGGAACACCAATATGTGGTATTTTAACAATAAGTTAGGCCAAAAAAGAGTCGAAAGGTGTCAACTAAGAACTAAAATCTATTGAATTAAACTAAGTACCAAATATCAAATAGGATTAGGGAAAGGGACGATCCAACACCAACCAATCATGATTTAGGAATTAGAATGGTGAAACATGGAGAAAAAAAAACTGAGCAACTAATTGAGGTTATTGACTCTTTACTAGATCTAAGCCCTCTCTCAAGGGTGTATAAAACTACCTAGCTCACATAATTAAGCCACTCTCATGGTCTCAAACATGCAACCAAGGGATAATCACAATGTCAATCCACAAAACCCTCACTCAAATCTCATCATTTTTATGAGTAATTAAGCAAGATTATTTAGGATAAATGTCAACCTTAATATCCTCTCTCGATTTGATTAAGGCATCAATGAAACAAACATCCAAGTGACTAAAGAATGCAAGCAAATAGTAATCATGCCATTAATCAATTAAGAAGTCTAATCAAACCCCTAACTTCATATTCAAACACCCAAAATTAACCATGGTTGAGTTTTCACCCAAATCCTAGCCAACAAACTACTCCATTAACACAAAAATGAGAAATTTAGAGAAATTAACAACTAATAATATCATGATACTAAACATTAATGTAACAGCCCGGATTTACCGACCAACTTAATTAGAGCTAAACACAGCGAAAACCTTAATCCGGACTATTAACATCACACTCATCGTCCTAAAACGACGAGTATGGAACTCTAAAAACCTGAACTTTTTCAAACTTTAACTATAAAACATTAACACTAAATGAAGTTATCTAAATGATCTGAATGGTATTAATTAAATAATAAAAGTCTACAGAAAATTCGGCAGAGCTCCGTTTGAAATACGAACCGCCTAAAATTTAACTTAGGACTCGCGTCCAAATTATAAACCTGTATAACATTTTAATATTCGTAAATCAAGTAATATATAAAGTAATCGATTTGAAAATCATTTCAAATATTTATAAAAGATATTATCAACATGACTGATATCCCACAAGACCTCTATGGCTAATTCCTTTTCCAATAACATCTCCAATCGAATTACTTCACCGACCTCAATATAGTCATTTACTAATCAGTCGTAAACTCAACCTCCATAAGTTACCTTAATAACCTCAACTCCTCTTATTATAACTCCCTACTAGTGTATACCCCAGTAATGGAACAGATCGATACTCATTCTATATTAGAGTCACTCGGACAAGCTAGCCCTAAATGTCTTCCTTTTACTAGATTCTTTTGTGAATCTCCCAAATCAACAACAATTGAACATAACAACTAATTCTCCAATCACAACTAGGACATTTACGTAGCTTGACTAATCAGTAAGAAGGTTCTGCTAATCTTAAAACATAGACTTGAGAAGATCTAGGGCAATTCAGTTTAGTATCTTACATCTGAGTTTGTATAACCTTTATAAACAATGGTTATGGCTTTATCATTTCCTCGTTACTAACAACAATTAGCTTTTAGATATGAAAAACTAAGCTTAAACACAAGAGGATGCAAAGCTGTACTTACAGCATCCTGTTTGATGTTTCTATGGAGTTTTCTATACCTTTCCAAGGCTTTAAAGCTTGAACAAAGGCTTGAACAGATAAATATGGATGTCTAGAAGAGATATATATAAGAAAAGGTAGGTGTTTTTGAAGAAGAATTGGGTGAAAAGAACCGAAATCCCAAAACTGCTATTTATAGCAGGTAAATGGCGGTACCCTTAGGGGAGGGAAACCTCTTCTGGGTAAGGTCGGTTTCATGGAGTTTCTGGGTGATTCTTGCTTGAGGTGTTAGCTTGAGGTGTTGGCTTTCATGCACCCAAAGGGTTTTAAGAGATTGACACCCAAGTAGCTGCTAAGCAGCCTTCTTTGAGAAAAGGTCTGAGCTGTACTTTCAGCTGGCCAGATCTTACAATGTAAGGAACTTATCCTATTTAGCCACGTAAATCTTGGGAATAAATGACCATTCTAACCTTAAGATATCCCAAGGATGATGTACGTCAAGTTTGGTTAGGTTCTAAGCTCGGATTCAACCCCGAAAGGCTCTTTAACTGGAAGTTCGTTGATAACGATAAAGCGATCTCTATACGATTTTCACAATCTTAATGAATAAGGTTCTTAAGGATCTTCTAACTTCTTTATTGGTTTCCAAAACCTTCCTAACCAATAAGAATGGTAGATCTTTCCCACTTTTGTCCTCATATGGTGTTGGAGAGTATTCTAATCTACTTTAAGCACTAAAACCAATTGGAACTTAATATAACTAACAATCCAAGTAACTCTCTTCACCTGAAATACTTTAGAATCCTATTTAAATAACTTAATATAATTACTTTAAACCCAAGCTGCTTAAAATTCAGGCTGTTACAATTAATATAACATTAAACTGAACAAAATATATCACAAATAATTAAGCTAAGCATGAATAATTAATCTAAGAAAAACAATTAAAATAAAGCAATAAGGAAGATAGAGAGTAAGAAATCCTCATTGATAAATTGTTGAATCTTTACAAACAAGTTGTTACCCTTGAATCACCAAATCTTCAATCTCTCTTCGAGTTTTCTCACTTTTTTCTATAAACTAAGCTATGGAGGCTAATCCTCCCTAAACCACTAGCTCAAAATAAGGACAAAAAGGGAAAAGGAATAGACAAAAGATTTTCGGAAATCCGCAGTGATCGGACGATCTAAAGTAGCAACCGCCCGATCAAGACCATCTGGAACTTCCGGGAAAACGAGATTGCCCGATCTACAGTGCTGATCGGGCGATCAGATTGGGCGATCCTAAAGTAGGATCACCCCGATCAGCTTCTCCATGAGCACAAGACAGTTGAACTTCTAAAGATCATAACTCCTTTGTTTCTTGTCGTAATCAAGCGTGTGACCACTTGTTGGAAAGCTATGTGAACTTATTCTCCAACTAGAATCACTATCAAAAGATGTTTAACTTGGGAGATATAAGCTTCTGAAGTTGACCCTTAGCTTTTTGCGGGGTGGGTGGGGGTTTGGCAGGTGAGGTGAGTTGAGGAATGGGTGGAGTGGTGGGCTGGGTGGCTGGCAGGGGGTACGATATTTTTTAAAGTTAATTTTTGTAAAACAAATTAAATGGTTATATTAACCAGTCAAATAAGTTATATGTCATGGCTTACCATTATAAGCAGATGCATATAAAAGATTGGATTATACCTGGATTATTCATAGGCGGTACCCGTGGTGTAAGATCGGACAAGGGTCAGATTTCTCATGTGAATTTTTCAGTACAAAATGTAAGTAATGATTCACTATACGTAATACTAAATAAAATATATCTAAAAAAGGCCAAAATTAGGGAATAAAAATGTAGACAATTTCATACTTATTGACCAACTCTCTCACCGTTTCTCTCTCAATTAAGGGTCTTGCTCCTGTATCCAATCTATGAGGAGTTGAAGTGCAACCCACAACTCATGGTCAAATATCTACATGATCTCTTCACCAGAGCATCCATGTTTAATGCCAAAGCTATGCGTATTATAATGGAGGCTAACACTTAACTCAAGTTTGGTTAAGGTACTTCACTTACCTCTCATACAGAGTATCATACATTAGTAGGAGGACACCAATACCTTTGTCTCACTCATCCTTACATTGCATCTGCGGTGAACAAACTCTCTGATCAATTCATGCACCGCCCCACTACCACTCATTGACAAGCTCTTAAGCGTGCTTTCCTATATGTTAATGGCACTCTGTATCGTGGGCTCAATATCTTGGAACTCTCCCATAGTCCCATTCACTTAAATGCCTTCTCCAATGCCGATTGGGCTAGGGTTCACGATAATTTTATTTCTACGGGAGCCTATATTGTCTTCTTGGGTCGCAATCCCATCTCTCACAGTTCGAAAAAGCAACGCTCCGTTGCACGATCCTCAACCAAAGCTGAATACCAGTCCATCGCCAAAACTGCTGCTGAAGTGGTGTTGCTTAGTAATGTTCTTCATGTTGGGTTTTTCGGTTTTACTTATTGTTCGTAGATATTATTTCCTTAATTTTAGTCAGAGTAGGACCGTAATATTATTTGTTTTTAAATTGTAGGATAATATTATTTCCTAATATAAGAAGAGATAAGATAATATATATTTCTTATGTATTATCTTATTGTATCTTTTTAATATTTGTTTTCAATTAGGAATAGGGTTTTGTAACCTCTATAAAAGGAGGGTTGGGGGTGCCGTAGAGAAAAATAGCCTCAGCTGTGAATTAACCTAGTTGGGAGGAATTAATAAAAGTTGTTGCTCATAGAATTTCGCAAAATTGTATAAAAAGGTTTTTGCCCTACTTGTTAGGTGAGGGATTTTTAGTACAAAGAGGGTGTTTGGCAATTATAATTTTGGGGAAAAAAGAAAGTTTTGGACCACTTTAAGAGTTTTTGACTAGTCAAGACTCTTATTGGGGTATTTGGTAAAGAGATTTCTAAGAGGAAGTTTGTGGGTGAAAACTCTCAAAAGCTTCTATTCGGAGATTTTTCTTTAGATGATTATGTAATAGAATAGGTGAATTACTTTTTTGCCCATAACTATAATACTAATATATTAATTAACATGTCCATAAGTGTCATTGTACACAATCAAAGGGAAATTATTAGCTTTTAGGAATCAGCTAAACTTTACCAAACACACTTATATGAAAAGTCCGTCAAACCTGCAGTCAAATTTGCTGAACAAAAAGGTAAAACTCTAAACTCTAGCACTAAACTCTATCCACTAAACTCTAAACTCTATTTGCTAAACAGGGCCAAAGTTTTTGCCCTTTAATTATCAAAGTTTGCACTTTTATTTATGTTTCATTGATCCTCGTGTTATTGTGATTATTTTGCTTATGCGGTGCCTCACACTTCAGGATCTTGGTCTCTCCACCAAAGGAACTCCCATCATTTATTCTGACAATGTGGGTGCCATTAAACTAAGTGGCAATCCTGTTTTCCAATCCGTCATTAAACAATTAGGGGTTGACTACCACATCATTAATGAAAAAGTACAAGGTAACACCCTTCGCGTCATAACTATTGTTAATGATGATCAATTTGCCGATGCTATCACAAAACTGCTGCTACGCCCACGTCGTTAAATCGGGATGCCAGGTGGGCAACATTTGGCGGGTTTCACAATGCACACGCCCCATGGGACATGAATGGGTATAGGTTTGGTGGCTGGTGGGTAGGTATTATGAAAACTTGTTCCCGTCATGGGTATCGGTAGGTGGTGGGTATGAGGGCATACCCACCCTGCCCCGCGTCCACTCACCCCGCATACACCCACCTAATACCCACCTATAATTTTTTAATAAATATTTAATAATTTTTTTACTCTAGCCCACCCAACATAAACCTTTAGTCCTTTACACTTTTTACCCTTTTAGTTTTGGCTTTACTAACATTACAGACTAACCCACCCAACCTCTTGTGTTGTAAGTTATACTACCCTTTTAGTATGATTTAGAAGTATTGTCAATTATAAAATATAATCAGACAAGTATAATGCTTATTTACTTTTTAGACATTTGGCACTTGTTGGCTGCAAATTAGATGGTGTTAGGAGGAGTATCATGAGCAATCTGCTCTATTCCCACATCATTTACGTCGGCATACTTGTCATGTTCATATGAATTTTGCCAGTGTACAAAAAAAGAAAAAACACTCCCAATGTACATTAATCCCACAAATGTACGTTAGATTCATTTATTTTTCCCCCAATTTTAGAAACACATAATTTGAATTCACCAAAAAAAAATACTTACCTTATTTATCTCTCATCTATAATATTCTTATAAATGTTCACTGGATATAGTGATGATGTTGATTATAGTTGAAATGGTATTCATTAAACACCTATGTATATTAGAGTAACATTATTTTTCTCCCATTTTATAAACACATTCTAAATTAATTTTACCCCCAAAAATTTATCTCTCCTCCATAATATTCTTGGAAATGTTCATTGAAAATATGGAGGATGTTCCCTTCATTTGAATTGATGTTCATTATACACCTAATATATATTAGAGTAACATAAAGCAACATTGGTTTATAGGTAATGTTCATTTGATCACTATCATTATTGTTCACATACTCCCTCCGTTTTAAAATAAGTAATACACCTTGGTTTTTCATGCTTGTCAAGAAATTTAAGGGTGTAAACGAGTAAATTTGTCGATGGAATTTTAATACAAAGAAGAATGAGACTCTATATTACTTGTGTTAGAATTTCATCGAAAAATTTAATTGTTTACATCCTTAGATCATTTCCTTGATAAGCATGAAAAAAAACCGTATCACTTATTTTAAAACGGATGAAGTATATGATTCTAGTGTATCTAAAGTTAATCTATCGATATTCATGTTCATATATGTACTTTTAATGTTCAATGGCTACTGAACATGAATTTTTAATGTTCATTATTGTGTCATACGTTATGCAATATTTAGTGTTTCTAAATGTTCATTTTATCGACATTGGTTTAGTTTTCATTATTATTAATTTAATGTTCAATACATTATATATTGGACATTATACATAATTGCGATTTTATAAGAATTTGATTTTGACTTAATTTTGTGATGTACACTTGTTATTAATAATTGAACATCTTGAATGACTTATGTGAACATTAGCATAAGGTAAAAGAACGTATATGTACAACTTATTATGAACAATTTTTATTTAAAAACAATCAGTTGATTTTATAAATGTACATATGGTATTTCTAATTGAACATGTTCAATATCGAGAATGAACATCAGTGTAAGGTAGTGAACAAATTTTAGTGAACAAATTTCAAGGTTCGTGTCAATTATTTTTTCGAATGTCAAAACTTTTATTTGTGTACATTAGAATGCTTCTAATGTACTTCTATATCGTAGCACCATTCTGACGTACATTATGACATCATCATGGAGCCTCATGCTCTTTTGTGCACCATCTACTCATTGCTTATTGCAGGATAACAACTATGGCCTACGGAGGAAGGCAAGAATTTTTTTGATGGTGATTTTGGGTAGTATCTATGGCCTATATAGGAGCTATGCACATATTAAAATGAACTAAAATTTCGCGGGTATGGGACAGGCGTAGGCGGGTATGGGGTGGGTTTACCCAGGTGGGTAGTGGAGGTGGGGATGTCTTAGGGTCATACTCATACCCACATGAGCAGGCATGTATATGAGATCTTTACTCACCATGGGTGGAATGAGAAATTTAGGTGGGTATGAGTATGGAGGAGGTCAGAAGGGGTCCCCGCATCCACCCGCCCAATTTGCCATCTCTATCTTCAAATGCTACATTCCAAAATCGGACTTTCTCCATCACCTATTGTTTTGCAGGGACATGATAAGATCACATGAACTCTACCATAAATCTAACTCACACTATCTTTAGTGTTTAACGACCTCCTTTGTTAATATACTTTACCTTTATTATATCTTATCCCTCTTATGTCCTACCTCCGTTTTTTTTACTGAGGACACTTTTTTTTATTTATAAGCGTTTTATTGAATTGGGACACTAGTTTTACCTTTTACCATAAATGATAAGTTTGCCCACCTAATTATCACACATCTCTCCCACTTTTTCTCTTATTCACTCTATTTATTTTTTTTACTTTTTCCTTACTTTTACCATCATTAACTCTTACTTTTGCACTTTTTCCTTGGTCCGGGCGAAAAAACAAACGTTCCTATTAAAAAAACGGATAGAGTAATCTCTTAGGATATTATCTTGTACTCTCTCCGCCCCGTAATATAGTGCTTGTTTTGTTTAACAAAAAATAGTACTAGGCAAACACATTAATTAAAGCAATTATTCGTGTATTTGTGACAACATAACAAAAATTTTAAAGACGTAAAGTGAGTAGAAAAAGACAAATGCAATAATGACAAGTACATAGAGAATGGATATTTTGGAAAAATATTACACGGGTCTACTTTTCAAGTACTTACTAAGAATTATTTGAAATTTGACACTATTTTATAAATGGAAATATGAGAAACACAAACAATAATTTGAGACATCCAAAATGAAATACAATGAATATATTATGGGACGGAGGAAGTACTATTTAAATGAGTCTACTGTTAATAATATTAATTACCTCTTCAACTATCTCACTAGATCTCCTTCTACAAATGTGACCTCAAAATATTAATAATTACAATTGTTATAATTTTTTATGGCAAATATAAACAATTTTTCTTTAGGAACTCTTTTTTTTTGGAGATTATGAATGAGCAAAAAACAACCTTGAGTATACCATAGTACACCCAATACTATTTGAGCAAAAAAATCCTTGTGTATACCATATTCATGGTATACATCCGAATATATACAAAAAATTACACATTTTTTGCTCATTAGCCAAACTCTTTGGTAAGAAGGCGTGAGTTGGGCACCGACTTATTTTTAGTTGCTTGTGCTTCTTTACTCTCATTATAAATAAAATTTAAGGAAAATCAACTTCCAAATAAGATTTTCCAGAGCGTCGGCCAAAAAGAAAATATTCTAGAATTTATTATTATGAGTCGTTTTATGAATTCCATATGAATTAGGCCACTCAGAAAAATCCATCCCCAGGTTGATATCTGTAAAATTGACAATTCATATACTAATTGGTTTGAATTGTCCGCCGTGTTAACGTTGTAATGAGCGTAAATGTGCTGTATGTAGAAGGACGTTATTTTGAAATTATTGTAACAACAAATTAATTTTTATTGGTTGAGATATGCAATGATTTATGATTTGTAAGTACTGTAACAGCAAATTAATATTTGATTGTGACATGTAATGAAAGGATACTCTTATATCATCTGACCTGCATGGTACTATGGTAGGCCTTAATCCTTGTATGTGGTGATCAAGTTTTCGTCCTTACCTACAATGGTGCAAACATTAAAATGTCGAATATCTAGAGCAAATATTTATTTTTGTTGAATGTTGAGGACTGATCATAGTGACTGCTGTGGTGAGGAATGAATGTTTCCTCGTACGCGGTACTCCACTAATACATGATTGAGGGTATGCTATATTAGCCTTTGAAAATAAATTTCAAATCTCACAAGATTGAATCAGTGTTTGTAACTTTGGATCGGGTTTAAAAAGTTTCAATTACATTTAATAAGTTTCAGTTAAGTCCAATTGTATCTACTAAAATTTCAATCAGAACTGATGAGTTGCAATAAATTCTAGTTATGGCATGTTCTTATCGCCTAAATCTAGTTGAATCGAATTGAAATAAACTGATTGGAGCTGAACTGATTTGAACAGAATTGAATTGAATGGTAATAATTATATAAAGAATATTTGTTGGTCCTATAGAACTACAAGTTTACTAAGAGGGGGGTGAATTGTAGTAAAGGTATCTATAGTCTATTTTTGCGGAATAAAAACTTAGAAAGAATTAAAGAGAAACTTAAAACTATGAACACAAGAAATGCTTTTAAACAAGATCTTATTCCAATATTCTCTAGGAATAAATCTTGCCCTTTTATTAATAATAGTAATTACACCCTATTATAAACAGCACCTCACTTTGTTCCTCTAGGAACTGGTCCTGTCACCTTGTTCCCCCTGAACACGTGACTTTCTCTCTTGACTTCACTCGAAGTCTTCTCTTTCTCTTTCTTCTCTTTCACTCTTAAAATTAGAAATTTTCTCACAAAATTTCACTCACCCCAAACTCTGATTTATGGATTACAATAATGAACAGTTGAAGAGAGAAAACCGAAGTTTAAACTTTCTAAAAAGATTACACAATTAATCTGGAAAGTCTTGAGAACTAAAATTGTTGTTCTTTAAAGATTAAATAGTTGTGTTGTTCTTCAACGGTCTTCTTCAACGCCAAGTAGTGGACGCTTGAATTCAGCCACGTTCTTCCACTTTCATAGCCTTTATGGATCATGCTTAGACCACGATCCATAATCTTCTCTTGCGCGGTTGAATAGGTCTTTAGAATCTCCATGATCTTCT
This sequence comes from Patellifolia procumbens, assembly GCA_947645195.1. Lineage (NCBI taxonomy): Eukaryota > Viridiplantae > Streptophyta > Magnoliopsida > Caryophyllales > Amaranthaceae > Patellifolia > Patellifolia procumbens. The sequence goes on along the minus strand of CANSGD010001388.1, from coordinate 483,503 downwards.
CTAATGTGGTTGAATGGGTCTTTAGTTAGAGTTGTTGGACTTGGATGTGCAGTTTGTTGGACTTGGGTGTGCTCCCTAGAATCTAGGAACTCGCGGCTATTGCTCCAATAGCCCAGAGTTTTAGCCACGTAAATGTGCGCCTCTCTTCAACTCATTTTTCACCTGTAATTCCATACCAAACTCAACAAACATTATGTAATCTAATATTCCATAAAACTAGATAAATTAAATCCACACAAAGTAGCATATTCAAATATCCTATTTATCCTAAATAAGTCAATTTCGGTTAACACTAAACCAATTCTCCATAAGTTATTTTAGGTCTAATAAAATAAACAAATAATAATATTTTGTAAATAATTAAATAAATAAAACTATTTCTAAGTAAGAACTACTTCATTTGTCATATCAAAATAACGAATACAACAATATTTAAACAATAATCATTTGAATATTAAATAATAACTTGCAATGATAGTTATAAATAAATAAATAATAGTAATAATGATAATAATAAAAAATAATACGTAATTTATATTATTTATACTAAGATATTAATATTTGATAATGATTATAACAATAATGTCTACAAAGTAAATTAATAATACTATTATAATTAGAATTAATTGTATAATAGTAATAATTAGTAATCATAATACTAAGGATTTTTTTTGTCAACAACCAACTTTATAATACACATTGTAGCTTTAACCACTTTTTGTATTTTTTTTTTAAAATAACTAGTAGGTTTCACTACCAAAAACAATTTCAAGGCAAATGTTTTAATGACGATTTTACTTTAGTGGTTTTTTGTTATGTTCTTTATTTCCCCCCCAATTTTCATTCGTATTCCTCGTTGAAGCTAACCTAACTTTGCAATTGAAAACCCTAGTTCTTTAATTTGGGGGAAAGTGGAGAATCCTTTTAATTGGATATTTAAGTGAGCAATAATTCCGAAATCGATTCTCTATACTACCTCCGTCTCACATTACTTGATACAGTTTGACCGGCACAAAGTTTTAGTAGTGTTATTTGACTTGTTTATTTTTTTGTAAGTAGTTAGTTGTTGGTATTATTTAAGTCCATAAAGTACAATGTGGGACAAATGTAAGTCATATGTGTATTGCAAAAGTAAAATAAAAAGCTAAATAAAGATAATGCAATAGGACAAATGTGGATCCATCCCATAATGTCCACTTTGACAAAAGGTTTCCAGATATCGCGTTGCTTTAATTAGTCAACCGCACATCTTTGTCTTCCATAGTTCGAAGTGGTTCTTCCTCGTAAACTTGTCAATCTTTGAGTTTATAGTATTCAACTTCCTATCATATCCTTAACACTGATTTTATTCTCCAGCTTTGATACCATGTTTATTGCAATGGAAGCGAAGAAACAAACAATAAACAGAGGCAAAACAAATAAAGAACACAAAAGAATTAACTAGGGTCAATATCAATTCAATATCTATGTTCTCCACGTAAGGGAAAAGTTATTTCATTGTAATATAAGATTATTACAAGTACAATTACAAGAGGCAAGAATTCAATTAAATATAGTTTCAATTGAATCTCAAAGCCTCTCTCTAAACTTCTCATTTATGTTTAGGCTAATCACTAATTTTGATGGTAAAAAGCCCTAATTATGACTTAACATATTTATATCAAGTTCGGAATATGATTCCTAATTGCCGAGGAATTAATCGAATCACCTTCGAGGTTTCTTCGGTCCTTTTCTAACCGGAGCTAAAAGTCCAAAAAATAAAAATGCTAAAATAAGAATAACAACATCAAGCAACTCATGAGCCACAACCAACACCAGGAATCGCAGCTTGCTCTTGGTAATTGCCCACGAGTCGTCTTATGCTCCTTGGCTTTCCCAATATCTACATGAATTTGGCTCTAAGCTTTCACCTTCAAAGCTTCAACTACGAACCTCCAAAGTACTCCAAACCACCCAACCTCAACCCTTGATGAAAACCATCAAAGATCAGGTCACATTCCTTACAAAATACATAGTCAAGTAAGATATAGATAGAATTATCTGACCATATATTATGTAAACAACAACAACAAAAGCAACAACTAAACCTTATTCCCAAAGTGATCTGGGGTCGGGTAACATGACTCGTCAACTGAAACAGTTGCCAAAGGAGATGGCATCGCCAAGAGTGATAAAAAGATTTTTAAAAGGTTTTAAGTTTTAAAAAGTTCTAACACAATTGAGAAAATAAATAAATGCAGTAATCACACTCCTTCTTCCACATGGATACTGCCCCTCCACCTACTTTTATCCAACGCCATGCTCTCCTCAATCCCAAGTAACATCATATCACTTTCAATTACCTTCATCCAAATCATCTTAGGTCTTCCCCTACCCCTTACAATTTGATTACTCCTTCACTCTTCAATAGGACAAATGTGGATCCATCCCATAGTATATTATAGTGTAGGACCATTTTTTTAATAAGTGTATCAAGTAATATGTAGACAAATATGGAAAATGTATCAAGTAATATGGGACGGAGGGAGTAATAACCAACTTTTCGGTGAGTTGTCAAAAAGTTTGGGAAACTCGACGGATTTGTTTAATTGAAGCTTTTTAACAAAAGTTTTTTGGCGATTAGGATTGAATTCAAATTTGGTAGAATTTGATGTGTCTAGACGAATTTGCTAATAGTAGTATATAACTAAAAAATATTTTGCGTAATCTTTTTATTAGAAATAACTAATAGTTACTTCTATAGCTCTACGTAATAAATAACTTGTGCTTATCATTAATCTACATGACTACATAGTGCGACCTTGTCAACGCAAAAATAAATTAATCATTTTAATTACAGACATTTTTTTTTTTTTTGAAATGTTCTATGGTGGGGAGGATAGAAGAGTTCTCTATTACGATCGTAGTGCATCAAGGTTCTTCACTTAGTCCCTTTCTCTTTGCTCTAGTAATGGACGAACTAACGAGCTTAATTCAAGATGATATAACGTGGTGTATGATGTTTGCGGATGATATTGTTTTGATTGATGAGACAAAGGAAGGTGTTGAGAGTAAGTTGAAATTGTGGAGGCATACATTGGAAGCCCGTGGTTTTAGGTTGAGCAGAAGTAAGACGGAGTATATGGAGTGCAAGTTCAGTGGGGTTACAAGCAGTGAGGCAAGGCGATCACTTTAAATAACAAATTTGTTCAAGGATCGAACATCTTCCGTTACCTTAAATCCATTATCCAAAAGGATGGAGAACTCGATGGAGACGTGGCTCATAGAATTAACGCGGGTTGGTAAAAATGGAAAAGTGCCACCGGGTTCCTTTGTGATTCCGGCATTCTTTAAAGATTGAAGGGAAAGTTCTACCGCACGGAAATTCGGCCTGCTTTGTTATATGGCACCGAATGTAGGGCGGCGAAATAATGCCACGTTCATAAGATGAATGTGGCGGAGATGCATATGCTGCGGTGGATGTGTGGCCACACAAGGAAGGACCGATTAAGAAATGAAGTGATTCGGGAAAACCTTGGAGTTTCATCCATTGAAAAAAATATGAGGGAGAATCGGTTAAGATGGTTCAGTCATGTGAAAAGGAGACCAGCTGATGCACCAGTGAGAAAAACTGAAGAGTGAAGGAGTAATCAAATTGTAAGGGGTAGGGGAAGATCTAAGATGATTTGGATGAAGGTAATTGAAAGTGATATGAGGTTACTTGGGATTAAGGAGAGCATGGCGTCGGATAAAAGTAGGTGGAGGGGCAGTATCCATGTGGAAGCTAAGAAGGAGTGTGATTACTGCATTTATGTGTTTTCCAATTGTGTTAGAACTTTTTAAAACTTAAAACCTTTTAAAAATCTTTTTATCACTCTTGGCGATGCCATCTCCTTTGGCAACTGTTTCAGTTGACGATTCATGTTACCCGACCCTAGATCACTTTGGGAATAAGGCTTAGTTGTTGCTTTTTTGTTGTTGTTGTTTACATAATTATATGGCGAGATAATTCTATCTATATCTTACTTGACTATGTATTTTGTAAGGAATGTGACCTGATCTTTGATGGTTTTCATCAAGGGTTGAGGTTGGGTGGTTTGGATTACTTTGGAGGTTCGTAGTTGAAGCTTCGAAGGTGAAAGCTTGGAGCCAAATTCATGTAGATATTGGGAAAGCCAAGGAGCATAAGACGACTCGTGGGCAATTACCAAGAGCAAGCTACGATTCCTGGTGTTGGTTGTGGCTCATGAGTTGCTTGATGTTGTTATTCTTATTTTAGCATTTTTATTTTTTGGACTTTTAGCTCCGGTTAGAAAAGGACCGAAGAAACCGCGAAGGTGATTCGATTAATTCCTCGGCAATTAGGAATCATATTTTGAAATTGATATAAATATGTTAAGTCATATTTAGGGCTTTTTACCATCGAAATTAGTGATTAGCCTAAACATAAATGAGAAGTTTAGAGAGAGGCTTTGAGATTCGATTGAAACTATATTTAATTGAATTCTTGCCTCTTGTAATTGTACTTGTAATAATCTTATATTACAATGAAATAACTTTTACCTTACGTGGAGAACATAGATATTGAATTGATATTGAACCTAGTTAATTCTTCTGTGTTCTTTATTTATTTTGCCTCCGTTTATTGTTTGTTTCTTCGCTTCCATTGCAATAAACATGGTATCAAAGCTTGAGAATAAAATTTGTGTTAAGGATATGATAGGAAGTTGAATACTATAACCTCAAAGATTGACAAGTTTACGAGGAAGAACCACTTCGAACTATGGAAGACAAAGATGTGCGGTTTACTAATTAAAGCAACGCGATATCTGGAAACCTTTTGTCAAAGTGGACAAAAGTAGCTAGAGTGGCAGACGACCCTAGTGATGCCGAATTAGAGGAGATGGAGGAGACGACTTACTCCACGATTTTACTTGATTTGGCAGACAATGTGATCATGGAAGTCGCAAATGAAACCTCTGCTACTAGTGTGTGGTCGAAGATGGAGAGTGTCTACATGAGAAAGTTACACACCAACAAGTTGATTTTGAAGCAACGTTTGCCTAGCATATGCAAGGAGGTACATCTTTAAGGGTTCATCAAAATAAACTTAATACTATTTTACTTGATTTGCATAATATAGATGTTAAGATTGAGGATAAATATGTTATTTTGATTTTGCTTGTTTGGCTTCCAAATTCATATAAAACTTTGTTGAATCATTTGTTATTGGTAGAGAGACTGTGACCCTAAAATAAGTGAAGTCAACACTTTTTACTAGGGAGTTACGCCAAAAGGCCGCAACGACTGAGAGTGGCGGAGATTCGAGGGCTAGGTTAGTTGTAAACTAGGCTAAGGGAAGGGTCCTAAAAAGAAGAAAAACTCTAAGGGTAATAGTGCCAATCTTAGGAATGTTTGTCACTTATGTAAAGAAACATGCCATTGGAAACATCAATGTCCCAAGAATCCTAAAGCTTCCAATGCTAGCATTGCACAACATGGTACGAAATATGACTCCAAGGAGGACTTAGCACCAGCTGGTGTTGGTGTGTGTAGTTCGTCAAACAATTTGGTTCTGGATTTAGGGTGTTCTTACCATATGTGTGTCTATCATGATTGGTTTACTTTTTATGAACCTTATGATGGTGGTGATGTTATAATGGGTTTCGATGCTACTCATATATTTATAGGAGAAGTTCCGTTATGAGGACTATTGGGGGTGAGGTTTGTACATTAGTGAATGTTAGGCATGTGCCCCAGACCCCAGTGAAAATTTTGATTTTTTTAGGTGTCTTAGATGAAGGAGGGTTTACCTTTTCCAGCTCGGATGGTGTGGGGTTCATGTTTTACATATTTTAGGCACATTTTGATGGAGATATTTTTGTATGAGTTTTGATAGATTTGTGCCTAGTTTGTATGAAACAAATACAAATGTGGATTTGTTGAGGATTGAGACCTTCGAGATGCCTTTGATACTTCTTGAGTTGCATTAGGAGCCTATGAGTCTCCTGATGATAGCCCTGGACGATTATTGCTTGCCAACTTAAGTTGAGAAGAGCGCCTCAAACAGACCACTGATTGCAGCAATTAAGTACCACTGATCGGGGAGAAACGATGAGAGCTTACCACTGATCGCGGTCAGGGCCGTGACTTGCTGCCAGCACCACCATTGGTCGCGGTCAGCGCCTTGACCCGCAGTGTGTTTGAGGGGTTCATTCTATCAATTTTTGAGTTAGTTTATTTTAGTAATTATTATAAATACTTAAACAATTTACTTTGTAATTATTCATTATTTTAACATTAAAAGTTTTAGTTTAGCCCTAAATACACTGGTTTTACTTGATTTTGAAGATCGAAGACATTGTATTCATCATTTTTGTTCAAGTTCTCATTAATTCAAGTTTGATTTGTCTATTCCCTTATTCTATTCTGAATTATGTCTTTACTTATATTTATGGTTTCTATTGCCATTATTAATGAGTAGTTCATTTCTAAGATTGCGTTGAGTCCTAGCATAGATTGATCGCTTTATTCCTTTAGTTCTCATTTATGAATCGTATGATTATGGTTTATCAAGTTTGTCTTTGTCATGAAATTGCATCATTGTTAGCCCTATTTTTTATTGTCAATGAAAGTTGGAAACATGTATATTAGTTAGGCGTTTTGTAGTTACAAAAGTGGGATTAAGGTAGTTCATTTTCGAAAGAATGTCATCTCTCCTAAGATTTAATTCATTAACTGGAATGTGTGTATGATCAATTCATGTTTGTGGTGATGCTCAGTCTTATACTGCTTTAATATCATTGTTATCATCATCATTTCGTCACGTTTATTAGATTCGCTATTTGTTTTAATAGTTCTTGCTGTTAGAATCGTGTAGCTACTTCCTAGTCTAGAGTCAAGTAGTGTTCAGTGTTACATTTCCTTGTGTTTAACCTGTACGTGCTATAACACTGTTCACTTGTGGTATCAAAATAAACCCTAAAGACGGGGAACTATGTGTCAAAGCTGGTTCTTAAGGGAACAAAAGTGGGTACTTTGTATGTTATGTAGGGTATTACTCTAACTAATTCTGCAAAAGTTTAATTTTCGAGTCCTAAGGAGGTGACTATGTTATCGCATGGACTACTTGGTTAGATGGGTGAGCATGGGATGCATATGTTATCCAAGATGAATCTTCTTGCTGGCCACAAGGTGAAACCTTGATCTTCATGAGCATTGTGTGTTGGGTAATAAATATATGGCTAATTTAATCAAGCGATTGCACATTACTAAGAATACAATGGATTATATTCTCTCAAATTTTTGGGGGGCCTACTCGATTAGAGGTATAGGAGGATTTAGTTTCTTTGTCACTTTTGTTGATGATTTCTCCAGGTACAATTGACTTTATTGTTTTTAAAGCATAACGAAGATTTAGGCCTTTAATACTTTTGTGCAATGGAAGTCTTACTGGCAAAATCAGACAGTAAGAAAGATTAAGAGGCTATGCACAGAATAATGGTCTAGAGTTTGTTAATGATGAATTTAATGAGCTTGGTAGGGACCTAGGGGTAGTGAGATATCGCACTGTCACGTAAACACATAATAGTGTTGTGGTGCACTTGAATTAGAAGTTTCTATGGAGTGTTCAATGCATGCTCTCTAATGCACGACCGACTAGGAAGTTCTAGCGTGAAGCAGTCAAAAACAGCCGGCTACTTGATAAACTTTGGTCCACATAAAATATTGACTAGAAGGTACCATATGAGGTATGGTCTGGGAGAAATAATGATTATTTTGTTTTACGTGTATGTCTTTTGTTATATTGTTTATTATCATGTAAGTGGAGGTGTTTTGGAACTGAGGGCTAGGAAGGTTTTTTTTTTGTAATATGGATATGGTGTGAAGGGTTATCAGACTTGGTCCCCAACAGAAGGGTGTGTCATACTGATACCATTTATTTATATAGAGTAATTCCCCTTATTTATGAGCTAAATCGTGCGTCATTGGAGCTCTTCGGAGCTATTTTGTGCTAAGTACTCTATAGAGTTGTGGTTTTGTGGTTTTGTTGTTTTGTGATGAATTACATGTTTTAGGGAGTTTTCTCCTTATTTTTGAGCTATTTGGAAGCAACTGCACTTTATGAGTTATTACGAGGCACCTTCGAGTCATTAAGAGCATATTTTCTTGCTTTAGGAAGTTCCTGAGGCTTTAAACTTGATCACCGAGCTCAAACCGCAAAGCAAAGCTAAAGAAACAAGCTAATGGAGTTGACCCGTGTGCTGATCGGGCAGAAAATGGCCCGATCGGGCGAAGATGATTAGATCGGGTGTCAGGGCGTTGGGCTCGATCGGGTAGACCATGCCTGACTTGATCGGGTGAGGCCCCCATGTTGTTGCTGCTTACTTGCGTACAAATGAGCTGGGTGGTAATTTGGCTTAGCCAGATTCAATCGGGCATACCAGGCCCGATCGGGAGAAGACCTTTTTGGTTATTGTTGCTGCTACGCTTCAAAGGAGGAAATTGGGCCTTGCTTGATGCAGCCCGATCGGGCATAGGAGACCCGATGTGATAGGGTGGGCCTGAAGACCTCTTTAGTTGCTGCTGCGTCATAAATAGGAGGAGATGTGAAGTTTGGGTTTTTGTATCAACCCGATGCCATAGGGCAATGGTTGCCTGATCGAGTACCAGACACGCGGAGCGAAATTATATAATTTTAATTTCGTTTTAATTAGATTTTAGAGGTTATTATAAATAGATAAACTCAATTATTTGAGAGTTCATCTTTTATTCATCTGTTGTTTTAGTTTTTCATTAGTTTAGTTTTAAGAGCTTTTCAATAGATTAAACACTTAGATTAGGTCCAAAGGTGATTGAACCTTGGGCTTATTGCAATTAAGGTTATTGCTTTTCGTCAATTGGTACTATTCTTCTCTCTTAATCTCTTTAGTTATTTCTTAATTGCTTATTTTAATTATTGAATGGTTTCATGATGAAAGATTAGAGTTTTATATTAGGTTTGTTATTGTTGATTCAATTATGAGTGAGTGGTCTTATTTCTAGGGATTGATGGACGAAAACCATGTTTATACTATGAATTACTTTTGGATTGCTATTAGTTCTAGGGCTTGATTAGATTGGTTATGGTTTGATTTGCTCTTAACGAGTAATTAGTGTTATTGTGCAGTCATTGATTGCTTGACGTTAATAATTGTTTGCACAAATCCGTCATAATTTTAGAGGCCTAGTACACATCAGTAATTCTGGTTATGTTAGTGACAATGCGACATATGTTGAATTATGAGCGTTAAGACTTAACCATAGCTTAACACGTGCTCTAATCTCTCGACTCTTGACCTAGGTATTGATAGTTGTTTGATCCTTTTGATTGGTGTAAGCATGGTGGACCTAACTAATACCCTAGACCTTTAATTCATAGTTGGTTTTCATTTTTATACTGCTTTCTTTTTGTCTAAATAGTAGTTCAGCTGATTTTTATCTGATATTCTCTGAAGTAGCTGTTTGGCTAAATATTAACTTAGAAACTCGGTCTCTCCGTGGATTTGGCCCTAATTCCCTTGACTATTGTTGTCATAGGATTTAGGATCTATCTTTGATTAGGTGATACGACTTTAGCCTATCAAATTGTGGCGCACTGTTGCCGGGGAGACGACTAGTTTTCTAAGTTTTTATTGGTTATTTGGTTTACTTCTCTCTACCTCATTGGAACTTCATCGTTCCAATTGAGGTACATTTTATTGCTTTTTTGTTTCTTTTGTATGCCTAGGTCTCAAAGAAACGGTTCCCCTATTCCAGAGGATCCCAATCTTACAAAGATTCTTAAGTAGCTTCGAAAGAAATTTTTGAGAGAAAAGCAACCTGTTTAGCTGAACACCTCTAAAGCAGACACTTCGAGTTCAGCTATGGCTAAGTCATTGAATTCATATGGGGTGCCAAATCCTAATGGAATTTCCACTGGCCCACCCATGCCCACCATCGCCACTAACAATTTCAAGATTAAGCTTGGACTCATCAACATGGTCAAGCAAAATCAGTTTGGTGGGCATCTCTATCAAGATCTCACCAATCATCTGCAGAGATTTCAACAACTCTGCAGAACTGTTAAGCGTCAAGGAGTCACACCTGAGCAACTGATGGTCATGCTGTTCGAGTTTTCACTCTGCGACAGAGCTCAGAAGTGGTTCAACGACATCAAAGTATCTGAATGGTTGGAAATTTCTGCTGCGTTCTTGAGAGAGTATTATCCACCTATAAAGACATAAGAAATCAGAAACAAACTAGCCATGTTTTCCCAAGAGGCTGATGAAACACTTCGGGAAGCTTGGGGTAGGTTCAGAGAACTACAGAGAGAGTGTCCACATCGCAACATGGACAAGTAGCTCTTGACGCAAACATTCTACATTGGTCTGCAACCTCAGACGAATAGTATTGTTGACTTGTCTGCGGGAGGAGTTTTTCTAGATAAGGAAGTGATATAGGCTATGATTTCTTGTCAAACCTTGCAGCCAATGATCATTCCACTTCCCGAAGCCTCACAAGGAAGGTATTAGATGTAGACGCCCTTGCATTGCTGACTTCCCAAGTGGCGAAATTGAATATGAAGTTTGACACCCTAAAATCCTCTACCTCGACACCCCTCCTTTGAGCATTAATGCCATGTCTACCGTTGCACCCATTACCTCATCTTACTGCGAGGTATGGGGTTTTCAGGGTCATTTTGGGCATGATTGTTATTTCAGTCAACATCAGATGGAGCAGGCAAACGCCTTCCAACAGAGACCACAAAATTTCCCCATTCCACATAACTACCAAAATCAACAAAACTTTCAACCCCCACAACAAAATCATTCTAAACCATCATTCTACCAAAACCCTTGGTTTTCAGAGATCCCCCACCACAAAACTTCCATCATTCCAATAACTTTCAAACCCACAAAATTTTCAAACCCACCTCCACAAATAGCCCCACAAGAGCGTACTACGCTTGAATTGATGAAACTGATGTTGGGTATACTGAAAACTAATGAGGAGGTACAGAGAGCTTAAGAGAGGCACATCAAACTTCTCGAAACTCAGATTGCCCAACAGGCATAAAACAATGCTCACACGCAGCAGGGACAATTGCCCGGGCAACCCATTCATAAGTAGCAAGTGAATGTCATTACTCTTCGTAGTGGCATTACCCACGACGTTCCCCCATTACCCATTGATGATGCTGCCCCGCCTAAGGGGTAGAGGAAGGAGAAGGGAAGAATTTGACGTTTGAGGTCCAATTATCTGAGGAAGCTGAACAGATAGGGAAGAAAAAGGAGAAGGGTTCTGAAGCGCCTTTTACACCAATGCTACCTTTTCCTCACAGGATAGAGAAATCAAAGGTTGATTAGCAGTTTGGTAAGTTCTTGGCTATGACCAAGAACCTTGAGGTAAGGATTCCTTTCACTGAATTAATTACCCAAATTCCTGTTTATGCCAAATTTCTGAAAGACATGATAACTAAGAAGAGAGACTTTGGTAGGGCAGCATGTGTTGCTCTTACTGAAGAGTGTAGTGCTTTTACACATATTAAAACCCCACCTAAGATGAAATATCCTGGTAGTTTTTTTCTATACCCTGCCATCCTGGATCTATTTTTATTGGCAATGCCTTGTGTGATTTAGGTGCTTCGATTTCTTTTATGCCTTTTTCTGTTTATAAGAAATTGAATATGGGAGCATTTAAATGCACACAAATCACCTTACAGATGGCTGATCGTTCTATTAAATACCCCCTAGTTGTTTTAGAGGACGTTCCTGTTAGGGTCGGGAAATTCGACATTCCTGTTGATTTTGTAGTATTAGTTATGGATGAGAATGCCCAGATTCCCATTATTCTGGGTAGATCGTTTTTGTGTACTGCAAGTGTTGTTATTGATGTTAAGTCTGGGTCTTTAACTATAAGTGTCGGTGATGGTAAAATGTCTTTTAAACTAACCAATGCTGTTAAGACACCTATGCTTGAAGAATCTTGTTGCAGGGCTGATATTTTGGATGAGGTAGGTGTAGAGAAGGTTAAAAATGCAGCTAAGGTTGCCTCACAGTCTGGAAGTATGATCAAGAACATTTGGAGAAGGAAGTTATTTGATGAGGGTGACACTCACTACCAAGCCCCTCCAATTTGAGACATGGAGGTATTATTGTCATGCGGGACCTTTATAAACCAGCGTTGTATGGGAGGCAACCTGTAATTTCCCCTTATTCCTTTTTTTTGAGTGAGAGAGTGAGAGAGCACTAACGTTGTTTTTCCTCTTAGCATCGTCCTTTTGTTCATCTTTTGTCATTGAGGAGACTGCCAAATTCAGCTTACGGGAGGATTTCTGTTTGTATTCTCTGTCTCTTGTACTGCTTTATAGGTTTTTTATTGCTTTCGAAAAATGCTGAAAAAATCAAAAAAATATGATTCACATGACTAGTCTATTTGCCTCCCCGTGCCCCTTATTGTGCTCTTATGGCAAATGATTTGACTTTGTTTTCTAGATAGTTGGACATTTGTGATTTTGAGGCTATGATTTGATGTTTGATCGCTATGATTTCGATCGAAGTTTGATTATTATACACTACATTGTGTTGCATGCCTGAATTGGTTAGACTTTGAGGCCTCTTTGTAGCCTATTGGATTCATATGATTATCCAGTCTATTTTTGTGTGTTAGTTCCTCTTTAGTTGATTGATTTTGACTTTGACTTCGTACTTGTCTGATATCCGATGACTTGTAGTATTTTATGTGATAGAGGCGTTCTTTTGTTTTATTTTTGAGCCTCAAAGTTTGGTATACTTTTATCATCCTTAGCCCTGCTGAGCCTCATGACCTGTTTCGTGTTACTAAACCCTTATTATGAGTCCATGGCCTTTAGTTCGATACTATTTCCAAGCCTAGTTTATTGGGGGAGCTTTTGTATGGGTTGAGTAATTGGTTTCATGGTTTGCGTAGTTTGGGAATTGAAGTGTATTTGATGTGGTTCCAAGTGTGAGAAAAATAAAAGAGAAAGCAACGTTTGAGTTGCGTGAATGCTTGGTTCGACAAATGAAAGAAAAAGAAGTAAAAGTTAAAAAGATTTTAAGGTTCCTTCATAAGAGTTGGGATGTATTTTGTGGTTATATGGTGTTGTTGGGGGTTGTTTCGGCCAACTTCGGCCTTGTTTGAGTGACTTTTACTCCCCCATTCTCAGTTTTTCCACCACATTTCCTAAATTATTCCCTACCTCTTGCCTAAGCCCCATTACAACCCTATAAATTCCTCTTGAACTTGTGTTTACATTGTTTATTTGATTGATTTCGAATCAGTTTGTCAAAGTTAAAGAGTATGTCTTTTAATTGAGTCGACTTGTCTAGGATGAGCGTCATTTAACCTCTTAAACACATGAGAGTGTGAGAGGGAAGGGCGTTTATGGTCGGGTTGGTGAGTGTTCGGGCATATTCTTTGCCTGCCATAAAATTGAGAGGAGTGACACCTTTGTGAGGACCTTTTTAGGATTTGTATGCCTTGTAGAAGTGTTGAATTTGATGGTTTGCTTGGATTATTGGTAGTTGGATGGATTTGAATAGCCGAACTTGAATTTTGCCTGCTTGAACGTTTCTTAGTCTTGAAAACGTTTTTGAGCTTTGAATGTTTATCTATGGGGTGAGGCAATTTATTCCATGCTCATGTCCTCTTTGCTTGGGGACAAGCAAATGTTTAGCTTGTGGGAGTTCAATATCATGTATTTATATAGAGTTTTCTCCTTATTTCCGAGCTATTTGGAAGCAACCACACCTTTACAAGTTATTATGAGGCACGTTCGAGTCGTTACGAGCATGTTTGCTTACTTTAGGAGGTTCCCGAGGCTTTAGACTTGATCACCGAACTCAAACCGCAAAGCAAAGCTAAAGAAACAAGATAATGGAGTTGGCCCGTGTGCTGATCTGGTAGAAAATGGCCCAATCGGGCGAAGATGATTAGACCGGGTGCTAGGGCGTCGGGCTCGATCGCGCAGATCATGCCTCACTTGATCGGGTGAGGCCCCCATGTTGTTGCTGCTTACTTGCATAAAAATGAGCTGGGCTGGTAATTTGGTTTAGCCCGATCAGGCGAAGACCTTTTTTGGTTGCTACTGCTGCTTCGCTTCAAAGGAGGAAATTAGGCCTTGCTTGCTGCAGCCCAATCGGGCATATAAGACCCGATGTGATCAGGTGGGCCTGAAGACCTCTTTAGTTGCTTTTGCGTTATAAAGAGGAGGAGATGTGAAGTTTTGGTTTTTGTACTAACCCGATGCCATAAGGCAATGGTTGCCCGATCGGGTACCAGACACGCGGAGCGAAATTCTATCATTTTAATTTCGTTTTAATTAGATTTTAGAGGTTATTATAAATAACTAAACTCAATTATTTGAGATATCATCTTTTATTCATCGTTGATTTTAGTTTTCATTAGTTTAGTTTTAAGAGCTTTTCATTAGATTAAACACTTAGATTAGTTCCAAAGGTGATTGAACCTTAGACTTATTTCAATAAAGGTTATTATTTTCTGTCAATTGGTACTATTCTTCTCTCTTAATCTCTTAGTTATTTCTTAATTTCTTAGTTTGATTATTGAATGGTTTCATGATGCAAACCATGTTTATACCATGAATTACTATTGAATTGGTATTACTTTCTAGGGCTTGATTAGATTGGTTATGGTGTGATTTGCTCTTAACGAGTAATTAATGTTATTGCGCAGTTTCATTGATTGTTTGAGGTTAATAATTGTTTGTACAGATCCGTCTTACTTTTAGAGGCCTAGTGCACATCAGTAATTCTGATTATGTTAGTGGCCATGCGGCATATGTTGAATTATGAGCGTTAAGACTTAATCAAGCTTAACACGTGCTCTAATCTCTCGACTCTTGACCTAGGTATTGATATTTGTTTGTCCTTTTGATTGGTATAAGTATGGTGGACCGAACTAATGCCCTAGATCTTTAATTCATAGTTTAAATCTCATTTTTATATTGCTTTCTTTATTAAATAGTAGTTCGACTGATTTCTATCTGATATTGTCTGAAATAGCTGTTTGGCTAAATATTAACTTAGAAACTTTGTCTCTCTATCTATTCGACCCTACTTCCATTGACTACTGTTGTTAGATGATTTAGGATTTATCTTTGATTAGGTGATATAACTTTAGCCTATCACATACTAAGTAGAGATGCTACTTTTGATGAAAACACTAAGTTTGTATCTGCTAACAAACCTGAATGTGAAACTGATGATAACATTAGTGAAGGAATTGAGCAAGACATTGTTGTAGCTACTACCACGTAGACGCAAGCTCAGTCACAATTGGAGAACGAGATTCCAGTGGGCTCTCCCATTGTGGTGACTAGTCAGATAGAATAAGTTATTATTGATGATACAATTGATTTCATGTCTGTATGATCATGAGTAAATTTTTGTAAAAGTCATAAATGACCTAGAAAGAAGAGGCAAAGACTGATTGAAGAGATAGAAAACCCAAAAGTTCATGGCTGAAACTATTGTGTAGAGGAGATGATTGGTTCTGCATTACATGTAGTCGATGATATCATGTCACCTGAACCAATGTCCCATAGAGAAGCAGTTTCTAGTAACGAATCATCCATGTGGTTTATTTTTGTAAGTGAGGAGATGGACTATCTTTACAATAAAAAGACATGGGAACTTGTGAAGGTGCCAAATGGTCGTAGTTAAGGTGGTTGGTTGCAAGTGGGTGTTCAAGAGGAAATAGGAAACTTCAGAGAGTGACAGTGTCGGATACAAGGTCAAACTAGTTTGAAAAGGGTTTAGTCAGTAGGAAGGGTCGGCTACAATGAGATTTCTCACTGTGGTATGTCATACTTCTATTAGAGTGCTATTAATGATAAGAGCACATTTTGATCTGGAACTTGAGCAGTTAGATGTGAAAATAACTTTCCTAAATGGAGTGTCACTACAACAATTATAGGCTTTAGTGACAATTTTTTTGCATCAATTAACAATTTGCTGCAATAAGTTAAAGAAACACTTAAATAACTAAATATACAGTAGCTATTGAAAATTAATACGAAAGCTTATAAAAAATCGATGCGAAAACCTCAAAAGGAAAAATCCCAAATTCTAAGTATACATATAGCGGCATACTATACAAAATTTTGGCTCAAATCATTTCAATCCACCGCCACTCCAAATTTTCACTTCCATTCCACACCGCCACTCTAAAATTCAGTTTCAAATTTTCACCCAATTTCATTCTTAGTCACTTTGAATTCATAAAATTGAATTGAGCCAACCAAATGTCTTCAGATTTCGTCCAAGATCTTGAAAATTTTAGATTCACCATCGTGGTTGATGTGAGGAAGGAATTTGGCGAGTTTCATAATTCTATCACTCATCCTCCTTCCAGGTTCATCCTACGATTGTAATTGTATGACTCCACCTTCATTGTTCTATCAAAGTTTTCTATCACTCTTTGTTATGCTCCCTATTGCTTTCAATTTTCGATTTTCAGGGTTATACTATAGAGTTGGGAAGTATGAGGAACCTATGTGACGAAAATCAGCTGATAAAGCATCTGCAATTCGTCACTGAATTGCAATTATCGACACTGAAGCAACTCGTCAATGGCGGCGAACCATCACAGTTTTGACCATGGTAATGAATGCATAGTGGGGATTTTATGATATAGATTTTGTTCAATCTAATGTATATATATATATATATATATATATATATATATATCATGCATTTAGAGCTTCAATTTCTTCGTATTTATTGGCATTCCACATGATGATGTCTCCTAGGCCAACTTCTGAGGATCGTCACTCACATTATTCCAGGTTCCAATTTATACCCTTTATTTCCTTTACATTGTCTTTAAGAACCCTAATTTCTCACGCTTATTAATGAGGTTAACAAGTGGGTTCTTGTGATTAAGTCTAATTTCTCTCTGTAATTTATGCTATTTTACTCATTACATCGCTTGGCTAGTTTATTTTTAAGACCCTACATCCGGAACGTCTTCATTAAGCTCAAGTTAGATCAGAAATGATATAATTTGTTAGCATATTAATGCACATAATTTAAATAACAATAAAGTTGCAGTAATTTGTTATGCCATCAATTATATAAATGGGGAGGAAGGTTTCTTCACGGGCAATGCTGTCATGGATGCATTTCCTTTTAAGAAGCATTGGTCTTAGAATTGATTGTTGCTTTGACCTGGTCATGATGGGATGAACATCATCAACTATTTGAACTAAACTGCAGAAAGGGCGCTATTCATTGAGCTAGACCTTATTAAACTACATTCACTTCCATCACTGAAGTATTAAGTAGGATAGGTATAGTTGGTTTTTTGAGCATTGGTTTTGTCTTAGTTTAGGATTTGGAATAAATTTGTACTTTGACATGGTTATCAATTAAACTTTGTATTCCTTTCCTTCCTAAATTTGAGAATAGAATTGAATTCTCACAAGCGAATTCGTCATTGTAGATTGTCTCAGATCGAGTCCTCGGCGAGCACGACACCGAGTGAGAATCACCACCATTTCGAGTAACATACAAGAGAGCTGTTGAAGAAGATATATAAGTTATACTATTATCGCTTGGAGACTAGGTTATCCATCTCTTCCACTTTCACCTTTTCCCTTTCATTATACTAGTATCAGTTGCTTGAATTTTATACTGTATCTCTTGTAGTTTGTTGTTTCTAAACAGGTTATTTTAGATCTTTACAATGATAGTTTGGTGACTACTTCGGATGATCCTCCTGTTGAAATTGGCTGCAGCGATCAGGAATTTCTACAAAAAGGTATACAAAATTTTAGGGGACACAAAGTTCTAGTTCTTTGCTGTGCATTGGCATACCTTGGCTGCTAATATATGGATGATGTTAATGAATTTTGTCAATAAATGAGTGATGTTTTCTCTGTAATTATGTGGAATGGTCAAACTGAAAGGATTCGCATTCTGCTAGGAATCAGCTAAGTTCCACTCAATAATGAAACAAAGAACAGATGGAAAAATGGAATTTAAGAGGACATTTGTATTGAAGATTAGATTAAGCAACAATACAATCTGTAAGAGAGGAGTAACTCTCCCAAAAAGAAGGAAAAATAAGAGAATAAAACATTCAATGAATTCAGCATATATTCTCCTTATTACTGACTCCTATATGTACAGAGAATTCTAACAGAATTCTGCCAGCAACTCACAACTGACTAAGCAAGTGGAATTACTTGCTTGCCCTCAAACTTGGTTGGTTGCATTTTCCTTCCTTCTACGAGCATAAGTGAAAAGCAACGGAGGGTTAGGCTGATCTCTTGCACATTCTTACCTTGAAGTTGATACGTATACTGTTTTTGTTATGTCATAATTCTGGAAATGTTATAAGGCGGCCATTTGGTTCACATAATGGAGACCGGAGAGGAGAAGTAACCAAGAGACGCAGAAAATAAAAAAAATATTAAGAGCGAGAATTTGATTAAGATGTTTAATTAGTTCATGGAGAATAATCTAATTTATGTAAACATGTTCTGATTTGGAATAGAAAGGTAATTGTATAGTCCATTCCTTTATTTCTTTCTTCCCTTTACTGCTCACCGTGCCCACTACTCATGCCACCTTACTCAGTGGCATTCTCTTCCTTTCTACCTTCCTTTTTTGCTAAATGTTCACCTTTCTCTATCAGAGACTAAGCCTACGACCGTAATCTGTTTTTTTCAATTTCCTCTCTTTCACATCACTAGCTAGCTCCCTTTTCCTTTTCTTTTCTCTATCACCCTCACATTTTTTCGCTCGTGTAGTGACCATTACTGAGGATGATAGGTAGGTTGGACTATTTGGCAGACTTGATTGGAGGATCTAGATCTCGAACCTGGGGGGGTTACTGAAATTCGACCACCATAGGGCTGAATCTTGATCATCACCTTGATTGATGTTTGTCGCTACTTACATGTGAGACGCTAACGTGATCTTCCATTAATTTTTCTCTTGCTTCTCCTCCTTTTAGGTGGATGAATGTGTCTAAATCTGATGCAATGAGTGTTTTGATGTAATTAAACCACAATGGAAGTTGTAGTGGAGTAGAGACTAGAGAGAGCGTTGATGAGATAGAGTGGACAAAAGGGGTTGGGAGGATGGATCACTGATGGGCTGCTTTAAATACTTCCTTGTTACCCTCCTCTAGACAGTAGAATGTATGGACAACCTATTATATAGACAGTAGAAGCTATTCTACTTCTTAGTATTATGTTCAAATTAGCTGGAAACTCTAAACCTAACTTCTCTCACACTTTCTAACAGAACTTTAGTCTCATACGTACTGCAAGATTAGAATGTTCAGATATTACCTCAAACCATTTACTTGTAATGGACTTTTTTGCCTCTTTTTTGATCTCTTTTAGGGGGAGGGGGCAATCACCCTAACTCACATGGAAAGACTATTTGATATATCATAGGAGTGAAAATGTGACCGAAAAGAATATTTCCAACATACTCTTCATTTCAAGGTACTTTCCTATATTTTGATAAATACAGAATCAAAAATCTGTAAATTTACACCAGATAGCTGCACTACAAAAGCATAGATACAAGGATTAGGAAGGCTAGCAACAAACTGAGATCAATGCTATTAGAATTTTGAGAATGATTAAGCTTTAAGTCTAAATCTATTCTCCTTTGTTCCATCAGATATGATTTTGCGATTGTGTTTCTTTGATAAGATTCTTGCTTGCATTTCTTTCTTTTCCTAATTGGTTCATTACGTGGATGGGGTTGGGATGATCCTTCTAAATGTTATTGTTTCCTTGAATGATCTATTTTAATCTTAAATATTTATTGGCTAATATTAATAAGTTACATATGTAATTTATAGGATGCATGATGATCCTTTGACTCGAGGATTGGGAAGCTATAATTGAGTCTTACCATGGACTTTGCTGGCATCTAGGTAAAGTATGGTTTTACAAAGCGAATTAAATGCCCTTTTAATATGCATAAAATAAGATTATACTTAAGGTTACTTAGGTTTGTTTTCATTGTTTTTGGCAGGTACTCCTATAGGGTTGGAAAGCAGAGTAGCTGGTTTTTGGCGAACATATGAGGCTATTAGGAAGAATCTTTTTCTGTTTATAAGTAACATTTGGTTTGTACGTAATTGTTTATATGATTATGGAGATACTAGACTCCATTTTGATATAATGATGTCAATGTAAAATTTGCTAATTTTATATATAGTGACAGATATTAGACTCGATCTCTTTAATGTCTTTGTTATTATTAGCTGGGTAACTATGATACTTGTGCACATTTTTATATGGACAATATGATTGGGATTATCTAGCTATAATGCATAAAACTTACAGTGGCAATTGTAATTGACAAGAGAATAGTAGTCATTGTTAATAGTCTCTTCAGAGGCAATTGTAATCGACACGGTAGAATCAAAGAAAGTGATAATTATCTTTTTTATGTCAATTGTAATCGATACAACTTGAATTAGTAAAGATACATAATTCTCTTTAGTATTAATTAAAATCGCCGCCTATTAAAAATAGTGATGATTACAATTGATGCTACAGCAAAATGGAGGTGAAGTAAAATAGAGAATTAGTGGTGATTATAATTGCCATAATAATCGCTGGTATAGCTACACCCTTTCGCGGCGATTATTTTAGCCTACCCCAGCGATTTTGAAAATCGCTTCGATATGCTATAAAGACAGTGGATCTCGTGACGAATAATGATTTGATCCTAAAGGTTTTCGCGTCAAATATACTCGCCACGAAAGACCAATATAATCGCCACGAAAGCTCCTTTTTGCTGTAGTGTGTAGCAAGAGGATATTTTGATGCGTCAACCAGAAGGATTCGTCATTCTAGGGAAGGAGAATTTTTCTTACAAGATGAAGAAGTGTTTATGGACTTAAGTAGTCGCCTCGATAGTGGTATAAAAAGTTTAACAGTCTCATGGTTGAGCATTGGTTTGATAGGAGTCCTTAGGATTGTTGTGTTTACAACATAAAGGTGGAGGAGGGTTCTTATTTATATTTATTTTTATTGTTATATGTTGATGACATGGTCAATGCAAACAAAGAAGAAGTTAGACGTGATGGAATTGAAAAAGCTTATGACTTTCGAGCTTGACATGAAAGGCTTGGGAGCAGCGCATAAGATTCTAGGCATGGTTTATAGGATCGTATACTATGGTTTGTACTAGACCATATATACTATGATTTGGCTTGTTAGTGTTGTTAATAGGTTTATGGCTCAACCAGGGAAGGAACACTAGCAGGATGTGAAACGGATCTTACACTATTTGAGGGGAACGACATATTTGGGTCTCACATATGAGAATAACAATGTTGATTGTTTGGTGATCGGAGATTCCGATTCGAACTATGCTGCTGATATAGACACTAAAAGATCAAGGGTAAATTGTGAATAACCACCTGTCAGATACACCAATTCCAAAATAACCACCCCAAATTGTTTTGCATTTAAATAACCACCTATACTTACGTTCACGTTTTGAAATACCCACCTCTTAACGAAAAATCTTAACACCGTTAATTTTTGGGCTCAACTTTTTTAACTCTCTCCAAAATTTCACTAATTACCTTACTAATCTATAATTTGACTGGTCAAATCATGATTAACATTTGAAAAATCTTTTTTATTCAATTTTACAATTTTTAAACTATATATTTTTGATAGATGACACGATAATGGACACAAATTTCGAGACAATATTTAATTGCGTTTTTAATACTCAAGACGATAGTTTTTCGAAAAACGGACACCACAGTACAGCATTTATGGGCACGAATTTCGAGATTTCTTACAAAACGAGTACCTACAAGTCAGATTTCCGGGCACGTACTTCGCGACATTTTTTTTGGATAGAACACGTTTTTTCGAAAAACAAACACCGAATCATGATTAACATTTTAAAAATATTTTTGTATTCAATTATACAATTTTTAAAACAATATATTTTTTATATTTGACACGGTAATGGAAACAAAGTTCGAGACAATATTTAATCGCATTTTTAATACTCAGGACGATGTTTTTTTGAAAAACGGATACCACCGTACGCCCTTAATGGGCACGAATTTTGAGATTCCCTACGAAACGAGTACCTACAAGCCGGATTTTCAGACACGTACTTCGAGACAATTTTTTTGGATGAAACACGTGTTTTCGAAAAATGGACACCGCCGTACCTACAAGCCGGTGTCCGTTTTTCGAAAAAACTTTGTATTCCGTCAGAAAAGGCGTCTCGAAGTATGTGTCCGAACACCAAGTTTGTAGGTACTCGTTTCGGAGGGAATCTCAAAATTCGTGCCCATAAAGGGCGTACGGTGGTGTCCGTTTTCCGAAAAAACGTCGTCTTGAGTATTAAAAAGCGATTAAATATTGTCTCGAAATTTGTGTCCATTACTGTGTCATATATAAAAAATATATAGTTTAAAAAATTGTAAAATTGAATAAAAAAAAGATTTTTAAAATGTTAATCATGATTTGACCAGTCAAATTATAGATTAGTAAAGTAATTAGTGAAATTTTGGAGGGAGTTAAAAAAGTCGAGCCCTAAAATTAACGGTGTAAAGATTTTCCGTTAAGAGGTGTGTATTTCAAAACGTGAACGTAAGTAGAGGTGTTATTTAAATGCAAAATAATTTGGGGTGGTTATTTTGAAATTGGTGTATCTGACAGGTGTTTGTTCACAATTTATCCAAAGATCAATGACTGGGTATGTAAACACTCTAGTAGATTCGCGATTAGTTGGAAGGCTATGTTGCAGTCTTCAATGACTTTTTCTACTACGGAGACTAAGTACATGTCTCTAACTTCTGCGACAAAGGATAGTATATGGTTAGGTGGTTTGGTTAATGTTATGGGTCTACATCATGATCGTGCGACTATGTATTGTGATAGCTTAAGTGCTATCTTTCTCTCCAAGGATCAGGTGCATCATGATAGAACTAAATACATTGATGTGTGGTAACATGTTCTGAGACGTGAGAAGAGGATAGTAGTGAAGAAAGTTAGGACTGCTGATAACCCAGCTGATATGATCACCAAGTCAGTTCCAGTTTGCAAGTTCAAACGTTGTTTAGACTTATTGAACGTTAATAATCACATATGATCCCTTGAGGGATTGTGCCTCATGGTGGAGTTAATCTTAGCCGAGGGACAAAGTAGCCAAATCCCAGTCATGGGATAAAGATGGCAAAACCAAACACCTGGTTAAAGGTGCAAGAGGAGGAGGGGAAAAGACGATCTCGTGTATTGTTGACGAGTTACATGGTTTGATTCTTTCAAGGTGGAATTTGTTTGTAGATGCAAGTCAAGGTGAAGTTTTGTGAGGATTGTGACTTGATCTTTAATGGTTTTCATCATGTGTTATAGTTGTGTGCTTTGGAGTGCTTTGGAGGTTCGTCGTTGAAGCTTAAAAGGAAAAAAGTTTAGAGTCGAACTCTTGTCCACAGTGGGTGAATCGCTAAGCATGGGACGACTCGTGGGCGATTTCCGAGAGCAAGCCGCGAGTCGCATCCTGCGAGTTGCTTGCTCCACGCGAAAATGATTCGATTAATTTCTCGACAATTAGGCCGGACTCGTAAGCGGGACTTGATATCATTATGTTATGTCATATTTAGGGCGTTGTACAACAAATTTTAGAGAATGATTGGCCTAAACACAATAAAGAAGATTAGTTTAAGTCTTTGAGATTCAATTGAAATTTCATTCAATTGAATTCTTGCCTATTGTAATTGTAATCATCTCAGGTCATATTGAAAGAACTTCTCCCCTGTTTGGAGAATGTAGCCATCACATTGATAGTGAACCTCGTTATTCTTGTGTGCTATTTTTATCGTTTTTCCGACGCTTATTATTTGTTTATTCACCTCTATTGCAATTTTTTTTTGATGTGTATAAGTCACAAACAATTATCAAACTAAACTTTGTGAATGGTTTTCAAGCACAAATTAGATGTGTCTTTGCGAGGTAGCATGATTATTAAATGAACGTTATTCAGCTTGGAGTGGAAGATTTTTAGGCTAATATTAATGGGCAATAGAGGAGATTGAAGATTGTTACACCTAGTCGTGGCAAAAATTATTCAACTTATTGAGATCTGATCATATTATGGATACCCAGAATTTATTTTAAATCACAAAAGATCGTCTTTCACCATGTTGAATAATTTGAGATCTTATGATTTTCTCTCCCTGACTCTGGCTTTGTATGCTTCCATTTTGAGCCAAGCTTCATTTCTGTGTTCGTCCAGCAGATCTAGATTTGTTCTCAGAGCTTCATCGTTCAGACCTGGCTCAAACAGGCTTATTCTCAAACTTTCAGATCCAATCTCAACAGGCATGACGGCCTCAGAGCCATACACCAGATGGAAGGGGGTTTGCCCAGTTGACTCTTTGACTGTGGTTCTGATTGACCATTTGCTTTTCTGCTCCTCTAGCTTCTTCTGCAGACCTATCAGGATTTGCTTGTTAGCGGCTTCGGCTTGACCATTGCACTGAGGGTTGCAGACGAAAGACAGAGCGTACTTGATCCCAATCTGTTCCAGCCACCCTGATAGGGTCATGTTGTCAAACTGTCTCCCATGATCGAAGACGAAAGCCTTCGTGTTTCGGGTACAAGAAACACAGTGAATTTGTAATTCGGGGAAGTCCAATTTCCAGCTAGGGTAGTAACCAAATGATTCCAAGGTTTTCGAATCCGAGCACCTACAAAACCGAGCATCGTGAACTACCCCGGGGATGTCCCCGGGATCGGCTCTCCGATGCTTAAATCAGATCTGATCTCAGAAATCAGAGAGAATAGTACTAGTCAATTCTCTGCAATATATGGAAAAAACGTGTCTGAATGATCAGATGAAGATACTATTTATAGGTAGTTCTGAGGTGACGTCATCTGGTGAAGATGATGATGTCATGAAAGCCTTTTAGTCAGTGGGATTGACTGAAGGCCTGTACTTCCCAGCCTGTGAGATCCTTAGGGGTAAAATGGTAATTTTGCTCCCTAAGGGTATTTTAGTCATTTCACCGGTTAGGTGGGCCATGACTGGAAGGGGCCCAAACATTAGCCCCACGCTCTATGTCGTAGTGTTAGATCATGATGAGACTGCGATGTGGAGCGGAATAATCTGTCTCGGTTGTTGTAAAAACTCGACATACCCCAAAGTGGGGTTGATTTTGCCAAATTCGAACGTCCTCACTCTTAGTGGGCGAGTGGAAATTCGAACGCCCTCACTCCTAAAGGGTGAGTGAAAATTCGAAAGCCCTCACCCTTAGAGGGTGAGTGAAAATTCGAAAGTCCTCACCCTTAGAGGGTGAGTGAAAATTCGAAAGCCCTCACCCTTAGAGGGTGAGGGAAAATTCGAAAGCCCTCACCTTTAGAGGGTGACTGAAAATTCGAAACCCCTCACCCTTAGAGGGTAAGTGAAAATTCGAAAGCCCTCCCCTTAGAGGGTGAGTGAAAATTCGAACGCCCTCCCAGAAAAATAGCTCATAGAATTCGAACGCCTTCCTAGGAGAGGCTTTAAAAGACTTGGCCACACTTACTATACAATTTTTTAGAAAGCCCTCTATAGAAGGGTTTGGTGCAATTTCAAACGCCCTTAACACAGAGGTTCAACTGGAATTCAAACTTAATAGCTCATAGGATTCGAGCACCCTCCTAGGAGAACACCTCATAGAATAAGAACACCCCCAACACAGATGTTCAAAGGGAATCTGAACGCCCTCCTAGGAGAATAGCTCATAGAATTCGAACGCCCTCATAGGAGAGGTTCAAAAGACTTGGGTGCACTACTTAGTGACTTTAAAATTCGAACGTCCTCCTACTTGAGGGGTTCAGTAAATTCAAACGCCCTCCCAGGAGGGGTTCAACACGAGAAATCGAACGCCCTCTATAGGGTGTTCGATATAAGTTACATACATCCATCATTGGGTGGTTTATAATAAAATTCGAAAGCCTTCCTTGAAGGAATTCTATGAAGGACAAAATTCAAATGCCCTCAATAGAGAAGTTTAACACAAAATTCGAACGTCCTCTATAGGGTGTTCGTAATAGAATTATAAACGCCCACCATTGGGCGACTTGAATTCTTCGAGGTGCCTGGTTAGGGTTAATTGAGTCCAATACTCAATTTGATAATTTCGAGGTGGCTTGGTAAGGGCTAATTGAGTCCAATACTCAACTACTCGAAAGGGGATGCCTTATGAAGGGCTTATCATACTTAGAAAATTTTCTATAGTATGGATTCAAAGAACATCCTTGAATCTACTCGAGTTAACCTAGTGAAAGGGTTGTACCTTTTGAAGAGTTCGAGGTAGCCTCGGTGAGGGGAGAGTTGTACAGCCGAATTTCTTCGAGGTAGGCCCGGTGAGGGTCAACGCTTTGGAAGTCAATGCTTTTAAAGACTACTTTTAAGTCAACTTTTGGGGGTGGTCAACTGAATTTGACCATTTTTTATACGCTGAAACCGTATAAATACCGTATTGAAATAAACCTCCCTCTATCCTCTGGCACGAACTCCCATGTTGGGTTACTGTTCACATTAGAGAGGTTACTGTTCAGGGTAGGTGGGATATAAATATCTCACCTCTTACCTCATTTACTCACTTTGCAATTTCTCTCTCTAATTTTCTCTCCCTTTTTAAGAAGCCTTTTGCTCCTTGTGTGGTGCTCAGAGCGTGTCAAGAGAGCGAGGAACCTTCTTCGTGTAATTCGACAGGTATGATATCTCATTTTTTATTCTTTTCCTTGCTTTTAATAAATTCGATAGGGGTCACTGTAATATAAATAATGAACCCTGTTTTCGAACTGAGTGCCCTATATGCCTTGCCCCTTCCTTATATGCCTTGGGTAGAAACATGGGTAGATGAGGCTCCTGTTGTATCAATAGCTTATTGGGTCCCGAAATCTGATATTTTGCTCGACGCCATTCCTATTGAGGAAGAGGAGTGTGAGGAGGATTTCGAGGGCCTGAGGAGTTTTTAGATCATCCTAATAAAGTAACGATAGCCTTCCCTCCTACTAAGAGGAGTTACTTAGATTATTTCCTTTCTCTTGGTGTAGTGCAAATTGTGGAGATGACGGATGAGGGGACTTCGACATCTGACTATGTCGAGCCCTGCCCTTCCCCCAACATGAGATTGGAAATAAGTGACCAGTAGTCAACGGGGAAGTGGCGAAAGGATCTTCAAGAAGGGTTGTCGTTTTTGTCGACTTTGTACCATATAAAGCTGCCCTACGTCATGTATCCCCCACAAGTCACAGATTTGGTAGTGTCACCACCTCCCGGGTGTGGGGGTGTATATAAATCATATTTCGAACTGGGTTTGCGCTTTCCCTTGCACCCACTTTTTAAGGAGATTTTAGAGGCATACAACATAGCCTTATGTCAACTTATGCCTAACTCAGTTGGGACGATAGTTGCATTTTTGTGTATCTGTCGCATGCTTGGAGTGCGACCGTCCTTGCGCCTTTGGCGCAATATGTTCCGTATACAAGAAGTCTCCGAGCTTCGCCATGGGCCTGGTTGGTACTCTTTTCAGGCCAGGCATCTCATAATGATCAAAGATGGCCTTGAAGATAAGAAATCGTATAAGGTCACAACTGAGATTCCAACCAACCACGCTCTTTTTCGAGGGGAGTTTCTCTTCATCTTTCGAGGGGATCGGCCGTGGGATATACCTGTAACTCTGTCCGATAGTCCTCCTAACTTTGGCATGAATCTTAATGTGCCTGAAATGGACGACGAGGATGCTATTGTGGTGGCTATTCACTGTCAAGCCACGTCGTTTCATGTCGACGGGAAGCCTAAATACAAGACTGATCATTGGCTGCCTAATGATAAGGATTTAGCCAACGAGCATTTCCTGTCGGCTTTCGGCGTGTCCCCGGCATATGACCAATATAGGGGTCTATTACTTATCTATTTCTTCTGTTTGTGATATCAACCTTGGTTTTGACTTTATTTCTCTGCTTTTGTAGTACTTGCTTACAATAATCTCGACGAGGAGATAAAGAAGAACACTGCTAAGAGTGGTATGGCGGCCATGGCCAGGTTGTCGATGAACTCGGGGGAACTCAAAGTTCCCAAACCTCCTGCTGTAAGTTCGAACACCCTTTTATTGGATTTTGGTTTTATACGCTTCTTCTAACTTGTCTTTTCTTTGACAGAATCCAAAACATAAACCAAAGGCAAAATCGGTAACACCGAACCCTTTACCTGCTCCTCCTGCAACTCTTCCTGACCCCCCTCCTCCAGCGGTTGAGGCTCCTGAGGGTTTGAAAAGGAAGGCCCGCACCTCTCCATCTGTTGATCCGTTAATACCGGATCTTAGTTTTCACCTAGGTGCGGGTTCAAGTCCTTTGGCTGGGGAGGAGAATGAAGAGCCCTTGGTCAAGAAGACCAAAACTTCTTGGCTTGACGACGTCGACGGTCAGTCCGGCGCCGTAAGCATCGAGAATGCCAGCCGAAAGGCTCTTCGAGCTCGTTACCAACTAGTTCGACAGGCATTATTGGTGCCTGGGGACAAGGAGGATATCTCTAATCTCGGTGCAGCGAAAGAGATCGAGGCGCTCAATGAGTGCTGTTTACAGGTGAGTCTTCTCGTTTTCCCTTATTGTTCATATCCCATTTCTGTGGCTTCACTTAACCTTTTCTTGACTTGTCGCAGATGTCTATCCGAATGGCCTGCCTTACTGAAAAGGAAGGTCGTGATTCGGGTAAGCTGGCCGAGGAGCTTGGTAAGTGGAAACAAGAGTTGTTGGAGGCTTCTCGAAGGGTCTGCTCCCTTGAGGCTGAACGTGATGCGGCCAAGAGGTTGAATGTCGACAACCTTGAGGCATTTAACAGTGAGAGGACGAGTCTGATGACCAACAGAGACGAGCTGTCCAACCAGCTTAAATCTGCTGAGAAGAATCTCAATGCCTCACGCAAAGAGGTTGCGGACCTCGAGGGATAGCTTAGGGGCCACAAGGAGCTGCTTCATCGTGTTCAAGCTCAGCGAGATGACTTCCAGCGACGATATGATAAGTCCGTTAAGGACTTAAAGCAGAAGAGGGACAAGTACATCCGCCGCTGGAAGTGATCGCAGGAGGGTAAGAACTTTGCTTACCAGAAGATGGTCGAGGGCTTTTAATCTGCTCGAGGTGAAATCCAGGCTTTTTCGAGCAGACTCTAAAAGACTTGGTTCCGGAACTGGACTTCCAACAGGTTCTGGCCAAGTATGGTGAGTATGAGCAGGAGGTCCTCGACGCCTATATGGCAAAGGAGAAGGCAAAGGGCAATCGAGGAGCTGGTGAAGCTTCCTCCTCTTTCCCTGAGGAGGTCGCTGAGGCTGTTGAAGATGAAGCCCCTGCCGACCTCTCTCCTGCCAAGGAAAGCGAAGTTCAAACCGCTGAGGCTGCTTCTGAAGCTATCGAGGATGGGCATGAGGTGGATGAAGCTGATGATGCGAGCTCTTCATCCGAGTCCTCGTCTGAGGAGGAGGATAACGACATATAGGCCCCTTGACTTTGTAACTCAGCATTATGTATTTAACTTTTTGTAACTCAGTTACTTAGCTTTTTTTATTCTGTTTTCAAAGCTTGTAATCTTTACTTCGAATGGAATGAAAAGAACTTTTTGCTCATCTTGTTTCATATTTTTCGCATTTATTTTCGACCTGCTAGGTCTCCTGTTTCTTTTTGTATGAAAAAATTCGAGCACCCTCAAAGAAGGGTCCATAGAAATTCGAAGGCCCTCCTTAGAGGAGTCGCATCACTTAACAAGTCCGTTTTAAACCTGTTAGGTGCTAAAAATTTCGAACATGATGCATAACTTAAATAGATGACAAATTCGAAAGACCGCTGAGGTCATATTTCATTCATAATCTTAACAAGTCTGTTTGGACCGGCAAGGTCTACAAGTTCAAGATCATTACAATTATTCCAATGCTTATCACAACAACTTAACAAGACTGGTGAGGTCGAAGTAGTACAAGAACTATCTATCTTGCTGTCATATTAGCCCCTTAAGTTGTTGTGGTTGGCTTCAAACGTAGAACTTCCTCAAGTTGTCGATATTCCAGGGACGAAACAAAGGATCACCATCCATGTTCTCGAGTCTGTATGTTCCAGGATGAATAACCTCCGTTACTCGATATGGTCCTTCCCAATTTGGACTTAGCTTGCCAAGGTCCATCTTCTTTCCTGTTGCTTCAATCTTTCGATGGACTAGGTCTCCGACCTTGAACTTTCTTTCCTTGACCCCTAGATTGTACAGCCTGGTCATTCTATGCTTCTGAGCCATAGATTTGAGTAGTGCATTTCCTCTTGTCTCTGGTAGGAGGTCGAGATTGACGCTTTTTTCTTCTTCGTTTTGCCCGTAGTCAAAGAATGTTATCCTCAGTAAGGGGATATTTACTTCGACTGGCAACACGACTTCACTTCCATAAACCAAGTTAAAAGGTGTATGTCCAGTGGCCTCTTTTACCGTGGTTCGAGCTAACCATAGTATTCCTGGTAAGTCTTCAACCCATGACCCTTTCGCTCCATCTAACATCTTCTTTAACCCTTTGAGGATGACTTTGTTAGCTGCCTCTGCCTGCCCGTTGGTTTGTGGTCGACTGACAGAACAAAATTTGTTTGTATGTCAAATCGAGCGCAGTAAGCTTTGGTAGGACCACTGAATTGTCGACCGTTGTCTGATATGAGTGCTCAGGGTATGCCAAAACGAGTGATTATGTTTTTCCAGATGAAGTCCTGCACTTTGTTATCTGTGATGGTGGCTAAGGGTTCAGTCTTAATCCATTTGGTGAAGTAGTCGACAACTACCAACAAGAATTTTCTTCCACCAGAAGCAACTGGGAAGGGCCCGAGGATGTCCATCCCCCACTGGTTGAATGGCAGCACAGCTTGCATCGTAGTGAGAAGAGAGGCTGACTGTCGATGTACATGGGCATACACTTGACAGTTGTGGCATTTTTTGACCATGTCCTTGGCATCCTTCATCACTGTTGGCCAATAGTACCCTCCTCGAAGAGCTTTAGCAGCTATAGTTCGAGCCCCCTGATGACTCCCACAGGTGCCTTCATGTATCTCTCGAAGTATCTGCTGGCCTTGTTCGAGCGTCACACATCTTAAAAGGGGATGTGTGAAGGACTTTTTGTATAGCAGGTGGTCGTGCAACAAAAACCAACTCGCACGGCGTCGCACTCTTTCTGCTTCTTTTTCATATCATGGTAATTTTCCTTTTCGAAGTACAGGCGGATACTTTGCATCCAATTGTTCGAGCGGTCTATGCTGCAAATGACAAGTTGGCTGTTGATACTTGGTTTATACAGCACCTCCCAAGAAATGGTTCGAGGTTCCAACCCAGATGTTGAGCTGGCCATTCGAGATAAAGCGTCTGCCTGCTGGTTTTCGGACCGTGGGATGTGTTGTATTGAGAACTTGGTGAACTTTTGTTGTTGTTCTTTTACCTTGCCTAGGTACATCCTCATACTGTCCTCCTTTGCCTCGAATTCTCCTTTGACATGACCCACGACCAACTGTGAATCTGTCTTGACCGTTATTTCCTTAGCCCCATTCGAGAGGCATAGTTTTAATCCCAGCAAAAGGGCTTCGTACTCTGCTTCGTTATTTGAGGCAGCAAAGTCAAATTTTATTGCATATTCCATTTTATTTTCGAGAGGGTCTATGATCAGTAGACCGGCTCCGCAACCTGCTTTGGATGAAGAGCCAACAACATAGAGTTGCCATGTCCCGGTTAGGGTGGCAGTCTCGACTTCGGTTAGGCACTCAGCGATGAAACCAGCTAAGGCTTGTGCTTTAATTGCTCTTCTTGGTTCGAACTCTAGACCACAGTCTGACAATTGATTAACCCATTCAATAACTCGACTAGAGCCGTTTCTACTTTCAATGAGCTTTCTTAGTGGCTGACTAGTGAGTACTTTGATTGGATGAGCTTGAAAATAAGGCTTCAATTTTCGACTGGCCATCACCAGGGCATATATCATTTTCTCCGACGGGGGGTATCTACTCTCATCCCCTCGAACGACATGACTAACGAAATATACTGGGTGTTGTAGCTTTTCTCTTTCAGCAATGAGCACAGCACTTAGAGCGGTTTCAGATACCGCTAGATAAACGAATAATGTCTCTCCCAGCAAGGGTGAGACAAGCTTCGGTAATGAAGCTAAGTGGGTCTTCAACTCTTGAAAGGCTTTTTCTGCTTCACAGTCCCATTCGAAGGACGGCTTCTTCAATGTATTAAAGAAGTGTAAGTTCTTGTCAGCTGAACTTGATAGAAATCTTCCTAGGGCAGCCATACACCCTGTGAGCCTTTGGACCTCCTTCACAGTTCAAGGAGTATTCATGTTGATGTTGGCTTCTATCTTGTCAAGGTTAGCTTCGATGCCCTTTTCATCCATTAAGAACCCTAGGCATTTCCCTCCTCGAACGCCAAAGACGCACTTCTTAGGATTCAATTTCATGTTGTAAGATCGTAGGGTAGACAAAGTTTCCCGCAGATCTTGGACATGATCCTCGACTAGCTTGCTCTTGACTATCATGTCGTCAACATAGACTTCAACATTACGCCCCAACTGCTTCTCGAACATTTTATTTACGAGCCTCTGATATGTAGCCCCTGCGTTCTTAAGTCCGAACGGCATTGACCACAAAGCAATAAATCTCGGAACTCGTGATGAATGCGGTATGCACCCGGTCTTCCTCGGCGAGGGGAATTTGGTGGTAACTAGCATTCGCGTCCATGAAGCTAAAAAGTGCATGTCCTGCCGTGGAATCGACCAGCTTGTCGATCTTAGGGAGGGGGAAATCATCTTTAGGACACGCTTTGTTAAGATCGGTGAAATCGACGCACATGCGCCATGATCCATTGGGCTTTCGAACTAGTACTACGTTCGACAGCCATTCCGTGTAATGACATTCTTTTCTCATTCCGGCACTTAGCAACTTTTTCACCTCTTCAGCTGCGGCCTTGTTCCTTTCAGCACCCTGATGTCTTAACTTCTGTTTAATGGGCCTGAATTCTGACTTGATGTTTAGCTGATGTTTGGTGACCGATGGGTCTATTCCTGGCATCTCATCAGCTGAAAATGCGAACACCTCTTGATACTCTTGGAGGAGATCCACTATTTCTTTTCGAACGAACTGGTTAAGGTCCTTGCCAATTCGAACTGTCCGGTTAGGATCAGGTTCGAGTTGTATTTCTTCATCTTCATCGACCGGCTGAGGTTGATTGTAGTTGATTGGGTTCTCGTTATAGAACAAACCCAATGGTGGGGGTGAAATCTTGTCAGTTTCTTCTCTTTTCCTTTTTCCTGAGCTTGCTTCGACTGGCTTGCCTCTTCTCAAGCTATTGACATAACATTCTCGGGCAGACTTTTGGTCCCCATGCAACCTTTCGACCGTCCCATCATCTGCTTCGAATTGCAACAGGAGCTGGTAGGTCGAGATTGCAGCTTTTATTCTATTCAACGTGGGCCTCCCTATGATGATGTTATATGGGAGGTCGATGTCAACGACTAGAAAGTTGATTGGAAGGCATCGTCCTTTTTCCTTATCACCAAACCGGCTAGGCAAGTTGATGACTCCGAGGGGGTGAACGGATTGCCCTCCGAATCCGACCAAAGGTTGTTCAATGGCCTTGATGTCCTTCTTTTCGTATTTGAGCTTTTGCGAACATTCCCAAGTAATGATGTCTGCCGAGCTCCCACTGTCTATCAACACTCGACCTACCCTATGGTTGGCCACTTTTAGTTCGATGACCAGAGGGTCATCATGGGGGGTCTGTATCTCCTTCGAACTTTCTCCGAACACCATGGTGGGAGTGTCCGGCCTTTTCATTCTCTCGCCATCCTTTAGATGGTATAGGTGATTCTTCCTTGCGTTGCCGGTTAGGCCTCCCGAAGCGAAGCCCCCAGCTATGACGCCTACATAGCCTTCGGTTTCATCGCTTCTAGCTTGTTTCTCTTTTCCCTTATCTCTTCTTCGATCACCCTGAGGTTCCTTGAGATATTTATTCAACTTCCCTTCATCAGCCAACTTGTCGAGAGCTTTCTTAAATTCCCTACAGTCCTTGGTCGTGTGACCACAGTCTTTATGGTATTCGCACCACAACTTTTTGTCTCTGCGATAACTCGACGTTTTGATTGGGTTAGGTCGAGGCAACACAGATTGTCTTTTATGTCCAAGTATATTTCCCGCCGGTTAACATTGAAACGAGGGTCATGACCTCCATCGCATGGTCGATGCCTCTTTAGCCTGTCTGCCAAGTCTTTCTGATTCGATGGCTCATTTCTCCTTTTGTTGCCTCCTTCTTCATGAACATTCTTACAGATGTCTGACGCTTGGATATACTTATATGCCTGTCTCATGGCATCAGCCAAGGTGAGAGTCTCTCTCATGGCGAGTTCGAACTTGAAGCGTCCAGCATGAAGGCCGTTCATCAAGGCCGTAACAGCAACTCCATCCTGGAGGTCGGAGACCTTGAGGGACTCCTCGTTGAATCGCTTGATGTAGCAGCTCAGACTTTCCCCTTTCTGCTGGGAAACGAACATCAGGTGAACACTAGTCTTTTTAGTGACGTTTTGCTTCTTTGAAGTGCTGAGAGAAGAGAGCTTCGAGAGCCAAGAAGCTGGTTATGATGCCATTCGGTAAGCTTGTGAACCAATTGAGGGCCAAGCCTTTGAGGGTGGTCGGGAAATACCTGCACCACGTCGCCTCACAGAACGTCTGCACGCTCATTTGAGCTTTGTATGTTGCCAGATGGTCAGCAGGATCCGTAATCCCTGAATACTGCTCTATCAAAGGAATCTTGACTTTGCCCGGGTTAGGGGTCTCCATGATGTGTTGGTTGAATGGTGATTTGTGTGGCACTGCTGAACCCATTCGAAAGCCTGATTCAGCTACCTCCTCGGGCTTCTCGATCTGTTGTGGGTTCACTATCCTCAGAGTGTGACGGCTAGTCACGGGATGAGATTGGGCTGTGGTTCGTGTGGCCACTGTATGCTTCGAATTCCCTCCCTGGGATTGTTCTCTTATCTTTTCGATGATCTCCCGGGCGTCGAAGTTCTTACCCCTCTTCTATTTCTGTTGTATGATATATCGAGCATCATCTTGGTTTGGTGACATGATAGATTTTCCTTTCGAAGTAGCAGGTATCCTCTTCGAGGTGCCGCCAACATCATGGTCGGTCAGGGCACGTTTTGGCTGAGTTGTCCTTCGATGAGCCTGCGGCTGATCCAGGACTGTCCTTCGGTCAGGGGGAGTAGTCTGTTGAGTCTTCATTACTGAAACGAGCTGTTGCATGACAGTAGTCATATGTCTCTCCATCCGGAGTTCGAGTTGTCGAAGATCCGAGTAAGTCACCGCTGGTGGTGGTGCTTCGATAGCCATGTCAGCCTGGCTTCCGGTTTCTGGGACGTCGGTCTCGTCCTCCATGATAACACCTCCTTGGTTCAGCAGAGTAGTCTGAGCGTTCTCAGAAGCAGTTCTTCGAGCAGCAGTTTCGCGATTACCTTGTCCTCGTGTCATGGTGTTCGAAAATGTAGTTGTTTTGTTAGGATCCCCACAGACGGCGCCAACTGTTTCGGGTACAAGAAACACAGTGAATTTGTAATTCGGGGAAGTCCAATTTCCAGCTAGGGTAGTAACCAAATGAGTCCAAGGTCTTCGAATCCGAGCACCTGCAAAACCGAGCACCGTAAACTACCCCGGGGATGTTCCCGGGATCGGCTCTCCGATGCTTAAGTCAGATCTGATCTCATAAATCAAAGAGAATAGTACTAGTAAATGATCTGCAATATATGGAAAAACGTGTCTGAATGATCAGATGAGGATACTATTTATAGGTAGTACTGAGTTGACGTCATCTGGTGAAGATGATGATGTCATGAAAGCCTTTTAGTCAGTGGGCTTGACTGAAGGCCTGTACTTCCCAGCCTGTGAGATCCTTAGGGGTAAAATGGTAATTTTTCCCCCTAAGGGTATTTTAGTCATTTCACCGGTTAGGTGGGCCATGACTGGAAGGGGCCCAAACACTTCGGAATCCCGTATCTGGTGATGATGCTCTGCCATAGGAACTTTCTGACGGCTGCTTCTGTGATGGTGGATAGGGCTTCTGCCTCTATCCACTTAGTGAAGTAGTCTACCCCCACAATCAACCACCTCTTCTGATATTGGGCTGTTGTAAAAGGTCCCAAGATGTCCAGTCCCCATTGGGCGAATGGGATAGGATTGTAGATCGGCATGAGGTCGTTTGCTGGCAGGTTCATGTTTGGCGCGAACTTCTGGCAGCTGTCACACTTTTTCACCAGAGTCTCTGAGTCGGTGAGTCTCTGAGTCAGCTTTCATTGTGGGCCAATAATAACCAGATCTGAGAGCTTTATGGGCCAGAGCTCTTGGCCCGATGTGGTGCCCGATGTAGTCTGCGTCTCTCTGCCCTACGCATTTGAGTAGGGGCACAGAGAAAGACTTCTTGTATAGCTTATCCCCGATCAGGCAGTATCTGCATGTTGTCAGCTTAAGCTTTCTTGCTTTCATCTTTCCCTCTGGTAGTTTACCAGTCTGCTTATAATCCACGATCTCCCTGATCCACTCTGGCATATCCTCCAGCTCTAAGACACGATCTGCATCCTCGCAGATTGCACTGGTGGATCTGACTTCCACCAGGACAAATCTGTTCAACTCCTGCAGACTGCTGCTCCCTAATTTGGATAGAGCATCTGTTTGGGCGTTCTGTGCTCTAGGCACTTGTTCAATTCTAAAACTTTCAAAATTTGAAATCAGAGACCTCATCCTGGCCAAGTAACTCTGCATTGTGGGCTCTTTAGCCTCATACTCCCCCTTGACTTGGTTGGTTACCAACTGAGAGTCAATTTTGAGGTGCACGTGCTTGGCTTCCAGAGTCTGGCAAAGCTACAGTCCAGCGATGGCCGCTTCGT
The DNA here is from genome assembly GCA_947645195.1 of Patellifolia procumbens. Taxonomy (NCBI): domain Eukaryota; kingdom Viridiplantae; phylum Streptophyta; class Magnoliopsida; order Caryophyllales; family Amaranthaceae; genus Patellifolia; species Patellifolia procumbens. The sequence continues at coordinate 446,525 of CANSGD010001388.1, read as the reverse complement.
ACTCTGATTCATTATTGGTTGCTGAAAACAAGAATTTCAAGGCGTATTCAATGATTTTCCCTTCCGTGGTTCTGATGACCACGCCTGCCCCAGAGCCATTGATAGTTGCAGACCCATCTGTAAAGACTTCCCAGGCTCTGGGCTCTCCAACTGCTTCCTGATATGCACACTCTGCTAAGACATCTGCCAGAGCTTGTGCTTTGATGGCGGTTCGTGGGCGAACTTAATGCCGAACCCTGTCAGCTCCAGGGCCTAGTTCATGATTCTCCCCGATTTGTCTACCTTCTCCATCGCCTTTTCCAGGGGCATATTTGTCAGCACAGTGACGGGATGTGCGTCGAAATATGGCCTCAGCTTTCTGGTGTCCAGCACTACTGCGTAGGCTGTCTTTTCTATCAATGGGTAGCGTGTTTCTGCACCCGTGAGGGTGTGGCTCATAAAGTACACTGGCTACTGCTTCTTGTTTTCTTCTTTCAACAGGACTGCACTCACAGTTGCGGCCGTAACAGCAATGTACAGGAAGAGAGCTTCCCCTGTCTTGGGTCTGGCCAGTGTTGGCAGACCAGAGAGGTGTGATTTCAGCTTCTGGAATGCCTCCCTCTGCTCTGCTTCCCACTTGAACTCTTTGCTCCCCTTCAATATTTTGAAGAACGGGAGAGCTTTCTCTGCAGATTGAGCTATGAATCTGGACAGGGCTGTCATTATGCCTGTTAGCCTCTGAATGTCTCTGATGCTTTTAGGCTCTGGCAGATCCATAGCTGCTTTCACTTTGTCGGGGTTCTCGTCAATCCCCCTTTCACTGACCAGATAGCCCAAAAATTTCTCTGACCGTACTCCGATCACGCATTTTTTAGGATTCAGTTTCATGCTGTGTTTACGGAGATTGGCGAAGGTCTCCTTCAGGTCTGCTATGTGGTCAGCCTAAGTTTTTCTTTTGGTGATGACGTCATCCACGTACACCTCCAGATTCCTTCCCCTCTGACCTGCAAAGACCTGATCCATCAGTCTTTGATAGGTGGCGCCTGCATTCTTCAGCCCGAAGGGCATCATGATATAGCAAAATACCCTAATAGGGGTGATCAATACCGTCTTTTCTTTATCTGCAGGATCCATGAAGATCTGATGGTATCCGCTGAATGCGTCCATGAAGCTGAGCAGACCATGACCACTTGTGGAGTCTACCAGCTGGTCGATTCTTAGCAAGGGGTAGCAGTCCTTGGGGCAGGCCTTATTGAGGTCTGTGAAGTCGACACACATCCTCCAGCTCCCATTCGCCTTTTTGACCATCACCACATTGGCCATCCATTCTGGATATTTGCAGGGCTCTATGAACCCTGCCTCGAGCAACTTCTATACTTCTTCCTTGATGGCTTTATTTTTCTCCGCAGAGTAGTTCCTCCTCTTCTGCTTTACGGGCCTGTACCCTGCGGCAGTGTTCAATTTGTGGTTGATGGTGGCGGGGTCTACCCCAGGCATCTCAGCTGCTGAGAAGGCGAACACATCTGCATTCTCTTTCAGCAGACTGATTAGGTTGACTATGTTTCAGGATCCAGGTCTTTACCTATTCTGATCGTTCTGCCTTCTTCCGGTCCAAGCTCATCCACCTCAGCAGCTCCCCCTGTCTTGGGTCTGGCCAGTGTTGGCAGACCAGAGAGGTGTGATTTCAGCTTCTAGAATGCCTCCCTCTGCTCTGCTTCCCACTTGAACTCTTTGTTCCCCTTCAATATTTTGAAGAACGGGAGAGCTTTCTCTACAGACTGAGCTATGAATCTGGACAGATAGCCCAAAAAATTCCCTGACCGTACTCCGAACACGCATTTTTTAGGATTCAGTTTCATGCTATGTTTATGGAGATTGGCGAAGGTCTCCTTCAGGTCTGCTATGTGGTCAGCCTCAGTTTTGCTTTTGGTGATGACGTCATCCACGTACACCTCCAGATTCCTTCCCCTCTGACCTGCAAAGACCTGATCCATCAGTCTTTGATAGGTGGCGCCTGCATTCTTCAGCCCGAAGGGCATCATGATATAGCAAAATACCCCCAATAGGGGTGAAATGCCGTCTTTTCTTTATCTGCAGGATCCATGAAGATCTGATGGTATCCGCTGAATGCGTCCATGAAGCTGAGCAGAGCATGACCACTTGTGGAGTCTACCAGCTGGTCGATTCTTGGCAAGGGGTAGCAGTCCTTGGGGCAGGCCTTATTGAGGTCTGTGAAGTCGACACACATCCTCCAGCTCCCATTCGCCTTTTTGACCATCACCACATTGGCCATCCATTCTGGATATTTGCAGGGCTCTATGAACCCTGCCTCGAGCAGCTTCTGTACTTCTTCCTCGATGGCTTTATTTTTCTCCGCAGAGTAGTTCCTCCTCTTCTGCTTTATGGGACTGTACCCTGCGGCAGTGTTCAATTTGTGGTTGATGGTGGCGGGGTCTACCCCAGGCATCTCAGCTGTTGAGAAGGCGAACACATCTGCATTCTCTTTCAGCACACTAATTAGGTTGACTCTGGTTTCAGGATCCAGGTCTTTACCTATTCTGACCGTTCTGCCTTCTTCAGGTCCCAAGAGTACCTCTTCGGTCTCTTCCCCCGGTTCAGGCTTATTTGCTTCTTGATCTACTTCCGGCCGAGCATCGGCTTCACTGATAGCTGCACATTCTTCCTTTTTTTCCTTGGCCTCTTCGGCCTTTCCTTCCTTTCTTTCCTTCCCGGCTTCTTCAGCCTAGTCCTTCTTGGCTTCTTCAACCTCTTTCTTCTTTCCTTCCCTTTTTTCCTTTCTCCTCTTTCTCCTGGACCCAGAGTGGTCAGGAGGAGGAGGTCTTTTATCCTTCTTCAGAGCGGTCAGATTACATGACCTAGCTGCTCTCTGGTCTCCCCTCAGTCTGCCTACCTCACCCGTACTGCTTAGGAAAAGCATGGTTCTGGTGATGGGTTAACTGGATTAACTGCAATGCCTCAATAAACTTCCTTCCCATCAGAGCGTTGTACGGTGATGGGAGGTCTACTACCAGGAACTCTTGCACTACAGTTCTCTTCACTCCATTCTGCCCCTCTGTGGTCACAGTCATATGTATTTTCCCCTCTGGGATGATGGAGTTCCCTGTGAATCCGACGATTGGAGTTCCTCCTCGTTTCAGCATTGAACGGTCCAGCTCCATTTTATCGAAGGTATCCTTGTAAAGGATATTCACGTTGCTCCCTCTATCTATAGTATTCTTCGTACGTCCGTACTGCTAATCTCCAGAGTGACTACTAGAGGGTAAGAGTGTGGAAAACTGATGCCTTTGCAGTCCTCTGCTGTAAAAGTCATATTTGGCAGATATGGGCTCAGCTCTGCGTGGTCGATGGAGTAGAGGTTGGGGTGAGTGAGCTGCCTCAGATGAGCCCTCTCTCCCCCCATTGAACTAAAACTGCCAAATATGACGTATATCGTCTTCTTTTTTCCTTCCTTGATCTCCGCCCGCTTGTCCTGTAGTTTCTGCCCTTCACTCTGTTGCTCCTTCTCCTTGATCCCTTGATTCCAGGCCAGGTACTCCTTAAAGTAGCCTCTTCTGATCAGGCTTTCTAGATTATTTTTTAGACTTATGCAGTCTTCGGTACTGTGGCCTAGCACCTCATGGAAAGCGCAGAACTCTGCCATGTTGGGGCCTAGGCTTCTCTTCTTGGTGGGAGGTGGTATGTGCCACTTGTTGTCATCTCTGTTGGTCAGAAAGATCTCAGCCCTGGGCATGCTGAGGTTGCTGTAGTTATTATACTTCTCTTGGGCCCTCAGCCAGTCCACCTCCCTCTCTGCTTCTTTCTGCTTCTCTCTTCCTCTGTTCTGATGGGGCCTGGAGCCTCCAAAGTTCAATCTGCCTCCCATGAACTGATGCTTATTCTGCCTGGTTTCTTGCCTGGCAAGTCTGCCTGCTCCGGGTGTCGAGGCTTTGTTGAAGTCCTCGACAGCTATGTATTTTTCTGCCAGGGCCAGGGCTTCGCTGAGCTCCGTCATGGTGACCCATTTTAAGTCATCTCTGAACTTACTGGTGTGGGGTAGGGCGTTCCTCAGAGCGTGCAGAGCGAGCTTCTGCTCCAGCTCTAGGATGTGCACCAGCTCTTTGTTGAACCTCCCTATGAAGTCTCGTAGGCTCTCATTCTAAGTCTACTTCAGCAATAGCAGCTCATGAGTGGACTTGCTTCTCCTGCTTCCACTGACGAAGTGCTCTTTGAATCTCTTCTTCTGTTCATCAAAGTTAGTTATCGTTCCTTGAGGGATAGTTCTGAACCAGGTCTGAGCTATACCTGCCAGAGTGGCAGGGAAGTGTCTACACCAAGTAGCTTCATTATAGTTGCCTAGCTCAATGTGGGTTTCAAAGGCTGCCACATGCTCCTTTGGGTCTCCCTCCCCTTCAAACTTGAGATTCAGTGGGAGCTTTGCATTTGACACTCTGGCCGCAATGATTTCAGGTGTGAAGGGAGATTGGAAAGAGACCTAATCTCCTCTGCCGGTGAAACCACAACGGGTCTGGGGCCAACCCTGTGGGATATGAGTCCTCTAAGGTCTGTGGAGGCTCTATTTTCGCCAGAGCCCTACTCTGGTATTATCCCCAATCTAAGGCTGACGTGCCTTCTGATTGATCCGCCTCCAGGCGTAGACAGGGCCTATTCAGCTCCTGCGTTACGCCTGGTCCTGCGCCGGGGCTTCCCTTGGGCTTCGCCTCCTGGGTTCCCTCTGTGGACAGACTTCTGGTTGACCTTCTGTATACCCTGTGGGTGTAGGTTCTTCGAACAGACTGGGTGTTCCTCCTGCATAAAAGTTCCAAGAAACCAACGAAATTGTTTATTAATTATCAATTTACATACTTTAGTTTAATCCAAAAAATGAAAAAAATAATTTTCCTTAAACTCTCTATAATAAAATCATTTTATAATGTAAATTTAACCTCAAATAACCTTTTAAAATGGTCTAAAAGTTGCTGCCATTTTTCTGGAAATACTAAGGATTTTCGGCAATTAGGTTTTTATTAAGCAATAACTTTGAATTAAAACCATTAAATTATACTCCCTCCGTTTTTTTTAATATGCACATTTCTCCATTTTGGGGTGTTTTTTTTTAATTGGCACCTTTCTACCTTTGGCCATAAATGGAAGGTTGGCCCACCTAATTATTACACTTCTCTCCTACTTTTTCTTTCCTTCTCTCTACCTTTTTCACTTTTTCCTTACTTTACTAACCTTCTCTCTTACTTTTGCACTTTTTCCTTGGTTTTAGTGCAAAGTATTAGGTGCATATTAAAAAAAACGGAGGGAGTATAATAATAATAATCTAAATTGTTTTAAATCAATATAGGCACGAAACAAGGAGGTTTTAGCTAAATATTATCAATTTCATTTTGATTAAAAAGGATAAACTAAAATTTGTAGTTTTTCGAATAAAACAATTTTACTAACCGATAAATTGTTCAACCTATTTACACAACAAGCCAAGTAAATTAATCAATATCATAAAATAATTAATTTAAATATCAGTAATTTAACTAATTTTTGTGCATATAGAAAATATTTCATAAAATAGATTTAATTTACAACACAAAAATACTTTCGATAATAGTTGCACAATTAACAAATTAATTACCATAATTCAAATAAAATCATACCAACCAATTTATAACATGCAAGAGCACATATAAATTCCAAATAAATCATTTATTCGACATGCATACATATATAATCAATAAATATAATTTATACACTCAAATATACACATATGTAATTCAAAACTCATAATTACTAATTACTCCCTCCGTTCCAAAATGTTATACCCATTTTCCGTTTTAGGCCGTTTCAAAATGATATACTCATATAGAATCTTTTCTATTTATATACATTTTTCTCCCCATTTTTCCCTTCAATATCTAAACATTTACCTACCTTTTATTTATTTGTACTTTAATGGTCCCCACATTTGAATCTCTCTCTTTTACTTTTCCTAATAAGGACAAAAAAAAGTACATGAAAATTATTAAAATAAACATAAGATTCTCCTATGATTCTATTTGCCTTGATTTTCCCCCATATTCCAAATGGGTATAACATTTTGGAACGGAGGGAGTAATTCATTATAAATCCGAAAATTCAAATATAATTCACATAAATTCACATAATTCATACCAAATGATAATATAACTATTTATACTATAATAAATATAATTTACTCTAATTAACTTATTAATCAAAATTAAACTAGGATTAAAGCTAGTTACCTCAATTTCGGTGGAAAAATAATAAAGACAATAAGATCGATCCTTCTTTCTCAACAAGCTCTAGATAGATAGCATCACCTCATAACCGCTCTGTTCGAAACATCGTCATTACTCCAAGTTCGTCATCCTTAAACACTTCATCTTCCCACATTATCCTTAACTGATCCATATGTGTTAATGAGAATAATTAATCAGATCAACTCATCTCAACTATACTCCGATATTTTCCTTACTAACCCCGTTTTTGGAAATCGTAAATACTATTTCTGAAATTCATTTGATTTGTAAATAGTTTATTTAAAACATCATTTATAAATTAAAAACCTTTTAACTAAAATATTTATAAATGCCATAACAATAACAATGAAAAGGATTTTTCTAAAACAACATTCCCATTCATTTTACAATAGTTTAGATAAAGATATTTTCATTAGAAAAATAATGTTTACTTAAAATATTTTATTGGTTAGTAAATGGCTTAAATAACAAATGGGTTCAATAGATATTAAAAATAATACCTCATAAGTCAAAGAGAGGGGAATGCTTGACTTTTGGGTTTCATGTTATTACTGGTTACAAGAACCAGTCACTTGGTTCAAAGAGAACAGAGGCACGAAGGAGCAGGGGAGGGAGAAGAAAGGCTGCGGCAAGGCGGCTTGGTGCCCGAGGGATTCGCCGCCAGTGGCTGGGCTGCGGTTGTGCGTTGGTCGGAGCTCGGGGTGGCGCGACAGCAGCGCTGCGGTGGCTGCAGCGGCAGCAGCGAAGGGGGAGAAGGAGGAGACAGGGGGTGTTTGTGGTTGTGCTTGGTGGTCATGGAGGTCAGTGGTGGCGGTCAGAGGTGGCGGCGGAGTCAGGTGGGGGCGGCAGCAGTGCTGCGGTGGCTGCGGCGGCGGAGCCGCATTGGTGAGTGGGGCAGCGAGAAATAGAGGAGTGAAGTTTGGGTTGGGTGTTGTTTTCCTTGATCTTTCTTGCTGAATGTTTGGACAAGTTACATAGCCATTGCTTGGTGTTAGTGGGGCACTAAAATGGTGTTTCAAGGGCCACCATTAATGGAGGAAAATAGAGAATGAAAAATGAGGAAGAAGGTGAGATGTTAATGGTGAGTGAATGCTGATTTTAGGAGGTTGAAGTTTTATTTATTGAAATGTAGGAAGGGAAAATCAGCTTAGCTTGCAACTTGCAACTTGCAACTTGCATTGGGTTTGCTTGATGAGCAAGGGCTTCTAGAAGTACTTGGGGAGCAAGGGCTTCTAGAAGTACTTGGGAGGAGAGAGGGTGACGTGAGAGAGGGGAGAAAATTGGGTTGGGTTATTTTATGGGTAAGAAAAATAGGTAATTGGTTAACTTAATTTGGGCTTTGGATGGATAGTTTGACAAGCTTGCGTTTAGTTGACCCAATTGATTTAAAATATATAGTTTTATGCAAATAAGTCAAACCAAAGATAGTAATAAAAATAAAAAGGTAATAATGATGATGATGATAATAATAATAATAACAATAATAATAATGATGATGACATCATTTGCTCGTATGGGAATTTGGTTATGTGGGGTTTGTTTCAAAACCCATACTCTTCGTACTAGGTGTCGTCATGGCCGAGGTGCAGATTTTGTGTCACCTCCTGATGAGGGTGATGGCATTGTTAGGTTTCTGCTTTATGACATCCCCAAGCCACATGTTCCTTCTTCACCTGTGTAGCTTGGAAATGATGATGGCTAGTTGCATGATCATTCTTGTAAGTTTGATGTGGCTCTTCTTGATCGTTTATTCTCCAAGGGGTTTCACAATGTGAAGTCTATCCCTCCAAAGTGTCGTTTGGGGTTGTCTCGGGTTTTGAATGGTGCTCTTGATAAGGTTATTTCTAAACCTGATGACATTTCATGTTGGGTCTCTTTGTTGGTGTTGCCTCTTTGCACTCTTAAAACTTTTCGTCCCCGGAGTAATCTTAAGTGTAAGTCTTCTATTAAACGTCAGCGTCAGGAAGAGAGTATTTCCCGTGCTATTTGTTCTTGGGGTACGCAGGGTGGTAGCTTGCACCTTGTTAGAGAAACTTTGGCTGAGGATTCTCCTACTTTGTCAGAGGCTGATGAGCAGGACCTTGATTTGGATGAGCGTAATATCAAGCAGTGTAAGAGGAAAATTTGTGATGGTCATTATACTGCTGCGGTACGAGTTCTTTCTTCTTCCGGCATTGCTCCTTATTCCGATGCCACTCTTGCGGATTTACAGTCCAAACACCCTTCTTCTCCGGCTCCTTCCTTGCCGGATATACCTATAGACCACCATCATCTCATTGCTTCTTCTGCTGTTGTTTTGGATTGGATTTCGAGTTTTCCGCCCGGAACGTCTTGTGGTAGAGACGGTTTTCGAGCTCAACACCTTATGGATTGTTTGAGTGGGGCAGCAGTGGCTATTTCGGATGAGTTAGTTGACTCTATTTCACAGGTGGTTAATCTCTTTCTAGCTGGAAAATGTCCTGCGGTCTTGGGTGAGTACATTTCCAGTGCTCCTCTCACTCCTCTTGTCAAGCACGGTGGTGGTATTCGTCCTATAGCCGTTGGTACTATTTGGCGGCGTCTGGTTTCGAAGGTTGGAGCTGTTTTGGTGGGGCCATCTTTGGGTGGTTACTTTGATGGTCTTTAGTTTGGTGTGGGAGTTCCTTCAGGTGGTGAGGCAGTACTTCACGCTATTAACAGGTTGATTGAGGATCGTGGAAATGATGTCGGTCTCTCTATGTTGTTGGTGGATTTTCAAAATGCTTTCAACTTAGTTGATCATGAGATCATGTTACGTGAAGTTCGTCTTCACTGTCCTGGCATTTCGCGTTGGGTTGAATTCTGCTACTCTCATCCAGCCAGATTGTATTATGGAGAGCACACCTTATGGTCATCTCAGGGGGTGCAACTGGGTGATCCCCTTGGTCCTTTGCTTTTTTCTTTGGTTTTACATCCCTTGGGGTGTAAAATCAGAGACTCTTTTGATGTCAGTCTTCAGGCATGGTATTTGGATGATGGTACCATTATTGGTGATACCTTGGTGGTGGGGAAGGTTTTGGAGTTGATTATGGTGGATGGGCCTAGTTTCGAGCTTCATCTCAATGTGGGAAAAACTGATGTTTTTTGGCCTGTCGAAGTCCCTCGTAGTAGGCTTGTTGGTGTCTTTCCCCCTGATATAGCACGACCTTTACATGGTGTAAAATTGTTTGGTGGTCCCGCCAGTTCCGACTCTGTTTTCAGTAGGGAGCTTGTGATGCAGAGAGTGTCCAAGACCATTATGCTTATGGATAAGGTTGCTAAGCTTGATGATCCCCAGTGTGAGTTGTTGCTTCTTAGGGCATGTACGGGCATTTCAAAACTATATTTTGCCTTGCGTACTTTCCCTCCTTGTGTCTTTGATGAGGCTCATCATTCTTTCGATGGGGCTCTTCGGTCTTCTTTGGAGCGCATTGTTACTGCTTCGGGGCCTGGTTTTGGTGATTGGCAGTGGCGTCTTGCTACCCTACCTTTTGCCTTTGGAGGACTTGGTGTTTATTGCGCGAGTGATGTTCGACATTATGCTTATCTCGCGTCTCCTTTGCAGTCTGCTGGTTTACAGGATAAGCTTCTACATCCTGCAGGTATTGTTGGCTGTGGACGTGCCTTTGAGGATGCGTTGAGTTTTTTTAATAGAACTGTGGAGTCTGACATTTTAAGTAATCCTAGTGTAGTCGCTGCCCCCAAACTTATGAAGAAATTGGCAGATATATACTTCACAAAGGTTACTGCATCTGCAGAATCTACTTTTTCATTATCTTCTCGACAGTTAGATTTGTGGCAGTCACAGCAGGGGGATCACACCTCAGATTGGCTTCGAGCAGTTCCTATTTCAGGGTTGGGTCAGACAATGAACCCTAAGACTTATCGGAGTGTGTTATGCTACCGGTTGGGTGTTCATTTGTTCTCTACTCCGACGCCGTGCTCTGCTTGCTCCAGGGTTTTTGCAGGGGATGTTTTTGGTGATCATGCCATGTCATGTGCTGGTATTAAACATCGGCATAATGTCGTTCGGGATACTCTTGTTGATATTTGCTATCGGTCTGGGATTTCGGCACGAAAGGAGGTGGACATTGGATTGCTTGGGGGGAACGACGGCGCCCTCAGGCCAGGAGATGTGCTTCTTTATTCTTGGGATCGGGGTCGTGATGTGTGTGTCGACTTGACAGGGTCTTCTCCCTTGACCCAGTCTGGGTTGTCTAACTTTATTCCTGGACGTGTTGTTGCTGATGCGGCTCATCGGAAGCTGGTCAAGTATGAAGCTCGTTGTCGTGCAATTGGATATGGCTTCCTTCCCTTTTTCCTTTTCTTCTCTTGGGGAATTGGATAAGGTGGGTATTGCGTTGCTGAAGAGGGTTCAGAACTTTTCGAGGACACAGGACATAGGGGCACGAGCTGCTGCCCATATATTCACTAGGATCGGGTTTGCTATAGATAGAGGAGTGGGTGCCCAGATTGTATCTCGGTTGCCCACTAATTTATTGTAGGTTATATGATTTTTGTCCGTTTTATAATAATAATAATAATAATAATAAACATTAAATTCTTTTCGAAAATATTTTGAGCGTTAAAACTCATTGAAAATAATTATAATTATAACTAAAGTTTCAAATTAACGCGAAATCAAGCTGATAACATAAATTATTAAGTTTTAAAAACACGGGGTGTTACACTAGGCCTCTGGAGGTAGGGGATCTGGTGCTAAAAAATGCAGCAGCTGTGCAGAAAGATAAAATACATGGAAAGTTGTCGGCTAAATGGGAAGGACCCTACCAGGTTAGTGAAGAGCTACACCCTGGAACATACAGATTGAAAAGAATGGATGGGAGTGAACTGAAAAGCAACTGGAATGCCCGCTTACTGAAAAAATACTTCGTGTAACCCAGATTGTATCAAAAACTCCTATGAATGAAAGGCCTTTGAGCCACCCTTTGCAAACTATACACTCTCCATTTCGCATTAAACCCCCATCCCCTTATCTGTTCTCTATAAAAAACAAAATGCCAAAATCAAACAGACCATCAGCAGACTGAGAAAAAATACCACAGTCTGGTAAAAGAAAACAGGGTCTGAGCCAGAATGAAGGCTGAAGAGGCCCATCAGACACAAAAACTGTATATGAAGAAAGGGAGCTAGCAGAAAGGTCAACTCTGTCCAGAGCCCATGAGGACCACAGAGTGATCGGATGCCAGCTCGACTTAGCGATGTCATAGACCTCTACCTCTAAACCTACAGGGCCAAAGGCCGGAAAATCAGCAAGTATAAGTTATAGACACCTAAGGTTAATGGGCACGACAGAGTTCTAAAGAACAAAACGTACTCCGACACGAAAACGATGGCAGAAGGAGTTAAAGGGCAAACCCCAAAACTCCCAAAACCATTATGACTTAGGGCGTCAAAATATCTCCTTTGCTCTGCTTATTGTTGGACCATTGTCGCACATAAAGCGGAGCAGAAGAGTAAAGGGCCCCTAAAGTCGCAGCTCTGAGCAAATTTCACCCGCCACCGTGCCGAATAAACAAAAATGCCCAGATATGCTATGCTGCTACACAGCAAACTCAGCATCAGAGCAGAATGCCCTTGGATCTGCAAGATATGCCAGGCTAAAGAGCAACAGAGCACAAACACTTAGCAAAAATAAGAAGATTTGGCATGCACAAGATAGAAGAGACAAAAGTCAATATCAGAAATAACATAACTCGCATGTCTGGGAAATCATTGTATCTTACATAAAGGGTCTGGCTATGAACCAGATCAGAATGCTACAACACTACTACAACAATGGCGACTACCTAACCAAAAGAAGGGAGCAAATACAGATGAAAAGGAAATGTTTGACTATTTAATTACAAATATTACAAGAGAAGTCAATTAGGGATATCATCGGAGGGAAAAAACGGAGGACTGCAGTCAGTTCAGCACAGGCTCCCAGCTCATCCACCTCAGCAGCTCAGACAGGAATCACAAGAAGACTGAGGCGAAGCGAGATAGCCGCCCGAGTTCCTATTGTTTAGGAACAGAGCTGCCACCACCCGCAGAGCTCCCATCAGCTTGTTGTTCTGAGCACTCTCCCTATGGAGGCAGAGAATAGAGCAGCTCCAGGTCTCTGAGCTCCTGGGTAGCAGGAGGTTGCATGTGCACCTCACGGGCGTAGGCCTCGTCGAAAGCATCCCAGTTGAAAGAGGGTTGCAGATGCCAGTGGACTCTACGGACAGCGACATTGCAATCCTCCCAATACTTGTTCCCAAACGCCTCCTCCATCTGTGCAACACGAGCCACCTCTTCGGCTTTCAGCTGAGCTTCTCTCTCTGACAGCAGTTTAGAGAACTTTGCTCCTAGTTCAGCTTCCCTCTGCCTGAGAGCCTGCTCAGCCTCCTTGGCCTGCTGAGCCAACCTAGCAGAGCAGCCTTCATGGTCAGCCTGCACAGCAGAAAGCTGACCCTTAAGTTGCTCTTGGTCTTTCAACACAACTTGCAGCCTGGCCTCAGAGGTCTTCAGCTTCGCCTCCGCCACGGAAGCCCGAGACGACGCCTCACTCAGTTGGGAGGAGAGCTTTGAATGTTGACCAGCGATGGCCTCTGCTTCCCTCGCCATACCTTCCATGTGTTGGTTGGCAGTTCGCAATGTGTCACGCTCCATGATCAGGGCGTTCCTCTCCTCCTCAACAGCCTGGCACGTATCCACAACCATGGAGTTGTGAGCTTTCAGCTTGGAATACTCTTGCTTGTACTGCTCCACTTGGGCCCTAAGCTGATGCAGTTCAGGGAGGTCTGCCTCATGTCTGCCCAGCCCTAAAGCATGGCAGAACTCCCCAATGAAGGCGCCAGCCCGTGCAACCTATATTCAAGGAAAAAAGCATATCAGAAGGAATCCTAAAGAGTCAGAAGTAGATAACTAGGAGAAACACAGACAACTCACCAACGGAACGTCCTGGACGACGAAATCCGGTGAGAAACGCTGGCCAAAAGCTTCAACCATTCACTAGGATCGGGGAAGGCCACGGACATCTGCTCCTGCCCCTGAGCCTCATGCTGGTCATCCACCGATCCCCTCTGCAGAGAACCCGAGCCAAAGGAAAGACCAGTAAGTTCCACAGAAGGGAAAGAGCCGGAATTGAGCCCGGGTAAAGGGTACGCACCTTTGGTAGCATGTTCAACCTCAACATCTCTGATCTGAGGTGGGTCAACAGGGAGACGAGTTTTCTTTTGAGGGGGAGCTCCTTCCTCACTCTGCCTCTCTGCTGTTCTCTTCTGGGAACGCGAAAAGACCTCAGACTCAACTACAACCTTCTGAGCAGTCTCAACAGGAACCTCAGTCTGGCCTGCAACTGGAACAGGGGTCTGAGGAACCTCAGCAGACTGCACCTTCTTAGCTCGCAACTGCTGCTGAAAAAGAAAAAAGATAACAACGTTATCAACAAAGCCGGACACACATCAAATTGAATGTGTAAAGATAAAAGAAAAGAGAAGAAAACACTAACCAGACGCGTCAACTGCTCGGGGGTTGGAGCAAAGGTCTGCTTGAAACCTCTAGGAGGAGGAGCAGCCTTCCTTCCAGGAGGAGTAGGCTTCTGAGCAGGAGGAGTAGACTGCTGAACAGGGGGAGACCTGACAAGAACTTTCAAGTGAAGAGAAAAAGGGAAGAAAGAAAATCATGGGTCTGAAGAAGAAACATACCTGATGCAGCCTGGCCCTCAGTCTGGCCCTCTGCAGTTTGAGTCGTGGTAGTCTGAGCAGTCTCTGCCTCAAACCTGTCGAACTCCGTCATTGCTTGGTGAGACTCTTGACCAGTTTCACCAGACTGAGCAGAACCATCCATTGGAGTGATTTCTTTCTCAGTCCTATCCAACTCGGTCATTGCTTGGTCAGGCTCTTCCATGGGCACTTTCTCCACCACAAGTGGATCTGAAAATAAGCATAACAGATGAGAAGTTTGCAACAGAATACATACAAGTAGAAAGAGCAGATTGATCATCGTAAATAGTACCTGTCTGCACAGGGGGAAGCTGTTGCAGGGGTTCAACAACCAGAACTGTCCCTTGCATAGTGCTGGCTCCCTCTGCATCACCATCATCATCATCATCATCGTCCTCCGGCAGATTCACGGCACGCCGAGAACGACGAGTCTGTAAAGGCTCAGCTGCCGCCTCCTCCTCATCACCAGATTCAATCTCGGTGATAGTCGCAGAAGGGCCAGTCGACGGCCGAGATACCCCCGTGTGCCTGTCCACAAGCTTCGGACGCTTGGTCACGAGAGAAGGATGGTCCAGGGGGGTAGTGTTGATCTCCTTAATATAATCCGGGACGGTTTAAGTCCCCGGATCCGGTATCGGGCAATACCGGCGACACACCGAGGACTCACTCAGACCCAGCTCCATGGGGATGGCAGACCCCAGAGTCTCTGAAAAAATCAGAAAATTCATCAGCAACTACAAATTAGCTAACAAGCTGGAAAATAAGGGAAAGGGGCGGAGCGTATTTGTGAGCTCAGAACCCACCCATAATCAGAGCGCCAGCTATTTTTCTGCATGGAGCTGCAGAACAACACAAAAAATGAGTGCCATGGGGCACTGTAAAGCAGAAAGTAAAATATGAAAGACAAAAGGCTGGCAGAGCACTTACCAGTAGTATAGTCCGGTGACAGCTTGCCTATCCTCAGGAAGGCATTCTGACACATCACATAGTGATGCGGCAGCCAATACTTGGGAAGAAACTACTTCTCGTCTGCAGGTCCCTTGGGTTTGGACTTGAAGTAGTAGTAAGCTACCCTCTCGTCCCAGTTCAGAACATGGGGGTCCTTCTGCTATTGAAAATCAGGCTCCACAGGGCGCATAGGAGCCCTGAATTGATAATGGTGCCCCGCCTCCGTCGGTACTCTAAAAAAGACGAAACTATCCCGCCAATCCTTCAGAGTGAGATCAACAGGATAGACCGTCAGGTGGTTGGTTCGTACAAAACCTGTGAAGTAGCCATATTCTCCCCCTGCCTCTTGAAATGAAACAGACACTTGAAAAGGTTCATGGTCAGGGGGAAGTCCAAAGCTTCACAGACCCAAATGAACCCCAGAATTTTCTTCAAAGACTGGGGCTTAACTTGGCAGAGCGCCATCTTATATTCGCAGAGGACCCATTCCAGAAACCAATGGATCGGGAACCTGAGCCCAAACTCCAGCTGCTTAAGATACACGACAGTGTACCCCTCTGGTACTTCTGCCAAGCTCTGGCCCTCCTTGGGAACTACCACCCAAGACCCACGAAGCGGCTTGATCTCCGCAGCAATTTCAATGTAATAAGCAGCATGCGCCCGTTTGAACGCATCTGCAGATTTTTTAGCCAAATACGGCTTGCCCTTACTGTCATATGGGGCAGTAAGTGCCATCTCATGCCTACTGTAAGACCACTTGATGGGGGCAGAGAGGGCTTGAACTTATAGTTAGGAGGGAATCTGTTGGTCTCAGGGCCCAAAGCCTCCCGGCGCAAGCCATCCCAGGGATCAAAAATAGCCCACTCCTCTGGAACCACCTCGTCCTTACATCGAGGGAGGTTCATCTTCAAGAATGGAGACTGGGTATCCATCGGATAAGGTTCGTCTGGTTCCGACGAAGAAGTAGACACCACGCCCTTTCCACGGGAGGCGGCAGACTGAGAAGTAGACATTCTGCACAACACAGGGGGCAAAAGACAAGCATCATAATTAAAGTCACAATCCAAAATAGTCTGGCACCTCAGACCTACAGACTGAGCCACCCAGACTGGGGGGGGCAAGGATATGTATGGTATGTGAAGATCAGAGATAGCCAAGAAATAGGATATTTTCTTGCTTTTCTTGCAAAAAGATACATCCAGAGTAGTCTGGCACCTCAGACCTACAGACTGAGCCACCAGACTGGGGGGCAAGGATATGTATGGTATGTGAAGATCAGAGATAGCCAAGAAATAGGATATTTTCTTGCAAATGGTACAAACAAAACAATGAAGGCATATCACAAAGACCTACAGCCCAGCAGATAAGGAGGATAACAGGGTAAACAAAGCAAACCCTAAAATCCCACAGACAACAGTCAAGCAGATAGGCAGAGCATAGCTCGGCTGAAGAAGCAGAGCAGAGCCTGCCACCCAGAACAACAAAGGGGAAGTGAAATAACACCAAACACACAAAAAGCAAGCACATTAACAACCGCAGATGGAGGTTAAAGAAAACCATAATTCCCAAACACAGACAAACAAGTGCACACAGAGGAAAAAAGGGGAAAAACCCACAAACACAGAGAAAACCACATCCAAACCATCCAAGAGGAACGAATAAAAAGTAGATCTCAAAAAAAAGAGCTTACCAATATGAAGAGCGGAAGATCCTGAGAAACGAAAAACGAAGACAGCAGACGTGAAGCACCAATACTCCAAATTGATGACCAGACACAGACAAATCCCAGGAAAATCGAAGGAAGTCACTCAAAAATGGCTAAGGCAAGAGGAGATTCTTGGAGAGCAACAGGAAAATCTATGGGCAAGAGGTTCGAAAGAGAAGAGAATGAAAAGTTTCACAAGTGGTCGATTCAACCTTTAAATAGGCAAAATACATCCACTGAGCATTAATTTCCCATCATTACATTCCTTGGGAACCCAAAGAGTCACATCAATTAAATTCAAAATGAATTAATGATCCTTGCTCAACACCCCAACCAAATGGGCGGGAAAAATGGAAGCACTCTGAAGTCTGTGAAGAGCAACTATCTGAGAGTCACTTATCGGTCTGCGAAGAGCAGAACACCAGACCAAAAACAAACGTACCCAGCATATTGCAATCTGCAAATACTGGATCCGGGGGCAAATTGTATGGGGTCTGCCTAGCAGACCTCCAGCTCGCAGCAGACCACTGGTCCTGCCACTCCACGTCAGAGCACCAGGAGCAGAGCAGACCTCCTAAGGCAGACTGCTCCGGATATAACCTCTAGGCAGGAGATTAATGAAGGCCTTGTTTCACCTTGGCCCACTTCCAAAGAGGCCCACTTACTTTGCTAGGTCAGTTACAAGTCCATGTCTCATATAAATACCCATGCCCATGCATGGGTAAGGTACGTTCAATCAAACACTCACAAAATACTTGCACTTAATACTCGTTTTCTCTATATTAGAGATCTTGTGCTCAACTTGGACTGACTTAGGCATCGGAGAGGCGATCCTCGGACCCCCCCCCCCAAGATTTCTCCTTGTTTTGCAGGTAACCACCACCACGAAGGACGTTTGGGAGCCACGTTCCACCAAGTACCCACCACCACATAAACTGTAGCTGTCTTGGACAGAAACAGATTTATTGAAAAATTTCCCTTGATTTGTTTACTCTTCTCTCCTGTCTAAAATTTATAACACAATCTTTATCAGGACTTTAGGCATAATCTTTTTAGTAGATCGATATGCCTAATGTAGGTAACGAAGGATAGTTTTAAGGGCAATGATGGAGTATCATATATACAACCCTTCGCGTTATATATAAGCATTAAAAATATTTTCTTAAATGGGATTTAGCTGAGAATTTATGCCAAACACGTGAATTGGTGTTATTAATATTTGAAATTTACTTAAATTTCTTTTCAGAGATTTTTATACAAAGACCTAAGGTTGCATTTATCAATTTCCTAGCTTTAGTTTTTTCTCCTATGTTTAGGATTCATATCAACTTGAAGAGGCGATTAAGAAAATTAAAACAACAATGGCAAGAAAATCAAGGGAACATAATGATGCTGACTTAGAAGAGTTGGTGATGATTGATGCAATTCAGCGATTAGGCCTTGATTATTACTTCCCTGATGATATTGATGCTGCTTTAAAAATGCATTATGTGAAATTTTATAGTTCTAATAAAAATGCAGAAGGTGGTGGCAATCTTCACGATGTTGCTCTTCGCTTTCGACTGTTGAGACAAGCAGGATATCATGTGTCTGCAGGTTTGTTTCCCTTTGCAATGCAAACACATACTTCTTCGTATTATTGTAACAATGGTATTTCAAGGCCAAACTTTTAAAATTTTGACTATGAATTTTCACCATCATACAAGAAAAAAGAGTCAGCGTGAAATCTTGCTATATATTCATAAAAAAGATAAGCAGACTTTATTAATTTTGACTATGAATTCGGACCTATATCAATTTTCTTATAAATTTTACTAATGCTTCATCCAAGGCATTAATGATTAAAGTATCCTATTGGGAACAATAAAATGACAAGTATTAATTAACGAGCGCATGAAGTATACTTTTTTTTTTATATAGATGAGCTAACATTGTTTTCGTTAGAAGTGGTATCTAGCATATACATACTCCATTCGTCTCTTTATATTGTATACTAGCCATATATGTACGCGATGCTGTCTCGTGCGAAAGATTAATATGTAAGGATTTAAGAGAAACTACATTGTAATTTTTTCAGTGAAGTATATATATAGTTTTTATACATTTAAAAATAATCGTTAAGTTTTAGTTATTTTTGTAGAGGGTGTATATGTTACCTCAAAACAATTTAAATAGAGAAATAATTTAAATACATAAAAAAGTAATAAATATTTTAGAGTAAATTTAAAAACATACGCAAAAAAGACAAAAAAATCTTACAAAAGATAAGTGGAAGATGTCATTAGCATCATCACTCATGAGTAAAAAATGCATCATCCTATCCAGATAAGTGGAAGATGTCATTAGCATCATCACTCATGAGTAAAAAATGCATCATCCTATCCAGATAAGTGGAAGATGTCATTAGCATCATCACTCATGAGTAAAAAAATGCATCATCCCTATCCAGATAAGTGAAAGATGTCATTAGCATCATCACTCATGAGTAAAATATGCATCTCTATCCCTCTACCACTTTCTCACTCATCCCAAAATACTCTGTGATGCTTCATGTTCAATTTGATTTCACTTATGAGCAATCAATTACTCATTTATTTTAAAATAAATTAAAAAAAATTCAATCCTATATAAAAATATAGCAAAGTGGGTGATCGCAAGAAAATATAACCGTTGATGTTTTTCTAAATTGTTTTTACTTTGAAGATTTTTAGATATTTTAATTTGAAGTTTTAAACATTTTTTGCTAAAAATCTGATGACTAAGTTTTGGAAATAAAACTTAATTACTTAATAACTTTTTTTCTTTCAATTTGATTTCTTTTCTTAATTTTTGTGTTCATCCCACCTCTTTCCTTATAGTATAGAGATATATAATAAATAGATGTCTTAATTTATTTATCGCTTTTCCTTTTAGGGGTTGTTTTCTGTATTATAGTAGCCCTACCTACTTTACCCCTTATTTTTGTATGTGAAACTATTGGGTCAGACGGTCTGATCCAATACGTTTTGTCGGACGAAGCCGCGAGAACAACGCCATTGCTTCTTCATCTTCTTCCTCCGCCTCCGCCGTCGCCGCCGCCACGCCGCTCATCTTCTTCCTGTGGCGCAACAATGGCGCAACAGGGCTTTGAAGATGATGGTAGAGATTATAGCTTCTCTCATGATAGTTCAACTTCTACCATTGATGCCATTGATGAAGAAGAAGGAGAAAGTGAGAAGAAAGCAGAGGTTAGTGTTTTTTTTATTTTTTTAATTTTAGTTAGTTGTTAAATGAACGAAAAATAAAACCAATTGAAAGAAAAAGATAAGTAACTGAAATAACTACATACCTTCAGTTAAAAGGATGAAGGTAGGTAGTTACTCCCTTTTTTTCATTTGCTTTAACTTGCTTTCATTTACTCCCCTTTTTTTTCATTTGCTTCTAACTTGCTTTCATTTACTCCCCTTTTTTTTCATTTGCTTGTAACTTACTTTCATTTACTACCTTTTTTTTTTCATTTGCTTCTAACTTGCTTTCATTTACTCCCCTTTTTTTTCATTTGCTTCTAACTTGTTTTCATTTAGACTAAAACGTGTAAATGAAACAATAAGATAAGTAACTGAACTTAAATGACATCCAACATAAATAAAAAAGGTCAACTGAAAAAAAATTGAAACTAACTGAACAAAAATTGAAACCAACTGAACAAAAATTGAAACCAACTGAAACAAAAATGAGACCAACTGAAACAAAAATGAAACCAACTGAAAGTCGTCCGACCAAATGTTATGGTCGGACGCGTCTGACCCAATACCTTCTCTTTTTGTATTATACCTAATTATATAATTCATTTATAGGGTTATTTTTTGTCAGAAAGAAATTAGTAAAACACCTCTTTATAGAAAATGACCTAATAATTGTTTTTTGTTTGAAACGACCTAATAACTTAGGTCCTTTAGTTAATAATGACCACATTATGAAAATCCGGTCAAAAGTCAATTTCCGGCGTCAAAATCTTCTCTTCTTTCTTCTCTCACCTCCCTTCTCTGTTTTCTCTCCTCCACTTTCATTCATAAATCACAGAATAGAAAATCTATATATTACAATTTTACAAATTGCATAACAACTTCGTATCTCAAGTCACCAATTTCACAAAGATTATGCTTGCTATGACAAAGACTACCACGCAAATGTCAAATTGTCAATTTGAACTCCCAAAAGTGATGTCATATGGCATAATAACCCTATGTTTTTAATCTTCAACTTTAACTTCAATGTCAACAATTCTTTGCTACTACGTGCTCTCATCATCCAACCATCGAAAATATTGGCATCTGATCCCTTATGCCTTATTTCGGAATGTAATGTAGAATTGACAAGACAAACAACATCTCCCATGGCTTCATTGCGATACCACATCCACATTTGGTTTGAACTACTATTTGAAGAAGATTTCCAAGACACATTTCCTTCAATTTATGAGAAAAAACTAGGGAACAAGAGAAATGAAACCCTGATATCCGATTTTCTATAACAACAAATCGGGCAAGCTTATCTAGAAACCCTAAAATTATCTAAAGCATTAAGAGTATAGAGTGAAAAATTAAATTAGGCAAAAAGTACATTCGATTTGATGGAGATTGCAGCGCATCAAGGTTGAAGCTTTGGTTTAAGCTTCAATGGAGATTATTGCAAGCTCTCTTTGATTTTTTTTGGTCAATACGGTAGATAAAATACTTAAGCGTTAAAGAGTTTAGTACAATCCGTCCTAAGAGCGTCAAAACAGTAATTACGGGGGTGGGGAAAGTTTCTAACATTAGTGCTAAAACTAGAAGTTCTTGCTTCTCTAGCCAAAAGACCAGCCATACTATTGCTTTGTCTTTGAATCTTCATGATATCCACTTCTTTCACTTTGTCACGGAGCTCCCTGCATTGTTCAATAATATTAGAGTGTAGATGAAAGGTGCCATCCGGTGTGTCTTTCAAGAGGTCTATGTCATTTTGACAATCCGTTCCCACCACAATTCTCTCATAGCCCCTGTTAGTCGCGTGTGTCAACCCTTCCTTGATGCCTTTGAGTTTGGCCATCAAGGCGTCACTTGCAAAAATTTGTTTAGAGAAACCTCAAAGCCATTTGCCTTTCCTATCCCAAGCAACTCCACCAATACCTGAATGAGAATTGTTAACCTGCGAGCCATCCGTGAAAATAGTAGTCCAGGTAGTGGGTCGGGGTTCAAAAACCGGGTCTACGTGATTGCTAATTTGTGTGGGCAAGATTGGGGTGTTGGCTTGGATGAAATTTTTAGTGAGGATTTTTGTTGTATGAAGGAAGGTAGAGGTAGTACATGTAGCATTTGGTTCAAAAATTCTTTTGCAACTCCATTTCCACAACTCAAAATATACTAAGGCAAATAAGGTTGGCCACTCCATATCCTCAAAGGTGTTGTTGTACCCTAGGTTTTCCGAAAGGCAGTGTTGGTGGTTGGCGTCTGAACCTAAGTTCGTGTAGGGGAGGTGGTTCCACACCTCCTTAGAAAAAGGACACTCACGCAGATGTGGTTGGCATTCTCTACAAGCGCATCACAATAAGGGCACCCCTGGTTACTAGTAAAAGTTCTAGAGTTAAGCAGTTTGTTATGCGGTAGTTTGTCACTCCAGGCTAGCCATATGAAGACACTAATCTTCGGAGGTAAGTTCAGTTGCCAAATCCACTTGAGGTTTCCTAGGTCCTTGTCGGGGTTGCACAGAGCTTTGTAGGCTATACCTACATGAAAGCCTTTCCTTGAAACAAAGAGTGGGGTTGGACGGTCCAAGTTTCCCTTTGGGTTAGGCAAGTCATGGTCCCTTATCCTATTTACTAGGTCGTCATGGAGGGTAAACGATAGATTGTCCAACTTCCACTCCCCCTAAGTGATAAGATCCCTAACTTACGTATCATCTTCCTCTCTAGTAAAGGGTCCTATGACTTGACTCCTAATGTTTCCTATCCCTAGCCAGTTATCATACCAAGATTTAGTTGTATTCCCTCTTCCTACAACCCACAAATGATTGTTTTCTAGAATATCCCATCCCTTTCCTATTCCTCTCTAGATACTAGAGCCATCAGAGAAGGTTGTGATGCAATTTCTATGGACATACTTTGAAAGGATGCAATTTTTTGCAAGGTAGTTCGGACCATGACAGACTTTCCATCCTAGTTTAGCCATCATGATTTTGTTCATAAGCACTTGGATCCTAATCCCTAGTCCCTCCCTATCTTTAGGGATGAAGGTCGCGTCTTTTGCAACTAGGTGAATTTTCCTGTGTCCCTCTCTTTCTCCCCAAAGGAAGGAATTGAAAATCTTGTCAACCTCGTGTAGGCGGGACAAAGTTAGTAAGGTTCCTTGCATGTAATAGGTCATGGATGAGGCAGAGGCGACCCATCTTATAAAGGAAATTGGTCTGCCATGAGGCCAGCCTATTCTTGATTTTGTTGACTACAAACTGCATGTCTCTCGCCTTTAGATTTTTATGAGAAATGGGGATGCCTAGACAGGTACCTAAGTCCATGGTTTCCTCTATGTTGATGGTCTCCTGGAAAAAGTTTTTGTGTTCCTCCAGGGTGTTCTTAGAGAAGATTAGTCTGCTTTTGCTCTCATTGACTTTTTGCCCCGAGGCCTTACAAAACTTGAGAAGGACCTCTCTCAAAGAAAAGCTCGTGTTTTCATCTACCCGCCCAAAAAGCAGAAGGTCATCAGCAAAGAGAAGGTGGGAGACAAGGACTTTATCCCTCCCCACCATGAAGGGGTCCATTCATGCTTCAAACAGGCCAAATTAATCAGATGGGTAAGATACTCTAGGCAGAGATTAAAAAGGTAAGGGGACATCGGATCTCCTTGTCTCAGACCCCTTGAGTGGTTAAACGACTCCCTTTTTTGGCCTTTAAAAATAACACTAGAGGACGCCTTAGAAATACAGTTCCTGATCATGGTAATGGTCTTGGAATCAAACCCATGAAAGTGAAGGCAGTTTTCCACAAAGTTCCATTCCATACGCTCATAAGCTTTTTCCAGGTCTATTTTTAGCACGAACCAGCCCCATTTCCCTTTCTTACTATTCATAGAGTGTAGGATTTCCTTAACCACTACGAGCATCCGCTCCCCTTCCCTTAATGAAGCTATTCTGGTTGTTTGAGATGAGGGAAGGCATATGGTCTTTCATTCTATTCAGTAATATTTTTGTGACCATCTTGTAAACAATATTGCACAGGCTAATAGGTCGGAGTTGTTTCACTGTTTCGGGGTTATCTGTTTTGGGGATAAGACAAATGAGGGCCTGACATAACTTTTTGGGGACCTTCGTTACTCTAAACCACTCTTGGATTTTTGAGCTGCTCTCACTTCCTAGGATTGACCACATTCTTTAGAAAAAAATAGGGTGAAAGCCGTCTGGTCCTGGAGCCTTATGTGGTCTCATGCTAAACAGGGCTTTATTAATTTCAATCCTACTAAGGATACTATGAAGGACCAGATCTATCCCTCTAGACTCACTCCTCTGGAGATTCTCAATTCTCTCAGTAGTGTACAGGCTCACGAAAAAATCATTAATGTGGGTTTTGATATCTTCCTGGTTATTTAACTCCTCCCCCACACCATTCCTTAGCGTCCTGATTCTAATTTTATTGGGTCTCATAGTCACAGACTGGTGGTAAAATTTAGTGTTACGTTCATTGTTTCTAAGCCTTTCATACCTACTTTTAATACTCCAAAGCATTTCTTCCTGGGTGAGCAAGTCCAACAATTTTTTTGGAGGCTTTGTTCAAGATCTTGGTGGAAAAAGACCAAGGTTTTCTGGCAAGTGCTTTTTGAACTCCTTCTAGCCTATCAAGGGTCCTTTTCTTCCTATGGTGGATGTTGCCGAAGTGTGTAATGTTCCATTGGAGAAGGGAGATTCTAACATGGTCTAACTTTGCGAGAATATTAACATTCTGGTAAGATAGCCACAAGTCTTTTAGAAAGGGTTCAAAATTTTCATGGGTTAGCCACATGGGTTCGAATCTGAACGGGCGTCCATTTTTTGGTGGTGTCGAGTTCTGAAGACGTAACAGGATGGGGCAGTGGTCTGAAGTGATTCGGTGTAGGTGGTGGATGCTCGATTTCGGGTAGTTAGCATACCAGTTGGCATTCCCCCACCCCCAATCCAAACGTTCGTATTACCTCTTCCTCATATTGTTCCAAGTAAACTTCGGCCTATGAAAACCCAAATCGGTGACCATACATTCCCTCATACTTTCATTAAATAAACCTACTATTGTTCTGTTAATCGGTCTACCCCCAAATTTTTCAACTGATTCCACAACCTTTTTCTCAACTCAAAATTAGGACTAGCATATATAGCCGAAAGCATGTAGTTAGAGTTAGAGTGTTTTACCTCGATAAGACCACGTCCCTAGCGCTCTTCTCCCATGATATGAATGCCAACCCTTTTCGGGTTCCAAAGGAGAAGAAATGCCTCCCACAAAACCGATAGGATTAATAAGGTGCCAAGCCTTTAGTGGAAGGTTTTGGATGATTTTTTCAGTATGAGTCCTAGAGACTCTAGTTTCAGCAAGCACGACAATGTCTGGGTTATGATTTAGCATAATTTGTCAGAAGTTTGTTTTCAAGGAGGGTCTTCCTATCCCTCTCGTGTTCCATAAGATGACTGACATGTTATTCGGCAGTCGTGGACGCCCCCTTATAGCCTGTCGAAGGTTGTCGCCTTATCCCCCCTAACGCTGACACTTCTTGCCCGGTCAATGGACAGGTCCAGATTGCTCTTTGCGGAATTAAGAGCATATCTGTTTCACGCGGGTCGCCTTTCACGTTTCCCTCTTCTCATTTCAGGTTTATTGTCGCCTGATTCAGTGGTGTTAGGACTTGTACCCCGATGAAGTCGTTTGTGTTGCTGATAAAGGTTGCCCGTATTGCAAGGAATCCCATTATTGCGATCAGTCTTCTGTGTGGGAGTAGTGATTTCTGGTCTAGCCACGGCCCGAGAGCCTGAAGTAGATGACTCCCTTCTTGTTCTACTTCTTCCTCTCTCTTGAGTAACCACTCTATGATGATTTCATCACTTTTGGAAGGTGAGTACCATCTTGAACTTAAGCTATGTGCGGGGGGAGAAACTCTCCCGAGTTGTATAGCGCCATATTTTCTGTGATCCCTTCCCCATCCTGTGGATTTAGGATTAGGTTCTTGATATGGTGGAATGGAACGTCCTCTATGGTTCCTTCATCCGGACGGAGAAAGACGTAGTCCGTGAACCCCTGGTTCAGCTCGGGTGTAATAATGAGGGGCAAACATGTCTGTTGAAATGAACGTGGCTCATGTGTCTCACGTAGTCGAATCTCGGAGGTGAAAGTGGAGGGGATGGGGGTGGTGTTGGTGGGGAGTTTGGTGTTATGGTTTCTTGTGGTGGTAAGATGAACGCTAGTGGTTGCCTCGGGTACATGTTGTCCCTTGTTTCCTTCTTCACAATGATAGTATTTTGGAGTGGGAGGGGTGAAATAGTGGGGGAAATTTGAATAGTTTTTGAGATAGCTTGTTGGGAGTTCGAAGTAGTAAAGGTGTGACAAGAAGTTTCTGCCTTACTATCTCCACGTTGCAAGATAGTAGAGGGTGAAGGGTTAGTTTTTCCCATTTTCCTAGGAAAGCAAAAGGGGAGGTTCCGTATCTTCCTCTAACACTTGCAAGAGAGGCAAAAGTATTGGTAGCTTCTATTACTGTCTTTTGATTTTCTTTCTCTAAAGTGGCATCTACTAGTTTATTGATTCACTTAACAATCATAGGCTGGGGATCGTGCTTTATAGGGGTCCACCTTTTATTTTCCTTTTTCCCCGCCGTCGAATGAAATTTTTGTCCTGTGGGTGCTTGCTTTCTGTTTCGAACAATATGCCACTCATGATCTTCTTTTTTCTCCGTTACCGTTACACTTTCCGGCTGCGCTCTTCCCTGCACCTCGACTAGACCTGTCAAATAGGTCGTGTCATGTCGACTTCGTGTTCATGTTAAAAATAAACGTGTCAGAAACCCTCAACACTAACCGGACCTATTTAACTAATCGTGTCAAAGACCCTTGACACTAACCCGACCTGCTTAATTAAACGGTTAGACGTGTCAACCCACTTAACCCGTTTAAGCCATACAATTTAGAAAACTATGATTGTAAATCAATTCCTGCCTAATATCGTTAAGTCATTGTATGAATTCATGTTTGGCTAACCACTAACCTTTTCACGTATTAAAATTTAAATAATGAAGTACAAAATTTCTATTTGTTATCTTCATATCATACTATATTTTTATAAATATCTATGTTATTAAACAGATAAAGTCGTGTCAGTTTCGTGTTGAAAATCTTAACACTAACCCGACCTATTTATTAAATGGTCAAACTCGTGTCGACTCGTTTAAGTAAATGTGTCAAGAATGCTCAATACTAACCCACATATTTCGTATCTGGTTTGTGTCGTGTTCTCGTGTCGTGTAAATTTTTGACAGGTCTAACCTCGACTCGTGATGGCCAAAATCCTTACAAATGGTGCAGAAAGACAACCCTTCTGAGTAGGTCAGTTGTTGCATCGTATTCCCCAGCCAAACTGTTTTTGGTAGGTTTCTGGTGCTATTCACCCATATGCATAGAGATGCATATCTTATGCTCTCTCCTTGCACCGTTTGGCTGTCAATTTTTATAACTTTCCCCACTTGGTTTCCCCCTCTTAATAGAATGCTTTCATTGTAAAGTTCTAGAGGTAGTTTTGGTAGATGTAACCAAATCGGTTTTTGTTCAATATTTGCTTATGAGGGCTTAAATATCGCCTTCCATGGCTGCAACCAAAGGGGTTTCCCTTTGGAACCACGGTCCCTCCGTTAACAGTTTGGTTTTTTGGTCTATGGTTGGACATTTAATCGTATAAAACCCCTTCCCCAAAGCGTAAAGTTGCATATCACCTTACCAACTCCATATTCTTTCAAGTCCTTTCTTGAGGAAAGCTTTATCATAAGATCTCCCTAAAAGTTCACAGATGACTGCATTTTCCAAGCACTGGCTAAATTTTCGTACTCGCTCTCTGAGATTGGGATGAATAGATCAGCTTCTTTACCGCATTCTGGCATAAACGTGGCGTAAGGAAGTTATTCTAATTTAAAATCAAGGGGCATGATGTTTGAGCTGTTGTTATTCTCCTCTGGGTTTTAATAACATTGCAATAAGATTTGGTTTTACAAGTAGAATCTAGAGCCAGTTGGTTCTCTAATGGAACAGTTGTACTAGTGAGTTTGGATGAAGGTGGTGTTATTGTAGACGTTTTGGTTATGGCTAAAGCTTGGCTTGGCACCTCGATTGACCTATCAGTCCGCCAGACAGACTCACTGGTCTCGCTACTCTCTGAAGTTGTCGTGAGGGCTGTTGGGACACATTGTCCATGTGTATTTTGATGATGACAAACACAATTAGTTGATCTAACATGTTTGGTGAAGTTTTGTTGCAGATGCCTAAACGAAGTCTCGAAGAATCAATTGTCAAACGCTTTAGACTAAGGCCAATTTCCAAATATGTAAAAGTGTGTGTTTGTAAATAACAGATCAAAGTGCTAAGGTGTAATATTAGAGATTGTAGATATTTTACTTGAGATAGTAAAATAAATGCAATCTATAATATAACACCTAAATAAAACGATTTGCGAAAACAGAAAAAAAAGGGAAAATCGTTTTTTGGAAAAAATTGTTTTAAAAAATCTGGAATATATTTTTTCGGAAACGATAAGTTTTGGAATAAAAGGTTTTTAGAAATCTCTGATTTTAAAGAAAAGAATCTGTCTATAAAAATCAGCCCTAACACTATTAGGAAACAAATATCTTAAAGAAGATAAAATCTTCTTTAAAAGATAATTGCTTGCTTAAGTTTAGGAAACTATCAAGTGGACAATTCTATCTTTGTAAAGCTTAAAAACTGATTTTGAAAACGTGAGCCTTGACAAAGAATAAAAAGATCAGAAAATATAAAAGATACGGATTTTCCAGAGAGCATTTTTCGGAAACATATCTTTGACATCTCTGAGATCAGCACTGAGATCTGTGACAGAAAAACACATATTTAAGCTCGATAAATACCTCTAAACTGCTTAACCTAGAAGCACAAAAAAAAGAGGATTCAAATCTTTCTGTAATTTCATCTTTTATAGATAGTGTTGAGTTGAGTTCCTAAGGGAATTAGACTTAATTAGGCAACACTTAGAGTTAAGTGTTGGGGGGCACTACTAGGGTTAGTAGTGAGGGAATCAAGTTGTATCAAGGGTGTGATAATTGCAATTCAAAAGTAATAAAAAGAAAAGGTAGGGTGGACGTAGATCTCAGAGGTGAGATTGAACCACGGTAAAATTGCTTGTCTCGTCTCTTTATTACTGCCTTTCTATTTAATTAACAATATTCATATACGCAACTCAAAAGCTCAGAGAAGGTCTCTGAGATCTCTAAAGAAAGTTCGATAAAATTCAGAAAATACCACACTCAATTCAAACCCCCCCTTCTTGAGTGTCTCCTTGTGATCCAACAAGGGCGGTTGGTGGTTTTTCCCTTGGTGTTACTGTTTGGGTTTGGTTTGTGGTGAGAGAGTTTTCTCTCTCGTCTTTCTCACTCATCTTTCTCGCAGTTTCAAGAGCTTTTTTAGCTCTCTTTGATTTTGTTTTCCCTGAAAAAGCATACAGGGGGAAATGGTTACGAGAGCATCTGTTATAAAAAAAAAGAACTAAGGAGTCAAATCAATGGGAAAATAAAGTCAGCGCTAGAAAGTAGGCTTTTTTCCGAAAATTCTTGATATGGTTGTTACTTGTTATTAATACACCTAAGTAATTTTCTAGGTCATTTTAGGCCAAAAAATTATTATTAGGTCCATTTCATAAAAGAAGTGTTTTATTAGGTTTATGTCTGAACAAACACCCTTATATACTTCCTCCGTTCTTTAATAAGTGGAACAGAGAGAAAGTAGTGGAAAATTAAGAAAGGTAGAGAGAGAAAGTTGGGGACTACAATTAAATAAAGAAGGGGTAATTTAGTTAACATAAAACATAAAATTAAACAATGTAATCCACCAACAACCCAGTCAGTCAAATGACCCACTGTCCCACCCACAACCCTCACCACCACCAGTTGCCACCACAACTTCCACCACCATGACCACCGGAAGAAACCCAAAACAACCCCACATCAATACACATCCACTGAAAACAACCTAGCAACCACCGAAACCAACCCCACACCACTGCACGGCCGCCAAAACCAAACCCAATGCACCTCACAACCACCAAAAATCTCCAAAACCCACCCAAATCCATCGACAACCACAAATCCTCCGCAAGCAGCCCTAACACCACCAAAATCACCGCAAAACCATTGATAGCCACCAAAAACTAAGGAAAATCGAAAAGGAGAGGCCGAAAACCATCGAAAAACCACCCAAAGCCACCGAAAACCACCCAATTTTTGTGAATCTAGGGTTTAGGGTACCAATTTTCGTAGATCTAAAACCTAGGGTTACTGTTCTTGAAGAGAGTAAAATCTGATAATTAATGCACAAGATCGAAAAGGAGAGGCCGGAAAAATGAAGGACGCCAAAAAAATGAAGGACGCCGGAAAAGAGAAAGAAGGAGGTTTGAAGAGGGAGAGAGGCTGGTGGTTGGGTGGGTGGCGGTGGTTCAGTACGGTTGGGAGTGGGGAGGAGAGAGAAGGCTGGGGATTTCATAAATGTGTTAAGTGAGGGAGTTAACTAGATTAGGTTAGGTTGGAAAATCCAGTAATTAGGTTTGTTTAATTTGGTTGAGTAAGGGTATATATGTAACTTTGTCTATTAAAATTTTCCATTTTTAGAAGTGTGTAACTTATTGTGACATTTCCCAAATAGGAAAGTGTGTCACTTATTAAGGGTCGGAGGAAGTATGTTCTTAGCAGGCTCTTGTCGTTAGGGCCTCCAAAGATAATATTTCATTCAGTCTCTATTACAACTAAATGTAGTAGGGAAGTAAGGGTTGAATCCACAGAGAATCAGGGTTGTTAAGCATTTAGCATGGATGATTCATATAGATAATAAGTACCCGAAAAGATTTTTTTTTTTGAAATTCTAATAAACTAAATTAAACTAAATTAACAACTAACTAGAATCGGAAATCTTAAGTAGAATAACCTTGAGTCCGATTAACGGTAACTTCAAATCAAACATCAATCATCGAACCTCTACCCTAATCACCTCTTTGTTTATCTATTGTTGAGAACTAATCTCATCATATTCTCCTTAATCGTAGTTAAGTACCGCAAATCAGCAGGGCTACGAAACCCTAACCAAAGGGCAATCTATACGAAACAACATAAATTCAGCCCAGGGCAGCAATAAGCACACAGAATCAATAGTCCTGATAATGATATTTAGGCAAATAATATTCAATCAGTTGGTTCAACTTACCAAGAAGATAAAAGATATGAATAACATCTAAATTAACGTCTTGGTAGCTGCATACAGAAAACGAAAAAATCAGATTTCATTCTTAAGTCCAGCAGTAGATTAATCACATAATCAATACTAGTAGCGCTCCTATCTTAACTATGCAACAATCATGATATAATTATAGAAATAAAACCATAAATCAAAGAGAGTAAAAAGGGAAGAAAGCTCTCACAACGTATATTGAAACTCCATGTTATTTTTCCTCAAGTTTATACTACAATTCAAGTACAATTAAGATAAACTAATGAGAATGAGAGGAAAACCTAAGGAGGAAGGAAAAGGTTACTTCCCCCCTGGTTCTCTCCCAAAACTAGAGCTAAAGTATGAATATTAGTGTGAATGAAAAGAAAACATAATACTTCGAGAAAAAACAAAAGAAAAGTTGAAGTGTATGTGGGCAGTGCAGGTCGCGACCCACGACCTGGCTCATGCTCCTTCCCTGCTTGCTCGTTGGTTTGTTGCAACTTGGCTGTTGCTGACGTTGTTGTTGTTGTTAGAGAGTTGTTTCTGACGTAGAAGCTCCCATAAACCACCTCGGAGTAACCCAAAAGTTCTACGAGCGTTCCCCAAACATTACTCAATTGTAGAGTTGGCGTTACAAAGTTCGAAAGTTACAACATCAACATTAACTTAAGTAGTTCATCCGTTTCCTTTTAATTGCAACAAAGCCATTTTTTATGTCTCACAATAGTACCCCTTTGTTGCTATTAAAAAGAAACGCAGGAAGTACACGACTCCGAACCTCCGCTAAAGCTAAATAATTACAAAAAACGCCAACAATAACCATATAACCCTATGTCAAATGCATCCGAAATGGCGTAAGAGTATTGTATAACTTAGAGCACATCAGTCCTTTTTCCTATAAAATAATGGTGCCCATTCTCATTATTCACCGTTGCACATCTTAAAACTTTGAGTTGCTTCAAAATATACAAAAACAAAAAGACATGAATAGAATAATTTATGAGTGAATTTAATTTTGTGGGTTTTAAATACTTGCTGTTTGATTCGATTTTTTTATTTCCATATATAGATGCTTTGGGGAAATTCAAAGATAAAGATGGAAAGTTCAAACAAGAAGTTGAAAAGGACATTAAAGGGCTTATGAGTCTCTTTGAAGTTTCACAGCTTAACACTCAAGGTGATTATATCCTTGATGAAGCTGTTGAATTTAGTGGCCAACTTCTAAAGGCCTCAATGAAGAATATTCAACACTTTGAGGCTACGATAATTGAAAACACACTTTGTTGTCCACATCACAAAAGCTTGCCAAGACTTATGGCCAAGAACTTCCTTCCCAACTTCAAAACTTCCTTAAAGTTTTTTCATGGCGTAATGATATCAACAACGCCTGGATAAACGAGCTCGAAAATCTAGCTCTAATCGACATTAACATGGGGCGAATATCACATGAAATTGAAACAACACAAGTTTCAAGGTATGTTTTCTAAGAGGTCTATTTTTTCAATTCCATATATATATATATATATATATAAATATACAAAGATTCTTAAAATGAGAATGGTGAGAAGGATTTTTTGTACATATTTTTTAAACTTGATGTGCAACATTATTATTGTGAGCATTTTTTTGAACTGAATGTGCATCTTATATTTCAAGAGCATAGCATTACAACTCAAAAAGTGAAATATAGATATCCAATTTTTAAAATATGCACATCCATTTTCAAAAATATGCACATCAATCCTTCTCACCCTTCTCATCAGATCACAACTCTCTCTCTATGTATCTTCTTTCCATTCCCAAATAAATACATATATGCAACACACACACCGGGGATCGGCGAGAGTGAAGAACATCCACATACGAGAAAGAAAGACGATGAAGAACCAATCCGAACTTGGACTCGGTGAAATTGAATTCTCCGTGAGTACCAACGGCTAGACGGTAGGACCCCATGCACCGGGAATCCTCCCTTTTTAAGAGTCATGAGTCCTCAATCGTTTTCACAGAAAATCAAGTAAAATGGGTACATCGAAAGGGATATGCGTGTTTCATAAATGGCATTTTCGTAAATACAGACAACTTTAATGCTAAAACACGTGTACCCCTCTTATCGTAACATGTACCCCTGTAAACCTTATATGTACCCCTTTTGCAAGTTTTTATGATTTCAGTAAATTCGTGATTTCTAGTGGATCCTGACTCTCTCTGTCCCTCTATATATACAGGATATTGTACAATAAGTAATTACAATTTGATGAGTATGCTATATGGTAAAGTGATATTATTTCCTACTGTCTAAGATTATTCATGCAACTAATAACTTTGAATAAAAGGTCTAAATAATGATAAAATTATAGAACATTCTTGTTAGTTTACAAGACATTACTCAAGAATAGGGTGAATTAAGTGATGGAATTTCTCTCGAAAAATCGAATTTCATAAGTTTAGCATTGTGTTAAATAGTATGCCACTAGACAATTTCTTCCTTTGAAACAGCTTATCTTCAGATATTCACTAATTAATCCAAAGTGATATTATGAAAAGCTTTATAGTTTTATTCATTTAAAATTTGAACTCTTATCCAAATATAAATATAAGCTTTATCCTTTCTCTTTCCTTTTACTTCAAAAATAATTTTTTTGGTTGGAAGGAGCAATATATTAAAACTACGTTAAAAGTTCATTTTTCGTAAATTTTCTTTAGTATTATTAATTAACGTTCTATGTGGATACGATACCCTATTATTTATCACTAGCTACTAATCTCTTACATTTGCAAGAATAGGGATTTATCACTTGTTAAAAGTTGCTATTAGGTTACCATTACCCTCACATGTATATCCTAAAACTTTTAATTATGGGAGCATACGTTGCACCATGTATGATATATAAAATTTATATTTTATTAAACAAAAAATTAAGTAAAAGACAAAGATAGAGTTTTTTTTTAAATAAACTACCAAAGATAATCGTCATACATAAAAAGATAGAGTTTATAATTTATATATATTTTTAATAGAGATAAAGGTCGACTTTAGTTGTAAATAAAGTACTAAAGATAATATTCATACATAACAAAGATACTATTTATTTGTAAGCAGAGTACTAAAGATAATCATCTTACATAAATTAGCGATAATTTTTGTTTCATCATTCGAGATATTATGATGTTTACACCGTTGAAATCACTTCGAAAAATATTTCAAAATAAGATTCATGTTATATAATTACATTTTATAAAAATGTTATAGGCTCTAATCCTTACAACTACATAGGTTTGCTCAGGGATAAATATAAACTTTAGATAAAAAGGTAGGCACAAACAATGTTTAATCAATATACATAATTAGTTTTTAAGATAAAAAGAATGATAATCTTTTTTAATATAACTATAAAATAAAGTTAATTATCATACATTAAACAAGTTGAGGATCAATGATGCCGTTAATAAGCCTTGTCAAAAACTAATAATATTAGGATTTTATATAAAAACGGATGTTTGAAAATACAATGATACTCATGAATGCTATGATTTAATTTTCATATATACTGATTATTATCATAATTATTTTTCATTCTTTTAGTCCGTTCATTGCACGGGTCTTTAATCCTAGTAAAACTTATATGTAGTTCTTATAGATGTATGGGAAACAAAAAAATCCCCTTTGTCTGTAATTAATTATTACACAATTCTAATCATATATATATAAAGGATAGTCCGACTACCTCTCCAAACAAGGCCATCTTACACTCAAGAATTCCGGGGATTTTGATGTCCATACGGTTAAAAATTTGTAACATTTTTCTCTTTTAGATAGCTTAGGTTTCACGTACCCTTGATAGTAATGGTTTTTCTTGTATCTTATATATACATACAGTCTTCTTAAATGAGCTTTCTCGCCACATTCCCAACTCATTGACTTATCCTTCCACTACTCTTGCCCTTAGCTTACCATGCTTAGCTCTCGTTTATTATGTGCTCCCTCTACTCTCAGAAATGTATGCTCCCCTAGATGACTCCCCACAATCCTTCCTTCGAGTACTCTCACTCAAAACAACATCCTTAACATCATCCAATTTTAATTCCTCCTTCCCCGAGGAATTGCTAATAGCAACAACAACATTCTCCAACTCATTAAGTAATGAAGAGTTGAAGACAAAAAAATCAAATATTTTACCCCATCCTCAAAGGTAATATTCAGAGAAGCCAACTGAGTAATAATCATATTAAACTCATTAAAAAATTCAGCATCACAACTATCATCAGCCATCTCAAGATCCAATAAACGACGCATTAGATATACCTTATTCGTTAAAGATGGCTTCTCTTACATATCTGACAAAGTTCTGATCAACTCCACCGCCGTATTCACATCTTTGACATTAAAAGCCACGTTTTTTGCTAATCGCAAACGAACAACACCTAGTGCCTTCCGATCTAACTTTTTCAATCTTCCTCTTCATTGCTTCAGGCTTCTTATCTGCAAGAGGTGGAACAGATCTTTATGGTATTGATAATTCTAATTTTCCATCTTCTTGAAACCAAAATCATTCCCATCAAATAATCTTTCGATCCTCACATTCCCGTCATCCATTATACTTATTAAACACAATCTAGCCGCCCCCCGCAACCTAAGCTCTTGATACCACTTGTAAGGATCTAACATGTACTCACTTTCGACGATAAAAAATTGTGCAAGTGAGAGTATAATATGCAGAAAACAATAACATGAAATAATAAGAATAATTCCTAAATAACACTCAAAAAATCAACAAGAAACCCGAGATCCGAGCAAGAAACACTTGCTTTGCCTAGGACTTTACAATAGTATATATAAGATGATTGGAATAGCTCTCTTCTCTAATGCGTTTCGCATAATGATAATAAAATGGCTATACATACATTTATAGAGGAGAAGAGAAAAAACCTAAACGAAAACGAATAAACGATGCGGAACAGCAAAATCTAACTGGGTCCAACCTAAATCCCATCGGGTCAAGGCAAACCCAACCGGGGCTATTTGGCGTTCCATCAACCCGATCGGGCACATATTCGGTCGACTGAAGCTTTTCGCTTCCTTTCTTCTCTGTTTTTCTTCTTCTTTCTTACTCTATCTCCACACGCTATACCAAATATAATCTTAGACACGCCTGTTTTTTCAAAAGTGGAGAGCCAAGAGACACTTTTAAGAATGAACGGACTGGTAATTTATTATGTTCGGATTGTTTAGGCAAATAAAACTATGGACTTTAAGCTTTCATGCTTGTGTTCACTGAAATAACTGAATAATTGTCTGTTTCTAATCTTTTAGGTGGTGGATAAATCTGCAATTGGCCGATGAATTGAAGGTTGCAAGAAATACACCACTCAAATGGCATATGTGGTCCTTGGCTTTACTCCCAGGTCCAACTATGGCACAACAAAGGATAGAACTCACAAAACCTATCTCTTCAATTTATATCATGGATGATATATTTGATGTTTGTGCTACACTTGAGGAGTTCACTCTCTTCACAGAAGCTATTAATAGATGGGAGTATGAAGATATTGAAGGATTGCCGAATTATATGAAAATGGTTATTAAGACACTTCATGACATTACGAACGAGATGAGCCACATGATTTACATGAAGCATGGATAAAACCCAAACTATTGTTTGAAAAAGGCGGTATGCCACTGCCTACATTGTACTTTCTCTATTTCTTTTGATCTCACGCAAAAAAAGAACGTATGGTAAATGAGTTTCCGAGTATATAGCTGATCAGCTAGCTTTTTCGTCAAAAATGATAAGTTGATTTTACTAACTTTGTAGATTGAAGTTTGTTATCATTTTGCACTAGAAAGAAACCTATTTTATTTCTGATTTTACAAAACACTTTAATAAACAACCAAAAATCAAACAACTAGTGGAACAAGTCAATATAACAATCGGTCAAATTAGGCAATATAAACAGTCAATAGCCAATTACCAAATACTCCTAATCGATAAACTATGTTGTATAATTGATGCAGTGGGCAGTTTTATGCAATGCATTCCTTGTAGACGCCAGATGGGTTGCTTCTGGAGAGTTGCCTACGACGAAAGATTATCTAAGGAATGGAATAATTAGTTCTGGAGTGGATGTTCTCTTTGTGTATGTCTTCTCTCTCTTGGGTGAAGAAATAAATCCAAGGACCATTGATCTCTTCAACAACTTCCCGGAAATTGTATCTTCAACAGCTACAATCTTTCGACTTTGGAATGATATTGGTAATGCTAAGGTATGTAACAAAAACTTAGACTTAATACCAATTTACCATAGTTTTTTTTATTTAATTATTACTGAGTAGTCAACCCAACATCGAGCCTGTATTGTATTAAAAAGGAAAGTTTTAAAGAATAAATGTAGTATTAGGGGGTGCTTTTTCAAAATGATCCCAAGTTAAAGATAGTCAGAAGATCTTTTACCATTTTTTTTCCTTCCTATCCTCGTTACATGACTTACATCCCCTAACCTAGCCAACTACAACTGAACACGTATTATAATTTGACTTCCTAGATTACCCTTTTTCATATAAGTCGGTCATTCATTATAAGAAAGACCGGCAATTGTTATTGAGCTTAAAAGGCTCCTTAAAATTGACTCTCAAAATTAGTTTGAAGTTATTACATCAACATACAAAACATAAAGAATAGTTGAAAATATTATGAAAAGACCATTAATAGTAAGAAAAGTTGTCAAATTAAGCCTATTATAATCACTTTTTTGCGAAGTGCAGCCACATATTTGAATTTTTGTCAAAAAAAGCCACTTATGATATTCTAACTTGTGAAATTAGGCCATGTTAATAAAATCGGGCCAAAAAACTTTGACTCCGACGTTGACCATTCATTTTCCTAAAGAAACCCCTTTATTCTCATAATTAACATATCTGAAATCGTCATCTTTCTCGATGCCTTTAAACCAAACTTCCCGGCCCCCATCTTCCCCGCTTTTTTCCCCTTTTCCCCCCATTTTTAAACTTAATCACCTTATCTTCCCCTAATTAAACCCTCTCAAACAATTGAGGCCTCCATCTTACTCAAACACTTATCTGCAGATTTCCCAGTCATTGAAGCTTAATCTCAATTCCCTTCTTCTCTACTGTACTTAAGATGATGGAAAACCTTGATTATTATTAAATATGTCATTTATAGCCAGGTACAACAGCTATACAAGTAGAGTTACAGAGGAAAGGCAAAGAATATACGTCAATTGAGTGAAAGTTAATCTCATAGAACTCTAATCAGTCTTCCTTCTTGTTGGGTGTTGATAGATCTTGTTAGAGTTGAGGAAATCCGGTGGAGATGTTGGTTTATGGATGAATTTGTCAAGCTCTAAGAGGCAAAATCAAGCGATTCACCTTGCAATTCAACCATGAAAATTAGGACAAACATGACCAAATTGAGTGAAGTAAAAGGGCACAACAGAGAGAAGAGTGGAGAGAAAATTAGAGCTCACTTACCTTAATGGTGTTATTCTTCAAAGATTTCTAGGTTTCCTCTCTAACTGATAGTAAAAATGGAGGAAATATGGGGAGAAGAGATTCAAGAAGAAGAGATTTAGGAAGGTGAGGTTTATTTGGGAGAATAAAGTGGTTTTAAGTGGGGTGTAATTGGGACAAACATGAAAAAAGTGGAAAAAAAACTGTTTTAGAGGAAAATCCAAGGTCATGCCTAACTTCACAAGTCAGAGTATCATAAGTGGTCTTTTTTGACAAAAATTCTAAAATTTGGCTGCACTTCACAAAAAAGAGATTATAATAGGTTTAATCTGACAAATTGTTCTTAACAGTAAAAAGTATTGTGGTGATAGTTCCGAAAATGAATATATAGATCTTTACTATACAAAAAAGGTCAGTTGTTAATGATTTATAGTACCTAATTTTGTAGGATGCAAATCAAGATGGGCATGATGGGTCATTCATAGCTTACTACATGAAGGAGCACCAAGGCAGCTCAGAAGGTGCACAAGAACATGCTATGCGGATAATTTCAGCTTGGAAATGCCTGAATAAGGAGTGCTTACCTAACTCGCCATTTTCAGCAGATTTCAGAGAAGCTTGCCTAAATATGGCTCGGATGATTCCTATAATGTATAACAATGACGACATTCATCGACTTCTGATCACTAAAAACACGAGAACATTGCCTAGCTCATTGTTCAGAGAAGAAATTTAAAACAAATCTTAGTGTACTTTTCGGACTTGATGTACCAATGTAATAATTTTTTTATCATATCATATAAACAACATATTTAAAGAAATCTTTACAAAAAACATACTTCCTCCGTTTTTTTATACTTGTATTATTGAGCATGTGCACAAGAATCAAAAAGAGAGGAGAGAGATAGATAGAGGACAAAAGGGAACCCATGTGAGGTAGAGAGGATGAATTACGCTAAAAGGAATCGATGTAAGTAATTTGCAACTTCCAAAAATGGAAAATGATGCAAGTAAAAAAAGAAAAGGAATTCTTTGAAGTAAAATTTACAAGGTAATACCTAGGCATGGCACTTGCCATTCTTATATTATTTTAAGTCATTTGTCTTGCCCGCTAAGATGTTAACCAATTGTCGGCACCTTTTTCATGTTTTCAGATGTTTTCATGTTGGCTTATTGGGGTTAAAATGTAAACCCCCCATGCACCCTCTAGCTCCGCCACTGTATATAGATGTGAACCAATTAACGCTACCTTTGTCATATTTTCAAAATTTTAATACAAGAAAAGTTATCAAGACAAAAAATCATATATAGAGTTTAGGATAATATAAAAAAAAAATTGATTTACAATCAAATACTATTTTAAACTATACTAATCCCATGTGACGACCAATTTGGCTAATATTTTGCATCAATAATGAAGATCAATATATTCACCAAATTTTTAAAAAAAAACTCAAACACTCTCTACAACAACCCCCCTAACCCTAACCCTAGGAACTCGTCGACGATCTGGCGTCGCTCTAGGCTTCTGGCAGGTTTGCCGGCGAGTCCCTACACTTCTTCCTTGTTCATTTATCTTTTTCGTCGCTGTAAGAAAATAATAATCCCTTAGGTTTCATTAAACAATAAACTGACAGTATATACAACCTAATTATGGGCTTAATATTAACACTAAAGCTAGCCCAAAATATATACTACAAAGCCTAAGTATATATACATAATATTAATCCCAATACCCCCCCCCTCAAGTTGGAGCATGAAGATCACAAATGCCCAACTTGTGGAGAAGGTACTCAAACTGTTGTTTGCCTAATGCCTTAGTAAAAATATCCGCCAGTTGCTCGTGAGTAGGAACATAAGACGGATGGATTGTACCATCCAAGACAACATCACGCAGGAAATGACAGTCAACCTCTATATGCTTCGTTCGTTCATGAAAAACAGGATTTTGAGCAAGATAAAGAGCAGATTGACTATCACAATACAAGTTCATAGCACGGTGATGTTGAACACCAAGACTGCGAAGAAGCCCCTTTAGCCATTTAAGTTCACAAGTCAAAGCCGCCATAGAACGATACTCAGCCTCTGCTGAAGAGCGCGAGACAGTCCCTTGCTTTTTGGTTTTCCAAGAAATAGGAGATTGACCAAGGAAAACAAACCAACCAGAAAAAGAGCAATGAGTAAGAGGAGAACTAGCCCAATCAGAGTCACACCATCCGGACCAATGAAGGTCACAATCAGCATGAAGA
This sequence comes from Patellifolia procumbens, assembly GCA_947645195.1. Classification (NCBI taxonomy): domain Eukaryota; kingdom Viridiplantae; phylum Streptophyta; class Magnoliopsida; order Caryophyllales; family Amaranthaceae; genus Patellifolia; species Patellifolia procumbens. The sequence goes on along the minus strand of CANSGD010001388.1, from coordinate 405,729 downwards.
AGAACACCTTGACCAGGACTGTGTTTCAAGTAGCGGACGACGCGAAGTGCAGCATCCCAATGATCACAACGAGGAGCATGTAAAAATTGTGACAAGATATGCACGGCATAGCCAAATCTGGCCGGGTGAAAGACAAGTAAATAAGGCGGCCAACCAAACGTTGATAACGTTCCACATTCTGGAACAAAGCGCTCGTATATTTCCCGAGGTGATGATTTTGCTCCATCGGAAAGGAAACAGGTTTAGCACCAAGAAGACCTGCCTCAGAAATGATGTCAAGAGTATATTTGCGTTGGCAAAGAAAAATACCCTCTGAGCTACGAGCAACCTCAATACCCATAAAATACTTGAGGACCCCGAGATCTTTCATATGAAAACAAGAGCACAAATATTTCTTGAATACAAGAGCATCGGAATCATTTCCAGACACAATCAGATCATCGACATAAACAAGCACGTTAATCTGAACCTTACCCTGATGGAGAGTGAACAGAGAGTAATCAGAGTAGGATTGTTGAAAGCCATACAACTTCAATGAATGAGCAAGTTTTGCGAACCAACACCGAGGAGCTTGTTTCAACCCATATCAGGACTTCTTCAGGCGGCACACTCGGTTGGAAGTAGTGCCACTAAATCCCGAAGGTAACTTCATGTACACCTCTTCTGAGAGATCCCCGTGCAAGAAGGCATTATGCACGTCCATCTGATGAAGCTCCTAATTCTTTGCGGCGGCAACAGCTAGAAAAGCATGAACAGTAGTCATCTTGGCAACAGGAGCAAAAGTGTCAGTGTAATCAATACCAGCCACCTAATGATTACCAAAAACAACAAGACGAGCTTTGAGTCGCTCCAGAGTCCCATCATAATTATACTTGACCTTGTAGACCCAACGACAACCAAGGGCACGCTTTCCAGGGGGTAGGTCCTCCATGATCCAAGTCCCATTATCTTCCAGAGCTTTTATTTCTTTTTGCATGGCATCCCGCCATCCCGGGTCTTTCATAGCCTCCTTAAAGGAATGAGGTTCAATACCTGCAGAGATAGCTGCAAGAAAATTTCTATGTCCCATAGAAAAACGGTCACAATTCACGAAATGTGATATAGGATATGGAATACATGAGGAGTGATGTGGAGCAGATGAACGAGGAGAAGGAGATGGACTTAACTTTCGCATAGTGTTTGTAACAAAAAATTTCAACAACACAGAACGAAACTTGGGTCGCTTGCCGCGACCTAACTCAGGAACCTCAGTGGTAACCTCCTCAGAAGACACAACGGTATCAATCACAGGGGCTTCCAACCCAACACGAGTCTCACTATTAATACCTGCATTCGTAGTGCCCACCTCCAAAGGGACCACATCATCACTCCTTAAGGATCCAATATCAATGGCAGACGACAAAGGAGCGTCAACTGCATCATACACCTCATAAGTAAAGTCATCGTCTCCAGCAACAAAAGTGGGGGAAAGAGCACTTCTAACAACATCACTTTCGGCTAAAGGTTCCGCAAAAGGAAATTCATTCTCATGAAACTTAACATCCCTAGAGACAAAATATTCCCTTGTATCAAGATCAAATAATTTCCAACCCTTCTTATCAATAGGATAACCAACAAAAGCGCAACGTCGACTACGACTAGCAAACTTATTCCCTTTACTTTTTGGTTGTTAGCAAAGCATAATGAGCCGAACACACGCAAATGATCAAAAGGGGGAGGGGTACCAAATAGAATCTCATAAGGAGTTTTAAAGCCAAGTAAAGCAGAAGGAGTACGGTTGATCAAATATCCAGCACCTAAAATACTCACCCCAAAAAGAGAGAGGTAAACAACCCTGAAAACGTAAAGCACGGGCCACATTTAAAATGTGACGATGCTTACGCTCCACTCGTCCATTTTGCTGAGGAGTGCCTACACAAGAACTCTGAAACAGGATACCATTCTCCAAAAAATAGGGCTTCATGCAATTAAATTCAGTACCATTATCACTTCTGACAATCTTGATTTTAGCACTAAATTGGCGTTCAATCATTGCAATAAAAGACAAAAATATTCCACGAACTTCAGTTTTATCGATCAACAAAAATACCAAAACAGCTCTAGAGAAATCGTCTACTAAAGTCAAAAAATAACGTGCGCCACACGAAGAGGGAGTATGGTAAGGTCCCCAAAGATCACAATGTACCAATTCAAAACAGCAAGTAGCTTTACTATAGCTAACAGGGAAAGTGTCTCTAGTTTGTTTGGCCTTAGGGCAAATAGTACATGCCTTATTGAAAACAAAACTCGATTTGCTAACAAAAGGAAGGGCGTGAACTACTCGTGCAGAAGGATGTCCCAGACGGTTGTGCCACAACTCCAATGAACTCGAACTATCAACATCCATAGTTGCAATCTTCGGAACACCGCAAAAATAGTAAAGCCCATCCCGTTGTTCACCTACTCCAATCAACGTCCTCGAGTTGCGGTCCTGCAAATGCACAAAATTTTAGCGAATTGTACAACACAATTTAAATCATCAACAAGATGGGAGATAGAAATCAAATTGCAATTTAATTGGGGTACATAAAAACGTTGGTTAAAACCAAACCACGACCCAAAATTGCATCACCACACTTCGAAGCAAAAGTGGTATTACCATCAGGAAGACCCATCGGGCATTTTGGCATATCAATCACATTAGATAGCACACTTATATCACCGGTTACGTGATGGGAACAACCCGAATCAAGAAGCCATGGATGTAACAAGCACTCACCAACCATACGTTCATCTGTTGTAGACTTTACCGTAGAGGTGCCAAGAATGGAGAGAAGATGCTGCCACTGCTCAGCGTTCATTAGAGGGGACGAAGTCGATGTCGAGGCAACATTCGCAAAAGCAGCAGCCACTGGTTTGTTGTCCACAGCAGCCACAGACGGCACACGTCTGCTGGGCAGACCTGTCGGCGCGCCACCCACAGCAGCAGGCCCGCGGATTCTGCCTGACCCACGGCGGTTGTGCGTCTCCCACCACTCGGGATAACCGTGCTTGGCGAAGCAATTAGCAACCTCATGACCCCCCTTGTTACAATAAGAACATAAATTGTCGATTTTGGAACTAAAATCAGAACGCGGCTTACCCCGTGATTGAACGGAAAAAGCCATTACTTTCGAAGGTTCTGGAACATGGCGCAAAGAAGAGCGAAGAGTTCTTCTTGCAATAAGGTTTGGTAAGCCCTATCAAGCGTTGGAAGAGGTTCTTGAGCCAACAAATTTGAACGTACATGGCCATATAGTTCTGGGTTAATGCCAAAGAGGAAATCATGGAGTCTATCTTCATCAAGTCTCTGTTGAAACATCTCGCCAATACCACAAGTGCAACTCCCGCAAGTACATGTCGGAATAGGGTAATAGGTAGCCAATTCGTCCCATAAAGGTTGAAGAAGACCAAAATACTCAGCCACGGACATGGTTTGGGACTGTTTACAAGCAACAAGAGAAGCCTTTATGTGTTGCTTCTGAGGTCCGTTGCCGACATTAAATCTCGCACGCAAACATCCCATAAGGGTTTCACCTCATCAAAGAACGGAATGGTTTTACGGAGAGAAGGATCAATGGTATGGAGAATCCATTGAACAAGAGGGGATTGCACACAATACCAATCTTCAAGCTTTACGGTGTCTTTCGGTTTATCAATGGTGCCTTTAATGAAACCAAATTTCCGGCGAGACTTAAGAGAGAGGCGCATCGATCTCGACCATTCTTCATAGTTGTCTCCTTTTCGTGGTAATAATATTGCCCGGATTATCTTGCGTCCCAAGATAGAACGGGGAGGTACGTATGATCCATTTTCGTGGTCTTATCACCGCCGGCCATGGTAGTGTACCAAGGTCAAGAAGCGACAAGGGCTATGGCAGTCCGCCAGGTTGAAGAAGAAGCCCTAGCGTTTTTCTATTCTGTAGCCTGATACCATGTAAGGAAATAATAATCCCTTAGGTTTCATTAAACAATAAACTGACATTATATACAACCTAATTATGGGCTTAATATTAACACTAAAGCTAGCCCAAAATATATACTACAAAGCCTAAGTATATATTCATAATAATAATCCCAATATTCGCTCTTCTCTTCGTCCTCTCTCTTATCGATTTTGGGCTTTCTACGATTGGCTAATGCTAAGTGTTTCCATCTAGGGCGGCTGCGAGGTCACGTTTCCGTTGCTTCGAGACTGATGGACTCTGTGTTGGATAATGCTCCAAAAATAGTTCCTAATAAGTAGCATTAGTGGCTAGTAGTAAGTTAGTGGGTAATTTATTTTATAATTAAAATGTGATTAGTGGCTAGTAGTTATGGAGGATATGGTATGGGACATGTTCTCCATCACTTAGATATGTGTCTATCTTTTACGTTAGTTGCTATATATTGTAAGCCTATAAAAGGCACTTATAATATTGAGATTAATTGAGCAAGTTTAACGCAAAACTTCTCCATATTTTATTTACTCTCCTCTCTACTCTAAAACTAACATGGTATCAGAGCTTCAGGTTAGATCCTTGGAGGCCGAAAATGAGAGAGAGAGAGAGAGGAGGAAGTAAGCCATTGCAGGCCATCTTCTGTTTATGAGTGAAAAAAATGTAGGGCAACCACCATGGCAAGAGTGGTTGAAAAGAAAATATTTGTGATTATATGCAAAGTGGTGAAGAGAAGTGTTTCACAAAGACGTGGTGAAGAGAAGTGCTTCACAAGATCATGCGGAGAGAAGTGCTCCGAAAAATAGGGCGTTGATGTAATGTGCATCAACAAATTGAGATTTTGACAGAGTAGGTTCGACATGGCGCAATGTGGAATGTTGCAAATGACTCATAACACTTTTGGAGCAAGGGGGTGTGTTGGATAATGCTCCAAAAGTAGTTCCTAATAAGTAGCATTAGTGGCTAGTAGTAAGTTAGTGGGTAATTTATTTTATAATTAAAATGTGATTAATGGCTAGTAGTTATGGAGGATATGGTATGGGACATGTTCTCCACCACTTAGATATGTGTCTATCTTTTACGTTAGTTGCTATATATTGTAAGCCTATAAAAGACACTTATTATATTGAGATTAATTGAGCAAGTTTAACGCAAAACTTCTCCATATTTTATTTACTCTCCTCTCTACTCTAAAACTAACATGGTATCAGAGCTTCAGGTTAGATCCTTGGAGGCCGAAAATGTGAGAGAGAGAGAGAGAAGGAAGTAAGCCATTGCAGGCCATCTTCTGTTTATGAGTGAATAAAATGTAGGGCAACCACCATGGCAAGAGTGGTTGAAAAGAAAATGTTTGTGATTATATGCAAAGTGGTGAAGAGAAGTGTTTCACAAAGACGTGGTGAAGAGAAGTGCTTCACAAGATCATGCGGAGAGAAGTGCTCCGAAAAATAGGGCGTTGATGTAATGTGCATCAACAAATTGAGATTTTGACATAGTAGGTTCGACATGGCGCAATGTGGAATGTTGCAAATGACTCATAACACTTTTGGAGTAAGGGGGTGTGTTGGATAATGCTCCAAAAGTAGTTCCTAATAAGTAGCATTAGTGGCTAGTAGTAAGTTAGTGGGTAATTTATTTTATAATTAAAATGTGATTAGTGGCTAGTAGTTATGGAGGATATGGTATGGGACATGTTCTCCACCACTTAAATATGTGTCTATCTTTTACGTTAGTTGCTATATATTGTAAGCCTATAAATGGCACTTATTATATTGAGATTAATTGAGCAAGTTTAACGCAAAACTTCTCCATATTTTATTTACTCTCCTCTCTACTCTAAAACTAACACTCTGTTTACTGGTCTGATTGGTTTTTCGCCTGTTCAGGCCTTTTTGATGGTCTATTAGGGTCTCGTCTGCCTTTCTCTTTTTCCCTTCTCTTTTCTATATTTTTGTTTGTTTGGTGTTTGGTCTTACTGCTTTATCATTGCCTACCATCACCGTTTGTAGCTGGATTTCATTGTTTGTGTTAAATTAAGTTCCTTCACCTTTTAGTTTTAGCATGCTTTTCGGTTTTGGAAGAGGAGTTTTTTCCTTTATTTGCTTGATAGTTTGCGAGTTTATCTTTTATTGTCCCTTTTGTTGGAGTTTCTTTTTTCGTATTTTGTCTTTGTTTGGTTGTCCTTATTAGTTTTCATGTTTGGTCTTGATTTCTATTTCTTCTTTTTAGTGTTGCTAGCATAGTAATGGCTTATGCAGCTGTGGATTCGTACTATTGGGACCTACGTTTTCACACATTGGGAATGGATCTTGTGCTTATGATGATATTGGGGAGTATTGATACATCTCCTCTTCATCTGCTACTAGGTTGGGCACATTAGTTGAAGGACATTGATAACTACTATTTCAGGAATCAAGATATCAAGTCGGCAAGCTTGGTTTATAAACTTAAATCGCTTTGGACTGTATAATATTTGATGTCTCTGATAAAGACTCACAAGACTCTGATCTCTCTAACCTTGCGCGTAGTTTCTTTGCCAACCTTTTCGTATTTGAGTTGAAGCTTCAGAACTACAGAAAGGTCATCACTTTGTGTTCTACCATCTTGATCATGGAGGAACATTAAGAGCCTCTATAGACGAGGAAAACATATGCTAGGATCGGTAATGTTTATGCGGCTACGGTAAACCTTAAAAACGCGTTAGCATTAGCTCCTCTTGACAAACCTCTCAAATCCGAATTGGTTACCCTTCATGAAACTTCAGGAAGATGTGTTGAGCAAGCGAGTTCCACCAATGGCGTTCGTAATAATGAATTGACCAAACCTCTCATCTCTTTGACTAAAGAGAGTTAACCTATAGGGCCTTTTGATCCTTCTCATCCACCAAACAACAAGCTTACCCGTCCACAAGGAAAACAACCTCCTAAAGACGAGTTCAAGATAGGTAAGAATTGGAAAGGAAAAAGGCCTATTTACCCGTCCCTTCACTGTCGACCTATACCATAGAGGGGACGGAGGACATGGTTAATTGCTTCAAAAGCAAGGGAGGATGTTATTCAGATGCTAATGACTGCATCACGGGGTAGCATGTGATGGGAGAATTCGGAAAAGTTTTAGGAACTTCAGGCAATTTCCTAGTAACAAGGACTTAGTAGCGTCTTTGGACCTCTCCACTGTCACATACAATAACACATTACAAAGGGGAAACACGTTACGATTTTCAGACCTACCGATGATTCATGTAAGATTGTGCACATGGCGCCCAAGACTGATGATCTTCTAGAACAATAATCGTTTCAACCACCTAATACCACCTATCCTGACTACCCTTAGGATTTGGAGCAGGAATTGGTTGTTCCATCGCCAATTGTGACAACAGCCAATTTGCAAGCTAATGAGAATCATGATTGATGTGATGTAATATGCAATACCGTAAGTGCATGGTGTCTGTTGTTAGCAGAGCCTTGCAAGTACAGGTCAAATCCACTTGGAGATAGGATCTCGCATTTAATGTTCAAGTAAACAGTTACTTCACACAAAATCAAGGACAAAACATCTGAACTGCTACGAAACTAAAGAAAGCATAATTAAATCAAGGATTTATCAAATAATAAGAAGTTTAGGGCATTAGTTCGGTCCACCGTCCTTATACTAATCAGAGGTGTTCAAATGACTAATAATACCTAGGTTTAGAGTCGAGCATTGAAGCCGGTGTTAAGCCTATTATGGGGTCATAATGCTCATAATTCAATATATGCCGTACAATCACTCACATAATCAAAATTAACAGTGTGTTCTAGGCCTCTAAAAATAAGTTTATGGGCGGGTCGAACTAATATTGCCAAACATATTTTATGAAATCGCGCAATAATATAAACCATAGAATAGGTATGAATCACACTATATTTCTCCAATCACTCAAGGTATAAACATAAACCACATAGACATTCAAATCATGTCAAGGTATAAACATGGCTTCCCTCCCTAAAACCCTAGAATTAAAATCTACTCACTCATGACTAAAGTAACAAATACAATAACTACAGAAAGATTCATACTTTGAAGCATCTAATAATAAAAGAGAGCAAATCCTTAAAAGCAATAAAGAACAATGGAAGAACAATTACCAGTGAAAGAAAAGGCAAGGACTTGAGTTAAACTTGAAATAATCTCCAAAGTATGTAAATTAGATATAGAGAGTAAACTAAGAGTTTAATAAAACTAAGATAAGCTAAAAGTGATGTTCAATCCAAAATTACATCTTATTTATAGACATAAGATTAAACCTTATTAAAAAAAGGATAAAACGCTCTCCCGAAAAACCGCCCTGTCAACCGCGCCAACACCGCCAAGTAGGGCGCCTTTGCTCCATCGGCCGAACATTGCCTTGTTGACCATGTGGACAAAACATAGATAATATGAAAAGGGGGGAAAAAGTTCTCTCGCGTCCAGTGGGATGATTTCACATCATGCCCGGTCGGGTAGACCACGGGCGCTGGGTCAACTTGCAAAGTCATATCTCTCAAACCAGAAGTTCGATTGGGGTGTGTGACCTATGATTGAAAATTCCTTGAAGTATAGTTTCCATTCCTAGTAGAGTTTGATGACTATCAGTTTTCTATCAAAAGTTATGACGAAAATAGTAAACAGATGTCAATTTTGGCACTTCTTTCACTAACTAATTGTTTCATTCTAACTCAAAATTATCACAAACGGATGCATTGTTATACTTGCATAAGCTACCTTCATCCTCAATGATTAATTGGCAAGATCTTTGATAATTATGATCAATTTGTTTCAAAATAACTTGAAAATCATCGAAGCGCGCAAACAAGGAGTAGTAGAGCACAACTTACGTAATTCATGTCATTATACATCTATATACTGTAAAAGGAGTTCTAAACGTAATCTACAAACCATATATAAATGTGACACATCAATTATCTTTCCGAAGCCAGGGACGTCGATATTACTAATGATGTGATTTACCTTCTCAATGGTATGAATCATAACCTTAGTCCTACTGAACCCTTTGTGTTTGAAAAAAACTTGAATTCATATGCATACTGTCACTAACCTTCGAGTCAACAAAGAAAACTAAGATATAACAAGTTATTTCACTTTGTCAGAGTAGGAATGGGTGACAAGAGATTGACGTCATGGGCTATGATCCCTCTCTTTAAAAGCAATGTAAGATTCAAAAGAGCTCGTTGTTGTTAAAGTAGCTTGTAATAGTTGTTTTATATATATGGTTCGGTTATGTAAAAAAATAAACATACTCACCAATTAAATTTTTTTGAGATAGCTTATAAAAGTAGAATTTTTTTGATATTTTTTTGTATCATTGGTAAATATATGATTATAACAAGATTCATTTATAATTCGGTATAAAATCAACATATTCATTAATATACATTTTTTTATAATAAAGCGAGGAATGTGACTTTTTATTATATACTCCTCCGTCCCAAAAAGTTCTATACACTTGATCAGGCACGCAGTCTTAGATAATAAATTGTTGTTTGATTATCAGTCGTACTTTATTAACAAGGTAGATGTGATAGTATTATTTTATTTAGAAGAGAGATAAAGCGGGTCCCAAAATATTTGAGTGGATAGGGTTTATGTATAAAATATCGAGTGGAATGATAGGTGGGGTAGGTTTGGTAATTGAAATACTGTAGTGGTGAGTCCTATTAGTAAAGTTAGATATAATAAAAAACAATTAATGGGCCATGTCCAAAAATAGAAGTGTTTAGAGATTTCTAAGACGAATGAAAAAAGTGTATACAGCTTTATGGGGAGGGAGTACCTACTACTTATGCGTACGACGTGTGCAGAATCAATATCTTACACTATTAACATACAATTTGATTATAGAAGTGTGCAAAATGGGAAAAAAACATAAACATAAACATAAAAATTCATGGATTGTAAATAACTTTATTCTCGAGTGCATATAACAAAGGAAAAATATTCTACAATAATGCAACCTTTTGACGATTCGCAAATAATAATGCAACCTTTCGATTATTCAGGAATAATGCAACCTTTATACCTCATTAATTTTAAATGGGGTGAAACCGAATCTAACCTAAAGAAGAGGTTAAATGAGACACGTGTCATTTAGTAATTGGTTATCATAAACTATTTTTAAAAAAAATTAAAACAAAAAGATTAAAAAAAAACCAAAAAAAATCCCTCCCTCTTCACTGCTACTACCAGAGCCACCCACCCCTCCGCCCTTCCCCTAGCCACAACACCACCCATAACGGTGCCGCTGACGAACCACCCCTCACATACGACGCCGACGACAAGCCACCTCACTCAGACTCCACCGACGACAACCAAACACCTCCAATCACCCCCGCACCTCCCTCTGTCCACGCACAAAACCACCCACACATTGCCGACGACAAACCACCCCACCCAAACGCCGCCAACGACGAGCCAAACGCGGGGGTGGGGTTGATAGCAGCGGCCAGCGGTTGGGTTGAAGCAGCGGGGGGTGGGGGTGGGGGTGGGGGTGGGGGGTTGACAGTAGCGGGGGGTTGGGGCTGGGGGGTTGATAGTAGCGGGGGTTGGGGTGGGGGTGGGGGGAGTTTAATTTTTTTTTAAGTTTATATTAATATATTAATTAAAATTTAAAGTTTTAAATAAAAATTACCAATTGTTCAGGTAACCGGTCATTTGTCCTATTTGAAATAAATGGGTTATAAAGGTTGCATTATTCCAAAATAATCGAAAGGTTGCATTATTATTTGCGAATCGTCAAAAGGTTGCATTATTCTAGGCAATTTTTCCTATAACAAATACTAACTCCAAACGTGAATGCTTTTTACCAATCACTACCGGTCTCAAGGAGGAGAGTTGTTGGGGCGGCCGCCGCAAAACAAAGTCTCATATCATGCCATGAATCGACATGATGAAAATTGTTGGGGCATCCTCTTCACTTTGACGCCCTACACTTTAGAGGTCGGGTGTAGTGGTAAGTATGCAAGGGTGATAGGTTTTAGTCGTGTCACCTAATCAAAAATAAACCTACGGACCTCTAACTAGGTAGTCAGTGGAAGCAGGGTCGAATCCACAGGGAGACAGAGTTTCTAAATCAATATTCAACCAATTCAGCTACTCCAGATGAAATCAGGAAGGAATTAATTAAACTAAAGAATAGACTACGGAAGACTGAATAAATCGAGGATTAAACTATGGAATAAAAGTCTAGGGTATTAGGTCGGTCCACCATACTTATACCAATCAAATAGGGTCAACTACTATTAAAACCTAAGTCAAGAGTCGGGGGATTAGAGCCCATGTTAAGCTATGGTTAAGACTCAACGCTCATAGTTCAACATACGCCGCATGTTCACTAACGTAATCAGAACTACTGATGTGTCCTAGGCCTCTAGTCGTAAGACGGATCTGTGCAAACAACTATTAACCACAAGCAATCAATGAAATTGTACACTGACATTAATTACTCAATAAGAACAAACCACATCACAATCACCCTAATCAAGCCCTAGAAATTGATAGAAATCTAAATCACAATCATGGTATAAACATGGCTTTCCTATCCAACACCCTAGAAAGAGAACTACTCACTCATAATTGAATTGACAACAATAAGACTAATATGAAACCCTAACAATTGCATCATGAATAATTGAATAAATAAACTAAGCAATCAAAGTAATTAAAGAGATAAAGAGTAGAGTAGAGTACCAATTGACGGAAAGCAGGAACTTTTATTGAAATCGAATTAGGTTTGATCACCTCTAAATTAATCTAAAGTGTTTGAATTAAACTAATGACAATGAAGAATAAAACTAGTCTAAAACCTAATGAAAGATGAATAAAAGATCCATGAAAGATAATGAGGAAAAGGTATTTATAATACCCCTCAAGTTCACTAAAAATCGGAACAAAAAAGTGAAAAAGCGCGATAAAGAGCGCCAGACCCGATCGGGCCCGAGCACAGTACCCGATCGGGTCCACATACAAATTCTCCCAACTCTACTTCTGGGCTCTGGCAGCAGCAGTGCAGCAATAAGGCGAGAAAACGGCCCACCCGATCGGGTCGGGCGGTAGTCACCCGATCGGGTCTGGCGACAACTTGGGCCAGCGTGTTCCCCTCGCCTGTAGCACCGCAACGAGACCAAGCAGCACTCCACCCGATCAGGTCGGGCGGTAGCCACCCGATCGGGTCTGGGGACATGCTTCCTCGCCCGATTCGATCGGGCAAACATCGCCCGATCGGGTCCGCAACTTTTATACCCGATCATAAATACTTCGCCCGATCGGGCTATTTCTGCCCGATCAGTGCACGGAAAACTCCTTTTGACTCCTTTGCTCTCTAATCTTCACGTTTAGGGGTCTTGGGACCTCCTAAACTATCCATAAAGCTCGCGAGCCATCCTACGTGCCTTGTAACATCTCGTAAAGCCGTGGTTGCTTCCAAATGATTCGGGAATAGGGAGAAAACTCCCTAAAACCTGCAATTCAACACTAAAACACAAAACCACAACTATATACGATAGTTAGCATAAAATAGCTCCCAAGAGCTCCAATGACGCACAAATTAGCTTGTAAATAAGGGAGAAAAGACTATATAAATACGTGATATCAAAGGGTTGTTAGGTCACCGCCCGTAAGCGGCGCCATCCCGACTCCTGAAGGTGGTGTCAAATATACAAGAGTTCTCATATCGGGGACAGGTGCTGGTAAAGAAGCTAGTTTAGGGTAGTGGTAAGGGTAATAGGATACGTTGTGAACCATGGAATATTGTCTCTTTAACGGGAAGATCGGCGTAGGTAGTGGAGGTTATGAGGATACCGGAGATTTACCTAATGTGCCTTCATTGGTGGATCAGTAAGAGAATTAGCGTCATGAGGTTCAAAGATTTGGTATTCCGGAAAGGATAAGGATAGGAAAGGAGTGGGTATCATCATTGATAAGGAATATATTGATGATATGTTGGAAGTTTTGAGGGACTCCATTATGAGTATTAGGTTAGTTATATGGGTTGAGGCTGTAAATATCATAAGATCTTATGTACCACAAGTAGGATTGCATGCATGTATTAAATAACAATTTTGGGTACACCGTTGAGCTGGAGATCGTATATCCCTGGAGGGGCTTGCCAAGAGTCAGTGTGTACAGCACGGGGCAAATTATTCGACTTTAAGGTAGTGATTTTTCTAACGCCACAACAATTAAATCGAGATATGCTTGTTCCAATTATAATTTAATCGTCATATTTCCAACAATAGATAGTGGTCTGATGTCGAATTGGTTTACCCTTCTTAATCTACTTTTGCCAGTTCTCAGTAGTCATGGATTGTCGGCTGCAATGATGTCTCTGCTTGTCAAATTGGTTCACCCTTAATGTTCATAGTCTCGTTTCAAAGTGACTTAATCTACTTAGCTTGCGTCCAGTTTTGTCATATGCATCTATTGACTAGAACCTTCATATTCCTTTTTCTATCAAGAAAATATTTCGTTATCATTATTTACTTTGATTTTCTCATCACTCTGCTCTGCTGGAACATTGAAAAATATAGTTTCAAGGGCCAATCTTAAGGTAGACTGGGAATGTCTAAAAATATGCATCAGACGGATTCCTAGATATGCCAACATTTTAATTTGAACCAATGAATCTAAATTATGTTTGTGTCCTTTTTATTAAAATAAATCTTGGAGAGAATTCATATGAACTTCCCACTCCAAAATCTTTATTTAATTCTAACATCATTTTTTGTGGCAGGCAAAGAATGTGCCCGAACACTCACCAACCCGACCATAAGTACCCTTCCCACTCACACTCTCATATGTTTAAGAAGGTTCAATGACGCTCATCCTAGTCAAGTCGACTCAATTAGCAGAAATACTCTTTAACTTTGACAAACTAACTCGAAATCAATCAAATGAACAATGCAGACATAAGCTCAAGAGGACTTTATAGGGTTGTAATGGGGCTTAGGCGAGAGGTAGGGGATACTTTTGGGTAATGTGGTGGAAAAACCAAGAAGGGGGAGCATAAATCATTCAAACAAGGCCTAAGATGGCCTACACAACTCCCAACAATCACCATCAAACCATGTAAAGTAACCCAACTCTCATAAATCAATGAAAAGCGCATAACAAACCCAATTTTCTAGCAATGGAGCGAATATTCTTTTATGAACGTACGTGAATGAAAGAACTAGAATTCTTTTGAATTTTCATTTCATTTTTCTTTCATTTTTCTAAACTTCATTCACGCAACTCTAAACTTGCTTTCTTTCTCTTCTCTTTCTCACTCTCAAACCACAGCAAATACACTTTTAGATTCCTCAAAAACCAAACTAAACCAACAAACCAATCTCAAACTCAACCCATACAAAAGCTCCCCCAAGCTAGGCTTGGAATAATATCAAGTGAAGGCTTTTGGCTCATAATAGGGGTTTAAGTAACACGAAACAAGTCATTAGGCTCAGCGGGGCTAAGGAGGATAAAAGTATATCAAAAACTCACTCTGAAGCTCAAGAATAAGACAAAAGAACGCCTCTATCACAGCACATGCTACAAGTCATCTAAAATCAGACAAGTACGAAGTCAAAGTCAAGATCAATCCACTAAAGAGGAACTAACACACAAGAATAGACTGGATAATAAAATGAATCCAATAGGCTACAAAGAGGCCTCACAGTCTAACCAATTCAGGTATGCAACGCAAAGTGGTCTAATATAATCCAAACATGCTCGAAATCATAGCAATCAAACATCAAATCATAGCCTCAAGATCACAAATGCCCAGCTATCCAGAAAGCAAAGTCAAATCAATTTCAAATAGAGCACAGCAAGGGGCACAGGGAGGCAACTAAACCAGTCATGGGAACCATATTTTTTTTGATTTTTTCAGTATTTTTGAAAGCAGTAAATCTATCCTAGAAAGCAGTAAAAGAGATAGGGGATACAAACAGAACTCCTCCCCCAAGCTGAACTTGGCAGTGTCCTCAATGCCAAAAGGTGATAAGGACTATGCTAAGAGGAAAAACAATGTTAGTACCCTCACTCTCGCTCACAAAAAGGGAGCAAAATAAAAAGAAAAGGAAAAGGGAAAGAAAAGAAAATACGAGTTGCCTCTCGCACAGCGCTGGTTTATAAAGGTCCCGCACGACCATAATCCTCCCTCTCTCAAATAGGAGGGGCTTGGCAATGAGTGCCACCCTCATCAAACATCTTTCTCCTCCAAATGTTCTTGACAATGCCTCCAGACGGTGAGGCAAACTTAGGTGGAATTGGAAACTTCTCCACCCCTACTTCATCCAGAACCTCATCCCTGCAACAAGATTGTTCAAGCATAGGAGCCTTAACAGCATTGGTTAGTTTAAAAATCACTTTATCATCACCAACACTCAGAGTTAAAGACCCAGACTTGACATCAATGACAGCACCAGCAGTACACAAAAACGGCCTACCCAAGATAATAGGAATCTGGGCATCCTCATCCATATCTAATACCACAAAATCAACAGGGATATAGAATTTCCCAACCCTAACAGGAACATCCTCTAAAACACCTAGAGGGTATTTTATAGAACGATCCGCCATCTGTAAAGTGATTTGTGTGCATTTAAGGGCTCCCATGTTCAGTTTCTTATAAACAGACAATGGCATAACAGAGACAGAAGCACCTAAATCACACAAAGCCTTATCAATAAAAATAGGTCCAAGATGGCAGGGTATAGAAAAACTACCAGGATCTTTTAACTTTGGTGGGGTTTTATTTTGAATAAAAGCACTACACTCTTCAGTAAGAGCGACACGTTCTACCCCACCAAAGTCTCTTTTCTTAGTGATCATGTCTTTCAGAAATTTGGTATAAACAGGCACTTGGGTAATTAAATCTGTAAATGGAATCGTTACCTCAAGGTTCTTGACCATAGCCAAGAACTTACCAAATTGCTGATCGACCTTAGATTGTTGCATCCTGTGAGGAAAAGGTAGCCTTGGTGTAAAAGGCGTTTCAGAAACCTTCTCCTTTTTCTTCCTTGTCTGTTCAGCTTCTGCAGACAAATCGACTTCAGACGTCGAATTCTTTCTTTTTCCTTCCTCTACCACCCTCTTCTTCCCTGCAGTCGGGGTAACCTCATCAATAGGCACTGGAGGGGCATCATATGCAATGCCACTACGAAGAGTGATGGCATTCACATGTTCTCTCCGAACTGGTTGCCTTGGCAATTGTCCCTGCTGCCTCTGTGCATTAGATTCTGCCAACTGAGCAACTTGAGCCTCGAGAAGTTGGATGTGCTTCTCTTGGGCCCTCCTTGCTTCCTCCTGGGCCCTCCGTGTTTCCTCATTTGTCTTTTGCATAGACAATATCAGTTTCATCAGTTCAGAATTGCTAGGCTCTTGTGGGTTGTTGTTTTGTGGGGGTGGGGTGTGGAAATTTTGTGGAGTTTGGAAGTTATTGGGATGATGGAAGTTTTGTGGTGGTGGTCTTTGGAAATTTTGTGGGGTTTGATGGTATGAAGGTTTAGGGTAGTTTTGTGGAGGTGGAGGTTGATGGTTTTGTGGGTTTTGGTAGTTATGTGAAGGGGGGAAGGTTTGTGGTCTTTGTTGGAAGGCATTGGCCTGCTCCATCTGAAATTGACTGAACTGACAGTCATGCCCAAAGTGACCCTAAACACCACATACCTCGCAGTAAGATGAGGTAATGGGTGCTACTGCAGACATAGCATTGATACTCATGGGTGGAGGTGTCGGACTAGAAGACTTCATTAGCTGCTGAGTTAGTTGCGCCATCTGAGATGTAAGCAATGAAATAGCGTCAACTTCAAGTACCTTCTAAGTCAAACTCCTAGATGATGTATGGTCATTGGCTGCAAGATTTGATATGAATTCATAACCCTCATCAACTTCCTTGTCTAAAAACACTCCTCCTGCAGACGAATCAACAATACACTTCGTCTGAGGCTGCAGACCATTGTAGAATGTCTGCGTCAAGAACCATTTGTCCATATTATGGTGTGGACACTCTCTCTATAAATCTCTAAACCTAGCCTACGCTTCCCTTAATGTTTCATCAGGCTCTTGGAAAAACGTGGCTAGTTTATTTCTGATTTCTGCTGTTTTAGTAGGTGGGTAATACTCTCTCAGAAATGCAGCAGAAATCTCACTCCACTCGGTTTCTTTCACATCGTTCAACCATTTTTGGGCTCTATCTCTCAGTGAAAACTCGAACAACATGACTTTGAGTTGATATGGAGTGACGCCGGCATGTTTAACGGTTCGACAAAGTTATTGAAACCGTTGTAGATGATTTGCCGGATTTTCAGTAGGATGCCCACCAAACTGATTTTGCTGGACCATGCTGATGAGTCCAGGCTTGATTTCGAAATTTGCTGCGGCAATGGTGGGCATAGTAGGTCCAGTGGAGAGACCATCCGGGTTGGGCACCCCATATGACTTCAGTGATTTTGACATAACTGAATTCAAGGTGTCTGTTCCAGAGGTGTTCAGCTGAACAGACTGCTTTTCTTTCTGCTTTATCTTTCGGATCCGCCTGATTGTCCTAGTAAGATCGGGGTCCGCTGGAATTGGGGAACCGTTTCTTTGGGACCTGGGCATACAAAAGAAACAAAAAGCAGCAGTAAAACGTACCTCGATTGAAACAATGAAGTTCCAATGAGGTACAGAGAAGTAGACCAGATAATTAAATAAAAACTTAGAGAACTAGCCGTCTCCCCGGCAACGGCTCCAAAATTTGATAGGTTTTAGTCGTGTCACCTGATCAAAAATAAACCTACGGACCTCTAACTAGGTAGTCAGTGGAAGCAGGGTCGAATCCACAGGGAGACAGAGTTTCTAAATCAATATTCAACCAATTCAGCTACTCCAGATGAAATCAGGAAGGAATTAATTAAACTAAAGAATAGACTACGGAAGACTGAATAAATCGAGGATTAAACTATGGAATAAAAGTCTAGGGTATTAGGTCGGTCCACCATGCTTATACCAATCAAATAGGGTCAACTACTATTAAAACCTAAGTCAAGAGTCGGGGGATTAGAGCCCATGTTGAGCTATGGTTAAGACTCAACGCTCATAGTTCAACATACGCCGCATATTCACTAACGTAATCAGAACTACTGATGTGTCCTAGGCCTCTAGTCGTAAGACGGATCTGTGCAAACAACTATTAACCACAAGCAATCAATGAAATTGTACACTGACATTAATTACTCAATAAGAACAAACCACATCACAATCACCCTAATCAAGCCCTAGAAATTGATAGAAATCTAAATCACAATCATGGTATAAACATGGCTTTCCTATCTAACACCCTAGAAAGAGAACTACTCACTCATAATTGAATTGACAACAATAAGACTAATATGAAACCCTAACAATTGCATCATGAATAATTGAATAAATAAACTAAGCAATCAAAGTAATTAAAGAGATAAAGAGTAGAGTAGAGTACCAATTGACGGAAAGCAGGAACTTTGATTGAAATCGAATTAGGTTTGATCACCTCTAAATTAATCTAAAGTGTTTGAATTAAACTGATGACAATGAAGAATAAAACTAGTCTAAAACCTAATGAAAGATGAATAAAAGATCCATGAAAGATAATGAGGAAAAGGTATTTATAATACCCCTCAAGTTCACTAAAAATCGGAACAAAAAAGTGAAAGAGCGCGATAAAGAGCGCCAGACCCGATCGGGCCCGAGCACAGTACCCGATCGGGTCCACATACAAATTCTCCCAACTTTACTTCTGGGCTCTGGCAGCAGCAGTGCAGCAATAAGGCGAGAAAACGGCCCACCCGATCGGGTCGGGCGGTAGTCACCCGATCGGGTCTGGCGACAACTTGGGCCAGCGTGTTCCCCTCGCCTGTAGCACCGCAACGAGACCAAGCAGCACTCCACCCGATCAGGTCGGGCGGTAGCCACCCGATCGGGTCTGGGGACATGCTTCCTCGCCCGATTCGATCGGGCAAACATCGCCCGATCGGGTCCGCAACTTTTATACCCGATCATAAATACTTCGCCCGATCGGGCTATTTCTGCCCGATCAGTGCACGGAAAACTCCTTTTGACTCCTTTGCTCTCTAATCTTCACGTTTAGGGGTCTTGGGACCTCCTAAACTATCCATAAAGCTCGCGAGCCATCCTACGTGCCTTGTAACATCTCGTAAAGCCGTGGTTGCTTCCAAATGATTCGGGAATAGGGAGAAAACTCCCTAAAACCTGCAATTCAACACTAAAACACAAAACCACAACTATATACGATAGTTAGCATAAAATAGCTCCCAAGAGCTCCAATGACGCACAAATTAGCTTGTAAATAAGGGAGAAAAGACTATATAAATACGTGATATCAAAGGGTTGTTAGGTCACCGCCCGTAAGCGGCGCCATCCCGACTCCCGAAGGTGGTGTCAAATATACAAGAGTTCTCATATCGGGGACAGGTGCTGGTAAAGAAGCTAGTTTAGGGTAGTGGTAAGGGTAATAGGATACGTTGTGAACCATGGAATATTGTCTCTTTAACGGGAAGATCGGCGTAGGTAGTGGAGGTTATGAGGATACCGGAGATTTACCTAATGTGCCTTCATTGGTGGATCAGTAAGAGAATTAGCGTCATGAGGTTCAAAGATTTGGTATTCCGGAAAGGATAAGGATAGGAAAGGAGTGGGTATCATCATTGATAAGGAATATATTGATGATATGTTGGAAGTTTTGAGGGACTCCATTATGAGTATTAGGTTAGTTATATGGGTTGAGGCTGTAAATATCATAAGATCTTATGTACCACAAGTAGGATTGCATGCATGTATTAAATAACAATTTTGGGTACACCGTTGAGCTGGAGATCGTATATCCCTGGAGGGGCTTGCCAAGAGTCAGTGTGTACAGCACGGGGCAAATTATTCGACTTTAAGGTAGTGATTTTTCTAACGCCACAACAATTAAATCGAGATATGCTTGTTCCAATTATAATTTAATCGTCATATTTCCAACAATAGATAGTGGTCTGATGTCGAATTGGTTTACCCTTCTTAATCTACTTTTGCCAGTTCTCAGTAGTCATGGATTGTCGGCTGCAATGATGTCTCTGCTTGTCAAATTGGTTCACCCTTAATGTTCATAGTCTCGTTTCAAAGTGACTTAATCTACTTAGCTTGCGTCCAGTTTTGTCATATGCATCTATTGACTAGAACCTTCATATTCCTTTTTCTATCAAGAAAATATTTCGTTATCATTATTTACTTTGATTTTCTCATCACTCTGCTCTGCTGGAACATTGAAAAATATAGTTTCAAGGGCCAAGCTTAAGGTAGACTGGGAATGTCTAAAAATATGCATCAGACGGATTCCTAGATATGCCAACATTTTAATTTGAACCAATGAATCTAAATTATGTTTGTGTCCTTTTTATTAAAATAAATCTTGGAGAGAATTCATATGAACTTCCCACTCCAAAATCTTTATTTAATTCTAACATCATTTTTTGTGGCAGGCAAAGAATGTGCCCGAACACTCACCAACCCGACCATAAGTACCCTTCCCACTCACACTCTCATATGTTTAAGAAGGTTCAATGACGCTCATCCTAGTCAAGTCGACTCAATTAGCAGAAATACTCTTTAACTTTGACAAACTAACTCGAAATCAATCAAATGAACAATGCAGACATAAGCTCAAGAGGACTTTATAGGGTTGTAATGGGGCTTAGGCGAGAGGTAGGGGATACTTTTGGGTAATGTGGTGGAAAAACCAAGAAGGGGGAGCATAAATCATTCAAACAAGGCCTAAGATGGCCTACACAACTCCCAACAATCACCATCAAACCATGTAAAGTAACCCAACTCTCATAAATCAATGAAAAGCGCATAACAAACCCAATTTTCTAGCAATGGAGCGAATATTCTTTTATGAACGTACGTGAATGAAAGAACTAGAATTCTTTTGAATTTTCATTTCATTTTTCTTTCATTTTTCTAAACTTCATTCACGCAACTCTAAACTTGCTTTCTTTCTCTTCTCTTTCTCACTCTCAAACCACAGCAAATACACTTTTAGATTCCTCAAAAACCAAACTAAACCAACAAACCAATCTCAAACTCAACCCATACAAAAGCTCCCCCAAGCTAGGCTTGGAATAATATCAAGTGAAGGCTTTTGGCTCATAATAGGGGTTTAAGTAACACGAAACAAGTCATTAGGCTCAGCGGGGCTAAGGAGGATAAAAGTATATCAAAAACTCACTCTGAAGCTCAAGAATAAGACAAAAGAACGCCTCTATCACAGCACATGCTACAAGTCATCTAAAATCAGACAAGTACGAAGTCAAAGTCAAGATCAATCCACTAAAGAGGAACTAACACACAAGAATAGACTGGATAATAAAATGAATCCAATAGGCTACAAAGAGGCCTCACAGTCTAACCAATTCAGGTATGCAACGCAAAGTGGTCTAATATAATCCAAACATGCTCGAAATCATAGCAATCAAACATCAAATCATAGCCTCAAGATCACAAATGCCCAGCTATCCAGAAAGCAAAGTCAAATCAATTTCAAATAGAGCACAGCAAGGGGCACAGGGAGGCAACTAAACCAGTCATGGGAACCATATTTTTTTTGATTTTTTCAGTATTTTTGAAAGCAGTAAATCTATCCTAGAAAGCAGTAAAAGAGATAGGGGATACAAACAGAACTCCTCCCCCAAGCTGAACTTGGCAGTGTCCTCAATGCCAAAAGGTGATAAGGACTATGCTAAGAGGAAAAACAATGTTAGTACCCTCACTCTCGCTCACAAAAAGGGAGCAAAATAAAAAGAAAAGGAAAAGGGAAAGAAAAGAAAATACGAGTTGCCTCTCGCACAGCGCTGGTTTATAAAGGTCCCGCACGACCATAATCCTCCCTCTCTCAAATAGGAGGGGCTTGGCAATGAGTGCCACCCTCATCAAACATCTTTCTCCTCCAAATGTTCTTGACAATGCCTCCAGACGGTGAGGCAAACTTAGGTGGAATTGGAAACTTCTCCACCCCTACTTCATCCAGAACCTCATCCCTGCAACAAGATTGTTCAAGCATAGGAGCCTTAACAGCATTGGTTAGTTTAAAAATCACTTTATCATCACCAACACTCAGAGTTAAAGACCCAGACTTGACATCAATGACAGCACCAGCAGTACACAAAAACGGCCTACCCAAGATAATAGGAATCTGGGCATCCTCATCCATATCTAATACCACAAAATCAACAGGGATATAGAATTTCCCAACCCTAACAGGAACATCCTCTAAAACACCTAGAGGGTATTTTATAGAACGATCCGCCATCTGTAAAGTGATTTGTGTGCATTTAAGGGCTCCCATGTTCAGTTTCTTATAAACAGACAATGGCATAACAGAGACAGAAGCACCTAAATCACACAAAGCCTTATCAATAAAAATAGGTCCAAGATGGCAGGGTATAGAAAAACTACCAGGATCTTTTAACTTTGGTGGGGTTTTATTTTGAATAAAAGCACTACACTCTTCAGTAAGAGCGACACGTTCTACCCCACCAAAGTCTCTTTTCTTAGTGATCATGTCTTTCAGAAATTTGGTATAAACAGGCACTTGGGTAATTAAATCTGTAAATGGAATCGTTACCTCAAGGTTCTTGACCATAGCCAAGAACTTACCAAATTGCTGATCGACCTTAGATTGTTGCATCCTGTGAGGAAAAGGTAGCCTTGGTGTAAAAGGCGTTTCAGAAACCTTCTCCTTTTTCTTCCTTGTCTGTTCAGCTTCTGCAGACAAATCGACTTCAGACGTCGAATTCTTTCTTTTTCCTTCCTCTACCACCCTCTTCTTCCCTGCAGTCGGGGTAACCTCATCAATAGGCACTGGAGGGGCATCATATGCAATGCCACTACGAAGAGTGATGGCATTCACATGTTCTCTCCGAACTGGTTGCCTTGGCAATTGTCCCTGCTGCCTCTGTGCATTAGATTCTGCCAACTGAGCAACTTGAGCCTCGAGAAGTTGGATGTGCTTCTCTTGGGCCCTCCTTGCTTCCTCCTGGGCCCTCCGTGTTTCCTCATTTGTCTTTTGCATAGACAATATCAGTTTCATCAGTTCAGAATTGCTAGGCTCTTGTGGGTTGTTGTTTTGTGGGGGTGGGGTGTGGAAATTTTGTGGAGTTTGGAAGTTATTGGGATGATGGAAGTTTTGTGGTGGTGGTCTTTGGAAATTTTGTGGGGTTTGATGGTATGAAGGTTTAGGGTAGTTTTGTGGAGGTGGAGGTTGATGGTTTTGTGGGTTTTGGTAGTTATGTGAAGGGGGAAGGTTTGTGGTCTTTGTTGGAAGGCATTGGCCTGCTCCATCTGAAATTGACTGAACTGACAGTCATGCCCAAAGTGACCCTAAACACCACATACCTCGCAGTAAGATGAGGTAATGGGTGCTACTGCAGACATAGCATTGATACTCATGGGTGGAGGTGTCGGACTAGAAGACTTCATTAGCTGCTGAGTTAGTTGCGCCATCTGAGATGTAAGCAATGAAATAGCGTCAACTTCAAGTACCTTCTAAGTCAAACTCCTAGATGATGTATGGTCATTGGCTGCAAGATTTGATATGAATTCATAACCCTCATCAACTTCCTTGTCTAAAAACACTCCTCCTGCAGACGAATCAACAATACACTTCGTCTGAGGCTGCAGACCATTGTAGAAT
Organism: Patellifolia procumbens; assembly: GCA_947645195.1. Classification (NCBI taxonomy): domain Eukaryota; kingdom Viridiplantae; phylum Streptophyta; class Magnoliopsida; order Caryophyllales; family Amaranthaceae; genus Patellifolia; species Patellifolia procumbens. The sequence goes on along the minus strand of CANSGD010001388.1, from coordinate 382,048 downwards.
GTCTGCGTCAAGAACCATTTGTCCATATTATGGTGTGGACACTCTCTCTATAAATCTCTAAACCTAGCCTACGCTTCCCTTAATGTTTCATCAGGCTCTTGGAAAAACGTGGCTAGTTTATTTCTGATTTCTGCTGTTTTAGTAGGTGGGTAATACTCTCTCAGAAATGCAGCAGAAATCTCACTCCACTCGGTTTCTTTCACATCGTTCAACCATTTTTGGGCTCTATCTCTCAGTGAAAACTCGAACAACATGACTTTGAGTTGATATGGAGTGACGCCGGCATGTTTAACGGTTCGACAAAGTTATTGAAACCGTTGTAGATGATTTGCCGGATTTTCAGTAGGATGCCCACCAAACTGATTTTGCTGGACCATGCTGATGAGTCCAGGCTTGATTTCGAAATTTGCTGCGGCAATGGTGGGCATAGTAGGTCCAGTGGAGAGACCATCCGGGTTGGGCACCCCATATGACTTCAGTGATTTTGACATAACTGAATTCAAGGTGTCTGTTCCAGAGGTGTTCAGCTGAACAGACTGCTTTTCTTTCTGCTTTATCTTTCGGATCCGCCTGATTGTCCTAGTAAGATCGGGGTCCGCTGGAATTGGGGAACCGTTTCTTTGGGACCTGGGCATACAAAAGAAACAAAAAGCAGCAGTAAAACGTACCTCGATTGAAACAATGAAGTTCCAATGAGGTACAGAGAAGTAGACCAGATAATTAAATAAAAACTTAGAGAACTAGCCGTCTCCCCGGCAACGGCTCCAAAATTTGATAGGTTTTAGTCGTGTCACCTAATCAAAAATAAACCTACGGACCTCTAACTAGGTAGTCAGTGGAAGCAGGGTCGAATCCACAGGGAGACAGAGTTTCTAAATCAATATTCAACCAATTCAGCTACTCCAGATGAAATCAGGAAGGAATTAATTAAACTAAAGAATAGACTACGGAAGACTGAATAAATCGAGGATTAAACTATGGAATAAAAGTCTAGGGTATTAGGTCGGTCCACCATGCTTATACCAATCAAATAGGGTCAACTACTATTAAAACCTAAGTCAAGAGTCGGGGGATTAGAGCCCATGTTGAGCTATGGTTAAGACTCAACGCTCATAGTTCAACATACACCGCATGTTCACTAACGTAATCAGAACTACTGATGTGTCCTAGGCCTCTAGTCGTAAGACGGATCTGTGCAAACAACTATTAACCACAAGCAATCAATGAAATTGTACACTGACATTAATTACTCAATAAGAACAAACCACATCACAATCACCCTAATCAAGCCCTAGAAATTGATAGAATTCTAAATCACAATCATGGTATAAACATGGCTTTCCTATCTAACACCCTAGAAAGAGAACTACTCACTCATAATTGAATTGACAACAATAAGACTAATATGAAACCCTAACAATTGCATCATGAATAATTGAATAAATAAACTAAGCAATCAAAGTAATTAAAGAGATAAAGAGTAGAGTAGAGTACCAATTGACGGAAAGCAGGAACTTTTATTGAAATCGAATTAGGTTTGATCACCTCTAAATTAATCTAAAGTGTTTGAATTAAACTAATGACAATGAAGAATAAAACTAGTCTAAAACCTAATGAAAGATGAATAAAAGATCCATGAAAGATAATGAGGAAAAGGTATTTATAATACCCCTCAAGTTCACTAAAAATCGGAACAAAAAAGTGAAAGAGCGCGATAAAGAGCGCCAGACCCGATCGGGCCCGAGCACAGTACCCGATCGGGTCCACATACAAATTCTCCCAACTTTACTTCTGGGCTCTGGCAGCAGCAGTGCAGCAATAAGGCGAGAAAACGGCCCACCCGATCGGGTCGGGCGGTAGTCACCCGATCGGGTCTGGCGACAACTTGGGCCAGCGTGTTCCCCTCGCCTGTAGCACCGCAACGAGACCAAGCAGCACTCCACCCGATCAGGTCGGGCGGTAGCCACCCGATCGGGTCTGGGGACATGCTTCCTCGCCCGATTCGATCGGGCAAACATCGCCCGATCGGGTCCGCAACTTTTATACCCGATCATAAATACTTCGCCCGATCGGGCTATTTCTGCCCGATCAGTGCACGGAAAACTCCTTTTGACTCCTTTGCTCTCTAATCTTCACGTTTAGGGGTCTTGGGACCTCCTAAACTATCCATAAAGCTCGCGAGCCATCCTACGTGCCTTGTAACATCTCGTAAAGCCGTGGTTGCTTCCAAATGATTCGGGAATAGGGAGAAAACTCCCTAAAACCTGCAATTCAACACTAAAACACAAAACCACAACTATATACGATAGTTAGCATAAAATAGCTCCCAAGAGCTCCAATGACGCACAAATTAGCTTGTAAATAAGGGAGAAAAGACTATATAAATACGTGATATCAAAGGGTTGTTAGGTCACCGCCCGTAAGCGGCGCCATCCCGACTCCTGAAGGTGGTGTCAAATATACAAGAGTTCTCATATCGGGGACAGGTGCTGGTAAAGAAGCTAGTTTAGGGTAGTGGTAAGGGTAATAGGATACGTTGTGAACCATGGAATATTGTCTCTTTAACGGGAAGATCGGCGTAGGTAGTGGAGGTTATGAGGATACCGGAGATTTACCTAATGTGCCTTCATTGGTGGATCAGTAAGAGAATTAGCGTCATGAGGTTCAAAGATTTGGTATTCCGGAAAGGATAAGGATAGGAAAGGAGTGGGTATCATCATTGATAAGGAATATATTGATGATATGTTGGAAGTTTTGAGGGACTCCATTATGAGTATTAGGTTAGTTATATGGGTTGAGGCTGTAAATATCATAAGATCTTATGTACCACAAGTAGGATTGCATGCATGTATTAAATAACAATTTTGGGTACACCGTTGAGCTGGAGATCGTATATCCCTGGAGGGGCTTGCCAAGAGTCAGTGTGTACAGCACGGGGCAAATTATTCGACTTTAAGGTAGTGATTTTTCTAACGCCACAACAATTAAATCGAGATATGCTTGTTCCAATTATAATTTAATCGTCATATTTCCAACAATAGATAGTGGTCTGATGTCGAATTGGTTTACCCTTCTTAATCTACTTTTGCCAGTTCTCAGTAGTCATGGATTGTCGGCTGCAATGATGTCTCTGCTTGTCAAATTGGTTCACCCTTAATGTTCATAGTCTCGTTTCAAAGTGACTTAATCTACTTAGCTTGCGTCCAGTTTTGTCATATGCATCTATTGACTAGAACCTTCATATTCCTTTTTCTATCAAGAAAATATTTCGTTATCATTATTTACTTTGATTTTCTCATCACTCTGCTCTGCTGGAACATTGAAAAATATAGTTTCAAGGGCCAAGCTTAAGGTAGACTGGGAATGTCTAAAAATATGCATCAGACGGATTCCTAGATATGCCAACATTTTAATTTGAACCAATGAATCTAAATTATGTTTGTGTCCTTTTTATTAAAATAAATCTTGGAGAGAATTCATATGAACTTCCCACTCCAAAATCTTTATTTAATTCTAACATCATTTTTTGTGGCAGGCAAAGAATGTGCCCGAACACTCACCAACCCGACCATAAGTACCCTTCCCACTCACACTCTCATATGTTTAAGAAGGTTCAATGACGCTCATCCTAGTCAAGTCGACTCAATTAGCAGAAATACTCTTTAACTTTGACAAACTAACTCGAAATCAATCAAATGAACAATGCAGACATAAGCTCAAGATGACTTTATAGGGTTGTAATGGGGCTTAGGCGAGAGGTAGGGGATACTTTTGGGTAATGTGGTGGAAAAACCAAGAAGGGGGAGCATAAATCATTCAAACAAGGCCTAAGATGGCCTACACAACTCCCAACAATCACCATCAAACCATGTAAAGTAACCCAACTCTCATAAATCAATGAAAAGCGCATAACAAACCCAATTTTCTAGCAATGGAGCGAATATTCTTTTATGAACGTACGTGAATGAAAGAACTAGAATTCTTTTGAATTTTCATTTCATTTTTCTTTCATTTTTCTAAACTTCATTCACGCAACTCTAAACTTGCTTTCTTTCTCTTCTCTTTCTCACTCTCAAACCACAGCAAATACACTTTTAGATTCCTCAAAAACCAAACTAAACCAACAAACCAATCTCAAACTCAACCCATACAAAAGCTCCCCCAAGCTAGGCTTGGAATAATATCAAGTGAAGGCTTTTGGCTCATAATAGGGGTTTAAGTAACACGAAACAAGTCATTAGGCTCAGCGGGGCTAAGGAGGATAAAAGTATATCAAAAACTCACTCTGAAGCTCAAGAATAAGACAAAAGAACGCCTCTATCACAGCACATGCTACAAGTCATCTAAAATCAGACAAGTACGAAGTCAAAGTCAAGATCAATCCACTAAAGAGGAACTAACACACAAGAATAGACTGGATAATAAAATGAATCCAATAGGCTACAAAGAGGCCTCACAGTCTAACCAATTCAGGTATGCAACGCAAAGTGGTCTAATATAATCCAAACATGCTCGAAATCATAGCAATCAAACATCAAATCATAGCCTCAAGATCACAAATGCCCAGCTATCCAGAAAGCAAAGTCAAATCAATTTCAAATAGAGCACAGCAAGGGGCACAGGGAGGCAACTAAACCAGTCATGGGAACCATATTTTTTTTGATTTTTTTCAGTATTTTTGAAAGCAGTAAATCTATCCTACAAAGCAGTAAAAGAGATAGGGGATACAAACAGAACTCCTCCCCCAAGCTGAACTTGGCAGTGTCCTCAATGCCAAAAGGTGATAAGGACTATGCTAAGAGGAAAAACAATGTTAGTACCCTCACTCTCGCTCACAAAAAGGGAGCAAAATAAAAAGAAAAGGAAAAGGGAAAGAAAAGAAAATACGAGTTGCCTCTCGCACAGCGCTGGTTTATAAAGGTCCCGCACGACCATAATCCTCCCTCTCTCAAATAGGAGGGGCTTGGCAATGAGTGCCACCCTCATCAAACATCTTTCTCCTCCAAATGTTCTTGACAATGCCTCCAGACGGTGAGGCAAACTTAGGTGGAATTGGAAACTTCTCCACCCCTACTTCATCCAGAACCTCATCCCAGCAACAAGATTGTTCAAGCATAGGAGCCTTAACAGCATTGGTTAGTTTAAAAATCACTTTATCATCACCAACACTCAGAGTTAAAGACCCAGACTTGACATCAATGACAGCACCAGCAGTACACAAAAACGGCCTACCCAAGATAATAGGAATCTGGGCATCCTCATCCATATCTAATACCACAAAATCAACAGGGATATAGAATTTCCCAACCCTAACAGGAACATCCTCTAAAACACCTAGAGGGTATTTTATAGAACGATCCGCCATCTGTAAAGTGATTTGTGTGCATTTAAGGGCTCCCATGTTCAGTTTCTTATAAACAGACAATGGCATAACAGAGACAGAAGCACCTAAATCACACAAAGCCTTATCAATAAAAATAGGTCCAAGATGGCAGGGTATAGAAAAACTACCAGGATCTTTTAACTTTGGTGGGGTTTTATTTTGAATAAAAGCACTACACTCTTCAGTAAGAGCGACACGTTCTACCCCACCAAAGTCTCTTTTCTTAGTGATCATGTCTTTCAGAAATTTGGCATAAACAGGCACTTGGGTAATTAAATCTGTAAATGGAATCGTTACCTCAAGGTTCTTGACCATAGCCAAGAACTTACCAAATTGCTGATCGACCTTAGATTGTTGCATCCTGTGAGGAAAAGGTAGCCTTGGTGTAAAAGGCGTTTCAGAAATTTGGCATAAACAGACACTTATAGTTTTATTGTTACAAGGCTGGAAGTATTCTTTAATACATGAGGTCCCACATTGAAATTTTAGAAAGTTAAGAAGGAATCAAAATTATAAAAACATATGTCGAGTGAGTCTTTTTCTTTAACAAAACATTGAGTCCCACATCAAAATTTTAGCAATGCTAAGAGAGAAACCAAATTACAAAAACAAACATAAGATGAGTTAAACAAATCATGGAGACTCACATTAAACTCTTAGCAATGATAAGAGGGAAACCAAGTTATAATATGCGTTAGATGAATTTGTTTTTTTCAGTAAACTATGGAGTCCCACATTGAAATCTGAGCAATGCTAAGAGGGAAACCAAGTATAACATGGGCTAGATGAGTTTGTTTTCTTCAGCAAACTATGGAGACCCACATTGAAATCTTAGCAATGCTAAGAGGGACCCACATTGAAATCTTAGCAATGCTAAGAGGGAAATCAAGTTATAAAACCATATGATGGGTGACAGGGTGAGTGAGTAATCTCACCTTACTTGGTATATACAGTTGGGCTAACCGGTTGGGCTCAAGTGCCTAGCCAAAATTAAGAAACGAGCCATGAGCTCGAGCCACGAGCCATAGCTTAATTATGACATCACGAGCTCGAGCTAAGCTCAAATATCAAGGCTCAACGAGCCACGACCTCGAGCCGAGCCGCAAATAGAGTCTCATGAGCTCGAGCCGAGCCACGAATAGAGTCTCATAAGCTGGAACTGAGCCTGTCGGTATTCAGGCTCGGCTCAGCTCATTAACACCCCTAGTTATAATCTATATATTTCCTCCATTTTTCATTAGTTGTACCACTTTTGATTTCACAAAATTCTATACAATATTTGGAGAATAAAGAGATATAGAAAAACAAAGAAGGGGACCCATGTGATAGGATAGACATATAGAGCATGATTTGCCAAAAAAAGTGTCACAATTAATTTCAAACTTCATCATTTGGAAAGTGTCACAATTTAAAAAAAAGGAGGATGTATTTAAAAACGCAAAGGTCGTAAGGTTTCATCTAATATCGAATAAGGTTTCATCTAATAAAGTCGAATAAGGTCTAATAAGGTCTATACAATCCTTATAAGTTAGGATAACCAAAAATAAACTGAAAAGAACAGACGCTAAGAATAAATAAAAATAACGGATTAAGGTTCCACAACTTGAAACTCAAATCGGAGAAATATAGAGTTGAAATTGAGGATGAAAATGAGGTAGAGTGACTGGAATTCGCTGTCATTTGTGATTCTTCATCAATTTCTGCTCTATTTCTTTCTAGATTACAAAAATTGATAAGAAAGGAAAGAAGAGAAAGAGAGGGGGGTGATGATGTCAGAGCGAGAAAGTGAGTGGAGATTTGAATACACCTTTAGCATGCATTCCGATGTCGAAGAATAGGTCGAGACTGTTGACCATATTGGCAATGTGGCGACGGAGAAAATGAGGAGGGAGCAGATGAATGCTAAAATGAAATTAATTTGTTGTTTAATTAATAATTTAAAATATATTAAATATTAGTGGTGGTTAGCGGTGTTCGACATTCACTATAGACTCATTGAGAAAGAAGGCTTTTTTTTGGTAGAAAAACAAAGGTAAGAAAATATAGTAACAGATTCATTGAGTTCATCAAGTTCTTCGACGAAAATACTCAACCTGCACCCTTTCTCTGAATTTCCACACCGAATAAACACGATACCAATGCTGAAAGATACTCTTCTTAAGTTGAAATCAGATGTTTCGGAGTTATAACTGCTCCTTAAGTGGTACTATACTAGAACACAATAGTATAGGGTGTCCAAAACCGGTCGGATCCGATCCAATATTAGCCGAATTTCGGACCAGGAAATAATGATATATTCTATCAAAATCCAGTTCGAATAATCCGGATATCTGAATTTTTCGGATATTTGAATTGTCCAAATTCGAATTTGTACAAGTGATATATAATTGAGATGTTTCGAGTCAATTGTAAATCTGGAATAGTTGATGTTGTACTGTTATTAGCCTATTTAAAGTGAAAATTAGACAAGTGTACATTGTGCTCAACGCAACAACCTTCATTTGTTTCACATTAGAAACAAGTTATGGGTTTTTTCCACCATTTTGGGCTATGGTGGCAAAAAGCTCTTCTAATCACAAGTGTGATATGGATGCCAACTTCCTTATATGTACTGCAATCCCTAGCCTCTCCAGCATATGAGAAGTTTATTGAATCAATGAATTTATTTTTTTTATATATAAGTGAAGAGGTGGGGGTGGACACCATAAACAAAAAAAAAATAAAAAAAATCAATGAATTTATTAAGTAATTAAGTTTTATTTACAAATATAGCCATCAGATGTTTAATAAAAGATGTTCAAAACTTCTAACTAAAATATCTAAAAACCTACAAAGTAAAAACAATTAAAAAAAATATCAACGATTAAAATTTCTTGAGATCTATAAATAGACATCCACTTTGCTATACTTTTATATACTTTTGAAATTTTTTATTTTGAAATACATGAGTAATTGATTGTTCATGAGTGAAGGCACATTTGATTAAATTGATTATGATAAAATATTTTAGCATGAGTGAGAAATATGATAAAGTATTTTCAAGTAGTTTTGAATTTTTTCTCATCTGGACAATAAGCAAAAAATACCTTACCGGGTACTATATAACAAAAGTTGTAGTTGATGGTGGGGAGTAAGGGAAGTTTTCAAAGAAGCACGAGCCAAAATGAATTTAGCTTGAAAACAAAATATGTTGTGTACTTTCACATTTTATCATGTTACAGTAGGCAAATCACACATCGTATGCAAATAAAATTTAGGATTTTTTGTTCAAAACCACCTAAAATTTTCACGTTTTTAGAAACTCCCACCTTATTGAAATTTTCTTTTAAATTTTCACTTATCATTCCCAATTTTATTAGAAACTCCCATCACTTAATGATTTTTGTTAAATTTCGTTAACAAAACCGTGAAGTGGGCCCTACATATGTATTTTATTATTAGTTTACGCTGAAATTGAAGTCAATTTCATCAATTCAATGACAAATCCTCAACAAATTTGGAGCAAATTTGGAACAAATTATAACTATTTGGAAAGAATTGCAACTATTTCAAGTTCCATTTTGTTAACAAAATATATATGCGGGACCCACTTAACGTTTTTGTTAATGAAATTTGACAAAACCGTTAAGTAGTGGGAGTTTTTAATAAAATCGTAAATGGTAGGTGGAATTTTTTTCAAAATCATTAAGGTGGGAGTTTCTAAAAACATGAAAAGTTTCGGTTGTAAGATGCGACTATCCATAAAATTATTCTCTTGTAGATTATGAAATTTCATAATAAAATTGTTATCGCACGCATCGCGTGCATAGAAATCTAGTTTTTATATGACAAAAGAGTTTAGTTTTAGGTTGTTTCAGCCATGATTTTTATAAGGTGGTTTATGGAATAAAAATTATATTTATAAGATTTGTTTCTCACAAATATTCCTTATATATAATTTATCTTTTGGAATGTTTTAAAGACAATTTAGGGGACAAATATCTAAAATTCAAATTGGTGGGGCTTATTGGAATGATTCACAAATTAAAAGAATATGATTATATGGGTCATCTGGTTCACTATTTTTAGGTTATAAGAAACGAAATCAATTTCCATTTCCTTTTCTTGTTGTTTGGTTATGACAAGAGTAGGAGAAGAGAGTGGAAGAATAGAATTATGAAAATGATTGCTATGTTATTCATACCTTTACGTTATACTTTATAGTACAAGATGAGCATCGAAAGATTACAAGATCATATCAAAAAGATACAAGTAAGAATCATAAAAATATACATTGATATTAACATTGTAATTTACCCTAATATAGAAGATAACATAGATACATATATCTAATATTCCACCGCAACATGGATGGCGGAAGGAAAAGAACAATCTTTGACAAATAAACGTTTCAACGATTGGAGTCGATGACGACACACATATGAGCGAAACAAATAGATGTATATTTTTCTTTTTAAATGTATTTTGAGGTTTCGAAAGATGAAAAGTGTGTGTTTTTTATTATTTTGTTTTAAAGGAGTTATAGATTGAACTTCAAGCATCTTGTACAATTGTTTTGCAACTAATGTTTTTTTTTTTAAAAAAAATGAAGGGGGATTCGTAGTAGAAAAGTTTTTTGTTGGCTTTGGAAAATGTTGAGGGACTATTTCCGAAAAAAAAATTTATTTTTTTAACGAGAGGATATTGATAAGCTAAGGACTTTTGAGAGTAAGATGTGTTAGATATTGATAAGCAGTCAACTGTATCATATACTGGCCTACAGTTAACATGTAACTCACAGGATTAAATCTATCCAATACCCATAACCCTAAATCCTTACAATAATCACCAATTTTTAACTCTAAAAGACCTTCAAACCCTATGGACTTAACATCATCAACTTGTGCAGGAGATAAGTCACATATAAGTTCATACAAAGGTCTCGGTCTGCAAGAAAATCTTAACTTCCTGCAAGAATAATAACAACCTAATTACAAATTGAGCAAACACTTAACCAGAAAAAATATTGTCTGACCAGATAAAGTACCACTTGAATTACTACTAACACTTGATTCGTTTTACAGAACAAAGCAACACTTATAACAAACGCTAGCAACACAAAAGCAAACATTGACAACCATACATGCACTTGTTCAGATCAAGTTTCTGTGAAGTCCTAAAACAGGTAATATCAACACTAAAACAGCGCTTAAAAGACTCAAGGGGCCATTACAGTGGAAAAACACATCAAAAACATTGGATAAAATCAACCATAACAAAAAAATATAAATGTCAAAAACACTACACTTACTGTTGTTCATCAGTTTCAGGGATATGAGGAGTTTCGACTCTCTCTTTCTTACTCGGTCTGTTTTTTTGAGGATTGTGGCTTGAGGAAATTTCATCAACCTTCCTCTTACCTCTTCCTCCATGAATAGCTACTGTCTTCCTTCCCATTTCGAACTTTTAACTAAAAGATTCAAGGAAAAAATAAAGTTAGACCAATGTTTCTTTACTCAGAGTGAAATGGGAAAAATAAAATTATATGGGACTATGGGCTCAAATTAAGTCCAGCCCCTGCATTTAAATTAAAGATTCAAATATTTGTACAATCTCTTAACCATGGTTCTTAATTTGTAGCAAATAAAATAAATCTGATTGCCTACATATGTGATAAACAGCATTTTGTTGTCAAGCATGAGATTGCATCTAGTATTACCAAATCATATAATAAGTCACCACATTTCTCCTCAAAACCAATAATGCACAAATTATACTTACATATGAGCCTAATCCTCTATAAAGCTGTTCTATTGCATCAATATACCCATATCATCTCATCTGGAGCAATAGGTTTGTGGTTCCATTTATTGACAACTACAATGATAGCTACAACAACAACTGTTTGCATACCACAAAACTTGACGCCAAAACAATGCTTGCAAACAAGACTACTAATCTGAAAAACAAAAAAAAACCCTAAATCTATCATTGAAAATGGTAGGAGTATATATTGGTACCAATTCGAACACTTGAACTCAAATTATACTATATAATCATAAAACTAAAACACAATGAAATCAAATGAGCAAAACAAAATAAAACCCTAAATCTATCATTGAAATGGTGGAAGTACAAAAATTACAATCAAAACAATTAAATTGAGAAGAAAAACTTACGAATTTCGACCTTGTGATGAGCAAATCTCACGAATCAAACCCTAAAATCTGCTGCAAGAGTGCGAGAGAAGCGCAAGAGACAGAGAAGGGTGAGAGAGAGAGAAAAGTGCGAGAGGAGAGAGAAAAGTGAGAGAGGTGAAAAGAGAAGTGAATGGCGAAGTGAGAGTTTGGGGGGGGGGGGGGCACGTGACTTGACCGGGTCTACAATAAGTTTAATGTAAACCCGGTCCATATTAGACTTAACTGAGTGAGTAAAAGTGTGTAAGATAAAGTGGTATGAGAGAGATAGAGAGAAAAAGTTACTAAAAAGAGAATAAGGACAAGTGTAGTTATTAATTTAAAACTTCCTAATATGAAAAGTGTAGTCAATAAAAAAAGAGGAAGTATATAGAGTCATGTCATGGTTCTTAATTTAGGTAATCAATCTTTCATTCAATTTCGACATCTTGATTTTATACAATCAAAATTTAACTGTACATAAAATGTAATCATACCATAAGCAAAATAAGCATTAACATTTTCTCGTCCACCATCAGTTAGCTAAACGAACATCAACGAACTTCACAAGAAACTGGTTAAAGGTTAACTAGTTAAATATATGAACAAGTTTTTATAAAAGTCAAACAGTTATAAATAAAAAATACTACCTCCGTTTCGCAATACATGCAACATATACCTATTTTGGATGTTTTGCAATACATGCAACATTACCTTTAATAGTTAGTCTTTTTAGCTAAAAAGACACTTGTATCCCTACTTTTCCACTCACATGTAAACTACTTTATTCTTTAGCATATGGGTAATAAAGACAATTTGCACTCTCCCTCTTCCCTTCCTTGGTCCATATGCCAACCTCCAATGTTGCATGTATTGCGCAAGGGATGTAGTATTTGAAGATAACAAAAAAGGTCTAAAATTTGATTGTGAATTGATCAGAATCTCTAACCAAAGGCCTACTCAAAAACCATAGCTAATCGTTCAAAATTTATAAACCAAACTAAAGTCCATAGAACTATAACATCAAATAACATGTTACAAATTTGAAAGTTGGATAGATGAATTTTTTTATTATTTTTGAGAAGAAAATTGATTTAAAAGTACTACATTCATAATTTACTAGACAAACAAAAGGGGGGAAAAGTCAGAGAGCCAAAAAAAATAAATAAATAAATAAAAATAAAAATAAAAGGTTTGTTAGTATAGAAGCATCACAAATTCATAACCACTAATTGATACCAATGGTCAATGGAGTTGACGCGCTAAGCTTCTTGTACCATTAGGCTAGGGAAGTAAAAACAAGCGATGGGCCTTTTCCCCTGGCCCTCATCAGGTTCTTACAAATATTGGATATAAATGTAATGGGTAATCAGATATGATATTTTCCAAATATGATTAATGGGTAATCAGATATGATATTTTCCAAATATGATTAAATATGCTATTTCAAAAGTAATTTACCAATCCATTATGAACAATGGAGTATGTGATATTCACAATATTTTTTGAGATACGAAGAAAAATTTAATTAAATCTTGGTTGTCAACAACAAGCAAACCAAAGAAAATTTGTGTTTTATTTTGTCTAACTAACCAGGGTGAATTTTACATCAACTTCTCCAAGGAATGATTCTCATAACCTTTAAATGATCATCACATGATTATTTAATCATACTGATATCTATATGTATAGAAGAAATTATGAAAGGATTGCCTTTTCACACCAAAAGAACACCAAAATACACAAGTTTAATGATTAATTAAACGCTTGTCATTAATTATTATTGATTAGTATAACATCATATTTAGTAAGAATCTTAGCAAAACCATATGTTAACTATGAATACATTTATACTATAAGTGGTTGTTTGACTTATATAGAAAGTAAATTCCTACCGGAACTTAGATTCATGGAAATTTATTTCCGTTTAGCAATTACTAGGAATTTCACAAACTTGTTGATATCAAGGGAATTTGAAATTCAATTGATCAAGGGGGCTTGGTGATTTAACTTCCATGTTTTGTGGGAAGTGGAAATTCCCATGAATTCTTAATTCCTCTATTTTCAATTTTTGTGTCAACCAAAAAATTAGACTATTTAGGGCTCGTTCGGTATTACTGTGGTTTTCTGTTTTTTGGTTTTTTGATTTTTAAAGTCATATGATATATGTCCAGTTATGAATAAAACTTATAGTTAAATTTATTGGGAACATGATTATTTAAAAAACTGACAACTAAAAAGTGAAAACCTCGTTTTCTGGTTTCGTATTTTTGGTTTTTAGTTTTAAAAAAACTGACTACTAAAAACAAAAAACGATAACGAACGGGCCCTTAACAATTCTCATAAATTTTCACTTCCTTATTTTTGGTCGTCAATCAAAAAACTAATAAGTGTATGGAGTACCAACGCGGGTGTCGCTCTTGCTCAGGACGAGTCTGTTCTTTAGTCCACTTCTAATGGGTCGGTTTCTGTGGTCATGTAAACCAAACTCACCCGATTGTCCTTCAGTGATCATCTCACTATCAAAACGTTTAAAAACTGTATTTGCATTTAAATGTGTTGTTGAATAGTTTATGGTTAGACTGTTTTTTGTAGGACTTGTGTTACTCCAATCACTGCTTATTCTTATTCATCCCTGCTATAAATAGATTGTTTTCTCTTACACTTTCTTAAGCACAGAAACAAACAGCGAGTGAAAGTTCATTTGCATTTTCTACCCTAAGTCCCTAACAAAAGAGTTTTCACTTCCTAAATTAGCCACATACAAAATGTTTCATACAAAAGAAACTACACCATTCAAGGGAAAAGCTGCCCCGGAAAAGCATGGCTATTTTGAGCCTCATGCTAACTTTCCAGTTGAGTCTTATCAGATTGTTTCTAATCAATTAATTATTGCATATTAGTATATTACTTAGCGGTTGCTTTTTATTCTTTTTACTTTCTATTTTATCCGTTCTATTTTATTCTTTCTAATTTTTTTTGTCAAAAAGTTTCTGAAATATTTAGATTATTTGTCGTATCGAGTCGGAACCGCACGCAGTCCATTAAGTCCGAATAAGCGGGTTAAATACTTGACAGTAGAGAGGGATAAGGAGAAGCCCTACCTTTAAAGTGTCCTTAGTGAGAATTAAACTTGCAATCTCAAGATTGAAAGACTCACTCCTTAATCCTTATCGCTAGACTAAGTTTTACTTAGTTGTTTTGCAGAAAAACTATGTATACTCTTCCTTTATGACAATGTAGCCCCGTTTTAAAAATACTTAACTTAGTAACTTCTCTTGTAATGACGATTGAGATCCTATTTCCCTTGCTTTATGCATTATGTTTTTAATGTATTAGTGAGGGAAATGTATAAGAAGAATATAAAGGAATAATTTTTTTTTGAAATAAAAATTTATTCATTGATTTGAAGTCATATGACATATACAATAAAACCCAAAACTAATAGATATATATCATACTGAAATAATAAATGAAATTGTAACATAGCAGAACCACGATTGTTGAGGAGATCGAACACTTCTGAAAACTCTCGTCTCTCATATCGTTGTCTGTTGCAACCTTCTCCAAGGGAGTCTATCGATCTGTTGTAGTTTTAAGTAGAACCGGATTCAGTCAACTGATTGTCAATGAAGTATTAACGTCTGTTGAAACCCCGCACAAAATCTGATCAATGAAGGAAACTTCAGAACCACACAAATAACAAAAAAAAAATCCCCAAACTCCCACATGGAGAGAGATAAAACTCAATATATGAGTAGAGAAAAGAGAAAGTTTTGAAGTTAATATAAGTAGAATGTGAGATTGTCTAATTGTCATGGATATGGAAAATCGTAGTTACATCGTTTCACTTCCCTTAGAACGGGAAAAAGTCTTATGTGAAATTTTCGCTTCTCATGATGAACGAAAGAACTTTTTTACTTCTTATGAAATGCAACTATATGAGAAGAATTGATTCTTAAGAAGCACCTTATTAATCCGAAATCCTAACTAGCTAATTGTTGGTATTGAACTTTTTTTTCAGCACGAAGATGAACTTCAGCTGTTAGTGAAGAAGATAAAGGAAAAAATGGTAAGTAAACTAAAGGAAGGTGATGATCATCAAGTTGAAGAGTTGGTTATGATCGATGGCATTCAAAGGTTAGGCCTTGAATATTACTTTCAAGAAGATATCCATGCAACACTCCTAAAATGGAGTAAAGTGGGAGAAAATGGTGATGATAACCTTCACGACGTTGCTCTTCGCTTTCGGTTGTTGAGACAAGCAGGATACAATATGCAATCAGGTTTATATCGTTGTTATAATATTGATTCTAAAACATTCAGATGTTTATATCAGTTACGTCATTATGTGCACCATTTGCATGTCTGTCTTTTACAATTGATAATTTTATACAAGTAAATTTCTTAAAATAGACGTAACTTTGGAAAATATCAAAAACAATTATATGCAATATATATTTGGCAGATACAACCACGGGAATAAAATTGTGGACTAGCCAATAGCAACTGAAACAAAAATCAACTAAATAATACTGTACACTCCCTCTACCTTACAAATAATAGCCACACATTTAGATGTTTTTTCGTACATGGAAGACCTATCTGCCTAGGCAAATGCTCACCACTCATGCTTGGGGTTAGAAAATCATAGTATATGATACTTACACCGTTTTAAAATAAGTGACACATTCGTATAGTGTTTATCATTCACAGTTTAAAATTTAATTAATTTGATGATTTATATTTTAGGAAAAACATTGCCATGTGGGATATTGTTAGATTCATCTCAATATGAATTTATCTAATATCAACTTTTTATAATTTTTATTTATTGATAATTGTAGATATTATAAATGTTTAAAATAATGCATTGGCAAATGTGAAAAGATGAAGTGTGTCACTTATTTAGAAACAAATAGAGTATTTATTTTATGGAATTGATAAGAGCTTTGACTACTGGTGTCCATGTGATTTGATGTGACTCCTTCGGAGAAATCACTGTCAATGGCATGTTTTCACGCTCCAGGTTACGTGAGAATACTTATCAAACACTCGGATCCAAATGAGCAATAAGCAATAATATAGACTTGGGTCATTGACATCTTCCATCAAAAACATGTATGGATCTTTATAATTTTCGATACCAAACAATCGTAGCTGGTAACAACAATTTATGACAAAAAACATTGTTAGTATCGGACAAATATTACCATCGATTCTGACATGAAAACTTCTTATAGAAATTAGATTAGAATTTATTACCACTTTCACAATCATTCATTAATAGTCCGAAGTTAACAAACTTTTGTCACTATTACGTTCTTTTTTTATCCATTCCTCCTATGTTCTCTTTTTTGGGTAAACCCTAATTACTCAAGAGTGTTATTATATAAACAGACACATTTGCTAAATTTAAGAACAAAGATGGGAGCTTCAAACAAGAACCATTCAAAGACACCAAGGGGTTGATTAGTCTTTTTGAAGCATCTGAACTGAGCATCCTAGGCGATGAAATACTTGATGAAGCTGGTGATTTTACTTGGAATCTTTTGAACAACTCTTTGAACAACGTTGCTAACTTCGAGGCCGTGATGATCAGAAACACGCTTAGCAATCCACACCATAAGAATCTTCCAAGACTTATAGGAAAGAACCAACTACACAACTTTCCAAATTTGCTAAGTTTCCTACATGATTGCTCTGGTATGCAAGATTGGATAAAGGACATTCAAGATCTAGCAAGAATTGATATCAACAAGGCTCAAACCTCTCTCCAGAAAGAAATTACTCAAGTTTCCACGTAAGTTTTGAACCACACATCCTTAAATCATCAATGTTTATAGTATATAGTATATACAACCTCCTTTTCATAATAACTTTAATAGCTTGACTTTTAATGTTAGACTCGAAAGAATTTGCCTTATTGTAAGAAATAAAAATTATCGTAGTCATATGAAAAAAAAATGGTTGAAGTGTATATATATATATATCACATTATATCTCATATTATTGCAATAGTTTGACTTTTGAGGACAAAGCCAATACATTAAAACCACAAATATATGGTAAATATTTATGTTATAGTCATATGAGATCAAACGTTTCATAATTTGTGTTGATCAGTATTACAAACATGTGATCCATAAAGACCAAGTAGAAATTGTGCATGAAAGTAAAACTATTGCAATTATCAAATGATTAAACGATAGAAAGGGTATCAATTATATTCAGTATTCTCATGCAATGTTGATTTGTTCATCAATTCTAATTGTAGATGGTGGAAAGAACTTCGCACGGCGGAAGTTTTGGAACATGCAAGAAACCAACCAGCAAAATGGCATATGTGGTCCTCAGTTGCTCTTCCAAGCCCAGATAAAGCTGAACTAAGGATGGAACTCACAAAATCGATATCGTTTATATATATCATTGATGATATCTTTGATGTCTATGGAAACCTCGAGGAGCTCATTCTCTTTACAGAAGCTGTGAATAGATGGGAATACGCAGACATTAATGAATTACCAAATTACATGAAAGAATGTCTTAGGGCACTCTTTGACACTACATCTGAGATGAGCCAAAAAGTTTACATGAAACATGGATGGAATCCCAAAGATTGTTTACAAAATGCGGTATGTTAATCAATAGTCCTCCTCCTGAGATGATCATCATGTTGTTAGACAAAATGTTTGGTTGAGAGGAAAATAAGTAGCAAAATTTCCTAATATACATTATGAGATTTTTTAACTGGTTGAAAATAGTTGTCCCATATATGAAAACTTTTCCCTTAAGGCTCCGTTTTTGGTGGGAAACCATTTTCTTGCAAAAAAAAGTTTTCCTCCATCTTTTCATTTTCCTTTGTTTGTTTTGGTAAGGGGTGGAAAATAATTTTCTTAAGGGCGGAAAATGATTAAAGAAGGTATGACATATTGTATTAAAGAAGGTATGCGATATTTTCCTTTTCACTCCTCTTTATTCTTTCCTCCCATCTTTCTTTCTCTTTTACGTCATTTACATTCTCACCCTAGATTTTCCACGAAAAATTTTCTATTAAAACAAACGGAGCCTAAGAGACTTGGCATATCCTTCTTATTGCTTACCTTTGCCTTTCTCTTCTACCTCCGATTTTCAAATTTCCTTTTCTCTGTAATGTTCCTAGTGCAAAATCAATCAAAGGAAAAGTGATATTGTTCGGCTTTTCTATTTAATTAAAAGTGTATTTCATGGAAAATGATTTTCCGCTCAACCAAACAACGTCTAGTGATAAGGCTACTATAGTGATAGTGGCAGTGTGGGACAACATTATCCGATCCTCAAAAAAATTTTATCATGCAGTGGTCGGAGTTATGCAACGCTTTCTTAGTTGAGGCAAGGTGGTTTGCAACTGGGCACTCGCCCACAACTGAAGAGTATCTTAAGAATGGTGTAGTGAGTTCTGGAGTGTATGTTGTTTTTGCAACCCTCTTTTCCCTCTTGGGTGAATCAACACATCTCTGGAACAACCATCCTCAAATCGTGTCGTTAGCAGGTACACTTCTTCGGCTTTGGGATGATCTAGGAAGTGCAGAGGTATGTAATTCACTTCATGGCTATTTGTATACTTCCCCGTTTTTTGTCCTTCATATGCAGCATGCATGTACGTTGATATCGCAACTTTGACTATCGATGTATATAAGAGGAAAACTAATTAAGTATAATTTGAAAAATTACATTGAGATTACCAAACCATATAACTTATTACATACTACAAACTTAGTCCAAAATTTTTTATCAAGATTAGCATATAAACAGTGTAAGTCAAATCATTATTAGATCCAAACGAATTGGGAGTACGTTCAGTATACCTTAGGTGAGATACTTGAAAATCATGCATCAGTCTAGCTTCACTTCTTTTGATTAAGGCGGTTTGTTAATACAAAGGAATCTATTGTATTTCTATTTATGGGAAGCGTGACAAGTTTTTCAATACATTTTAAATATACTCCTCTGTCTTTAATTTTATTTGATGTGGTATTTACTTCTTTATTGTAACCTGATTTTCATGTGATACAAGTTGTTATATATAACATAATACTATGTAGGTTTACAATATTTGATAGAATATGTAAATATTCTAGTTAGTAAAGTAAATGTATATCTTTTGTAACTACCGAAGTATCTTTTAAGATTAGTTTCCTAGTTCTTATCTCGCATATAAATACTCTCTTATAACCTAATTATTGTTGCAAGGGAAATATCATTTCTATTAATATCAACTTAGTACAACCTTTTATTAAAATGAAATGAGATATTGAGAATAATTTGTATTGTAGGATGAGAATCAAGAAGGGCATGATGGGTCATTTGTGACATGCTACATGAATGAGCACCAAGACAACACAGAAGAAAGTGCGAGACAATGTGTTATTGGGATGATTTCAGATGCATGGAAGCACTTTAATGAGGAGTGTTTGGCTAATTCTCCATTTTCAGCTGATTTCAATACTGCTTTCCTAAATTTAGCAAGGATGATTCCAGTTATGTACTCCTATGACAACAATCACCGACTACCTAGGCTGGAGAAACACATGAAGTCATTGCTTTGTGACTAAACTAAACTAAACACACCTTGTCTGTACTCTATAATCTATTATTGGTGATATGATGTTGGAAAAGTATAAGCCATCATACTTCAGTTCGTGTTAAATTTTATGATTAAATAATCCGTTACAACTTCCCTTTTCTCATCCTTTTTCTCCGTACTCTCTTTTCTCTCTTTCAAATCCCTAGTTTTTTTACCAAAGTCATGGATATGTTGTTACTTTTTTTGTAAGCCCCATTATGTTTTTATTGCTTCTTTTTTAATTAGATGTTCACAATAAATCTTGTTTCTCTTTACTGTAGTTATACTTCATTGAAGTAACAAAGAATAATTCCGTCAGAATACAACGCACCACTTAAGATACCACGTAAGATATCTAGTATTTCTATAATAGTATCCGCAATTCTTGCGATAACAGTTTAAGATTTAATTCGTGAAACAGTTTATTGTCGAATTAGTAATGAAGTTAGGATATTCTTTATTATTTGGTGTCAACCCCCTCTTCCCTTATATATATATTCCTGTTGAGACAAAAATCTGTCAACATTTGTTGGGACAGAAACTATCATTACCACTCTTGGGACAAAACTCTGTCAACAATTTATTGGGATAAATCTGACAACAAGCAACTGACACCCCGTCGCAGATGATCCAGAGCTCCGGTGAGGTGGTGATCCACTCTCCTGGGGTTGCTGGTCCTTGTGTAAACAAGGGTTCCTCTTAAACGTACGTGTAATATGCTTGAAGACGGATAAACATGAGTAAATGAGATAAAGTGTCTACTATAATCTAAGAGATGCACAACACAATCTTGAGACAAGAAATGCATGTTGAGATTAAACTGTTATAAAAAAAGATACCTCCATTACAACATGAAACTAGATCCGAAAGCTCTAAAGGTACATAACTAGGACAAATAGACGAAGTCTACTTGAGATTCTACACTAAAACTATGCTAAACTAGGTTAGACTATGCTATGATAATCTAAGATAAATGATATGTCATTTTGATTGGTGGGTTTGATCCGAGTTTCTTCTTCTCTTGAGTCTTCTATTTATAGAGGAAAGGAATGGAAGTTATGTTGACATCATGAGTAGTTATCTTGGAATGGGTAGTTATTTTGTTACATCAGGGGGAGTTAATTAACCACCCACTAAAATAGTAAATTCCTCTTCATTTGAATATTAATCTCATAACTTCCATCTACTCTTGGATTTGAAAAGATTGCGGTAACAATTCATTTATAAAGTTAAGTTTTACTAAAAACCCCAACTATGCTGAAAACCTTAAAAGCTTGATAAAGGGGTACATATGACATTAATAGGGGTGTATATTACAATTAATGAGGATACGCGTGTTTTTTACATCAAAGTTGTCAATATTTACAAAAATGTCATTATTGAAATACGTGTAACCCTTTATGTCTCCTATGCACTATTGTAGTTGTTTTCACATTAAAAGCTATTTTCACCATATCATATTCCTATATACTACATCTCTTCCATTCTAATTACAACATTGAGCACTTTTACACTACTTACAAATACTCATATGACCTTCTATTATGATTTATACATAACGTGGAAAATTGACATGTTCGATCTTGTTAGATTTGTCTCGGAATATTCTTAATGAATATCCACTTTTTGTAATTTTTTCTTAAACACAATTAAAGATATAAACGTTTAAAGTTGTGCATTGAAAAACGTGATTATTCTACATGTTGCAATTAATATGGAATAGAGAAAGTGTATACATATATATATATATATGAATTCGATTTAGTAAAAATTACTTTCACCATAAAAATAATATAAAAGGGGTACATAGGACGTACGTATAAAAGGGTTCGTGTATCTCATTAATAACATTTTGTAAGTACTGATAATTTTGATATTAAAACATGCGTATCGATTTAATTGTAACATGTACCCCTTCAACGTTATGTGTACACCTTTTTCAAAATTTCACCGTTTTCAGTATATTTGTGGTTTTAGTGGACCCTTACTCTGAATACTCTCTATATATATACACACTTATGCACTAGTCATGGTAGATGATTAATGCGTAATAGTGAAAATGAGAAATTTAGTTTGTAGAAAATAGAATGAAGTATTAAAATTGTTGTCAAGCGAGTATCTCTGCCATACTGTTACTAAGAGTTCTCCCTCATGTCATATGATCATTAGCTCATTACAAGTCTTGACCATGCGGCCTAAAATATCAACATTATTACTTATCCATATGATTAATGGCAATATAACCTGGACAAAAAAAACTCAATCTCGAAAGTAATTATTATTGCATGTAAGGAAAATAAGTTTTCCATGTAATAATTTGGACTTTGGAGCATCGTCCAAATTTTTTATCTAGTAAGAAACTGCTACCATAGTTCCAGATGAATTCCCCCAAGCCTCAATCCGTAAAATTGACAATTCATATTAATCATATACTTCTTGTTTTCAGTCAACAGCCATATTTACATTGCCTCAAAAGAGGTTATATGTGTTGTAGAAATGACACTCCTTTGTAACAACAAATAAATGTTTGGTAGAGATTAGTAATGAATGGCTACTCATACATCTGATCAATATGGTAGGCCTAAATCTTTGTAGGTACCTGATTGTTCTAACCTACACTGGTTACCGACGAACATTTAAAACGTGTAATTGATGGATTCCTAAGAATAAAGCAATATTTCTTGTTCACGTACACTTGAAGACCGTTCTTCTGTTTGACTTTGATTTTTGGTTTGACTAAGAGTGCATTTTGTTGACCTTAAAAATAAATAAGCTCGAGGTCTAGTGTACTTAGATAAGTTAAGATAAATTTAAAATACGTCCAATTGGTTTTTTTCCACCAGAAAATTCATATTTGAGTTCCTTATAGAAAGTTGTTTCGCGCCCTAATAGCTCGGGCCCCTACCTTGGAAGGGGGTGTTGGAACATTTGTAAGGGTAATGGGTTTGGATAAATCACATATGGGGGAATTAAATGGAGATGTAGGATTTAATTCCGGAAGGCCAGCTCGCGGGCCGCGAGCTGGGTCGCGGGCCGCAACCCGTTGTCGCGAGTCGCGACTTGGTTTCGCGAGTCGCGACTGGGCACTGCCCTGTGACGCTTCAGTTTGCGATGTATCCGTTTATGTCCATTGAAGCGTTTTGATCAGTTTTTCATGTTTAATTGCATGGTTAAATAACTGATTTATTCTCTGTTTTAAGGGCCTTATTAAGGAGCCTATTAAAGGTCCTTAATGACGGTCCTTGCATGTGTGACTATAAAAGGAGGAGGTGAACTCCATCCTTGACACAACCAACATTGCTTGCTTAAGAATTTTTGATTAACTTTCTTAAGTGTTCTTCATAAACACATCAAACACAAGTTCTTCAGGATTCTCTTCTAAGATCATAGAAGTGAATTGTTACTCCATTGTATCTCATTCGTTGTTTCGTGTAAACCCGGTGATCCTAGAGGGGCGAAATAAAACTAATAGGAAAGCGTAGTTTCCGTGCCTTGGAGTGGTGAATACCCGATTTCCTCTTGTTCCATTGTCTACTTATAACAATCTATTAGTTTTATTTTCACTTTACGGATATGGCTTCATCACTCAAGGACCTTACTTTGAACTTCCAAAAATTGGACAAGTTTGAAGGTGTGGGTTTTCGTCGTTGGCAAAAGAAGATTGATTTCCTCTTAACGACTCTCAATGTGGTGTATGTGCTTACAACACCAATTCCGGCTTTTCCGGATGAAGGGGTTGATGAACCTTTGGAGACTACGAGGAGGCGAACAAAGTGGGAGAATGATGTCTACATTTGTCGTGGTTAAATTCTCAATGCACTTTCGGATGCCTTGTTTGATCTTTACCAAAATGTGGAGAGTGCAAATGAGCTAGCTTTGGGATTCTCTAGAGGCCAAATACATCTCGGAAGATGCTTCAAGTAAGAAGTTTCTTGTTAGTAATTTTAATATGTTTAGAATGACTAATGAAAGGCCTATAATGGAGCAATTTCACGAAGTTCATCACATTTTAAATCAAATAAGGTCACATGGTATGGTAATGGATGAAACAATTGTAACACCCCGTAATTTCACTAGAAATTTCGCGTGTTAATTTATATGGTTTACATTTTTATTTATAAATCTAAATATAATTTCGTTTATGAAAACTATATTCTATTAAATAAATGGTCGTATTCGAAACCGGAAAATATTTCGGTGGATAATGTATTGTGCATACGTACCATAACTTCAAAATGTGTATAGTCGATGGACGTGTGATTATTTTACGATGTTCATAGTATTTAAATTTTATAAATCTGCTTAGCTTTACCTATTAAGCTAATTTATCTATGAGACTATTAATTTTCATCTAGACCCTTGCTTCTTAATTTAACTCGTGTTCTTTGATTTAATTTTAATTTTTTTATTAATTTATTTGGTTATATCATTTTTTCTTTAACCTTATATTTTATACGGTGCAACTATCTTTAAGATTGCTCCGATGATTTGATTTGTAAGTTAAGCTATAACTTAATATTATTTATTTTAAGTTGAGCTTATTTTGATATATGAAAATGTGATCATACATTTCAATATTATTATTATTATTATTATTATTATTATTATTATGTATAATTTTTTAGTTAGTCTTACTTAGGCTAATATGTTAATTTAGTTTAATCGTCGTTTTGCAGACCAACCATGTAACGAACTTTAGTCCACCATTTTTATTCCTATAGGGCCGAAAAGGTTAACCACCTAGAGATTTCTAGAAGACTCCATAGATTGTTTGTAACCATAGGATGCTAAGAGTTGCGTCTCTTCATCCCCTCCATTAAACTCCCTCATAAATCCCCCTTATGATGATCATTAAGCCATCATTAACACCCTATTAAACACCCTTTTAAACCCCTCCCTTTTGCTGTCCCCTTCATCAGAAATTCATCACTCATTTCCCCTCTTTTCACACGCCACTTTCAAAGAAAGAAAGGAAGAGGAAACGTCTTCCCGTTTTTCCCCTGCACACCCTCACGAAAATGAAGATCGCCGGAGATCTAACCGTTGGATCGTCTTTAAATTTGGACAGCATATTATTAACATCCAGATCTTCATTTTGACCGGAGGAATTGATAATCTGAGCTTTAGATCACCGGAAATATGGGTCGGAACGCCACTGACTGTTTTAGAGGACCCTAAAGTTGTTTAAGATGGAAATACTTTGCTCAATGGAGGAAACGTCTTCAAGGGAGAAGAAGGTTTTGATGATCCGCACGTTTTCTTTACTATTATATTATGTTTTGCGGCACTCCTCTCGAAGATCGAGGTAACTAGCGTTATTCTAGCACGTTAGGGAATAGGTAGTGATTTTAGGATTTTTCGATGCGCGTTAGAGAACTTAGATTCATGTTAGGTGGAACTTGGATGATTGTGTGATTATGGTTTAGTGTAGTATCATGATTAGGAAGGTTGTGTTGTGGTATTTCCATGAGTGAACGTGTGGTTATGTTCATGTTGTTAGTTCTTGTTAGTCGGTTTGTCAAGTTTGATGTTTTGTTGTTATGTTGATTAGAGTAACTTGATTAATTGTTGGAGTTTGAGTTTTGGTTGTTGATGATGCTTAGTATCATGCTAGGGTGTTGTCTTGGATGAGTATGGGTGTGTGTTGTTGTTGGATTTTTTTGCTTGAGACTTGGAGGTATGCTTTGTGGACGAAGCAAGGCATACGAGCACAGCCGCAGGCCACGAGCAGTGGCAGCTCGCGACTCGCGATGTCTTGGTCGCGTCCCGCGACCACCGTCGCACCCCGCGACCGTCTTCTGTTTCCAGCTTGCTCGATTTCGTCTTTTGGTCTATTTATGTTTACAGCATGTTCTTTTGTCGTTTAAGCTTTACTTTGGTTATTAGAGAGCATGACTAAGGATGTTTTGTTGGATTTTAAACACTTTTGATAAGAGTTGGGTTGGTTTTATGTTTGGGTAGTGTGGGTACCTTTTTTCTTTGAAGCATGATGGGGTGTTAAGAGTGAGTTGTCAACGTGGTTATGCTCGGGGGAGAATTATGCTTCCCTTAGCATATCTTCGCCAAGCGTTATGTACGGGAAATATTATGAGTTATCGTAATGGCTTTCGTACCCAAACTCAGATGATGATTGGTTTATTCTGTGTATAGCATGACTATGTGTTTGAGTGTGTCTTCCTTTGGTGTGTTATGTGATTGTAAGTCTTGGTTGTGGATGCTTTGATGTTGTGTTCGATAACCTTGGGCGGCATGGTCCAAAGGTTCACTCACGAGCGCATGGTTCGTTGAGTATGCCATTCGGTAAGGGCGGCATGGTCCTCGAATGTGCATTGCTATTCGGTAAGGGCGGCATGGTCCTCGAATAAGCATAGGTATTCTCATGGTCGGCATGGTCTATTGAGTCTACCGGCAGGCGGCATAGTCTGTTTTGGTTACTTAACCTTAGGCGGCATGGTCCATAGGTACTCACGGGCGGCATGGTCCGATAAGGACGTTATTCGGTACGGGCGGCATGGTCCTCGAATGCGTCGTTGCATTCCGGAAAGGGCGGGATGGTCCTCGGATATGCAAGGGTGGGCCCTTGGGCGGCATGGTCCATTGGGTCTATTTGGCAGACGGCATGGTCTGTTTGGTTGAATTGGATGTATGTGTTTTTGGTTGTGATTTGTGCTTTTTGATTGGGTGATTTTCTTTTATTTCATTTTCGTTGTAGTAGCATGTTTAGAGTTGGTTTTGAGCATGTTTGTCCTGTTGTTTGTGTTGTCTTAACGTTGTTTCTAGCTTCTTTAAGCTTATTACTTGTTTCCTATATTGGGCTGGGAGAACTGCTAGTTACTCCCCACTGATTGTGGAAGTTGTTGATATATTTGCAGATGGCGATGCAATTTAGAGTTGTTACGGTTTGGACTGGGATTGTGCGACTTAACCATGTGAGCTTGGATGTAGTCTTGGTAGTTGTGGACGAGCATTATATCTCGGGGATTAGGACTAGCTTCATAGTTAGTCTTAAGTAGTTGTTTTACTTCTTTTAGACAGTTGTTGACTCTTTGGATTTCGGCCATGTTTTGAGCCACAGTCTTAGTTTTGGATTCGTTACTAGCCTTGTTCTTTGGATCTTTTGGTTAAGGTTGAGGGTATGGGACCTCAATCCTTTTTATATAATATTTCAAGCTTTGTCGTCTTCTACTTCTTTTGTTAAAGCTTAGTATTGGTTTATCTCCGCTTTAGTAGTGGCATACCCGTCTTGATGGTATTTCCGTTACCATCAGTATCTCTTTTAATCTTTTCTCTATTGGTTTTGGACGGGATGTTACAGTTGGTATCAGAGTCAAACGTTCCAAAAACTCTCATTGAGTTGCTACATATTCCACGAGAAATGTGTAGTGTTGTAACTAGGATTACTAGTGTTTTAGACTTCAAGTAAATTATTTAGTGAGAGTTACTTGGGTAGGAAGAAAGCCATGGGAATTATTTTGTGGTATGCTCTCACGCTTATGAAGCATATTATATGTGTAGTTACGTGTATTATTGGTGGAAGCTAGTCTACCAAGTTTGTTAATCTTATTTGCAGGGTTTCGTACATGAAGTATATCAGAGTGCGCAGTGAAAGCGAGGTGATTTAGAGCCTCTAATTCTAGGTCGTATTACGCGCTTAACTTATTTCGTATTTTACAATTTAAGAATAAATTTATATTTTATTTTAATATAGTCGAGTGTGTTGCATTGTGTTTATTTTATTTGTTTGTTTCTTATTAATTAGTATATGTTGTTGTGTATATATATCTTTTCATTTCTTTTCCAATTAAGCATTATTTTCATAGGAGTACTACTTATTTATCTGTTATTCACAAAACTTTCTGGTTTGAGTTTATATTCAAAGTTTTATATTTTAGACCTCTAATTTTAATAAATTTCATACTTATATTAGAGTTATTTTCTGACTTTCAAATTTTGCTATTGTTGATATTTTGAAACACTCTTTTGAAAAAAAAAATTTAATTCCAATTGTTTTACTATGGTTAGGGAAAAGGAAAAAGGTTGCGGAATTGTCTTTCAAGAGATTCTACAAACTACTACTACCATCTTTGGCCATCTATGTTTATAATTATGTCTTTAATATTCTATTTTCATGTTAATTCTTATTTTTGCTATAATAAAAAGGTTTCATAGTTTTCGAAAATAAAAGCACCCTAATAAGTTAGTTTGGTGTTATAGATTGAAGTGTAAATACAAAATATTTTGTTATAAAGGTAATCTTTCGACAACTTTTTATTCTACTTGCTGATTTACTGTTATTATAAATTTTATTTTTCAACTCATTGTGTAAAAGAATTTCAATTACCTTTTGTTGTTTCTTGTCTAAACTTGTAGTGCTTTCTAATTTCATATTAGCGCTTTGTTGTATTTTCGTTACTTCTTGTTTAATTATCTGATTTTGTCCATTTGGTTTATTTTATTTGAAAAGGAAATTTTTATACTCAGTTTAAATCTTAAACCTGTTTATGCTGATATCAAGTTGTAATGGGTGATTCCATGCAGATTTGTGTCGACTATAAAAAAAAACAAATTATTATATTTGTGTTTATAAATTATTATTTTATCGCCTATATTTGCTAGTAGAGTTTTGTAGTGAAATTCATTTTACATTGTGAATTTCTTTTAGTGAACTTTAAATTGCATATATGTTTAGGAGGACGCTCTTATATCATGTATCGATGATTGAGTATCTAAGTGATATTTCTATAAAACCGTCAACTACTTCTCATAAAGTATTCTTATCTCTTTAAGTGGAGTATAGGCCTGTGTGGTTATCTCTATTTGAATTGACTTGGTTGTCGGATTTCGAATGATGGTTCCTCTATTTTCCTCTTACTAAAAATATTTATTGTGGATTGTTGCTTCAATTCTTTTGTAATTTTATTAATTGTTGTGTTCCAACTTTATTTGCAAATTATCAATATTTGTTGTATAATTGTTTTACCTCTAATATTTTCCAATTAGTGTCTTTCGTCTTTCGTATTTTATAAATGTTGTTGGGTAATATACTACTTTATTTTCTGATTCTTTTGTCTTTCAAAGTAAAAATTTTATTCATTGGGTTATCAAACTCATTTCGCGGAGTTGCTTAACCTTTAACTAAAATCTATTTGATTTATGTTTTCTTAATGTTCTCTATCAAGATTCTTTTGTTTTACTACTTCTTTTTAAGTTTCAAGGACGAAACTCTTTTAAGGGGGAGTGATTGTAACACCCCGTAATTTCACTAGAAATTTCGCGTGTTAATTTATATGGTTTACATTTTTATTTATAAATCTAAATATAATTTCGTTTATGAAAACTATATTCTATTAAATAAATGGTCGTATTCGAAACCGGAAAATATTTCGGTGGACAATGTATTGTGCATACGTACCTTAACTTCAAAATGTGTATAGTCGATCGACGTGTGATTATTTTACGATGTTCATAGTATTTAAATTTTATAAATTTGCTTAGCTTTACCTATTAAGCTAATTTATCTATGAGACTATTAATTTTTATCTAGACCCTTGCTTCTTAATTTAACTTGTGTTCTTTGATTTAATTTTAAATTTTTTATATATTAATTTATTTGGTTATATCATTTTTTCTTTAACCTTATATTTTATACGGTGCAACTATCTTTAAGATTGCTCCGATGATTTGATTTGTAAGTTAAGCTATAACTTAATGTTATTTATTTTAAGTTGAGCTTATTTTGATATATGAAAAATGTGATCATACATTTTACTATTATTATTATTATTATTATTATTATCATTATTATTATTATGTATAATTTTTGAGTTAGTCTTACTTAGGCTAATATGTTAATTTAGTTTAATCGTCGTTTTGCAGACCAACCATGTAACGAACTTTAGTCCACCATTTTTATTCCTATAGGGCCGAAAAGGTTAACCACCTAGAGATTTCTAGAAGACTCCATAGATTGTTTGTAACCATAGGATGCTAAGAGTTGCGTCTCTTCATCCCCTCCATTAAACTCCCTCATAAACCCCCCTTATGGTGATCATTAAGCCATCATTAACACCCTATTAAACACCCTTTTAAACCCCTCCCTTTTGCTGTCCCCTTCATCAGAAATTCATCACTCATTTCCCCTCTTTCCACACGCCACTTTCAAAGAAAGAAAGGAAGAGGAAACGTCTTCCCGTTTTTCCCCTGCACACCCTCACGAAAATGAAGATCGCCGGAGATCTAACCGTTGGATCGTCTTTAAATTTGGACAGAATATTATTAACATCCAGATCTTCATTTTGAACGGAGGAATGTTTAATCCGAGCTTTAGATCACCGGAAATATGGGTCGGAACGCCACTGACTGTTTTAGAGGACCCTAAAGTTGTTTAAGATGGAAATACTTTGCTCAATGGAGGAAAAGTATTCAAGGGAGAAGAAGGTTTTGATGATCCGCACGTTTTCTATACTATTATATTATGTTTTGCGGCACTCCTCTCGAAGATCGAGGTAACTAGCGTTATTCTAGCACGTTAGGGAATAGGTAGTGATTTTAGGATGTTTAGATGCGCGTTAGAGAACTTAGATTCATGTTAGGTGGAACTTGGATGATTGTGTGATTATGGTTTAGTGTAGTATCATGATTAGGAAGGTTGTGTTGTGGTATTTCCATGAGTGAACGTGTGGTTATGTTCACGTTGTTAGTTCTTGTTAGTCGGTTTGTCAAGTTTGATGTTTTGTTGTTATGTTGATTAGAGTAACTTGATTAATTGTTGGAGTTTGAGTTTTGGTTGTTGATGATGCTTAGTATCATGCTAGGGTGTTGTCTTGGATGAGTATGGGTGTGTGTTGTTGTTGGATTTTGTTGCTTGAGACTTGGAGGTATGCTTTGTGGATGAAGCAAGGCGTACGAGCACAGCCGTAGGCCACGAGCAGTGGCAGCTCGCGACTCGCGATGTCTTGGTCGCGTCCCGCGACCATCGTCGCACCCCGCGACCGTCTTCTGTTTCCAGTTTGCTCGATTTCGTCTTTTGGTCTATTTATGTTTACATCATGTTCTTTTGTCGTTTAAGATTTATTTTGGTTATTAGAGAGCATGACTAAGGATGTTTTGTTGGATTTTAAAGACTTTTGATAAGAGTTGGGTTGGTTTTATGTTTGGGTAGTTTGGGTACCTTTTTTCTTTGAAGCATGATGGGGTGTTAAGAGTGAGTTGTCGACGTGGTTATGCTCGGGGGAGAATTATGCTGCCCTTAGCATATCTTCGCCAAGCGTTATGTACGGGAAATATTATGAGTTATCGTAATGGCTTTCGTACCCAAACTCAGATGACGATTGGTTTATTTTGTGTATAGCATGACTATGTGTTTGAGTGTGTCTTCCTTTGGTGTGTTATGTGATTGTAAGTCTTGGTTGTGGATGCTTTGATGTTGTGTTCGATAACCTTGGGCGGCATGGTCCAAAGGTTCACTCACGAGCGCATGGTTCGTTGAGTATGCCATTCGGTAAGGGCGACATGGTCCTCGAATCTCCATTGCTATTCGGTAAGGGCGGCATGGTTCTCGAATAAGCATAGGTATTCTCATGGGCGGCATGGTCTATTGAGTCTACCGGCAGGCGGCATGGTCTGTTTTGGTTACTTAACCTTGGGCGGCATGGTCCATAGGTACTCACGGGCGGCATGGTCCGATAAGGACGTTATTCGGTACGGGCGGCATGGTCCTCGAATGCGTCGTTGCATTCCGGAAAGGGCGGGATGGTCCTCGGATATGCAAGGGTGGGCCCTTGGGCGGCATGGTCCATTGGGTCTATTTGGCAGACGGCATGGTCTGTTTGGTTGAATTGGATGTATGTGTTTTTTGTTGTGATTTGTGCTTTGTGATTGGGTGATTTTCTTTTATTTCATTTTCGTTGTAGTAGCATGTTTAGAGTTGGTTTTGAGCATCTTTGTCCTGTTGTTTGTGTTGTCTTAACGTTGTTTCTAGCTTCTTTAAGCTTATTACTTGTTTCCTATATTGGGCTGGGAGAACTACTAGTTACTCCCCACTGATTGTGGAAGTTGTTGATATATTTGCAGATGGCGATGCAATTTAGAGTTGTTACGGTTTGGACTGGGATTGTGCGACTTAACCATGTGAGCTTGGATGTAGTCTTGGTAGTTGTGGACGAGCATTATATCTCGGGGATTAGGACTAGCTTCATAGTTGGTCTCAAGTAGTTGTTTTACTTCTTTTAGACAGTTGTTGACTCTTTAGATTTCGGCCATGTTTTGAGCCACAGTCTTAGTTTTGGATTCGTTACTAGCCTTGTTCTTTGGATCTTTTGGTTAAGGTTGAGGGTATGGGACCTCAATCCTTTTTATATAATATTTCAAGCTTTGTCGTCTTTTACTTCTTTTGTTAAAGCTTAGTATTGGTTTATCTCCGCTTTAGTAGTGGCATACCCGTCTTGATGGTATTTCCGCTACTATCAGTATCTCTTTTAATCTTTTCTCTATTGGTTTTGGACGGGATGTTACAACAATTGTCGTTGCTTCCATTATTGATAAACTACCAACTTCTTGGAAATATACTATACATACTTTAAAACATAAGAAGGAGGATCTTACCATGGATCAATTAGAAACTCATCTTCGTATTGAAGAAGGGATCCGGGATCAACATGGGGTTAAAGACACAAATTCTAGTGCTCCTAAGTCTACCGTTAATATGGTAGAGGTTGATGGGTCTAATGGGACCAAGAAATCCAATGCTCAATCTAAAACCAATGTTGCAAACAAGAAGAGGAAAACTCTTACTTGTTGGGTGTGCAATGGTCCTCATTTGAAGAGGGATTGTCCGTCTTGGAAGAAAAAGAAGACGACAAAGAAAGATCAACCTAGTGTTGGTCAAAACCAAGGTTGATGATTCTTGGTGGATTGATTCGGGAGCTTCTCGACATGTGTGCAATAATAGGCATCATTTCAAGTCTTTGAAGGAATTGTATGATGGTCCAATTTTGTATATGGGTAATGATTCTACGGTAAAGGCTAAGGGAATTGGCCAAGTAGAATTGTTGTTAACCTCGGGAAACACTCTAACTCTCCGGGACGTTGTTTATGTTCCGGAAGTTAGGAAGAATCTTGTGTCGGGAGGACTTTTGAATAAGTTTGGTTTTAAGGTTGCTTTTGAATCCGATAAATTTATAGTGTCTAAAAGTGGTATATATGTTGGTCAAGGCTATTTTTGTAATGGAATGTTTAAATTTAGCATTGATAATAAAATTGCTAGTTCTATTTACATGCTTGATGTTTCTTCTCTATGGCACAATCGGTTATGTCATGTGAACTATCGTAGATTATATGACATGTCTAAGTTAGGTTTAATTCCTTCCTTTGATATGAATTTAGAGAAGTGCAAGACATGTATGTTAAACAAAATTACAAAGAATCCTTTTCCGAGTGTGACAAGACAATCGGTATTGCTAGAATTGGTGCATAGTGAATTGTGTGACTTTCATAGTTCACCATCTTTGGGAAATAAAAAATATATTGTAACTTTTATTGATGATTTTTCAAGGTATTGTTACATTTATTTATTATTCTCAAAAGATGAAGCACTTGAAAAGTTTAAGATCTACAAGATCGAAGTGGAACTTCAACTTAGTGAAAAAGTTAAAAGACTTCGAACGGATAGAGGTGGTGAATACTATAATCCTTGTTATTTTAATCCATGAAACTAACGCACCATACTCACCTCAAAGTAATGGTGTGGCGGAAAGGAAAAATAGGACTTTAAAAGAAATGGTTAATACCATGCTTTCTAATTCGGGTCTAAGTGACTGTTTTTGGGGGTGATGCTATTTTAACGGCATGCTATATTTTGAATAGAGTTCCTAATAAAAGGAACAAGACTACCCCATATGAACTTTGGTCAAAGAAAAAGCCTAATCTCAATTACCTTAAGGTATGGGATGTAGGGCGATTGTCAAATTGACGGAACCTAAACCTAAAACTTTAGGTGAAAGAGGAATTGATTGCATTTTTATAGGCTATGCGGAAAATAGAAAAGCCTATAGGTTTTATGTCATTGAACATAATGATTTTGTATATATTCACACCGTGATAGAATCAAGAGATGCAATATTTGATGAGACTCGTTTCTCTTCGATTCCTAGACCAAAGGACATGGTACCTAGTACTAGTTCCAAGGTTGTGGGTGACATCAATGATGATCATGAAACCACAACACCGGAAATTAGGAAAAGTAAAAGAATTAGAAAAGAGATATCTTTTGGACCGGTTTTTAACTTTATTTAGTTGAAGGGTCAAAGGAGTCAATTGTGACTCAATTCTCATATTGTTACAATATGGAGGAGGATCCTAGGACCTTTGAGGAGGCTATAAAGTCTCATGATTCCGCCTTTTGGAAAGAGGTCGTGAATGATGAAATGGATTCAATAATGGGGAATAATACATGGGTTTTAGCTAATTTACCTCCCGGTTGCAAACCTTTAGGTTGTAAATGGATTTTCATAAGAAAACGGAAAATCGATGGAACCATATTAAAACACAAGGCCCGGTTAGTGGTCCAAGGTTTTAGGCAAAAATATGGTATCGATTACTTTGACACTTATGGTCCGGTAGCTAGAATTGCTACCATTAGACTATTGATGGCTTTATCGGCGATTCATGGTCTTGTAACTCACCAAATGGATGTTAAAACGGCATTCCTTAATGGTGAATTGGAGGAGGAAGTATACATGAATCAACCCGAAGGATTTGTGGTCAAAGGGCAAGAGTCTATGGTTTGCAAGTTAATTAGATCTTTGTTTGGACTTAATCAAACACCAAAGCAATGGCATCAAAAATTTGATGATGTAGTCTTGGCTAATGGATTTAAAATAAATCAG
Source organism: Patellifolia procumbens (assembly GCA_947645195.1). Lineage (NCBI taxonomy): Eukaryota > Viridiplantae > Streptophyta > Magnoliopsida > Caryophyllales > Amaranthaceae > Patellifolia > Patellifolia procumbens. The sequence goes on along the minus strand of CANSGD010001388.1, from coordinate 347,020 downwards.
TCCGATAAATGTGTATATAGCAAATTTGATAATAACGGTAAAGGTGTTATAATTTGCTTATATGTCGATGATATGCTCATCTTTGGGACTGATTTGGAACAAGTGAAAAACACTGAAGCTTTTCTCTCAAGTAGCTTCTCAATGAAAGATTTGGGTCAAGCGGATGTTATTCTTGGTATTAGAATAATGAGAGGTAAATGAATAATTTCTTTATCACAAGCTCATTACATTGAGAAAGTGGTAAAGAGGTACAATGAGTCAAATTCGTCTCATTTTGCTACTCCAATGGATCCTAGTATACACTTGGTTCCGAGTAGTGGTACTCCAATGGCTCAATTGGAGTATGCAAGCTTGGTTGGAAGCTTGATGTATGCTGTGACTAGCACTCGGCCGGATATAGCATTTTCTATTGGCAAGCTTAGCCGGTATACTAGTAAACCTAGTATGATGCATTAGCAAGCTTTGAGAAGAGTACTAAGGTATTTGAAAAAAATCAAAGATTATGGTTTAACGTATACGGGAGAACCTTCAATCATTGAAGGGTACTCGGATGCTAGTTGGATATCCAATAAGGAAGATTATTCTTCCACAAGTGGATGGGTGTTTCTTCTTGGAGGAGGTGCCGTCTCATGGGCATCTAAGAAGCAAACATGTATTACCGATTCCACTATGGCATCGGAATTCTTCGCATTAGCTTCTTGTTGTCAAGAAGCGGAATGGCTAAGGAATGTGTTGAGTGAGGTTGACTTATGGGTCAAACCAATGTCTCCTCTAGCTATCCATTGTGATAGTGCATCCACAATAGCCAAAGCGTATAGTGAAGTCTACAATGGCAAGTCAAGGCACATTGGGGTTAGACATAGCTATGTACGTGAAATAATAAGGAATGGTTGTATAACCATTGATTTTGTTCGGTCTATTGTAAACTTGGCGGATACGTTTACAAAACCGTTGTCAAGGGAACTAGTGAACAAAATGAACAAAGGGATGGGTCTTAAGCCTATTGGTCAACCTTTAACTAAGGAAAACTCAATTTGATGTCTAATACAACGTTAGATCTCAAATTCAATGAGGATAGTACTTTTCTTTAAAGGTTGGAAGCACTTGTGTGATATACATCCCAAGGTTAGTGCTTGGTACCGCAATGTAAAGGAGGTTGAATGTAAAGTTCTTAATAAATCTTTGATAAAGTGCTCAACTGCAGGAGCATGTGCGAAAAGATTTACCTATATGAGCTAGGGGTTTGGCCGCTTCAACAAGTCTAGGCTTGACTTGGAACACTCATGAATGGATATGGACACCATGGCTACTATGGTGTCGGAGGTTTTGAAGAACATTAGTTTTGTGCTTATGTGTATTTGTAACTTCAATAATTTGTAGTGGTTGAATGATTCAAAGCTTAGTCTATCATCTCAATCTTAATTGTTGCTAAGTTTACATATACTAGTGGAAATTCAATCGTTAGATATTTCTATGATGCATGAGCATGCTTGTTTATGATTTTGCATGAGGTAAACCGTTCAACATTACCCTACAAGTGGGAGGAGGATTGTTGGAACATTTGCAAGGGTAATGGGTTTGGATAAATCACATATGGGGGAATTAAATGGAGATGTAGGATTTAATTCCGGAAGGCCAGCTCGCGGGCCACGAGCTAAGTCGCGGGCCGCGACCCGTTGTCGCGAGTCGCGACTTGGTTTCGCGAGTCGCGACTTGGTTTTGCGAGTCGCGACTGGGCTCTGCACTGTGACGCTTCAGTTTGCAATGTATCCGTTTATGTCCGTTGAAACGTTTTGATCAGTTTTTCATGTTTAATTGCATGGTTAAATGACTGATTTATTTTCTGATTTAAGGGCCTTATCAAGGAGCCTATTAAAGGTCCTTAATGACGGTCCTTGCATGTGTGACTATAAAAGGAGGAGGTGAACTCCATCCTTGACACAACCAACATTGCTTGCTTAAGAATTTCTGATTAACTTTCTTAAGTGTTCTTCATAAACACATCAAACACAAGTTCTTAAGGATTCTCTTCTAAGATCATAGAAGTGAATTGTTACTCCATTGTATCTCATTAATTGTTTCGTGTAAACCCGGTGATCCTAGAGGGGCGAAATAAAACTAATAGGAAAGCGTAGTTTCCGTGCCTTGGAGTGGTGAATAACCGGTTTCCTCTTGTTCCATTGTCTACTTATAACAGGGGGCCTCCTTCGCCTTCCAACCTAAACTGCACGTTTCGACGTCCAACCACCATCATAATAAAACTGCCACCGTCAAGTAATTATTTTGTGCACTGCGGAGCACTTTCCTATCAAGGCACATTAATGTTTTTCAAAAGTATATATGCGTTTTTTGAAACCATACAAGTGATTTTACTTTGTAATTGAAAAGAGACACATGTGATTTCAAAAAAAGTTAATATACTTTGCAGATGAGTGTTTGTGGTGCATAAAATAATATTCAATAAGGTCCAATCAGGTCTAATAATTATAATCAGATAGAATAAGTTCCACTAAGCCCAACCCTTAAGTTTAGTTCCAATAAAATTCTATTATGTTTCAAAAAAAAATAGTAAGTTTCAAGTAATTGCTTATATTTTGTGTATAATCATCTTTCCTATCATCTTGTACATTGCTGATTAATTCTCATTGTACCTTAACTATTTATTGGACCTCTCCAATAAAATGATATTTACACAACACCATATGGTATCACAGCTAGCTTAAGTTTTCTCAAATTTTTTCTTTTTGCTATATGCCATGCCATGACGTACCTATCCTTCAGACCATCTTATTCTTCGTCTCCTTTGATCTCCTTAGAGGTGCTTATTGAGCGAGACAGCTCGTGAACAATTCGAGCTCCTCTCGGTCTAAGCTGGTCAAAGCTCAGCTTGTTGAGGCTCGGCTAGAGCTCGGGCTCGACTCGGAACCTTAACAAGCGAGCCTGAGCAAAATCAAGCTCGGCTCGAAAAGCTCATGAACAACTCGATAAATTATAATAACACGAATAATCTTTTTTAGAAAAATATAATATTTATTGAAAGGGGTTGAAAATAGGAAAGAACATTGATTTTTATTGTTTGAAGAAGCTTGAAAGGAAGGGAAGTGTCAACTCGTGGTCTAGATTTTACACAATAATAAGCTAATAACTTTATTGTTAAAATCTAACCCAGGAAAAAAATTCATATGAAAATAATAAAGAATATTAATAAACTATGAATAATAATAGGTCAAGCTTGTTCGTGAACAGCTCGATAACGGCCCGGTCAAAGCTTAGTCAAAGCTCAACTCGATAACTGCTCAGTTCGTTAAGTTTTGAGCTCGGCTCGAGTTCGATTAAATTTAAATGAACACGAGCCGAGCTAAGCAAAGCTAGGGCTCAGTTCGCTCGATAAGCACCCCTAACTCACGTCTTCCATGGCCAAAGACGATGAGACACGTTCCCCACCTACTTCTCCATCAATCTCCTTTCCAGTTTCCAACCTCCTCAATGTTCACAATGCTCACAACGATCTTGATCATATTGGTCCGAAAATACCACACCCTTCCGGTGTAGAGATTATATGTGGAATTATATGTCTAGATGTGCAATCAAACAATGGATTCATGGCACCATATTCGTAATTGTTATAAGTAGTAATTAGTTGCTTAATAACACTTCTTTTTAATCAGCATTAAATGACATGCCTATCCTGAACGGACTTCTCAATGTTTCTTTGTGAAAAACACTCATTAATAATATTTAGAATCTCCTCACATTTTTGGACTGTCTTTATGGTCATAAACTCTTGGGTGGACCTGGTCCACACTAAAAACAGTGTAGACCACCTAACTTTTGATTGCTAAATCTCAACTTTCAATTACAAAAATCTTAACTTTTGAAACAAACCTTAACTTTTCATTCATAACACGTAACTTTTGATTACAAAACCTTAACTTTTAGGTTTTTGTAACGGGTCTACAATAAATTTAGTGTAGACCCGGTCTATATTAGACTTTGTGCTTTATTTCCGGTCCACTTGTTTCGTGTGACAAACTGTGTGGCTGGTTACATTTTCAAGATATGGAAACATGTTCCAAGAGAATCTTGTATTTATGATGTATTCGATTATCAATAATTGTATATTCTTTCTATTTTAGATAGTTTAGGCTACACCTTAATATAAATCACTTAAACTTTACTTGTATCTTAATAAAAAGAAAGGTAGCTTATAAAATACCTATTAATAGCTTCAAATTTAAAACACTCATATGGTTTCACTAACTCTTAAATTACCTATATGATTCGTTTGGTAAGTGGTATTTAATAGTAGTAATAGTAATAAAATAGTGAGATTTGAAGAGGAATTCCCCCACTCAAATAGAATGAGCAAAAAAACTGGGTATTTGGTTTCAGACCCATAACCGATTAGACCCGATGATTTCGGAACTAGAACTCATTCCACTGAGTTTGGATCTAGGTCCAAATAGAAGGATCTAGTTGGAAGTGTTTACAATTCTGTATATATAGTAAATTTTTTTGATATAGTACGCACTAGATACCTAGTTCAACAGGTTCCAAGATCGGGTAGCTGGTGGAATAAGGTCTGGGTAGCCAGTACAGGAAACTAGATATATATGTCAGTGAAATTGACTAATTGAGCATGTTATATTTTTGCCCCAAACCCAAACCCTAAGCCTAAGTCTCATTTATTTTTTAAAGTCATCTTATATGATAGGCACCTTCACGATTTCATTTGAACCCTAATATTCCCTATCTTCTCTGATAGTCTCCTTCACATTTATACCTTCACGACGACTACTGATCTGTAAGCCTCATTTCTCACGAAATCAATGTAAAAATCAAATGAATCATCAAATGCCTGCTCATCATCTAATCTCACATTTTCCATGTATTTGGAGATTTGTAGTACAATTATTGTATTGTATATACTTTGAAAATTTTCTTTGTTCTGGATATTTTATGCGTGCCATAAATGCTTGTTTGGTTAAGAGTTAAAGATTTTAAGACTAACTCGTCAATGAAAGTGTGGGCAAAATTAAAATAAATGTGATACTTTTTTTAAGCTAAACAATAAAAAATATAGTTTTTGAATGCGGTTTAGATAACTAGTATTGGAACATGTCAATCAGACCCGATAAGAATTAGTTTTGCAACACTGTAATCACAAGAGGAACAGAGTGTGCTTGTAGAAACCGGTCCCAACAAATTTCAGGTTCGATTCCAAAAAATAAGGAATCGGTTCAACCAATTCCAATTCCGGTTCCAATTACCAGGAACTGATTCTTCCGGATTCCTGGGTTTTGACTGATACTCGATTTTGCTCACCCTTCAACTCAATGCTCATGGTAATGAAAACACATCTGCAAACATGCAATTTTCTTTACAAATTTCCATTCCCACTCAATACCACCGTTTGAAGGGTAATGGTTGATAATAAATTTTTGTCGAGAAAATCACATGTTCGTTTGGAGATATGATTTCATTAATGTGGCAATGATTAGGAGACTTTTTCTCCAAATTATACATGATTTTATTACTTTTACCATCATTTAATACCATCTACTAAACAAACAGTTATCATGAAGAGTTATTTGCATCTAAAAAATCGGAAAATACTTTGTCTACCCACCTGGTGGACTACCCATCTCTAATAGAGAGTAGTGATAGTGGAATCCAACTCAACATATATAATGATATTCTAATAATATTTTAGTAGTGGGTAAACTACCCAGTCAGTAGATGTAGTAATGTCCAAAAGTATCCTATTCTTGTCAAATAATAATAATTCTGAGGTCTATATTGCTTTGAATAAATACCTAAAATCTGGAAAAAAATTGGTGCTCCCCGGAGCACGGTGCTACGTGCTCCGACCTGTCGTGGCAAAGAGTAACCAGCAGAAGCACATCCGGCCACGCTCAAGCTCCGGGGAAAAACGGTCGGCTGTATTAGGGTTAAGCAAAGGGGCGGGTAGGGCAAAGCAAATCTACGACTATGAAAAATCAAATTGGCGGTTAGGGTCGTTATCCATCGGGCAACGTTCACCAGGGTTGCTCAGCTCTCTCTATCTCTCCCTTTTTTCTGCCCAGATGTTATTTGAATTTTTTTGATGATGTTCTGTCAGATTCGTTTTAATGCTGTTCCAGGTCATTCATTTGGTTCTTTTAAAATACTTTTGTTATGTTCTTTTGGCTATTCATGTATGTTCTTTTGATTATTTTTGTATGTTCTTTTTAACTTACACATATTTTTTACTTTTTAATATTCCTTTAAATAATGTTAAATGTTCTTTTGATGTAAAAAAAAAATTATTTATATTTCATGGAAATATTCTTTTAAATTAACAATTTAATTTTTTTTTGTACGGAAATGCTTTTTTGACTTTTTTTTATTTTGTTCTTTGTTAAAGAAATATTTTTTTCTTTGCAATTTTTGTATTTTGTTCTTTTTGTTTTAAGTAAATGTTCTTTTAAAATTGTCATATTGTTTTTTTTTTGTTCTTTGTAATTTCCTATTTTGTTCTTCACAAAAAAATATTTTGTTCTTTGAAGTTTCGTATTTTGTTCTTTTGACAAAAGTATGATATCCTTTTGAAATTACGTCTTTTTTCCTTTTCGTTTCAAGTAATTATTCTTTTCATTTTTGTTTTCACAATGCTCATTATATGTTCTTTCTAATAGTTGTTGGGATTTTTTTTGAACACCAATTGTGTAGCAGTGATAATGTCAGCCCTAAAACGCTGACATCCTCACTGGATGCACGGTGCTCCGTGCACCCAGATGCACCAAAAACTGACTACCTAAATTCTTGCTTTCACATCAAAGTCTTAGAAACCTCTTTCACTCTTTTGGATACTGTGGGCATAGTTCGAGGTGGCGTGTAGCTTTGAGGATTGTTATTATCACAACAAGAATACGTCTTTGATAAGCCACTCTCCAACTCTCCTTTCCAATTAAACAAAATCACAAGGTTATGCTTGTTGATAGGCCACTGCTCCTTGACTATGGTCATTATCATTGTTTGCATTGTTCGTTTGGTCTATTTGTCGTGTCATTTTGCCTACTTTTTGTAAATGCGACCTTATTAAAAAAATACTCCCTCTGTTCTGCAATGTTTTTCTCGTATTCTTTTTTAGGTGTCCCAAATTGTTATTCCTATTCCAACACTTTTCATTTATAGTGTGGGTATTCTTTTTTCCCTAAAATACCCTCATTCATAAAATCTAATTCCCAATTTATCCTCAAAATTCAAGTAAAAATTCCCCTAAAATGCCACATGTTGTCTTTTTAGATTTGTAGTACACCACCTATAAAAGTACCAACAACCCTAACAAAACTCTACTCTCTCTCATTCTGTGACGGTCCGAGAGTTTGGATGCTCGGGACGTGCGGCACGCTCTTGCCTATATGGGGGCAAGGGCGTAAGCCTTCTGCGGAATGGGACAACGGGGCTCGTGGGTGCACGAGCAACAAGGTGTTTGAAGGGCACTCTTGCCTATTGGCGACAAGAGCGAAGAGAAGAGGGTCGAACGGGGCGCTTGTGTGCGCAAGGGGGGCACGAGCGGGGCCGACGAAGGGAATTCTTATATCACGAGATTGGGAGGGAAGCTTTAAGACATTAAGGCGGCTCAAAACTGAGGCGGCCTATACAATAACAATGTGAAAAGTAAGCATATAGCTGATAGAAGGCTTTAGTGGTGAACAAACATTTCATTCATCATCTCCCCCTAAAGAGGCTTAAGTTTGAGATAGTACATATTGCAGTTACTCAATAATGAAACTTTAAACCTATACAAGAGTACTAGAACATAAAGAAAAGCACTAGAAAGCATAAAGAAAGGAAAATACAAGTAAAGGAAGGTTGGATTCTAACATCCTCCCCCACTAAAGCTGTCGACGATTTCGTCGACTTACAAAAATAAGACAAAAGTACATCAATAAGTTTGACTCTTGTCTTCAGTTGATGTCGTGGCTGGTAATCTGATTCTGATGTTGGCACGGTGACTGATGTTGCGTGTTGAATCTTCTGCGTATGGGTGATAAGGCTTGAGTCGGCTGACGTGAAAGACCGGGTGAATCTTCATCCATGTTGGTGGTTCTAACTTGTATGCAGTCTTCTCAATTTTCTTGGTGACGCGAATGGGGCATTCATATTTTCTGATGAGTCTCCTGTCTCTACCCCTTAAGAATTTCAGTTGTTCGGGAAGAAGCTTGACCATCACCATATCTCCAACTTCAAACTCTAGTGGTTGCCTGTTCTGGTCCGCCCACTTCTTCATGCGCTTCGCCGCCTTTTCTAGGTATGCGCGAGCAATTTCTGTGTTCTGCTCCCACTCTTTTGTGAACTCAAGAGCTTGTTGGCTTCTCCCATTCTCCACTTCCTCAATTCTTTGAGGTAAGAGGGGTTGTTGACCTGTGCACACTTCAAAGGGACTCTTGTTGGAGGCAGAAATTTTCTGTGAATTGAAACAAAGTTGTGCGACATCAAGCAATCTGACCCAATCTTTCTGGTTGGCGCTGACAAAGTGACGTAGATATTCTTCTAGGAGGCCGTTAAATCTCTCGGCTTGTCCATATGACTGAGGGTGATGACTTGAGGACATTCTTAAACTCGAGTCCATCATGTGAAATATCTCCTGCTAGAAGACACTGGTGAACCTTGCATCTCGATCACTCACAATGCTTTTCGGCAAACCCCTATACTTCACTATATGCTTGAAGAACAAGTAGGCAGTTTCTTCTGCACCACATGTCTTCTGAGTGGTAATGAAAGTGACATATTTGGAAAACCGATCCACTACAACCATAGCTGTTGAGAACTAATCAAAATTTTGGGAAGGCGCTGATGAAGTCCATCGAGACACTCTCCCATGGCCGAGTAGGTACAAGAAGTGGCTCAAGTAATTCCTCAGGCTTTTTTTTTCCACTTTGTCTTGCTGGCATATCAAACAGGTTCTGGTTGAAGTCATCACATCTTCCTTCATTCCGGGCCAATAGTAACCCTGCAAGAGAAGACTGAGGGTTCGTTGCCAACTAGGGTGTCCAGCCCACAATGTATCATGACACTCCTTCAAGAGCATCTTGCGGAGTCCTCCGGCTTTTAGGATGAACAATCTATTGCCCTTAATGAAGATAAGGTCATCCTCCACCCATAATTTCCTTGTCTCCCCCTCTTCGATCAGTATGCAGATCATGCTTGTCATTGGTCTTCGTGCACGTGACTCTTTACTGGATCTCTTAATGAGGTTGTCACGCTGCTCGCTGTCATTGGAGCTAGTCTTTGGAAAGCTGCAAGGTCGGCTCGACAACTCAGTGCGTCGGCTACTTGATTCTTGTTACCTGCTCTATATGTGAATTCCACATCAAACTCTGCTAGGGACTCCTGCCACCTAGCTTGTTTCCCTGTGAGCTTGGGTTAGGTCAGGAAGTGGCTTGCAGTAGTGTTATCTTTGCGGACAACAAACTTGGAGCCCAGTAGGTAGTGTCGCCATTCTCCTAGAAAATGAACGATGGCAAGAAGTTCTTTCTCTTGCGTTGCGTACCTTCTCTCGGTAGAATTCAACTTTCTGCTTTCATACAGTACTGGGTGGCCTCCTTGGAGGAGTACCCCACCTAGAGCAAAGTCTAAAGCGTGTGTTTCCACTTCAAATGTTTTTGTGATGTCCGGGAGCTCCAGCACTAGCTCCTGCATCACAACATCTTTGAGTTTCTGGAAGACTTGTTGCTCGGTAGCTCCCCAAACCCAATTCTATTCCTTCTTCAATAATTCGGTAAGCGGGCATGTCATTGCCGAGTAAACTTTGATGAAGCGTCTGTAACAGTTGGCAAGCCCCAGAAATGAACGGAGTTCTGAAATGTTTTTGGGCGCTACCCAGTCTTAAATGGCCTGCACTTTATTGGGATTCATCTTCACTGTTCCTTTCCCGACTAGGTGCCCAAGAAAACTTATTTCCTTTTGTGCGAAGGCGCATTTTTCCCGCTTCACAAATAAATGGTTTTGCTTTAGCTTCTCGAACACTTTCTCTAAATGCACCAAGTGATCAGCCAACGTTTTGCTGTACACAACAATGGCGTCTAGGTAGACCATTACAAACTTGTCAAGGTAATACCGAAAGACATGATTCATTAACGTATAGAAGGTTGCTGACGCATGTGTTAATCCTAACGGCATTACCAACCATTCAAACGCCCCATATCTAGTCACACATGAAGTTTTTGGCTCATCCCCTTCTGCAATACGAACTTGGTGATAACCCGATCTCATATCGAGTTTGGTGAATTACACAGCGTAGCCCAACTAATCAAATAAGTCCGCAACTAGCGGGATGGGGTAGTGATTTCGGATTGTCACTTTGTTCAATGCCCGATAGTCTTACACAACCGCAAGCTTCCATCTTGTTTCTTTTGAAAGAGGACAGGAGCCCCATAAGGTGCTTTCGAACGGCGGATGAACACTCCTTCTAGCAATTCCTCTAACTACTTTCTTAGTTCCGCAAGCTTAGGTGGTGCCATCCGATACGGAGCTCGAGCAGGAGTTTTTGCCCAAGGCAACAACTCAATTTGATGGTCCACGGTTCGCCTTGGCGGTAACACTCGTGGGAGTTCATTCGGCATGACATCCTCGATTTGTGTCAGTAGCTTCATCACTTCGAGGGGTAAGCTTTCAGTAACTTCATCCTCTTTCACTGTCAACGTCGCAATGAATGTTGGTTCGTTGCGCTTGAGATCCTTCTTTAACTGCAATGCTGAAAGTAAAGGACCCTTATGCCTCTCTTTCCCCGAGATTGGGGAGGTTCTCAATAGACACAGTTGCTCACCCGCTACTAATAAGGAACCCAAATGTGGCATTGGGACTGCTTTGACTCTCAAAAGTCCATTCCAAGGACAAGGTTGAAGTCATCTATGGGAGCTACTGTGAAATCCAGTCGACCCTTCCAGTCTCCGACTTGCATGCCGACGCTCTTAGAAACACCCTTGATCGGTTTGGCAGCCAAGTTAACTGCTTTCATACTTCCTGGGAGGTTCAATCCCAGTCTTCTTGCTTCGTGTTCAGTAACGAAGTTATGTGTTGCTCCAGTATCCACCATAGCACGGGCTTTCTTGCTGTTGATGCTAACATCTACATACATCAGATCTGTTGCTTTGGGCGTGGCCTCAGTCGCCTCTTTTACCATTGCGTACAACATGTGAACGACACCTAACTTTGCTGGCTCGTCTTCACTGAGTTTAGCATCATCTATGCCTCATCATTATGTCTCGGCTCTGCTGACATGGTAGACAATTTCTTTTGTAGGCTATCAATTTCCCCTTTGTGGCGGCATTCGAACCACTTGTGCGGTCCCCGACAGAGTATGCAAGAGAGGGGTTAACTTCTAGTTGAAGACCCAGCCTGATTGGTTTTGTTGTTGGAGAAGGATGAGGCTCCACTTTTGCGCGAGTCATCACCCCCATTCCGAAACCTATTCCCAACATTGTTTGAGCTTGCTTGTGAGCCCCCATCGTTGTTCTTTGGAGTATTCGTTGTTGATGCACTAGCTCCTTTGTTCGGAACAGATGCCTTCTCATTCGTAGAGTAATCCATCAATCTCTCGGCCGCAGATATGGCCGACGATGGGGTCTGAACCTTCTGTTGCCAAATCTCTTGTTGTGCCCAATCTTTCAACCCATTGATGAAGTTAAATAGACGATCCTTCTCTGCCATGTCTTTTATGTCAAGCATGCATGCGGAATACTCTTTGACATAGTCACGAATAGAGCCCGTATGCTTGAGGCTAGTCAATTTCTTCCTGGCTAGGAACTTAGTGTTCTCTAGGAAGAACTGGGCCATAAGTTCTTTCTTGAACTCCTCCCATGTGTCTATCTTGGCCGTCTTGGCCTCAATCTCAACGTACTTAGTGCGCCACCACAGCTTAGCATCGTCGACCATGTACATGGCCGCATTGTTTACTTGGAGGTTGTCATCCAGTTGACAGATTCGAAAGTATTGCTCCATGTCAAAAGTGATGTTTTCCACTTCCTTCGAATCTTTAGCCCCACCATAGTTTCTGGGTTTAGGCGGCTTGATCCTTGATGCACCAACATTTCCATGATCTCGACCAACGACTCGAAACAATGTTTCGAGCTTCTATGTCGTGGCCTCATGCAGGTTGTGGAGGCCACTGAGCTCCTCACGAACCACTTGTTTATCAACTAGCATCGTTTCTCTTTCATGCAACAGGTCAGGAACTCTTTCTTCCAACCAAAGGAGTCTCTCCTCCATGGTGTACAATGTTTCATCTGCCATGGTGCTCGCTTCTAGAGCGTTGCTCTGATACCAACTGTCACAGTCCGAGAGTTTGGACGCTCGGGATGTGCGGCAAGCTCTTGCATATCTAGGAGCAAGGGCATAAGCCTTCTGCAGAATGGGACAATGGGGCTCGTGGGTGCACGAGCCATAAGGTGTTTGAAGGGCACTCTTGCCTATTGGCGACAAGAGCGAAGAGAAGAGGGTCGAACGGGGCGCTCGTGTGCGCAAGGCGGGCACGAGCGGGGCCGAAGAAGGGAATTCTTATATCACGAGATTGGGAGGGACGCTTTTTTAAGACATTGAGGCAGCTCTAAACTGAGGCGACATAAATAACAACAATGTGTAAAGCAAGCATATAGTTGATAGGAGGCTTTAGTGGTGAAAAAACATTTCATTCATATCATCTCCCCCTAATTAAGAGGCTTAAGCTTAATATAGTACATATTTCCAGGGAACACTGGTTTTGCAGTTACTCAATAATGAAACGTTAAACCTATACAAGAGTACTAGAACATAAAGTAAAGCACTAGAAAGCATAAAGAAAGGAAAATACAAGTAAATGAAGGTTGGATTCTAAAAATGTTCTTCTCGTATTTTTTTTAGGTGTCCCAAAATGTTATTCCTATTCCAACACTTCCCATTTATAGTGTGGTTTTTTTCTCCTAAAATACCCTCATTCATAAAATCTAATTCCCACTTTATCCTCAAAATTCAATTAAAAATTCCCCTAAAATGCCACATGTTGTCTTTTTAGGGTTGTAGTACACCACCTATAAAAGTACCAACAACCCTAACAAAACTCTACTCTCTATCATTCTCTCTCCTAAAGTTTGTAATCCATGTGCATTTCATATCTGATTTTTGATTGGCTGTTGTAAAAAAATTATTAGTTGTGATTGACTGATAGATAATGGTTTTGGATTATACTCAAAAAATACTTTATTTTTATACTCTCGTACTTCTTGTCATTTGTAATCATTAACTTTTCATATTTTGTCTCCAAACCTTAATATTTGTGAAATATGATAAATGGGAAGAATATTGTGGGAGGGAGAAAGTAGATGCGCAATGAACAACTGGTCAAAAGTAATCTACAAATATATGGATAACGAAAGAACACTAGTTTGAGATAATGAATAAAGGCACATGGAATGAACTTCAGTTTAACATCAATGAACAAAGTCACACGGAATAAATTCAAAAACAAATAAATGAACATCATAAACTTTTGGGTATCACTTTTTCAATCAAACTCAATTTAAGAAAAGTCTTGTTCCAATTAACTTTGCCCTATGTTCTTTACAACTATTATTATAGACCTGGGTGTACCATGCTCATGGTACACCCGAAGGTATTTTCGTTATTTCCGCGCTTTATTCCAATTACACGCGCCAAATCGCCAACTTCCCTTCACTATTATAAACTTTCTATTTCTCTCTCCTCTCTCAGTTACTTATAGAACCCAGGAAATTCAAATAAAAGCTTCCATCTCTCTCCTCTGGCTTCCTCCTCTGTATGTTTCATTTCACCATTTTTTCTCTTCTTAATTGCTAGGTTCTCTTTCTTTTTTCCATTTTTTTCATCCTTTATCTTCAAAACTATTGTTCATTTTGTTGTTGTGTTTTTGAATTTTGCGCTTTTGTTTATAAATTGTTGAAGAATCTAAAGATATTCAGAATAAATTTACATTGAAGACTGCAATTGACTTCTATTGCTTTAAATTTCTTGAAAAACACAGCGAGGATCGTGCTACTTTAGAGATTGTTTACATTTCTCATTGTTGAAAGAGGTATTCACTATTTTTACATTTCTCAATTTCTAGATTTTCTCTCATTCTCTCTCCTTTCTTTCATCGTTTCATCACTTTTTTGGAAATTATTTGCTCAAAACTGAAAGATCTTCTCCTTTACGCAAATGATATTTCCTCCGTTTTTTATTAGTTGTGACACTTTTAATTTCACGGACTCCTAGACAAATTTTGGGGAGAAAAGAGATAGAGAGAAAAGAAGAAGGGGACCCATGTGATAGAGGAGAGATAGAAAAAAGATTTACCCAAAAAGAAAGTGTCACCACTAATTCCAAACTTCCTTATGTGAAAAGTGTCACATTTAAAAAATAACGGAGGAAATAGAAGAATTATGTTGCTCAGTGAATTTTTCCCATTTAATGAATTTATTTTCCTCATGAGTACAAATTAATTCTGCTCAACTGGTGTTTATTCACTCGAGACTGAAAGATTTGTTCATTTGAGCAACTGAGCAGAATGAAGTTTGTTTAGAGGAAAGATTAGGCTCATTACCTCAGATGAGCATTTTAAATGAACATAATTAATTTGCCTGGTTGGAAAAATTATGCTCATCCCTTCAAATGAGCATCTTTTACTTTCTTCAAATCTATAAGTTTTTGCTTATTTTCTCAGATGGGCATTTTATTTTCCCTCGTGACAAACTTGTTCGCTCATTTTCCCTCATGACAAATTAATTTCGTCATTTCCCAAATGAGCAGGAGTGTAAAAGATCATTAGTGAAATAATTACTCGTTCAAAGAAGAGAGCATTTTTTTGCTTAAAAGGAATAATTAATTTTGCTTATTAAAAAAATGAGCAGTTGTTATGGGTACCGACATTCTTCATTCAAAGAAATAATTGCTCATTTTCATTATTCTCGGGATAAAATATTCGGCTCATTTTCTCCATTAATTTTTTTAACATCAACTACAAGTGTTCACCGAAAAAAAACCTCCTCATGAGCAAGCAATAGTTAAATGAGCATTCAAAATGAGCAGATATTCTTCTAATTTTCATGTCACCCAAACCGTTATTTTTCATATCATCAAGCAGTAGCTCATCTTCATAAAATAATTGGTTATGTCAAATTGGTTCACCGATTCATGAAATAAATAGAAATAGTAATAAATTACATTGTTTTTGTTATTCAATTGATACTACAAATGGTACTATTTCTGCCAATTTCAAAGCTTCAAAATTTCAGTTTCTAAATACCCGAAATTATCCCAAATAATTCAAATACTTCCAACAAATGTCTTAATGTATTGTATGAATTTGTCGAATCACCGTGATTTTGTAAATAATCAGACATGAATTTGTCGGAATTTTTTTGTGAACAACAACGCCTTTCTCATTTTGGGATGAACAGAGGATGTAGTTCATGTTTTGTCTCTTTTATGCCGGCAAATGACGAGTGTGCCCCTAAAGTTGTTGTTTATTACGAGAATGTCACCGTGTGCCATGAACATGGTACACCCGGGTGTATGATGCATGGTCTCTATGTTCTTTTACACAGCACTAATGCTCATTATGGTTATTCAATATGTTTATCTATTGATATCAAATGTACTTATAAAATCAATCCAATTTCTAAAAAGTTTTTGTTTCAACTAATTTTGGCACTTTTACATAATGCTTATGTTCTTTATGATTATTCAACATGTTCATTTATAGATATTAAATGTACATTATAAATTAACTCAAATACATAATTTCAAAATAAAAGCTTGTTAATTCCAACTAACTTTGACATATGTTCTTTTACTTAATGTTAATATTCATTATGGTTATTCAAGATATTCAATTATTGATATCAAATGTAAATTATAAAATCAACTCAACGTCAAAAAAGTTTTTATTCCAATTAACTTTGACATATTTTCTTTTATATAACTTTAATGTTCATATATTTTATTCAAGATGCATTGTATATTGGGTATTTTTCAGAATTTCATGATTCTACATCCATGTATAGTTCATCTTTCATCATTTATTCATTATCTTGGGGTATATCCGAATCAAAATTAGCAAATATTAACATTTATGCTCGATTCAGGTATAGTTTTTGCCTTTCGATTTTCATCATATAGTCAATGTACATTTGAATCACACATATGAATAATGATGGTGATCAGATGAACATTTATACAATAACTCCAAAATCAAAATTGCAAAATATTACTAAATAAAATGAACAACTATACAAATAAAATGAACGAGACCAATACAACAAAATTAGCAAATATTATTATAATGAATATCAATCCAAAAGAAAAGAACATCATGTCTTGAATGAATACTTTCAAAAATATTACTCTAGAATACATTATATTCATGGTGAACATCAGTCCAAATTAAAAGAACATCATTAATAATTTCAATGAACAAGAATATAGTTATATAAAAATTGAAAACAAATTGATCATACTAAATTAACATTATAATATATCAAATTAACAATATTTAAAAGAACAATCTAATGGATTTAAATTTTAATCAAAGCCAAAAAAAAAAGAACAAAAACAAATTACATGTTTCGTTGTTACCATTACACTATAAACAAACACAAAAACTATAAATCATCGTAAAGGTTCCGTTGTTATCATTAATATTTTGAATGAACTTTCCAAGAAACATTTACATGTATTGCTAATAAATATTAGAATCACACACGTGAACAATTATAATAATTAGATAAACATATATGCACATAAACTATAAACT
The DNA here is from genome assembly GCA_947645195.1 of Patellifolia procumbens. Classification (NCBI taxonomy): domain Eukaryota; kingdom Viridiplantae; phylum Streptophyta; class Magnoliopsida; order Caryophyllales; family Amaranthaceae; genus Patellifolia; species Patellifolia procumbens. The sequence continues at coordinate 330,228 of CANSGD010001388.1, read as the reverse complement.
AAAACACCTAATATTATCAAAGAAATGAACATTCATTTTTATGAAATGAAAATTACCAAATATTACTAAATGTACATCTATGCAAAAAAAAAAAGAACTTCGTTACTATTTTGAACGAACATTTCCAAAGAAAAATATTACTCAAATATATATCAGCTATATAGTGAACATCAACTCAAATAAAACAAACATCGGTAATATTTACAATAAACATTTCCAAACAATGTTATGATATAAATGATACGAATTCTAGATCTACTGAAACAAAGAACTCATATATTGTTACCATTCAAACTTGCTTTGTTGTTGGGTTAAGGTTGAAATTCAAAATATTTTTTGCGGTTATAATACAAATGTTTTGGAGTGAAAATGATGAAAATAAGTTGGATGTGGAAGATTAACTTGAAATTCGATATTTTTTAAATGAAAACGGTGAATATAAGTGGATTTTGGAAAGAAAATTGGGAGTTTTCAGATAGAAAATGGAGGAGAGGAAAAAAATTGTGCAAATTAATTCAAATTGGCTTAATAAAAAGAAAAGTTTGCCAAATACTCCCTCCGTTCCAAAATTTTATACCCATTTTCCGTTTTAGGCCGTTTCAAAAAGATATACGCATATAGAATATTTTCTATTTATATACATTTTTTCTCCCCATTTTACCCTTCAATATCTAAATACTTACCAACCTTTTACTCATTTGTACTTTAATGGTCCCCACATTTGAATATCTCTCTCTTACTTTTCCTAATAAAGACAAAAAAGTACATGAAAAGTATTAAAATAAACATAAGATTCTCTTATGATTCTATTTGCCTTGGTTTTCCCCCATATTCCAAATGGGTATAACATTTTGGAACGGAGGGAGTAAGATCTTTTAAAAGTTCAATTTTTGCGAAAAGAAGTATTTTAAAATTTTTTGAAAACAAAAAACACAACATCCATTTTTTTAAAAAACAAACCCCTTTCTATTTTCCGGTGTTAACCATATCATTTCCGGCGTTGACCCCTCTATTTTGTCTGTTTGCACCTAACAAGACTGATTTTCCCTCTCTATTTTTACTTGTATAATCCTAACCTTAATTTTGCAATCTTCCCCAAAATTCTCTCAACTCCTCCCTTTTTGTCTTTTTAACTTCTGATTCTCTCAAATCTTCTCTAGATACAATTTACTTACTATTATGGCAGCAGCAACAACAACATTGGGTTTCAGGGGGGATTTTGGTTAGGGTTTGATTGAAGCTCCAATAACTGAAAAAGCTTCAATAATCTTCTTTAACCCATGGCAGCAACAAATAACAACAGCAGAAAAAGCTCCAATAACTGAACAAAACTAAATTCATCCAATTTTTCGTCAAACTCTCTAAAAAAATGGGAGCTTGTTTTATTGAAGTGTTGAGTGAAATTGGGGTTGAATTTAAGAGATTTCTTCCATTTAGGTTTAGTGATTGGGTTTCGGGGGGATTTTGGTTAGGTTTGATTGAAGTGTTGAGTAAAAAAATGGGTGCTTGATTGATTGAAGTGTTGAGCTCCTGATTCTCAATGGAAGGTGAAGGGAGAAGGGAGAAGAAGAGTGGAGGATGAAGGGGGAAGAAGAGTTTAATGGGTTGGAGGGAAATAATTGATTAGGAGTGCAAACAACAACTTGTTAAAGCTAAGTTTATCTCTTGGTTGGCTATTAAATCCAGGCTGCAAGTTAAAGAAAAGTTGAGCAGATTTGGCATCTGTGCAGATGACCTATGCTTATTTTGTGCTTAAGATTCAGAAAGTCATACACACTTATTCTTTAAGTGTTGTTATAGCATGTTGATTCTTCTGGAGGTGCTTACTTGGATTGGCATTAGATGGGAAGAGAAAATCTTAGAACAATGGATTATATGGTTTAAATGAAGCTACAAAGGGACAAGGATCAGGAAACAAATTGGGGAGGCGGTGCTATGTGCAGCTGTTTACATGATCTGGCAAGCAAGGAACACTGTTCTTTGGGAAGAGAAGGTCATACATAGTAGTCTTGTAATTAAGAACAGTAAAAATTTGATTAAGCTTAGAATAGGCTTTTTTGATCACAGGAAATATAGTGAAAATGATAGAGATTGGCTGATGAGCTTGTAATAGTTTGTAAATGTTGATAGTTGGTTGATCTCTTTCTCTGAGTTGTTCAGTGAAAGTAAATTTAGGTTGTAAATGGTTTTCCATTTGGTTATGCAATATCACTACTTACTTACCAAAAAAAAAACAACTTGCTAAAGCACACATAGGCGAATAGAGGGGTCAACGCCGGAATTGGGAGGGTCAACACCGGAAAATGGTACGTGGTTTGTTTTTACAAAAAAAAAAGTGTTGTGGTTTTTGTTTTCAAAAAAAAATTAAAAGGTTTTTTCACAAAAATGAACTTTTATAAGGTTTTTTTTTGGCAAATATTCCTTATTAAAATGGAGGAAACAGATAATGGAGGAGATAGGAAAAACTTACCCCATTTTTCCATTTTCATTTGGTGTTCATTGATGATGAAAGACAAACAAAAAATTTCAATTTTTTCGGGTTCATCCTGCGCAGGGTGCGCATCATAGGTCCCTGTGCACGATATAACAATAGTATCATTGTGGGTCGAATATGGTATCCGTTCGGGGATCCTGTTTACGAGGTCATGTGAAATGCAATCAATCTTAAGTCGAGTGTGATTGAGGTCCAGATCTCGAAATCTCGTCTGGGCTCGGGGTACTAGGTTGATGATATGTCAAATCAGGTCGCATTGGGTGATCATTGTAGGGCTCAATCAAATTTGATCGTTGTTAGTTTTTTCGACAATTTATTAGGTACAATCATTTTTGACATCTTTAGTCATGCAAATGATTTGATCTTGAGGAACTAAGAGTTGCTCTTCGAGGACGTTCACAGTTACCCCATCCAAGAAACATGTACTATAGTGTAACAAAAATCAAATTTTAGAGAGCAAGATTCGAACTCAAGACTCAAGGTTATAACTGTTGTGAGCTACGACGATTTATATTGATGGCCCCCATTCTGAATATTAATTTACTCTGAATGAGATGATTAAATTAGAGGATTGCACATATGTTTTAACAATAACATTGATATCATTTTGTGACAAAAAAAAAAGTGAAGGCTTAATTTACAAACATAGGCCAAATTGTCCGACTCATACCAAATATCTCCAGCAACATATTCACATAAAAATTTAACTTTGGTAGCGAAAACCTATAATCCTAATTAAATTTAGCGCAAACATGTCAATATTAAACATGACTCGACTTGTTCCAAACGTATGGCAACTACAGGACACTAAATTTCTAACATTACATGATAGTTGACAACAGTAATCAACAGCTATTTTAACCTAATATGTGGTTCATGACTCTAAGAAGGCCAACCAAGATAGTTCCATATCAACCTAGTTCTGGCAGGACTATAAGTATGCCAACCTTGACATATATAGTTCAATATTAACCTAATTTATGGAACTATAAGTAGGCCATCCTTGGCTCATGCATGCAAAGAGTACTTCAGCATCAACCTCTAGCTTCAGTATCGGAAAGAGAGGGGAAAAATCACCATGGTTGCCTCTTCCGCCCTTAGACCTGCTATATTCCCCACCAAAGCATGCATATGCAAAATGACTCTGACAAGCGAAACTCAATCAGTGAGAGGAAAAACTGCAGCCAATTCTGTGGCAGCTGGCCAAAGATTAACTGAAAAAGGATACAGTAAAATTCTGTCCACTTCTCCCGTAACAGAAAGTTCTGTTTTCGGTGATTTGCTCTTCGCAGTTGAGATTCACCAGCTTATATATTGTTTCTGTCCAAGACAGCAACAGTGAATGTGGTGGTGGGTACTTGGTGGAATCGTGGCTCCCAAACGTCCTTCGTGGTGGTGGTTACCTGCAAAACAAGGAGAAACCTCGGGGGTGGTTCCGAGGATCGCCTCTCCGATGCCTAAGTCAGTCCAAATTGAGCACAAGATCTCTAGTCGAGAGAAAACGAGTATCAAGTGCAAGTATTTTGTGAGTGTTTGATTCAACGTACCTTACCCATGCATGGGCATGGGTATTTATATGAGACATGGACTTGTAACTGACCTAGTAAAGTGAGTGGGCCTCTTTCAAAGTGGGCCAAGGTGGAACGAGGCCTTCATTAAACTCCAGCCTAAAGGCTATGTCCGGAGCGGTCTGCCTGAGGAGGTCTGCTCTGCTCTAGGCGCTCTGACGTGGAGTGGCAGGCTGCTTCCAGCTGGAGGTCTGCTAGGTAGACCCCATACAATTTGCCCCCCGGACCCAGTATTTGCAGATTGCAATATGCTGGGTGCATTTGTTTTTGTTCTGGTGTTCTGCTCTTCGCGGAATGATACGTGGCTGTCTGTGAGCTGCTCTTCACAAACTCCAGAATGCTTCCATTTTTCCCGCCCATTTGGTTGGGGTGTTGAGTAAGGGTCATTAATTCATTTTGAATTGAATTGAATTGATGTGACTCTTTGGGTTCCCAAGGAATGTAATGATGATAAGTTGGTGCTGAGTGGACGAATTATGCTTATTTAAAGGCTGAATCGACCTTTTGTGGAACTTTTCAGTTTCCTTTCCTTCGAACTCTTTGCTTTCCAAACTTTCTTGTTGTTCTTCGAGAATTTCTTTTCGCCCTAGCCATTTTCGAGTGATTTCTCTTGATTATCCAGGGAGATATCTGTCTGCGTTTGGAGATTAATTGATACTGTTGCGTTCGTGGCTTTCGTCTTCTCTTCCTTGGCGTCTTCTGCTCTCCATCTAGGTAAACTCCTTTTCCCAGATCTACTTTTGGTTTTTTCCTTCTTGGATGGTTTTGATGTGATCTTTTCTGTGTTTATGGATTTCTCCCCCTTTTTCCTTCTGTACGCATTTATTTGCCTGTGTTTTTGGGGTTAGGGTTTCTTTCCTTTGGTCTTCAGATGCGATTGTTTACCTCTTTGTTTCATAGATCTGTTTGGTGTTGTCTCGTTTCCGTTCTGCCGCTCTGAATGATAGGCTATGTCCTGCTTCTTCAGCAGGACTCTGCTCTGGTTGGTAGGCTCTGCTCTGCTTCTTCAGCTGAGTTCTGCTCTACTGTTGACATTTAAGATTTTTAGGGTTTGCTTTGTTTACCCTGTTATCCTCTTTACTTGCTGGGTTGTAAGCCTGCGTTGTGTCTTCATTGTTTGTACTGCGTTATTTGCAAGAAAATATCCTATTTCTTGGCTATTTTTGATCTTTACATACCATACACATCCTCATACACATCCTTGCCCCCCAGTCTGGTAGCTCAGTCTGTAGGTCTGAGGTGCCAGACTGTCTTGTGTGGTGACTGCAAGTCTAATGTGCTGTCGTCTGCTTCTTGTGTTGTGTAGGATGTCTACTTCTCACTCTGCTGCTTCCCGTGGGAAGGATGTGGTATCTACCTCTTCGTCCGAGCCGGATGAGCCTTATCCGGTGGACACTCAGTCCCCGGTTTTAAAGTTGGATTTGCCTCGGTGTAAGGACGAGGTGGTTCCGGAGGAATGGGAGATCTTTGACCCCTGGGACAGTCTTTGTAAGGAGGTGTTGGGTCCTGAAACCAACAGATTTCCTCCCAACTACAAGTTTAAGCCCACTCTGCCCGCAGTCAAATGGAAGTACAGCGACCATGAGATGCGGAGTCTTGCCCTTTACGACAGCAAGGGTAAGCCTTATTTGGCGAAGAGATCTGCAGAAGCGTTCAAACGGGCGCATGCTGCATACTACCTGGAGATTGCTGCGGAGATCAAGCCGCTTCGCGGGTCTTGGGTAGTGCTTCCCCAAGAGGGTCAGAGCCTGCAGATGTACCAGAGGGGTACACTGCTGTTTATATGAAGCAGCTGGAGTTCGGGCTTAGATTCCCCATCCACTGGTTCTTGGAGTGGGTTCTCTGCCGGTATCGTATGGCTCTCTGCCAAGTCAATCCCCAGTCTCTGAAGAAGATTCTGGGGTTTATTTGGGTTTGTGAAGCTCTGGGCTTCCCCCTCACCATGAAACTCTTTCAATGCCTGTTTTACTTTAAGAGGCAGGGGGGAGTATAGCTTTTTCACCGGCTCGGTGCGGGCCAATCATCTGACGGTCTATCCCGTCGATCTCAGTCTGAAATATTGGCGGGATAGTTTTGTTTTTGTTAGGGTACCGACGGAGGAAGGGCACCCTTATCAATTTAGGGCCCTCTGCGCCCTGTGGAGCCTAACTTCCAGAGGCAGTTGGACCCGAATGTGCTGAACTGGGACGAGAGGGTAGCTTACTACTACTTCAAGTCCAGATCCAAGGTTACTGCCGGGAAGCAGTTTCTTCCCAAGTACTGGTTACCGCATCACTATGTGATGTGTCAAAATGCCTTCCTGAGGATAGGCCATCTGTCCCCTGATTATACTACGGGTAAGCGCTCTGCCCACTCTTAACTCTGCTTCTCATTTTCCATTCTGCTGTGATTCATTGTTTGTACTGTGCTGCAGCTCCGTGCAGACAGTTTGTTCGCCAAGTGATTAAGGGTGGGTTTTGAGCTGGCGGGCGTGTTCTGCCCCTTTCCATTATTTTCCTTCTGCATTCTGACTTGCTGTAGCTAATGAGTATTCTAATGTTGCAGAGACTCTGGGGTCTGCCATTCCTTGGGAGCTGGGTTTGAGTCAGTCTTCAGTATGTCGCAGGTACCGTCCGGTACCTGACCCAGGGACCTACACCGTCCCTGACTTCATCCGGGAGATTAACGCTACCCCCTTGGACCATCCTTCCCTCCGGACCAAGCGCCCGGAACTTGTGGATAGGTTTACTGGGGCGTCCCGGCCGCAAGGGGGCCCCTCTTCCACTGTCACAGAGATTCAATCTGATGACGAGGAGGAGGCGGCGGCTGTTCCTCTGCAGACCCATCGTTCCCGGCGTGCTGTGCATCTGCCGGGCGATGATGATGTTGGTGGATCTGCAGAGGGGGCCAGCACTCTGCAAGGGACTGTTCTGATTGTTGAGCCCCTGCAACAGCTTCCTCCTGCGCAACCAGGTATTACTTATGATGAACCCCAAGGTATTCTTTCTGCTTGTGTGCATTCTGACCAGCATTCTGACCAGGTATTTTTTTTTTTTTTTTTTACTTTCAGAACCGCCTGTGGTGGAGGATGTGCCCATGGGAGGGCCTGACCAAGTTCCGACAGAGTTTGACAGGACGGAGAAAGAATCTACTCCAGTGGGCGGTTCTGCTCAGCCTGATGAAGTTGGTCAGGAGTCCCATCGAGCCATGACAGAGTTTGACAGGACGGGGGCGGAGGCTGCTAAGACTGTCACGATTCAGTCTGCTGAGGATCAGAGTGAGGGGCAGTCAGGTAGCTGTCTTCTTCAGACCCAAACTGCTCTTTGTTATCGGTTTCTTTTCACCTGCACCTTCTTGATTTCCCTGTTTTTATTTTAATATGATAGGCTCTGCTGGGAAAACCGTCCCTACGCCCGTTCAGACTAACCAGGAGACGGTGGAGCCTCTCCAGCATGAGAGGGTGGAGCAGTAGAGCTTGGCTTCCGTCCCAGTGGTGGAGACTGTCTTGTCTCCCCCTGCCCAGAAGGCTACTCCTCCTAGTAGGAAGGCTGCTCCTCCTCCTCCCAGAGGCTTTAAGCAGGTCCTTGCCCCTACTCCTGAGGATCTGGCGCGTGTGGTTAGTGTTTCCTTTTCCTCTCTTCCCTCTTGTAGAGTCAATTCGTTCTGTGCCTTACTTTGTTGACGACATTTTCTTCCTTTTATTTTCTTCAGCAGCAATTGAGGGCTAGGAAGGTGCAGTCTGCTGCGGCTCTTCAGACCTCTGCTCCCACTGCGGGCCAGCTTAAGCCCCTTGCAGAGGGTGCTCATCAGACTACGGCTGAGCCTGAGGTCTCTTCTCATTCCCATAAGAGGTCAGCAGAGAGGCAGAGCGAGGAAGGAGCTCCTCCTCAGAAGAAGACTCGTCTCCCTGCTGACTCCCCTCGGATCGTTGTTGTTGAGGACGACGTCGCCACCAAAGGTGTGCATCCTTTACCTGGTCTTAGCTCCGGCCTTTTCCCTTCTGTGGAACTGACTGGACTCTCTTTTGGCTCAGGTTCTCTGCAGAGGGAATCGGCGGACGACCAGCACGAGGCTCAGGGGCGGGAGCAGATGTCCGTGGCCTTCCCTGATCCCAGTGAGTGGTTGAAGCTTCTGGCAAGTCGCTTCTCACCGGACTATGCTGTTCAAGATGTCCCCCTGGCGAGTTATCTGTTCTTCTTATAGTCATCTGTTTATGACATTAAGATTTCTTTCTGATATGCTTTTTCCTTGATTACAGGCTGCACGGGCCGGCGCCTTCATTGGAGAGTTCTGCCATGCTGTGGGGCTGGGTAGACATGAGGCAGATCTCCCTGAACTGCAGCAGCTTAAGGCTCAGATAGCGCAGCAGAGAGCAGAATATGCCAAGCTGAAAGCCCAGAACTCTCTGATTGTGTCCACCTGCCGTGAAACTGAGGAGGAGAGGGATGCTCTGATTGTGGAGCGCGACACCTTGCGGACCGTCAACCAACGCATGGAGGGTCAGGCGGCGCAAGCAGAGGCTATCGCGGCTGAGCATTCCCGCCTCTCTTCTCAGCTTAGTGAGGCGTTGTCTCGTGCTTCGACGGTGGAGACTAAGCTGAAGACCTCCGAGGCCCGGCTGCAGGCGGCGTTGAAGGAGCAGGAGCAGCTCAGGGGTCAGCTCTCTGCTATACGGGCTGATCATGAAGGCTGCTCTGCTAAATTGGCTCTGCAAGCCAAGGAGGCTGAGGCAGCTCTAAGACAGAAGGAGGAGGAGCTAGGGGCAGAGTTCTCCAAGTTGCTTTCTGAGAGGGAGGCTCAGCAGGCTAAGGAGGCTGAGATAGCCCTAAAGCAGAAAGAGGCCCAGCTGCTGGCGGAGGAGGCTGCCCGGGCTGCTCAGATGGAAGAGGCGTTTGGGAACAAGTACTGGGAGGACTGCAAAGTTGCGGTCCGCAGGGTTCTCTGGCATTTGCAGCCCTCTTTTAACTAGGATGCCTTTGAGGACGCCTATGCCAGTCAAGTGCATATGCGACCTCCGGTGACTCAGGAGCTCAGAGATCTGGAGTTGCTCTACTCTCTGCCTTCAGAGGGAGAATCTTCAGAGCAGCAAGTTGATGGGAGCTCTGCAAAGGATGGCAGCTCTGTTCCTAAGCAATAGGGACTCGGGCGGCTATCTCATGCTTCGCCTCAGTCTTCTTGTGACTCCTGTCTGAGCTGCTGAGGTAGGTGAGCTGGGAGCCTGTGCTGAACTGATTGCAGTCCTCCGTTTTTGCCCTCCGATGATATCCTAATTGACTTATCTTGTAATATTTGTAACTAAATAGTCAAACATTTCCTTTCCATCTGTATTCGCTCCCTTCTTTTGATTAGGTAGCCGCCGTTGTTGCAGTACTATGTAGCACTCTGACTTGGTTTATAGCCAGATCTTCTTATGTAAGATTCAATTAGTCAGCAATTATGCTTCCTGTGTTCTGCTCTGATGACTTTTGTGCTTTCTATTCGATGCATACCATGTTTTGTTATTTCTGCTAAGTACCTGTGTTCTGCTCTGATGATGAGTCTGTCGTGCCATCAAGCAAATGCATTCAAGCGTTTTTGTTTACTTGGCTTGGTGGCCGGTGAGATTTGCTCAGAGCTGGGACTTTAGGGGCCCTTACTCTTCTGCTCTGCCTTATGTATGACAAAGATTCAACAACAGCAGAGCAGAGGAGGTATTTTGGCGCCCTAAGTCATGATGATTCTGGGAGTTTTGGGGTTCGCCCTTTAGCTCCTTCTGCCATCTTTTTCGTGTCGGGGTACGCTTTGGTTCTTAGGAACTCTCGCGTCCCCATTAACCTTAGGTGTCTATGACTTATCCTTGCTGCTTTTTGGGCCTTCGGCCCTGCAGGTTTAGAGGTAGAGGTCTATGACATCGGTAAGTCGAGTCGGCATCCGATCACTCTGCGGGCCTCTGGTGCTCTTGGACAGAGTTAACCTTTTGGCCAACTCCCTTTCTTCATTATACAGTTTACTTTTGTGTCTGAAGAGCCTCTTCAGCCTTCAGTCTGACTCAGACCCTATTTTCTTTTGCCAGACTGTGGTATTTTTTCTCAGTCTGCTAAGGGTCTATCTGATTTTGTCGTTTTGTTTTTCATAAAGAATTGATAAGGGGACGGGGGTTTAATGCGAAAATGGAGAATGGTGGACAAAGGGTGGCTCAAAGGCCTTTCATTCATGGGCGTTTTGTTACAATCTGGGTTATACGAAGTATTTTTTCAATATTCGGGCGTTCCAGTTGCTTTTTAGCTCACTTCCATCCATTCTTCTCAGTCTGTAGGTTCCGGGGTGTAGCTCTTCACTAACCTGGTAGGGTCCCTCCCACTTAGCCGACAGCTTTCCGTGTATTTTGTCTTTTTGCACAGCTGCTGCATTTCTGAGTACCAGATCCCCTACCTCCAGAGGCCTGGCCCTCACTCTCCGGTTATAGTATCTGCTGACTCTGGCTTTGTAAGCTTCCATTCTGAATCTAGCTTCGTTTCTGTATTCATCCAGCAGATCTAGATTTGTCCTCAGGGCTTCGTCATTCAGACCTGGCTCAAATAGGCTGATCCTCAGACTCTCGGACCCGATCTCAACAGGCATGACAGCTTCAGAACCATATACCAGGTGGAAGGGGGTCTGCCCAGTCGATTCTTTGATTGTGGTTCTTATCGACCACAGAGTGTTAGGCAGCTCCTCTAGCCACTTGCTTTTTTGCTCCTCCAGCTTCTTCTGTAGGCCTATCAGGATCTGTTTATTAGCGGCTTCGGCCTGACCGTTGCACTGAGGGTTGCAGACTGAAGATAAGGCATATTTGATCCCAAACTGCTCCAACCACCCTGATAGGGGTATGTTGTCAAACTGTCTCCCGTGGTCGAAGACGAAAGCCTTCGGAATTCCGTATCTGGTGATGATGTTCTGCCACAAAAATTTTCTGACGGCTGCTTCTGTGATGGTGGATAGGGCTTCTGCCTCTATCCACTTAGTGAAGTAATCTACCCCCACAATTAACCATCTCTTCTGATATTGGGCCATTGTGAAGGGTCCCAGGATGTCTAGCCCCCATTGGGCGAATGGGATAGGGTTATAGATTGGCATGAGGTCGTTTGCGGGTAGCTTGATGTTCGGTGCAAACCTCTGGCAGCTGTCGCATTTTTTCACCAAAGCTTCAGAGTCAGCTTTCATTGTGGGCCAATAATAACCGGCTCTGAGAGCTTTATGGGCCAGAGCTCTTGGTCCGATATGGTGTCCGCAGAGTCCCTCATGAATCTCCCTCAATATGTAGTCTGCATCTCTCTGCCCTACGCATTTGAGTAGGGGCAGAGAGAAAGACTTCCTGTATAGCTCGTCCCCGATCAGGCAGTATCTGCATGCTGTCAGCTTGAGTTTTCTTGCTTTCATTTTTCCTTCTGGTAATTTGCCAGTCTGTTTATACTCAGCGATCTCCTTGATCCACTTTGGCATATCTTCCAGTTCCAAAACTCGCTCTGCATCCTCGCAGATTGCACTGGTGGGTCTGACTTCCACCAGAACAGACCTATTCAGCTCTTGCAGACTGCTGCTTCCCAATTTGGACAGGGCATCTGCTTGTGCGTTCTGTGCTCTAGGCACTTGTTCAATTCTAAAAGTTTCAAAATTTGAAATCAGAGACCTCATTCTGGCTAGGTAGCTCTGCATCGTCGGCTCCTTGGCCTCATACTCCCCCTTGACTTGGTTGGTTACCAACTGAGAGTCAATTTTGAGGTGGACGTGCTTGGCTTCCAGGGTCTGGCAGAGCTGCAATCCAGCGATGGCCGCTTCGTACTCTGATTCATTATTGGTTGCCGAAAACATGAACTTCATGGCATATTCAATGATTTTCCCCTCTGGGGTTCTGATGACCACGCCTGCCCCAGAGCCGTTGATGGTTGCAGACCCGTCTGTAAAGACTTCCCAGGCTCTGGGCTCTCCTACTGATTCCTGATAGGCACACTCTGCTAGGAAGTCAGCTAGAGCTTGTGCTTTTATGGCGGTTCGCGGGGCGAATTTGATACCGAACCCTGTCAGCTCCAGGGCCCAGTTCATGATTCTCCCTGATTTGTCTACCTTCTCCATTGCCTTTTCCAGAGGCATATTTGTCAGCACAGTGACGGGATGTGTGTCAAAATATGGCCTCAGCTTTCTGGTGGCCAGCACTACTGCGTAGGCTGCCCTTTCTATCAATGGGTAGCGTGTTTCTGCACCCGTGAGGGTGTGGCTTACAAAATATACCGGCTGCTGCTTCTTGTTCTCTTCCTTCAGCAGGACTGCACTCACAGTTGCAGTTGTAACGGCAATGTATAGGGAGAGAGCTTCCCCTATCTTGGGTCTGGCCAGTGTTGGCAGGCCAGAGAGGTGTGACTTCAACTTCTGGAATGCCTCCTTCTGCTCTGCTTCCCACCTGAACTCTTTGTTCCCTTTCAATATTTTGAAGAATGGGAGAGCTTTCTCTGCACACCGAGCTATGAATCTGGACAGGGCTGTCATTCTGCCTGTCAGCCTCTGGATGTCTCTGATGCTCTTAGGCTCTGGCAGATCCATAGCTGCTTTTACTTTGTCGGGATTCGCGTCGATCCCCCTTTCGCTGACCAGATAGCCCAGGAATTTCCCTGACCGTACTCCAAACACGCATTTCTTAGGATTCAACTTCATGCTGTGTTTGCGGAGGTTGGCGAAGGTCTCCTTTAGGTCTGCTATGTGGTCAATCTCAGTTTTACTCTTGGTGATGACGTCATCAACGTATACCTCCAAATTCCTTCCCCTTTGACCGGCAAAGACCTGATCCATCAGCCTTTGATAGGTGGCGCCTGCGTTCTTCAGCCCGAAGGGCATCATGACATAGCAGAATACCCCGATAGGGGTGATGAATGCCGTCTTCTCCTTGTCTGCGGGGTCCATGAAGATCTGATGGTATCCGCTGAACGCGTCCATGAAGCTGAGCAGAGCGTGCCCACTGGTAGAGTCTACCAGCTGGTCGATTCTTGGCAAGGGATAGCAGTCTTTGGGGCAGGCTTTGTTGAGGTCTGTGAAGTCAACGCACATCCTCCAGCTCCCGTTCGTCTTCTTAACCATTACCACATTGGCCAACCATTCTGGATATTTGCAGGGCTCTATGAACCCTGCCTCAAGCAGCTTCTAAACTTCTTCCTCGATGGCTTTATTTTTCTCCGCAGAGTAGTTCCTCCTCTTCTGCTTCACAGGTCTGTATCCTGCGGCGGTGTTTAACTTGTGGTTGATGGTGGCTGGGTCCACCCCAGGCATCTCGGCTGCCGAGAAAGCGAACACATCTGCGTTCTCTTTCAGCAGACTGATTAGGTTGACTCTGGTTTCAGGATCCAGGTCTTTGCCTATCCTGACTGCCCTGCCTTCTTCCGGTCCCAAGAGTACCTCTTCGGTCTCTTCCCCCGGTTCAGGCTTATTTGCCTCCTGCTCTGCTTCTGGCCGAGCATCGGCCTCACTGATAGCAGCACACTCTTCCTCTCTTTGCTTGGCCTCTTTGGCCTTTCCTTCATTACTTTCTTTCCCGGCTTCTTCAGCCTGGTCCTTCTTGGCTTCTTCGGCCTCTTTCCTCTTTCCTTCTTTCTTTTCCTTTCTCCTCTTTCTCCTGGACCCAGAGTGGTCAGGAGGAGGAGGTCTTTTATCCTTCTTTAGGGCGGTCAGATTGCATGACCTAGCTGCTCTCTGATCTCCCTTCAGTCTGCCCACTTCTCCAGTACTGCTTAGGAAAAGCATGGTCTGATGATGGGTTGACGGGATTCCCTGTACTGCCTCGATGAACTTCCTTCCCATCAGAGCGTTATATGGTGACGGGAGGTCTACCACCAGAAACTCTTGTACTACTGCTCTCTTCACTCCGTTCTGCCCCTCTGTGGTCACTGTCAGATGTATCTCCCTCTGGGATGATGGAATTCCCCGTGAATCCGACGATTGGAGTTCCTCCTTGCTTCAGCATTGAACGATCTAGCTCCATTTTATCGAAGGTATCCTTATAAAGGATATTCACGGCGCTCCTGCCATCTACCTGTATTCTTCGTACATCTATCCTGCTAATCTCCAGAGTGACCACAAGAGGGTCAGAGTGCGGGAAGCTGATGCCTTTGCAGTCTTCTGCTGTGAAGGTCATGTTTGGTAGATCTGGGCTCAGCTCTGCCTGGTTGATGGAGTAGAGGTTGGGGTGGGTGAGTTGCCTTAGGTGAGCCCTCTCTCCCCCTATCGAGCTAGAGCTGCCAAATATGACGTATACCGTCTTCTTTTTCCCTTCCTTAATCTCTGCTCGCTTGTCCTGCAGTGTCTGCCCCTCGCTCTGTTGCTCCTTCTCCTTGATCCCCTGATTCCAGGCGAGGTACTCTTTGAAGTAGCCTCGTCTGATCAGGCTTTCCAGATCATTTTTCAGGCTTATGCAGTCTTCCGTATTGTGGCCTGGCGTCTCATGGAAAGCGCAGAACTCTGCCATGTTTGAGCCTAGGCTTCTCTTCTTGGTGGGTGGTGGTCTGTGCCACCTGCTGTCATCTCTGTGGGTCAGAAAGATCTCAGCCCTTGGCGCGCTGAGGTTGCTATAGTTGTTATATTTCTCTTGGGCCTTCAGCCGGTCTGCTTCTCTCTCTGCTTCTTTTTGCTTTTCTCTCCCTCTGTTCTGATGGGGCCTGGGGCCTCCAAAATTCAGTCTGCCTCCCATGAACTGGTGCTCATTCCGCCTGGTACCCTGTATAGCAGGTCTGCCTGTTTCTGCTCCGTGCGTCGATGCTTTGTTGAAATCTTCGACGGCTATGTATTTTTCTGCCAGGGCCAGGGCCTCGCTGAGTTCTTTCATGGTGACCCATTTAAGATCATCTCTGAATTTACTGGTGTGGGGTAGGGCGTTCCTCAGAGCGTGCAGAGCGAGCTTCTGCTCCAGCTCTAGGATATGCACCAGCTTCTTGTTGAACCTCCCTATGAAATCCCGCAAGCTTTCATTCTGAGTCTGCTTCAGCAATAGCAGCTCGTGTGTGGATTTGTTCCTCCTGCTTCCGCTAACGAAATGCTCTTTGAATCTCTTCTTCAGTTCATCAAAGTTAGCAATCGTTCCTTGGGGAATAGTCCTGAACCAGGTTTGTGCTATCCCTGTCAGAGTGGCAGGGAAGTGTCTGCACCATGTGGCCTCATTGTAATTTCCTAGTTCCATGTGGGTCTCAAAGGCTGCCACATGCTCCTTTGGGTCTCCCTCCCCTTCGAACTTAAGATTGGACGGGAGACTTGGAAGGAGATCTAATCTCCTCTGCAGGTGAGACCACAATGGGTCTGGAGTTGACTCTATGGGCTATGAGTCCTCTGAGGTCTGTGGGGGCTCCATTATCGCCAGAGCCCTCCTCTGGTATTGTTCCTAACCTCAGGCTGACATGCCTTCTGACCGTTCCGCCACCAGGCGCAGACAGGGCCTCTTCAGCTCCTGAGTTGTGCCTGGTTCTGGGTCGCGGCTGGACATTCTGGGCCACGCCCCTTGGACTTCCTCTGTGGACAGATCTCCGACTTGAGCCTGCCGTGTACCCTGTGGGTGTCTGCTCTTTGAACATACTGGGATGATCCTGCTGCATTATTTCAGTATCCCACTCTGCTTCCTGCCAGCCCCTCCTGATGTACCCGGGTCCAGAGCGGCTAGATAGGCCATACTCCGACGTCGGGGTGGGTGTAATGTTCGTCATATTGTACCCACATAAGGGGTCTGCCGTGGCTGCCTCCTCTTCAGATGACAGCCGCAGGTGCCTTCGAACTGAATCGTGTGTTCCGGTTCTTTTTCTCTTTCGAGCAGGTTGGCTTCCAACAGTTTGCATAAACTGTTGAGCAGACTGCAGCACTTGAAAAGCTGCTTGAAGTTGCTCCGGTGTGGGCATGACCACTAAGCTGCTTGGCTGTGGGGTCTGCCTGGTTTCACGGTGAGGGGTGATGGTGTTTTCCCTCCTGCCTGATCTGGTGGTAGCAGCACTACCCCTTCTTGTTGATCTCGTGCTTGTTTCTCTCAGTGGAGAGTTGCTTTCTCCTCCTGAACTGTCGGAACCGAGCGTTTCTGAGGTTGGAACCACCATTGCGAAGTTGTAGATTGGGCTTTTCTACTCTCCCCCTCCTTCTAGCGCCAAATTGTTTCTGTCCAAGACAGCAACAGTGAATGTGGTGGTGGGTACTTGGTGGAATCGTGGCTCCCAAACGTCCTTCGTGGTGGTGGTTACCTGCAAAACAAGGAGAAACCTCGGGGGTGGTTCCGAGGATCGCCTCTCCGATGCCTAAGTCAGTCCAAATTGAGCACAAGATCTCTAGTCGAGAGAAAACGAGTATCAAGTGCAAGTATTTTGTGAGTGTTTGATTCAACGTACCTTACCCATGCATGGGCATGGGTATTTATATGAGACATGGACTTGTAACTGACCTAGTAAAGTGAGTGGGCCTCTTTCAAAGTGGGCCAAGGTGGAACGAGGCCTTCATTAAACTCCAGCCTAAAGGCTATGTCCGGAGCGGTCTGCCTGAGGAGGTCTGCTCTGCTCTAGGCGCTCTGACGTGGAGTGGCAGGCTGCTTCCAGCTGGAGGTCTGCTAGGTAGACCCCATACATATATGTTTCCGTAAAGCTATTTGACTTATAATTGTGCATCATTAACATTAACATTCTTTCATTTCAGCATGAACATCAGCTCCAATCATGTGTGGAGAAAATTAAGAAGAAAATGGGAAACAAATCATGGAACGATGATTGTGTTAAGGAGTTGATCATGATTGACGCCATTCAACGATTAGGCCTTGCGTATTACTTCCGTGACGACTTTCATGTCATGCTTGAAAGGCATTATGAACATTTTGTCAGAAAGATAGAAGGTGGTTCTAATCTTCATGATGATGCTCTGCGATTTCGGCTGTTGAGACAGGCAGTATAGAATGTGTCTGCAGGTAAGCAGGTTAACTTATATAACGCCATAACCAGAGCAGTTAATAGCTGCATTTCTAATATGTTTCCAAATTAACAGTTAATCTGATCAAGTGCCCGAATTCACCGATTCTTTAAATGAATGAAACAGATATCTTCAATAAATTCAAAGAAAAAGATATATATTTCAGCCAAGAACTTCGAGGGGACACGAGAGGACTGATGAGTCTATTTGAAGCTTCCCAGCTGAGCATTCCAGGGGATCATATACTAGACGAGGCTGGTGAGTTTTGAGCCCAACTCCTGAAAACCACCATGGCGAATGTTGGAGTACAATCTGAGGCGAGATTAATAGGAAAATAACTAAGCAATCCATATCACAAAAGCATGCCAAGACTTACGACCAAGAATGAAGTTAACGATATTGAAATTTCTCAAGAGATTCTTCATGATTGCTATGGTATGAATGACTGGGTGAAGGAGGTAAAGAATCTAACAAAAATTGATGTTAGAAAGGCTCAAATCACCCACATAAATGAGATAGCTCAGGTTTCGAGGTAAGTTTTGCAAGTAATTCCCCTGAATGAACAGAATGCTGCATCAGGATTGAAGAACTGAGTAAGTTTCTGCTGTATTCTAATCAGATGGTGGAAAGAACTTGGCTTGACTAAGAAGTTGAAACATGCAAGAAACCAACCGGAAAAATGGCATATGTGGTCCCTGGTTGTTCTTCCAGGTCCAAATATGGCAGAGTTAAGAACAGAACTCACAAAATCGATATCGTTTATCTATATCATCGACGATATCTTTGACGTCTATGGGACACTCGAGGATCTCACATGCAAGAAACCACACTTTATTGTGCTTATCCATGCTGCATTTTTAGTGTCGTTGCATATAGATTAAGAGCATTTCAGTCTTGCATTGCATGGTTTTGATTACTTTGAGTTATATTGTCGCTTCATTATCTGTTTAGTTGTATTTGGATGTTTTCCAGGCTAACTAGCAGGTTTTTGAAGTCATATGATCATTGGAAGACTAGTCGTGGACTGTTGAACTTCAAATAGACATAACTTTTGATCTATAACTCGGATAAAGGTGATTCTACGGGAGGTGTTGGCTTGTTTTGATAGCTTTCCAACGACTGGTCATGAGCCCAATTCCGATAAGAGACGAGAGAGATATGATCGTTCAAAGTTGAGTTGTTCGCTGACCAGTAGGTCACCACGGTCGTGGGGACCTGTAGCAAGCAAAACAGAGTGTTGAAAATTTAGAACTGATCCTATGAAAGTCAGGGGCCACGGTCGTGGCAAAATCACCACGGCCGTGGTGACCTGACTTCGTCGAGTCAGTCCGTTTGGAGATAAGCTGTTGCCTAGACAATTTTAAGGCGCCACGACCGTGGTGATTTCACCACGACCGTGGCGACCTGACTTCGGTTGTTGACCCGTTTTCTCCATCTTAGTTTAATGACTCTTTTAATTAGTTTTTTTTAGCTTAGACTCGACATTATCTTATACACTTAGTTTCTAATTACATTGTGCTTAGCCCCAAACTCTCTCAAAACACTAGTTTTCTCAATTGTTCATCTTTGAAGATCGAATTCATTATTCAATTCAAGTAATTTTCCTTCAATCTTTTTTCCTTAATTCTATTGCTTTGTTTATGATGTTTAATTTACTTAATCTCAATTGCTTAGGATCCATGATTAGTGAGTAGTTCATTATCTAGGGTTTGGGCGAAAGTATGAATTAAGGGTTTAATGTAGATTATCTATGCTTTTTATGATTCAATTGCTTGTCTATGCATTGAATGTGGTGTTTTGACACCCTAGGATAGATCTTGATCACGTTTATGCTAGGACACTTAGGGTTTCTACCGTTCTTAATCGAACTTTAATCCCTTTTGTCATTCTCATGCTTCGACTTGATTTCTAGACCAAGGGATTGCGTAGGAATTAAGGGGATCCTTTAATTAGGGGTTTTCCGATCTCATTGAATTTATTAATCAACGGACCAAAGACCATTCGAAAGAGGATTTGGTTGGTTGATTAATCGATTACTCTTGATGACCATTCGAGAGAGGACTCAAGGACTTTAGAGGGAAACTTAACCTTGCATGTTATTCTCTATAGCTTCGTAGTTGCATTAGTGTCGTGTCTTGCTCGAGTTCATGCGAGTAACCCAAGTTCTAGTGTTTTCTCCATTATATTAATTCTCTTACTTGATTACTAGTTGTTATTCATTAGCTAGTTGATTAGTTGGTATCTTATTCAATCTCAAAACCCCAAAAACCCTTCACTTAGATAGTTTTGGACTTAATAGACTTTAGTCAATCCCAATTACCTTGTGGTTTGACCCTTGACTTGCCATTACTACGTTCATAGTAGTCGCTCGTTAGGTTTATAAATTTTGGTTTGCCAAGCGGCTCTTAGTGCCTTAACGACACACTAAAAACTTCTTATCAAAATGGCGCCGTTGCCGGGGAAATTGTGCTATTGATTGAAGTTTTACTTGAGTTTAGTATTGCTTAAGTGATTTTTTTTCTTTTATTTTTTTTAATGTGTTGTTATTCGCTAATCCTCTGATTAGCTTTGTTGTGGTACATGAGAAAGAGAGCTCACGGCTCACCCATTTTGCCTTTAGACCCGGAAATCAATCGCACTTTGCGAAAGCTTCGGGAGGTTTGGAACGGTTGACCTTGGGTTCTGCGCCAGCTTCACCAATCTCAAGTTCAACAAGTGAAAGTGAATCAGACATGAGCGAGGATAATGCAAAGCTTTTCAGGGATTTCGGAAATCCGGGGTCCTATGTTTTACAGGGTGGAATTCGACTCCCCACAACCACTACAAATTTCAGCATTCACCCTCAGTTCACACGGATGGTGAAAGCAGAGCAATTTTGTGGAGGGTCAGATGAGGATCCACTTGATCATCTTGATCGGTTTCTGGAGATTTGTGCTATGATAACAACGAATGATGTCTCTCCAAACTACATCAAGATGCATCTATTCCGGTCTTCTCTTTCCGGAAAGGCAAAGTCTTGGCTTAAGAGCTTGCCTGCTAACTCCCTCACTAAATGGGAGCAAGTTACATTGGCTTTTCTGAAGAAGTATTTCCCAGAGTCGAAAACCGCAGATATTAGAAGGCAAATTTCCTCTTTCGAGCAAGAATGTGATGAGACACTTGCGGAGGCTTGGGAAAGGTTTAGGGAATTGATTCGTTCGCCTCACCATGAGTTCAATCAAAATCTACTCATGAGGTTCTTCTATGATGGTCTTGATCCTATGTCACGTGCCAACCTTGATGCTAGAGCGGTAGGTCAGCTTTCTAAGATCCCGCAAGACCAATTAGAGTCTACCATAGAAGAAGTGATAAAGAACTACTCATGGGGTGGAAGAAGGAGAGGTTCTCAACCTAAGAAGGGTGGCAAGTTTAAGTTGGACCCGATGGATCAAATTCAAGCGAAGATGGATCAACTTGACAAGAAGCTCTCAAAGATCACCCTTGCATCATCTAGTCCCTCACAAGTGAATGCTTTCTCTTGTGACATATGTGGTGGTACAAACCATGATACCTCACTAGTAGAAAAACATCTATTTGAGGCGTCATTTTAAGGGCTATTTGAGGCGTTTTTGGCATAGCCTCAAATGGGGGGCCGCAAATAGGATACAAATTTGAGGCGTTTAAAAAACGCCTCAAATAGGTGGCTTATTTGAGGTGTTTTTTCCACTAAAACGCCTCAAATAGGTGTCTTATTTGAGGTGTTTATTGGGAAAATGCCTCAAATAAGCCATCTATTTGAGGCGTTTTAGTGGAAAAGACGCCTCAAATGGATTATGTTTTTTAAAAAAATCATTTTTTAGCTTGCAAGGTGCATATTATAATTGTGCAACAAGAAGAAAAGTAACAAACTCGTAAAAATCTGAATATATTATTAATGACCCATAAGGAGAGTTTTGCATAATTAAATAGTTACTACAAAGGTAAAAGAAACAACTACTTAAATCAATCTAAACATTGTAGATACTACATTAACAAGTACATGTAAAACATCTAAATACCAAATATAGAAGCCTAAAAACATTTCAAGTGTTCACTCTCATATGATGAGCTTGAGCTTTCGAGTTGCATGCTTTTACAAAGAAGTGATCCAAGTCTTGAAAACTCCTGATAGAACCAATAAGAAAACAAGGGGTCATGAAGCTTTAGAAAATTTAAAAAACGGTAGCATTAAGATAGCAGCAAGCAGAATAAATAAAAGATCTTCACAAGGGAAAAACAAAATGGAAAAACCAAAAGCCCAAAACCAAAAACATTATTAACAGAGGAATTCAGATAATGCTACTTCAGTGGTAGGGCAGCATAATATTGCACGAGTATAATCTACTAACTAGTATTTTCTTACTCCTATATTACTTCAACGTCTGGAAAATAAAAAGTTAATCTCACAACATCAACATTGACATTATATAACATCGCAAAACAGACAAATGATTAAATCTGATGCAATGGAGTCACGAAGTTAGACAGAAAGAAATAGAAAGGAAAAAAAAACTAACCTGATGCAATGGATTCATGAATTGTTCATTAAAACTTGGAAGCCTAGCCTCACCATACCAAAATCCTTGTGGCAGTAAATATTTCAATCAACGAATTCTTTAGCCTAAAAACTAAAGTCGAAATTTATGGTAAAAAGCCATATATTCTTTTGCCTTGTACATCAATATGAAGTCTTGCAGGAGTACGAGAACCTTTGGTATGGTGTCCTGTCCTAACACAAATATAGATATGTAGCCTTTGCTCACCCAACCTACTTGCATTCTTCAACACATTCAACTCTTGCTTCAGCACATAAATAGCTTCACTCACATGGAGTCCATGAAGGTGTATCATCTTTTCCTGGCATCTCCCTCTACCCTTCTGACATGAAATAATTGGGTTTCTGCAGAATACCCTTATCGAGGTCAGAGATTACATGAAAGATCAAACAGAAAAATAGAAGTGACCATAGAACACACAGAACCAATGAGCGCATGTGACTCTAGCACCCAGAGCAAAGAATAAATCCAATCAGCAGCTCACTGTGACGAATACGTCATGACAACAAACCTCTGACTGTATATAGATTCCTTAGCATTGGTATGAGTTGGCTTCATCTGCAGGTTGTACAATCGTCCTTTCAAACTCAATTCCTTGGCTAATGCTTTGTTATCCATTAGGTAAGCCTGAAGAGCTTAAATGAAAACACATATACCTCAATCAATACAATTTATGAGAATAGGAGTTATAATTAAATTTGCAGCATCAAAAATGGAAAGGCTGAAAACATCCCAGTATAGCCGTTTATACTTTGATCTGACTCCTAGACTTTGACGTTTTAAAGAAATCGTAGCCACTTAGTTTCAACTGACTCCACTAGATCAGACATGCTAGCATCAAGAAAATACAAAAGGATATCAACAATGCTTCATCCTTCTTACCGTCCCCTGAGAAGGACCAATCACAACAATTCAAGGCAACAATGGCCACCAAAAGAAAATACTGATTTAATACAAAATCCCTGTAAGTAAACAAATTCCCACATCCCCAATATCGCTAAACACACATCCAACAATTAACCAGCGTCGTATGTTTAAAAGCAAAAGTAATATTCTTGGAACAAACTATACCTTGATGCTGATCTTCTTTTCCATTTCTTCTTTGAAAAGTCTGATTAGATCAATAAGCATTGCAACAGTCACAGGTGAGTAGTGTGAAACAAGGCATCATCACTACAGATTGACATGGGTTCTTATTGCCATAGCAACGATTTGTCTGATTGCCATAACAACATTTTGTCTTATAGAAGAATTTGATGAAATGGATTCTTATTCCCATAGCAACGGTTTGTCTTCCATTGAAAATCATGCAATAAAAATTAATCTTAGAGTTTGAAACCCAAAATCACATGATTTATACCTGAATTTCGAACCTTTCCTTTGAGTGCTGCCTTTGATTTCTTCAGATCTTTTACTTTCGCCTATTACAGCAAATAATTTATTACTTATAAGCATTAAATTGAAATATTCAACCCCTCTTAATCAATTGACACACAATCATCATCCCCATTCCCCAACCCCTAAAATACAGTAGACTCACAAACATGCAACAACTTATCTTCAAAGCTCATGAACTCATTAATGGAAATTCACAGCCTAAGGCACAAATTGTGGCAAGAAAGAGTATATTTTTAATGGAGTAAGACTATCAAAACAATGCCACAATGACCACTGTTTAGTTACACTCTTAACAACTATATAGTTACAAAGCTGTATTCCTAACATTAGCGAAGACTTCATTATAGTTAATTTAAAACAACAGTACATCAAAAAGGGCCAAACAAGGGTCCTGTGTGTCCAACATAACCTTTATTCTTGTTAGACGTTGAGAGAAGTTTATGATTGCAAAACCAAAACTAATACTTTCAGAAAGCATCCAATTTTCACAATGAAGCTGCACATCCCATTAGGCCTCTTTAAATTTGTTTTTGTTTCACGTAAAACTTAATAAAAACTGATGTAGAAGAGAAGAGCCAAAACCTAAGATAATTACCTAAAAGTTCCACATTGAGCACAGTGGTATTGTTTCTTCAAGACCTATAACCCAACAACATCAGTTTTACATCAAGATGTTTCCAAATGATTAGGAGATACTGAACGAAGACATTACTAATACCAATTTCCTCAGTGACTTACATCATCATGAAAGAAATTGCATTTTAAGCATAATTACTTCCCTACGAGAGTCCCACAATTGATACAGTCTAAGTGGAATGAAAAAAATGACAAAACTAATGAAGTTAAATCAGAATGAAATGAAGCTACATATACGCCCAAAATCAACAAACAAAAAAGAGTAACAAAAACCCTAATTTTTGTTAAACTGTGAACTGAAACTGTAAAAAATAAGGATGAAATTTACCATAATTTTGGACAAGTGTGTTTCGATCGCATTAGGCATTGTTCTTTGTTGCTGTCCCCGTCGCTGTTCGCTACTGTTGCATCTCTGAGTTGAAGAGAAAGACTCGATAACAATGGAGGTTAAAGAGAAAAAATTCGAAATTGGAAAAATTGAAATGAATAACGTTCAGTATACGATTTTATGATTACGCAAAAAGCTTCAGTTTGCATGGTTTTGCTTTCGAACAAATAACCTAATTCGTGCACCTCAAATTACTTCACTAGAATGGAAGGAAAACCCAAATCGATTGAGACGTAGAAATTGATCGAAAGAACAAATTAAATAAATATAGATGATGTCTTAGGCTCAATTGACGCTGAACTTGGAATAGTTGCTGGTGGCCAAGGTGGGTATTGTACAATCTGGTCTCGTCGCTGGTTGGGTTGGGAAGAGGTTAAGAAAATGAAGGCAAGTGAGAGAAACAGAAGATAGGAATTAAGGTGTTCAAAATTAAAACGCCTCTCAAACAAAATTTTTAGGCATTCTTTATATTGCTTCCCTAAATAAATCCCATGTTTAAAATAAATGAAAAAAATAAGTTTTCTTTTGCTGTTATTTATAAATGAAGAGCCTCAAAATAATGTTTTTCTACTAGTGCCTCTTATTGTGGAGGATCTCAGTCAGAGCATGTGGCTGCGATGAATAGTAGAGGAGAAGGTTATCAAGGTAACCAAGGTTATAGGAGCAATCAACAAGAAGTGTGGAGACAATCTCAACAAGGATACAACCAAGGCTTCAACCAACCTCAACAAGGTTGG
This sequence comes from Patellifolia procumbens, assembly GCA_947645195.1. Taxonomy (NCBI): domain Eukaryota; kingdom Viridiplantae; phylum Streptophyta; class Magnoliopsida; order Caryophyllales; family Amaranthaceae; genus Patellifolia; species Patellifolia procumbens. The sequence continues at coordinate 305,527 of CANSGD010001388.1, read as the reverse complement.
AATCCACATCAACAGGGCTTTAATCAACCTCAACAAGGGTTCAACCAAAGCTACAATCAAGGTGGGCCCTCCTCTCAAGGTTCCAATGTCTATCAAGCTCCTTACCAACGATCCAACTTCCAAAAAGCCCCTCTAATTCCCCCATTTCCTAAACCAAACCCCAAAACTACTCATTCCTCTTATCCTACCTCCCAATTCTCCAACAACTTCAAACCATCACCCAAGCCCTTGCTCTTCAAAGTCAAGCTCTTCAAAGTCATGACCAAAGGTTTCAAGAGTTACAAGCTCACACCAAAATGCTTGAAACCCAATTGGCTCATGTGGCCGAGAAAAACCCATCTAACCCCATAAATCAACTTCAAAGCCAACTCATTCCTAACCCCAACCTACATCAAGTCAAAGCTATCCATTTGAGGTCGGGAACAAACTATGAGGCCTCCAAGATGCCCAATGAGTGTGAAGAAAGTGAAGTTGAGGTGGTTGAGGAGGACAATCAAGTTGAGGAAGATTAAAGGGAGGTTGATGTTGAGAAAGGAAGAGAAGATAAGGAAACTCATGAGCTAGTTGGTGACAAAGCTCAATTGTCAACACCTCCTCCACTTAAGACCTATGTGCCACCCGTCCCATATCCTCAAAGGTTGGTGGAGAGGAAGTTGAGCGACAAATTCATTAAGTCCCTCCAAGTTATGAAAGGCCTTCAAATACACATTCCATTCCTTGAGGCCATGTCTCAAATGCCAGCCTATGCCAAGTTTATGAAGGAGATCCTCTCCAACAAACGAAAGGTTGAAGACGAGGTTATCAAATCGCCATACCAAGTAAGTTCTCTAGTGCAACGAGATATGCCTAAGAAGCAAAGAGACCTTGGAAGATTCACTTTGCCGGTGAAGATAGGTGACCTCTAGCCTAAGGGTGCATTGGCCGATTTAGGTGCGAGTGTGAGTTTGATGCCTCTATATAGCTAAGCGCCTAAACTTCCATCTTCTTCCTACAAGGAAGACTATTCAATTGGCGGATCGATCTTAGAGAGCGCCGAATGGTGAGTTGGAGGATGTTCCGATACAAGTTGGGCATGTCTTGGTGCCGTGTGATTTTGTGGTGATTGATATGGAGAAAGATCCGGAGACTCCTCTCATTCTTGGAAGAGAGACTCTTAAGACATTGGGCGCCGTTATAAATTGCAGAAATGATACAATCACAGTTGAGGTAGCCAATGAGAAGGTTGTATTTGAGTTCTCTAAAACATTGAAGAGACCCATGATAGAGAGAGTTTGTCGGGTTGGTCATATGGAGAGTGAAATGGAAAATTTTGACAGAGAAGCTCACACTGATGATGAGCCCTATGCTTCTATCACTGAAGCACCGAGTTTGACCATTGATGAGGTGAAGAAAATCTCCATGCCTGATGATAAAACTATCGTCAAGGAGACACATGAGGCGGAGTTGAAGGTCCTCGCCGCTTCCATTGATAAAGAGGAGAGTTCTAAGCCTCCTCCTAAGGTGAAGTTAAAACCCATTTCCCCCTCTCTTAAGTATGTTTTCCTTGATGGTGCATGTACTTATCCTCTTATTGTTAACTCGGTTCTTGATGACATCTCTATACCAGAACTGATTAAGATATTGCAAAAATATAAATATGTCATTGGGAACTCGATTGATGACCTTAAGGGGATAAGCTCGACTCACGTGGTTCCCGACCCCCCTCCCGACCATTGAGTCAGCATTTTTCCCCTCCCTTGCTATTGTTATCATTCGACTTTTCACAGTGAGGACACTGTGTGATTTAGCTTGGGGGAGGATGTATATATTAGTTGCATATAGTTTGCATTAGATGCATATAATCTGCATTAGTTGCATATTAGTGCTATGTTTAGATTGCATATTAGCATTTAGTATCATGTTTAGGATGCATATAGATTGCATTTAGGTTAGAACTCCGCCATTGGTACGCATGTTTCTTCTTGATGACCTGAAAACTGAAAAAAGAAATGTTTGATAGTCTCTAGTAGGCCAAGTAATTGTTGGGTTGTGGTATGATTGGTCTCCCTCTTGTGTGGCTCGACTGGTGTTGGTAGCTATACCCTTTGTGAGAGCATGTTTTATAGCCTTATAGACTGACATCTTTTCAGTCTTATCTACTTGTTGTGTGTTGCTCTTCCTTGATGAATATTCTCTAGAACTTGCATTGATTCTCGTTGAATACGCTTGACTTGTTTGCGTCTTGAATGTTATTGAGGCTTTCATGTTACTTGAGCTACATTGCCAAAGGCCACCCTCACCTACTTATCCGTCTTTGAAGCCCCTGTGAGCCTAAGCTTGTTTTCTTTGTTAACCACATCTCTAGCTTATTACTTATCTCCTTACCTAGGGGATTGTGAAACTACTTAGATGGGGTAAAACTTATTGATGGGTGTTACGAGAATGACTTGGTGTAGGTGTTCGACTTTGTGTTTTGTTAAAACTTATGTGTTGTTTGAGTTTGCCTCCTTACTATTCATTGAAGTTCTCATTTTCTCCCTTCCTCTAAAATCACAACAATCCACAAAAACAAAAAAAAAGGGGGAAAATAAAATAAAAAATAATAGAAAAAAATGAATGAAAAAGAGAAAAAAAAAGGATTTGTATGTGGTATGTTCAAAAATCACAATAAGGGACATTGAGATGCTAAAATAAGAGGAGAGCTTGTGAAAGGTTGTGTAGAGCGTTCAATTTTGTGTAGGGTTGGTTTTGAGCTTTTAGAAAGGTGCTAAGTTGGAAGTTTCACTTTTCCTTCTTTAACACCACGAACCCAAATGCTACCACACCCTCACCCTAAGCCTACGTTACAACCTTGACTAAGTCCACTTAATTCTTGATGCAAACTTTGGTCTTTATGCGACGGAGAGTGAGATGATATGCAAGCTTATGGTAGGATATAGTCGATGGAATTGCGCTTTGAGCGTTCATTTGACCTACTTAAACACACGAGAGAAGTGCGCACGACTAAGTGAGAGCTACTATCTATATGACTGAGCCAAGCTTGGGGGAGAACTTGTGGTAAGATTGGTTGCTTTTCCTTGTGATATAAATTTTGAGGCTTGATAGTGTTTTGCGTTGGATGTTGAAAATGTTTGAAGGTCTACATAATTCATCTTGGCATGCGTATAATTGTTAGGGGTCATATAACTCTTTCCCTATGTCTATCGTTTGTTCGCTTGAGGACAAGCAATTGGACTAGCTTGGGGGAGTTTGATAAGCACTTTATTATGCTTATCCATGCTGCATTTTTAGTGTCGTTGCATATAGATTAAGAGCATTTTAGTCTTGCATTGCATGGTTTTGATTACTTTGAGTTATATTGTCGCTTCATTATCTGTTTAGTTGTTTTTGAATATTTTCCAGGCTAACTAGCAGGTTTTTGAAGTCATATGATCATTGGAAGACTAGTTGTGGATTGTTGAACTTCAAAAAGACATAATGTTTGATCTATAACTCGGATTAAGGTGATTCCAGCGGGAGGTGTTAGCTCGTTTCGATAGCTTTCCAGCGACTAGTCATGAGCCCAATTCCGATAAGAGACGAGAGAGATATGATCGTTCAAAGTTGAGCTGTCCGCTGACCAGTAGGTCACCACGGTCGTGGTAAAATCACCACGGTCGTGGTGAAATCACCACGGTTGTGGGGACCTGTAGCAAGCAAAACAGACTGTTGAAGATTTAGAACTGGTCCTATGAAAGTCAGGGGCCACGGTCGTGGCAAAATCACCACGGCCGTGGTGACCTGACTTCGTCGAGTCAGTCCGTTTGGAGATTAGCTGCTGCCTAGACAATTTTAAGGTGACACGACCGTGGCGACCCGTTTCGGGTGTTGACCCGTTTTCTCCGTCTTAGTTTAATGACTCTTTTAATTAGTTTTTTTAGCTTAGACTCGACATTATCTCATACACTTAGTTTCTAATTACATTGTGCTTAGCCCTAAACTCTCTCAAAACACTAGTTTTCTCAATTGTTCATCTTTGAAGATCGAATTCATTATTCAATTCAAGTAATTTTCCTTCAATCTTTTTTCCTTAATTCTATTGCTTTATTTATGATTTAATTTACTTAATCTCAATTGCTTAGGATCCATGATTAGTAAGTAGTTCATTATCTAGGGTTTGGGCGAAAGTATGAATTAAGGGCTTAATGTAGATTATCTATGCTTTTTATGATTCAATTGTTTGTCTATGCATTGAATGTGGTGTTTTGACACCCTAGGATAGATCTTGATCACGTTTATGCTAGGGCACTTAGGGTTTCTATCTTTCTTAATCGAACTTTAATCCCTTTTGTCATTCCCATGCTTCGACTTGACTTCTAGACCAAGGAATTTTGTAGGAATTAAGGGGATCCTTTAATTTGGGGTTTTTCGATCTCATTGAATTTATTAATCAACGGATCAAAGACCATTCGAAAGAGGATTTGGTTGGTTGATTAATCGATTACTCTTGATGACCATTCGAGAGAGGACTCAAGGACTTTAGAGGGAAACTTAACCTTGCATGTTATTCTCTATAGCTCGTAGTTGCATTAGTATCGTGTCTTGCCCGAGTTCATGCGAGTAACCCAAGCTCTAGTGTTTTCTCCATTATATTAATTCTCTTACTTGATTATTAGTTGTTATTCATTAGCTAGTTGATTAGTTGGTATCTTATTCAATCTCAAAACCCCAAAAATCCTTCACTTAGGTAGTTTTGGACTTAATAGACTTTAGTCAATTCCAATTTCCTTGTGGTTTGACCCTTGACTTGCCATTACTACGTTCATAGTAGTCGCTCGTTAGGTTTATAAATTTTGTTTGCTAAGCGGTTCTTAGTGCCTAAACCCTAAACCTTATACCCTATACCCTATACCCTATACCCTATACCCTATACCCTAAACCCTAAACCCTAAACCCTAAACCCTAAACCCTAAACCCTAAACCCTAAACCTTAAGCTAGGTAATGCGCCACCGTCTGGGCGACCGCCGATACCGTCTTCGTCCATGAGATCGTCTTCTTCTGGCTCGAAATCGACGGCTCTACATTTGTTGTCGGCCTGCCGCCATTAATGGTTTCTTTTGCTGTTTGTCGGGTTCTGGAATATGTGGTGTATTTACTTGGTAAGGGTTGTTTTGATTTCTCGTAGTTGTAGTGTAGTACAGCTTTGGAGGGAATTCGGGTTTGGGTTAGATTATTGTATTAGGCTGGACCGTGGGCTTTTATTTACATATAATGAATTTGGTTGTTCTCATTGTTTCGCTTTGTCTTCGGTGGAAGAAGAGATAATCAGTTTTAGGGTTTCTGATTGTGATTTGACGGTGGAAGAAATCTTAACTTTTCATTAATAACACTTAACTTTTGATTGTTAAACCTTAACTTTTAATTACAAAATCTCAACTTTGCTAAAAAAACTTTAACTTTTCATTTATACACTAAACCTTTGATTATAAAACTTTAACTTTTAATTACAAAATCTTAACTTTTGCTAAAGAAACCTTAACTTTTTATTCATAACGCTTAACTTTTCAATACAAAACCTTAACTTTTCATTCATAACGCTTAACTTTTCAATACAAAATCTTAACTTTTCATTACTAAACTTAAACTTTTGGTTACAAAATCTTAATTTGCTTCAAAAAATATTAACTTTTGGTGAACTATATTTAACTTTTAGACTTTATACTGGGTCTACAATAAATTTAATGTAGACCGGGTCCATATTAGACTTAACTTACATCATGTTACGGAAGTGGTGAGGAATAGTCTGCACTGTATTGGGATACCTTGTTTGGTAGGATGAGAATCAAGATGGACATGATGGGTCATTTATAGCTTGCTACATGAAGCAACATGAAGCAGCTCAGCTGATGATGGGCGAAAACATGTGCTTCAGATGATTTCAGATGCGTGGAAGGAATCAGGAGTGCCTGTCTCCCTCTCCATTTTCTGCAGATTCTAGGACAACTATCCTTAATATAGCAAGGATGGTTCCAATTATGTATAGCTATGATGTAAATCATAACCTACCCAGCCTTGAGAAATACATGACCTCATTGCTTCATGAGTAACCAAGTTCATATCTCTAAACCATTGACAATTAATTACGAAAAAAGGTCAAAAAAAATAAGGCATAACATAACACCTGAAAACACAGGAAAAAAAATTATTGTTGTCGGTGCGATGGTGCCGGCGAGAGGGAGTGCGCTGGGTCATGAGTCTCATGACTGGCTGTTGCCGCCTTGGCGGTGCGAGGTTGTGCACTTGGTATGAATGGCATCGCTGGGACTTGGGAGAAATGGAGAAGAGGAGTGAAGAATGACTGGTGTTCTGTTGGTAAGGGAATGGCTGGGTAGGGTTTGTTTGATGGGAGTGTTTTTTTTTTTAAAAAAAATACAGGGTTTTAGGTCCGGATCTAAATTTTTGGGGTTTGACCCGGATCGGACCGGAAACCCGGAATCGACCACTTTCAAGGACTGAAGAACGGACCTGAATTATCGGACCGGTCCGACCCTGACACACTCTATGTTCGTAACTACACTTCACTTTTTTATGTTTTTTATTTTTTGAAAAGTGACGGTCACATACTCACATTTAATGTCCATGAAAAATCGCTTGAATAAAGTTATTTCAAACCACAACAATAATAAATTTTGTAATAATCTAATATCTTAATCAAGATTATTAATTAAAAAGTGTGAAAGTCATACAACAAATGTTAGATTTTTTATATGCATACCTATTGATCACTTTAGTGAATAGACAAAGCTCATCGTAGAGACCATGCACCGTACACCCGGGTGCACCGTGCGCACGGTGCACCCGGTGGCATTTTGGTGATTTTCGTGAACTTCAGCAAAACAACTCTAATACTATTTCCTTCCATTTTACATCACTAAGTGAAAGCTACCTCAATGGTTGGGCCTCTATGCTCTCTCCGTGTTAGAGGGTCGCGGGTTCGAATCCCCCCTCTACCACTCTTTGTTGTTTTTTTTCCTCCTTCAACTCATTTTTTATTAATCTTCTTTTTATTCCTATTTTCTTAAAAGAAATGTATTATTACTCATTTGAAAGTTGCGATGCTCATTTAGTTATTTTTCAAGTTCAAGTATAATCAATTTGCTCATTCGAAAACAATATTGCTCATTTACTTGTATTATAACTGATTACTCTATTTGGTATTTATTTTAACACATTAGAAAATATATTTTCTCATTTTAAGATATATTTCTCATTTGAAATATATAATGCTCATTTTAGTAATATATTCGTCAATGTGACACAGTATATACATGTTTACTAATCAATAAAGAATTATATAATTGCTCATTTAAAAGATAAATTACTCATTTATTTATTTTCCACGTACCAGTGTTAAGCTACTACAAAATAGAAAATAATATTGTTTTTTTCTTCTTTTTTCTGACTATTTATTTTTTATTTTTAGACATTAGAAATAAACATTTAATTTGCTCATTTAAGATACATCGCTCATTCGAACTATGTATTGTCCATTCTAGTGATATATTGGAAGCTTAAAAATTAAAGTGAATTTAAATTAATTATATATTCTACACCGTAAAATATGACAATGTTTGCTCATTATAAGGATGTTTTACTCATTTAAATTATTTTTTGCTCCATAAATATTCAGTGGTATTTTAAATAATTTCATTAAATGAGCAATATTCTAAGAGTTTTTTTCTCATTTAAGGACTTTTTTACACTTAACATATTTACTCATTTCAAAGCTATATTTCTTATTTCATTAATTTTTCAATGGGTATCTTATTGTTTGTTTAGTTTTTATTTCTCCACATTGAAAAAAGAATTGGAAAAAGTTAGAGAGTGGAAAAGAAAAGAAATAAGAAAATTTTAAGTCATAGTAACAGCTCATTTTGTGAATGAACAAATTTATTACCTCACTCAAGATCAAAATGTTTACTGATCTTCCGGTGTAAAAAAGATTGCTCATTTGATCAAATGAGTAAAATAAAACTGCTCATTCGATCCAATGAGTAAACTAAAACTGCTCATTTGATCAAATGAGTAAAATAAAACTGTTCATTTGATCAAATGAGTAAAATGAAACTGCTCATTTGATCAAATGAGTAAAATAAAATGACTCATTTATGAATGAGCAGATTTATTTTACCTCACTTGAGATTAAAATGTTTACTTATCAAAACAAACATGCTCATTTGTCAAAATGAGCAGATTGATTTATCTCCAAGATAAAATAAACTGCTCATTTGATCAAAATGAGTAAAATAAAATTGTTCATTTTGTAAATGAGTAGAGTTAATTTAACTCACTCAATATCAAATCATAATGTGAACTATATCAAACATATTTTTTCATGTTTTCCTTTGAAAATCATGTTGCTCATTTCCTTATTTTTTACTCTCACTGTTTGTTTTTAATTGTTACAAAATGAGTAGATTTATTTTACTTCACTCAAGATCAAAAATCTTTACCGATCTTCCTTTGCAAATAGATTGTTCATTTGATCAAATGAGTAAAATAAACCGCTCAATTGTGATCAGAATGTTTACTGATCTTGCTGCACAAAAATGATTGCTCATTTGATCAAATGAGTAAAATAAAATCGCCCGATTGTGATCAGAATGTTTATTGATCTTGCTGCACAAAAACGATTGCTTATTTTGATCAAATGAGTGAAATGTATTTTAAGAAATGAAAAAAGTTAGTGAGTGGAGAAGAAAAGAAGAATAAAATAAGTTTTTTATTTAAATTTTTTTAAAAAATATATTGTAACAGGATATGGAAAATATTAAAAAGAAAAAAGGCGTGTTATAATAATTATATATTCTACCCGTAAAATAAATTTAAAAATAACAATTTAATACAATATCCTTCCAAAAAAATAATTATAGTACAACAATATGCAAAATAATTGAAAAGGATAAAATAAAAAAAGCTAAAATAAGAACTAAGACTCTGGAAGAAACATGAAAAAAAAAATTAAACTATGAGATTCAAAGTCAAAAGAGGAGGAAAAGACAAACGTAAAAAAAATTATAAATGATTGGTATGGGAGTTGAACCCATGACCAACTACCAAACACATAAACCTCAAGACCAACTGAGCTAAACTATCTACATAGTATTGGGGCAAGCTTTTAATACTTATACTATTGCCCAGATTTTCGCATTAATTACAATAATGCCACCGGGTGCACCATGCGCATGGTGCACCCGGGTGCATGATAATAATTGTACTCATCGTATCTCGCACGACTATCATCAAACATGTCGTCGATGATGTAAATAAATGATACTCCCTCCGTCCCAAAAAAACTGCTACATTTTGACCAAAAAGTAATCGCTCTAATCTTTCTTCTGACATTTTCGGTCCCGGAAAAATTCCCAGAGACCACATACACCACTTGAATTGTATCCTTCCAAAGCTGAAAGCTCAAGCTCTTGTCCTAATTAAGTCCTTTTCCCCACCTAGCAATATCCATAATATATGTTCCATAATTCGAGAAATATAATTCTCATTTAATTAGTAACATAAGCTCTCTTCTTTGGATTAATTTGCACATTTCTGGAATAAAAATTAATTAAAAAATGGATAATTCATAATAAAAACTAAGTAATTCAAATTTTGACGAGAAATTTGCACTTAACAAGATTAAAAGTGATGCAAGTATTTTGGGACTCTCGATGAAAAAAAAAATATGAAAATAATAAAAGATAAAAAAACTAGTTAATAAATTCAATAAATATCAACTCCACCTTAACTCAGTTGGTAATACATCTAGATCATTTTATGGTGGTTATTTGAGAAAGATCACCATAAGGCTCTAACTAAGGGTTTGTTCTCTCCAACTTATTTTCAGTTCAATTCAGTTCAGTTCAGCTCCAATCAGTTCTGTTAAGTTAAGTTAAGTTCAGTTCAATTCAATTCAATTCAGTTCTGTTTAGTTCAGTTCAGCTTCATTCTTTTATAACCATTTTGTTAAATATTCTTATTATGTTGGTCTAATTTATTTTTCTAATTACTCTTATTACTCTTATTTTTATAATAATTATTTTTATATTTTTATATCATTATTGTTAAGTATTATTATTATCTCTATATATTATTTTTTTATTATAGTTTTACTCATTATTATTACTATTATCATTAGGGAGGAACATGGTTTAGGTCAAAAGCATAAACCAATCAAATCGCGTCAAAACGGTTTATGATGCAATTTTGCACGGTCCGACCCAATCATTATTTTATTAATAAATATTATTATATTATTTAATATAATTATTAAAATAGTAATATTAATTTACTTCTTAGATATTATTGTAATTATATAATCATCATCAAGTATTAATATATTAATAGAAAGACTATAAAATAATTGTTATTAATTATCATTAGAGCATCACTAATGCTAAAAATAAAAAAAAATCTCAATCTTCTCTTTCCTCATTTCTCTCTCTTCCACATCACCAATTGAGAAATTTTTTCCACTTAACACTGAGCTTTTAAAAATTCTCAATTCTATTCTCTCTCTTACTTTTTGCCTACACCACCACATTTTCTCTCTCTTCACCCAATTTCAATACTACACTACATACTACCTCCGTTCCAAGTGTATTGCAACATAGGGGGTTGACACATTTAGTAAGAAAAACAAAAAAGTGGGCCCTCTTTCCCACTTGTATCATGTGATAATAAGTAATGAAGAGAGAGAAAGGTTACACAAGTGATCTTTTTGGTGATTAAAATAGAAATGTTGCAATTAATATGAAATTGCCAAATAAGGTAAAGGTTGCAATAAAATTAGTATTAATATTAATCGATAATTAAGCTTAACATAAAATTAAATATATCTTTATTGATATTACAACAAAATAAAAGCAACGAAATTAATAAGAAATTACTTAAAGTACATGATCACATAAGTTGATGACACACATAATAGATAAATATTAATAAACATTTAGTTAATTAGTAGATCCGTGTCGATTACCACCAAACTTTTGCCATATGTGTTCCACTAGATCCTTTTTTAGTTGCAAATGAGTGCGTTGATCTTGAGCGTCTCGTGTGTTTTGTAAGAAGATGTTAATATCCACGATTCGATTGGTATGGTACACGAATGGCTCTTCATTGGTAAGTACCGCTGCCCGCCGAGGTCTTCGTCGAGGTCGATTTGCAAAAAATTCTGAGGTATCAGCGTAGCTCGCATACGAGTGTCTTTCATCTTCAACAATCATGTTGCGCATTATGATACAACACATCATAATGTTATGAAGTATGTTAATGTCCCAAGAAAGGGACGGTTGCCGAATTATTGCAAATCGAGCTTGTAGGACTCCGAATGCTCGCTCTACGTCCTTCCGCATAGCTTCTTGATGTTGAGCAAACAACCTGTCTTTAGGAGTTTGGGGACTTGGTATAGATTTGACGAAAGTTGACCATTTTGGATAAATACTATCAGTAAGGTAATATCCCTTGTTATATTGATGACCATTAACAGAGAAATTAACGAGCGGTGGACGACCTTCTAAAACATCGTCAAAAACAGGGGAACGATGTAGAACAATCAAATCGTTGCATGAACCAGCAGTTCCGAAGAAAGAATGCCAAATCCATAGGTCACAATCCGCAACGGCTTCTAGGATAAGTGTGGTTTTCCCATCCTTGCCTTAAAATTGCCATTTCCAAGCCATGGGACAATTTTTCCACTCCCAGTGCATACAATCGATGCTACCAATCATGCCTGGAAATCCACGTTCCTCCCCAATTTGGAGTAGCCTTGCAACATCATTAGAAGTTGGTCGCCTCATGTACTGATCCCCAAATTGTGTGATGACGCCCCACGTGAAATGGTGTAGGCCTTCTCTTGCTGTACTTTCACTTATGCGTACATACTTATCAACAGCATTGGCTGCTAAGCGTACGCTAACATCCGTATCGCCGCTGTACACTTCTGTAGAGGAGACAACCCTAATTTCCCCACGGCATCCCGTTTTTGTTGAAACCAAGCATCATTGGCCACAACAGCATTCATTATACGGAGGAAAACATCCCTACGCATTCTCGTCGACGGAATAGACGATCGTTGTACACTGGTTGTTCTGCAAAGTAGTCATTGAACAGGCGGACATGTCAGGCTTCCCGATCCCTATTACAACGTGAGTTTCTTCCACCCGGCCTTGGTCTAGGAGCGATTGTGGCCATGAGGTTAGGAAGATGAACACCTACTGCAGTGTCAATCATTTCCTCAATTTCCCTATCTTCATTGGCTCTCCTTTCCTCTTCAGAATCAGAAGATGAACTTGATGTGGAGCTTATAGGAATTTTGAAGGGGTTAGTTGAGGAATTGGATAAGTGCAGGAGGAATTTGAGAATTCAGTGAAGTTATTAGTGGAAAGTGTAGTAAGATACCAATGCACAAGTATTGTTATATAGAGTTAGTTCCACATTAACATTGGATTCTCCAATACTCACATGAGTAACATGGACTACTTTGGATGCTCCACCACAACTTTTGAAAAAGGTGAGTGACAAAGACAATTGGATGCTATTGTCACAATCACTTTTGTAGCATATGGTCCATTACAATACTCTATTATATAAACATTGCCTCTCAAAATCTGAAAAGTGATGGTTGCTTTGTCATTTTCATTGGATCCCTATAGCATGGTCCACTACACTACTCCATTATATAAACATGTGACCATTGGATGCTCTTGTCACAATCAGATTTTGCAAAAGCTGAGTGATGTTGCCTTGGATGCTATTATCAAAATTATTTTTATAGAATAAATATACTTGCAAAAGAAATAATGTAAAAGAAAGACATGTATAAATAAAATATTGAAAATTACATAATAATAGCATTACATAATAATAGCATTACATAATAATATTGAAATAGTACATTAATTAAATCCTGGGTGATTATTGAAATATTTTATCAAGTCCTCATACTTTTTTTTCAAAGGGAAATCGATCATGGTTGCCTCTTAAATCACAAAGCATGTTTTAATTGTTATTGTACTCCTCCCTTGCCACCTGCTTCGCCTTGCGAGCTTCTTACTCCCTTTTCAACCGTAACTTCTACTTTTTAATCTCCATGAAAGCTTCTCTGTTATCATTGTGAAGCTTGAGTTTTTCTTCAAAATCATTAAAAGCTTCAAATGCTTCATCAACTTTCGTCTTTCCTTTACCTCTTGTCAAGGCTTTTGCCGTCTTCGCACCGTCAGGTTGTATAGTACTTGTTGGTGTATCATCACCTTCAAATTCTTCCCTGGATCTCTTTCCACCGCTTCCACTGTCCTGGGGAACCACATTTCTCGGTCGGCCTCGAGGTTGGTTGACGGACATGGCCACATTTTCTTGCCATTTAGGAAATTCAATAAGTTGTTTCCAACATTGCTCAGACAAAAAATTTCTTCCCCACTTGTTCTCATAGATAAGGTGAGCCTGACGAAGGATTCCATCTTTGCTCTGCCCACTAGTCGCCCTGCGATGGCTTCATCGTAGCAACCAACCACTTCATTATTTGTTCACTTAGCCTCATCCAACGACCGTGTATCGATTTTAGAGTTCTTTGTGGAATTTAGCCTGGGTTGGCCAACCTGATTTCCTCGTACTTTGCTATCACCTTGTTTCAGAATTCTTTGCCCGACTGATAGGTTCCGGTTATACTGTCACATGAAGTGTTCATGTACGCTGAAACCAGGGCTTCATTCTCCAGCATAGACCAATTTTTGGCCCCGTGACCTTCATTAGATGTTTGTGTAGGATGTGAGTCGAGCTCAGGTTGTTGTTGCAGGAGTTGTGTGAAGGTTTGTTGCATTTGCTGAACTTGAAACTCCTCCTCCTCATACTCATCCTCTTCCTGCTCCTCCTCGGACTCATCTTCATCCTCCACGTCAACCTCATTTTGGTTGGTGCTCGAACCCCCACCAGGAGTAGAACCGCCCCCAGGAGTTGGAGATCAATCGTAGCGGTGATTACCGCCAGACTCCATTGGAGAGAAGGAGTAATTTTGTGAAAGATGGGAATAGCTTTGAGACATAGGATAATTTTGAGGATAATTTAGGGAGTTTTGAGGCTAGTTCTGGGAATAACATTGAGAGTTTTGAGACCAATTTTGAGAGTAATTAGGTGCATAATTCATTGGATTTTGTGGAGTAATTTGTGGGAAAACTTAAGGATAGTTTTGTTGATTGATTCCCAAATTTTGTTGATTTTGTGGAAAATATTGTGGGTTTTGAGGATAATTTTGAGAAATACCTTGTGGATTTTGAGACCTATTTTTCTTCCTTCTACGCTTAGGCTTGGGATTAGTAGGATGATTAGGATTTCCAGATTCCATAATTATGGTTTTGAATATTTTTGAGGAATTTTAAAGAGAAGAAAACTCAATAGAAAATTAATTTAGCAAATGCATGGAAAATCACAATTAATTGGGAGTTTTTTTTTGAAGGTGTTCAAAATATATCAATATGGGTGTCTATTTATAGGGAATCAAAAATCATGAATTTTGATAATTTTTTTTGATTTTTCGTTTATGAGATATTAGCCGTGGAAGTTTTACCTCCACAAAGTTGAAAAAAGTGTCGGTCCAATCAGAGGGCGCCAGCTGGGTTTAAACGGCAGCAGCTCTTCCCCATTTCTTGCGTTTTGTGCGATAGATTTTTCCTTGGTGGGCCCCACAATTGCAGCTGAGATTTCTTTGAGAAATCTCGGTTCAGTGAGATTTTCCACAAAATCTCAACTTGTGAGATTTTTCATTCTACCCATTAAGAATGAATTTTAATCTCAATTAATTCTCAATTCAATTGAGAATTATTTGAGAATAACATTAAGGGTGCTCTTATAATCATTAACCATTATTATTATTATTATTATTATATGATTATTAATACTTCCTCCGTTTCTTTTTAACTGCAACGATTTGACATAAAGTAGAGAGAAGAATGTCCAATCGTTGCAGTTAAAAAGAAACGGAGGAAGTACTATTTATTTATAACTATCATTTAAACATATCCAAAATACTATTATTATTATTCATTATTAATTATTACTCCTTCCGTCCCAATTTAAGTGCCCCATTTTGACCAAAATGTAGAGTACGTTTTAGTCAAAATGGGACACTTAAATTGGGACGGAGGGAGTATTACTTATCATTATAATTTATATTTAATATTCATATTATTATTGTTTAAATATTATTTATATATTTCTTAAATTCAATTCAATTTAATTCAATTCAATTTAATTCAATTCAGTTCAGTTCAGTTCAGCTCCAATCAGTTCAGTTCAGTTCAGCTCCAATCAGTACAGTTCAGTTCAGTTTAGTTTAGTTCAGTTCAGCTGGATTATGCCGAAAAGAACAAGCCCTAAATTTATATCCTTCAACATGATAGATCAAATATAACATTTATTATTGGTTATGTCCTTTAGGCTTTAACAAAAAAGGACATTATCATTTCTTTATTTTTTGTTACATGTTTATTGTCAGTAATTCATGTAATATTCTGTTAAAGGACATAACTAAGTAAACAGTTATATACTTCCTCCATTCCATATATATTGCAACATATAGAGAATTACGACTCCGATGCACTACTTTATACGTCAAAATCTCTAATTATGTACCGATCAAAAAAAAATCTCTAATTATGTTTTAGACAAAATATAAAAAGTTGTTATTAATTAAGCATATAACAAAACGAATCTGACAAGATCACACATGACTATATTTATCCTTATTTATAAATCATAAAAGAAAGTCAAAATAAAGTGAGTAAACAATATAAAAAATCAAATGTTACAATAAATATGAAACGACGAAGTAGAAGCCTTAAAAGAGTCTTGTTTCAAAAGACAACATTTTCACGTAAGAGCATTTCAGCTCTTGAGAGGATGTAGTGGCCTAGTGGGGCTGTAGTGGCCGGGTGTTTGGAGCTCAACTGGATTAAGATGTATCTTGGCAATTGGGTCTTGATCGAGTGCGTATCATTTTCAGCCAAAAAAGAATCAATAAATAACGTTACTTGGATATTGAACTTACATAGAAATATATTGGATTTCATTTTGACAAGTCATCTGAGCAATTTGATAATGAACTCGTGCTAGTTCTTGAACCTCATCCACCCATTGTTTCACATTAATAGCTGAAATTGTGGAGGAACTTTATGTAATCATCAAAATCATGAAGGAAGTTTTGGGCAAAAAGTCTTGCTATGTTCTTATGGTGAGGATTCCTTAATGTGTTCTCAATTATTCTTGACTTCGATTGTTCAATAACAATGTCTTTCAAAGAGGCTTTTAGGTAACGCCCACTAAAATCACTAGCTTTACTTAATATTTCTTTTTCAGTTGTCCTTAAGGCGATTTGCCTCTTCAATTCTCATTTACCGAATTAGTTCCTGAAGAGACAGAAACTCTTTCCTATGTTTCAGAGTATTTCTAAAATCTTTCCAAGAAGGGGAAAATTTTTCCAGCAACACATTAACTTGAAACACTTCACAAATTTTCATGCCCTCATTAAGAACATCAGCACACAGATTTTCGAACACATGAACTTGGTCCATGACTGGCTTGTCATCAACCATACGGAAAGCCAGCCACTTCCCAACAACATACTTCTGTTTCCCAGCATCATTAGTCCCATAATATTTCTCAAGGGTCTCACAAATCAGTTTTGAACTTTTATGAACCATAAATAAATCATACAGATTATTGATCATCAGATTTAGAAGGTGGAAAAGGAAAATTGTATTATCTTTTACATATTTTGCAATTTCGTCCTCTTTCTTCTTAATTTCAGTAGAAGAAGGAGAAGAGGATGAATCACTTGTAGTAGTAAGCGCTGTAGGAAAGTCCTTGAATAGGATGTAGTCAATGTCCAATGGCTCAAAAAATATCAGCATTTTGTAAGACCAACATTTGTAGTTGTTTCCATCAAGGGACTCGAGTTTGGACATATGAGGCATGGATTTGCTTAAAATTTCTACTGACAATTACAATGGCGGAAAAAGAATCAATTTCAAGGTTGTGTCGCGGTAGAAAACCACTGGAAAGCTCCCCAAGGTTGTGTTACCGAGAGGTTGTGTATGTGTCTCTGCTAGAATGACCTGACCTTTATGATTTCGTATGATGTAGCCGGCTGATGCATTATTGTGTTAGACCGACCCATCAAAGTTTAGCTTGAGAGCCCCTAGAGGTGGGGTGACCAAGAGATGAGCAGAATTTGATGTTTAGTGATGGGTTGGATTGCTTTTTCACATCAAAAGACATGCCCTTTCATGAAAGGATTGCCTTTCATGCTGTGTTGGATTGCCTTTTCACACCAAAAGACATGCCCTTTCATACTGACATCTCTATATGTATAGAAGAAATCATGAAAGGATTGCCTTTTCACACCAAAAGACATGCCCTTTCACCAAGGTACACAAGTTTAATATTTTCTCCGTTTTTTAATTGTGACACTGTCCAAAAGAGGAAGTTTAGAATTAAATGTGACACTTTATTTTTGGGCAAATTTTTCTCTGTATTTTTCTCTTATCACATGGGTGTCCTTCTTTCTAACTCTTTATCTTTTTCCTCTCTAAAAATTGCCTAGGATTCCGTGAAATCCAAAGTGTCATAAGAAATAAAAACGGAGGAAGTAGTTAATTAAACGTTTGTTACTTATCCTTATTCATCCCTGCTAGGGCCGTTCCTGACATTTACGAGGCCCGGGGCGGAATAAACAATTATGGGCCCTGTAACTTATATTGTAAAAAATGGTTCTAATTAAAGTACTCTAATTATGCTAAAAAGTAATAATCTAGTAAAACAAATATCCAATTTTAGGTTAAAAGAGTAATGATATAGAGGAATACTCCATTACTCCCTCCGTTTGTTTTGAATTGTTATATTTCACTTTGGGGGATAACCAAAAAAAATTGGGAAACCTATGTAGTGATTGTTTGGGGAATAGATAAAGTTGTATGGGGAATATATAAAGTATGAGAGATGATGTTATAAAAGTAAAAAGTATGGGGTAGTTGGGTGTTTGATATAAAAAACAAAAGCACAAGTGGGCCCAAAAATATGGGAAAATGGAATATGGAGATGTGAAAGTTTGCTAAAGATAGTAAAAGTGAAAGTCTAACAATTAAAAAGAAACGTTCTAAAAAGGAAAGTGTAACAATTAAAAACAGACGGAGGGAGCACAACTTAGTAATGATAGTTTTGCCTAATCTATATATATCTTTAAAAACGTAACCACAAATTGTAATCCGCCACGTGTTACTCCCCATTCTTTTCAATAATATTTTATCTACGTTAATCTCATAAAAAATGCAAATTGTCCATCAGAAGCTTTGAACTCGCGACCTCGTACAGGGAAGGTAAATAATACTCTAACCATTGCTCCACTACACTATTGTTGCTACTTTTATCAATACTAAGAGTCCGTTCTTTTCAACTTATTTTCAGTCCTTATAAGTTCAAATAAGTTCAGCTAAGTTCAGATAAGTTCAGATAAGGTCGAATAAGGTCGAATAAGGTCTAATAAAGTTGAATAAGGTCTAATAAGATCGAATAAGGTCTAATAAGGTCTAATAAGGTCGAATAAGGTCGAATAAGGTCGAATAAGGTCTAATAAGGTCTAATAAGGTATAAGATCTAATAAGGTTCTTATATATTTTTTATATAACAACATTATTATTATTATTATTATTATTATTTGACAATATTATTATAATAATAATAATTATTATTCATTATTATTATTTTATTATATAATATTTATTATTATTATTAAATTCATTGGGTTATGATCGTTGCTTGTTGTACGCTTGAGAATTTTATTCATCTACATGAATAAGGGATATCGATTTTTATGGATTGTCGTTTGTAAATGAACTAGTTGGTGCTTATTTTTGAATCTATTGATATGCATCTTTTAAGTTTTCCTTCATAGAAATTTATAATTAATAATAACAATAACAACAAATAATGACTTATAGACCAATAATAATAGATAATTATAGTAATATAATAGTAATAATATAATAATTGAATAATAATAATATAATAATAGTAGTGGTATTAATGATAATAAGAATTAACATAATAAGAAAAATAATAATAATAGAGTAATTATTATTATAGTAGAGATAAGAATGATAATAATTATAATGGTAATAGTACTTCTATTTTTGAAGGGAAACTTAGTTCATTAATAAAAGAGTCATACGACATCTACAATAGAAATTAGAACTGACAAATATAAAACAATTTGGATCAAATAAAATTCTGATTTGACAAAACTACGATCGTTGTGGATGAGATCTGACACTGATGAATACCCTCTTTTACATCGCTGTTTCATACAGCCTTCCACGAGGGGGTCTTCCGATTCGTTGTAGTCTTGAAATTGAACTGGATGTGATACAATTTGTTTGTAGATGTAGAACTAGCCTCTGCCACGATATCCCACAAATTTTCATGAACAAATCAATTTTTGCAAAACTAAAGAACGTCACCAAAACTCTCACAAGGAGAGAGATAAAACCCAATATATAGGTAAATAAAACCCAAAATTGGGTAGAAGAACTCTCAAATTGAGAGAGATTGGATGCTTATTCACCATGAAATTAAAAAACTAGTAGAAAGTAACGAAAATAGGGGCTTACCATTAGCCAAAAGGTTGACGGTAGCCCCTAGATCAACAAAGGTTTTTTAGGGTTTTGAAGGAAGAAGAGAGAATAGAGAGAAAAAGAGGCGGCACTAAGTGAGATGGTTGGTCCTTATAATGGTAATAGTATAAATAATGATGATAATAAATAATAATAATAATAAATAATAATAATAATAATAATAATAATAATAATAATAATAATAATAATAATAATAATAATAACAACAACAATGATGTTAAATAAGGTCTAATAAGGTCTAATAAGGTCAAATAAGGTCTAATAAGATCAAATAAGGTCTAGTAAGGTCGAATAAGGTCTAATAAGGTCGAATAAGGTCTAATAAGGTCCAATAAGGTCGAATAAGGTCTAATAAGGTCTAATAAGTTCAGATAAATTAAGATAAGTTAAGATAATTTCAGATAAGTTAAGATAAGTTCAGATAAGTTCAGATAAGCAAAAATAAGTTGAAAAGAACGGAGTATTATGTGTTTTCAATAAAAAATAATATTTTAATAGCATTTACGAATAAAACTATCAATTTAAACTTTTTACTAACATTTTTCTACACCAAATTTTAGTTGTCTTTAAATAATAAAGTATAATACAGATAACTCCGGAGCATTGTCTGAGCCTAAATAAGAAATATGATAAGAACAAAAAAAGATTTGTGATAAAACGGAAGGAAAGGAAAGAAAAGGAAAATTGAAAAAAAAAGCTTGATAAAAAAAGGGTGAGCGATCAAAACAGAAAAAAAAAACCATAAAAGTAGCTGGAGTGGAATTCGAACTCCAATTACCCCACGCAAGCTATGAAGTTTAGAGAGTCACCCGCATGCAAGTGAGCTGGCAATGAAACATTTAATTTTTTTGTATGCATGTTGTTATTAATGTTATTAACAGGGACGCGAGAACTAACAAATTGGGCTTTCTCCTTTGGGCCCAAGACGGGTGCCCCACCTGCCCCGCCCACAGGACCATTCCCTGCTATAAATAGATTGCTTGCTCTTACACTTTCTTAAGCCAAGAAACAAACAGCGAGTGAAAGTTCATTTGCATTTGCATTTGCTACCCTAAGTCCATAACAAAAGAGTTTTTAACTTCCTAAATTAGCCACATACAAAATGTTTCATACAAAAGAAACTACTCCATTCAAGAAAAAAGCTGCCTCGGAAAAGCATGGCTATTTTGAGCCTCATGTTACCTTTCCAGTTGAGTCTTATCAGTTTGTTTATAATCAACTAGATTTCTATGCACGCGATGCGTGCGACAATAATTTAATTATGAAATTTCATAATCTACAGTAGATAATTTTATGGATAGTCTTATCTAACTATAACTTTTCATATTTTTAGAAACTCTCGCCTTAATAATTTTTTTGAGAAAAATTCCACCTACCATTTACAATTTTATTAAAGACTTTATAATGGTTTTGTCAAATTTCATTAACAAAACTGTTAAATGGGTCCCATATACACATTTTTTAACAAAATGGAACTTGAAATAGTTGCAGTTCTTTCCAAATAATTGTAATTCGTTTCAAATTTGCTCTAAATTTCTTGAGGATTTGTCCTTAAATTGATGAAATTGATTTCAATTTCAGCGTAAACTAATAATAAAATGCATATCCGGGGCCTACTTCACGGTTTTGTTAACAGAATTTAACAAAAATCATTAAATGGTGGGAGTTTCTAATAAAATTGGGAATGATAGGTGGAAATTTAAAAGAAAAATTCATTAAGGTGAGAGTTTCTAAAAACGTGAAAAATTAGGTGATTTTGAACAAAAAATCCTAGTTTTATTTGCATACGATGTGTGTTTTGGCTACTGTAACATGATAAAATGTGAAGGTATACAACATATTTTGTTTTCAAGCTAAATTCATTTTGGCTCATTTTTCTTTGAAAACATCCCTTACACACCACCATCAACTACAACTTTTGTTATATAGTACCCGGCAATGTATTTTTTGCTCATTGTCCAAATGCGAAAAAATTCAAAAGTACTTGAAAATACTTTATCATATTTCTCTCTCATGTTAAAATACTTTATCATGATCAATTTGATCAAATGTGCATTCACTCATGAACAATCAATTATTCATGTATTTGAAAATAAAAAATTTCAAAACTATATAAAAGTATAGCAAAGTGGGTGTCTATCTATAGATCTCAAGAAAATATAATCGTTGATATTTTTTTTAATTGTTTTTACTTTGTAGGTTTTTAGATATTTTAGTTAGAAGTTTTGAACATCTTTTATTAAAAATCTGATGGCTAAATTTAGAAGTAAAACTTAATTACTTAATATATTCATTGATTTATTTTATTTATTTTTTTTTCTTTTTGGTGTCTACCCCCGCCTGTTCACTTATATAATAGAGATTAATTATTGCATATGAGTATGTTACTTGGCGGTTGCTTTCTATTCATTTTACTTTCTATCTCATCCGTTCTATTTTATTCTTTCTATTTTTTTTCAAAATATTTCTAATATATTAAGAATAATTTGTTGTATCGAGTCGGAACCGCACGTAGTCTATTAAGTATGAACAAGCGGGTTAAATACTTCACAGTAGGGAAAGAGAATAAGGGGAATCCCTACTTTTAAAGTACCCTTAGTGAAAATTAAACTTCCAATCTCAATGTTGAAATGCTCACTCCTTAATCCTTACTGCTAAATTAAGTTTTGCTTGGTTGTTTTACAGAAAAACTATTTATATTCTTCCTTTATGACAATGTAGCCCCGTTTTAAAAAAACTTAACTTACGAACTTCTCTTGTTAATGACAATTGAGATCCTATTTCCCTTACTTTATGCATTATGTTTTTATTCTATTTGTGAGGGAAATTTATAAGAAGAATATAAAGGAATATTATCTTTTTTTGAAATAAAAATTCATTTTTTGATTTGAAATCATACGACATCTACAATAAAACACAAAACTGACAAATACATATCAAAATGAAATAAATAAAATTATAACATTTTAGAATGACGATTGTTGAGGATATTTTAACACTTCTGAAAACCCTCGTCTTTCATATCGCTATCTGTTGCAGACTTCTACAAGGGGTCTATAGATCTGTTGTAGTTTTGAAGTATAACTAGTATTTAGGCCCAGGCGATGCTCTGGGATCTATATATATTATACTTTCGTACTTTAATATAATTAAAATTTGGTGTAGAAAGATGTTAGAAAAAAGCCATAGATTAATAGTTTTATTCATAAATGCAATTGAGATATTGTACCTTAATTATTGTTTTTCATTAAAAACATATAATATCATTATTAGTATTGATAAAAAAAAGCAACAAATATGTAGTGGCACAATGGTTAGAGCATTGATCTTCCACACTCGAGGTTGCGGGTTCGAAGCTTCTCATGGACAATTTTTTATGAGAGAAACGTTGGTAAAATATTGTTGTAAAGAAGGGAGAGTGACACGTGGCGGATTGCAACGTGTGCTTACACTTTTTAATATGTATATAGATTGGATTCAGTCAACCGATTGCAAATGAAGTATTGACGTCTGTTGCAACCTCGCATAAAATTCGATCAACAAAGGTAACTTTAGAATCACACAGATAACAAAAAACAAAATCCCCAAACTCTCACATAAAGAGAAATAAAGCACAATATATGGGTAAATATAACCCAACAAATGGGTAGAAAAACTCTCCATTAAAGAAAGACTGAAGTTTCTTAGCAACAATAACATTAAAATAAGTAAGCAAAAAAAGGGGCTTACCACTGCCCAAAAAAATGGCGGTAATCCCTAAACAAAAAACTTGGGTTTTGTGGGAAAGAAGAGAGAAAAGGAGGCGCCACGCGACACATAAAGGAATAAACTTAACAAGTGTTTGTTTGGTTCTCTTGAACTAAAAGGGAAAGTTTTGAAGTTAATATAAGGCAGTAGAATGTGAGATTGTCTAATTGTCATGAATATGGAAAATCGGAGTAACTCCGTTTCACTTCCCTTAGAAAGGAAAAAAGTCTTATGTGAAATTTTCTCTTCTCATGATGAATACTTCTTATGAAATATAACTATATGAGAAGAATTGATTCTATATTGAAGAATTCGATATTCAATTTTTGTCTTAATTCATAATCCGAAATCCTAACTAGCTAATTGGTATTGAACTTTTTTTCAGCACGAATATGAACTTCAACTGTTAGTGGAGAAGATAAAGGAAAAAATGGTAAGTAAACTTAGGGAAGGTGATGCATATCAAGTTGAAGAGTTGGTTATGATCGATGGCATTCAAAGGTTAGGTCTTGAATTCTACTTTCAAGAAGATATCCATGCAATACTCTTAAAATGGAGTAAAGTGGGAGAAAATGGTGATGATGATAACCTTCACGACGTTTCTCTTTGCTTTCGGTTGTTGAGACAAGCAGGATACAATATGAAATCAGGTTTATATCGTTGTTGCAATATTGATTCTAAAACATTCAGATGTTTATAGTTTATATCAGTTATGTGCACTATTTGCATGTCTGTCTTTTACAATTTTGATAATTTTATACAAGTAAGTTTCTTAAAATAGACTTAACTTTGGAAATCAAAAACTGTTATATGTAATATAAATTTGGCAGATACAACCAGGGGAATAAAATTGTGGACTAGCAAATAGCAATTGAAACAAAAATCAAACTAAATACCTTACAAATAATAGCCACACATTTAGATGTTTTTTCGTACATGTAAGACCTATCTGCCTAGGCAAATGCTCACCGCTCACGCTTGGGGTTAGAAAATCCTAGTATATGATACTTCCATCGTTTCAAAATAAGTGACACATTTGAATAGTGTTTACTATTCATAGTTTAGACTTTAATTAATTTTGATGATTTATATTTTAGGAAAAACATAGTCATATGGGATCTTGTTAGATTCATCTCAATATGAATTTATTTAATATCAACATTTTATAATTTTTATTTATTGATAATGGTAGATATTAATGTTTAAAGTAATGCATTGGCAAATGTGAAAACATGAAGTGTGTCACTTATTTAGAAACAGAAGAAATATTTATTTTATGGAATTGATAAGAGATTTGGCTGCTGGTGTCCATGTGATGTGATGCGTCTCCTTCAGAGATCGGAGTCACTGTCAATATTATGTTTTCACGCTCCACCTTAAGTGAGAATAATTATCAAACACTCGGATCCAAATGAGCAATGAGCAATAATCAATAATATACACTTGGGTCATTGACATCTTCCATCAAAAACATGCATGGATCTTTATATTTTTCCATACCAAACAATAATAGATGGTAACAACAATTTATGACAAAAAACATTGTTAGTATTCTGACATGAAAACTTCTTATAGAAATTAAATTAGACTTTATTACCATTTTCACAATCATTCATTAATAGTCCGAAGTTAACAAACTTTTGTCACTATTATATTCTTTTTTTATCCATTGCTCATATGCCCTCTTTTCTGGGTATACCCTAATTACTCAAGAGTTTTACTACATAAACAGACACTTTTACTAAATTTAAGAATAAAGATGGGAGCTTCAAACAAGAACCAGGCAAAGAGACCAAGGGGTTGATTAGTCTTTTTGAAGCATCTGAACTCAGCACCCTAGGCGATGAAATACTTGATGAAGCTGGTGATTTTACTTGGAATCTTTTGAACAACTCTTTGAGCAACGTTGATAACTTCGAGGCCGTAATGATCAGAAACACGCTTAGCAATCCACACCACAAGAATCTTCCAAGACTTACAGGAAAGAAGCAACTACAAAACTTTCCAAATTTGCTAAGTTTCCTACATGATTGCTCTGGTATGCAAGATTGGATAAAGGACATTCAAGATCTAGCAAGAATTGATTTCAACAAGGCTCAAACCTCTCTCCAGAAAGAAATTACTCAAGTTTCCACGTAAGTTTTGAACCACATATCCTAAAATCATCGACGTATTTAGTATATACAAACTCCCTTTCATATTAACTTTAGTAGCTTGACTATTAACGTTAGACTCAAAAGAATTTGCCTTATTGTAAGAAGGCAAATTTGTAAAAAAACCACTAAACTTTGCACTTTTTGAAAATAAAAATCAAATACTTTTTTTTTTAAATTTAACCACTATAAGTTTCCTAAAATTTGTGATGCACCACTATTTAACGCCTTCTGTTAAGAATTCCGTTTGGGGAGGGTCCACCCCTATTTTCCCACGCAATTATTGTCTGAAATGCCCCTCAGAAACTATTTTCACTTTTGATGAAACAAACTCATCATCTTCCTACAACCTCTCTTTCTCTCTCTTCTACTCTCTGTTTCTTCTCACAGTAAAACACCCAAATTCTCTTGCTGAGCTTAGTGGCATTAGGGTTTTTTAGTGAAAAGTGAAATGATGATGACAGATAGAGGAGGTACGGATGAGAAAGCTAAACGTGTGCGGAAAATCAAGCAAGAAAAGGGGGGAAAAATTGAAAAACCCTAATTGATGTTCAATTCATAAAAGAAACCCTGAACACAACTCACTTTCATAAAATAACGAGAGCAAATTCCCTGATTTTCACTGTGAACTGAAGAATTAGCTGCAATGTTCAGATTTTGAATGATTTTAGAGAGATTTTTAGGGTTCTTACAAGTGACCGTTGAGCATAATGGGAATAGGAAATCAATTGAGAAAGTAGTTAATTAATAGATGTAGGTGGGCCAACCAGACGGAATTCTTAACAGAAGCCGTCAAATAGTGGTGCATCACAAATTTTAGGAAACTTAGAGTGGTTAAATTCAAAAAAAAAAGTATTTGGTTGTTATTTTCAAAAAGTGCAAAGTTGTTAGTGATTTTTCACAAATTTTCCTTGTAAGAAATAAAAATTCTCGTATTCATATGAAAAAAGAATGGTTGAAGTATATATATATCTCATTATGTCTCATATTATTGCAATAGTTTGACTATCGAGAACAAAGTCAATACATTAAAACCACAAATATATGGTAAATATTTTTTGTTATAGTCATATGAGATCTAACGTTTCATAATTTGTGTTGATCAGTATTACAAACATGTGATCCTTAAAGACCAAGTAGAAATTGTCCATGAAATTAAAACTCTTGCAATTATCAAGTGATTAAGCGATACAAAAGGGTATCAATTATATTCAGTATTCACATATGCACTGTTGATTTGTTCATCAATTCTAATTGTAGATGGTGGAAAGAACTTCGCATGGCTGAAGTTTTGGAGCATGCAAGAAACCAACCAGCAAAATGGCATATGTGGTCCTCAGTTGCTCTTCCAAGCCCAGATAAAGCTGAACTAAGGATAGAACTCACAAAATCGATA
The DNA here is from genome assembly GCA_947645195.1 of Patellifolia procumbens. NCBI lineage: Eukaryota > Viridiplantae > Streptophyta > Magnoliopsida > Caryophyllales > Amaranthaceae > Patellifolia > Patellifolia procumbens. The sequence goes on along the minus strand of CANSGD010001388.1, from coordinate 278,539 downwards.
TCGTTTATATATATCATTGATGATATCTATGATGTCTATGGAAACCTCAAGGAGCTCATTCTCTTTACAGAAGCTGTGAATAGATGGGAATACGCAGACATTAATGAATTACCAAATTACATGAAAGAATGTCTTAGGGCACTCTTTGACACTACATCTGAGATGAGCCAAAAAGTTTACATGAGACATGGATGGAATCCCAAAGATTGTTTACAAAATGCGGTATGTTAATCAATAGTCCTCCTCCTGAGATTATCATCATGTTGTTAGACAAAATGTTTGGTTGAGAGGAAAATAAGTAGCAAAATTTCCTAACATACATTATGAGATTTGTAACTGGTTGAAAATAGTTGTCCCGAATATGAAAACTTTTTCCTTAAGGCTCGGTTTTTGGTGGAAAACCATTTTCTTGCAAAAAAGGTTTTCCTCCATCTTTTCATTTTCCTTTGTTTGTTTTGGTAAGGGGTGGAAAATAATTTTCTTAAAGGCGAAAAATGATTAAAGAAGGTATGCCATATTGTACTTCCTCCGTTTTTTTATACTTGCATCATTGAGTTGGGGCACAAGCATTAAGGAGATGAGAGAGATAGAGAGAGGGGAAAAAGGGGACTCATGTGATTGGAGAGAGGTAGAGAGAAAATATTGCCAAAAAAAGAAATGATGCAAGTAATTTGTAACTTCCAAAAATGGGAAATGATGCAAGTAAAAAAAAGGGAGGAAGTATTAAAGAAGGTATGCGATATTTTCCTTTTCACACCTCTTTATTCTTTCCTCCCATCTTTCTTTCTCTTTTACTTCATTTACATTCTCACCCTAGGTTTTCCTTCAACTAAACAAACCAAGGAAAACCTTTTCTAAAATTCTTCTTTCCATTGATAATTGTTTTGATTTTCCAAAAAAAATTCTATTAAAACAAATGGAGCCTAGGAGACTTCGGCATATCCTTCTTATTGCTTACCTTTGCCCTTCTCTTCTACCTCTTATTTTCCAATTTCCTTTTCTCTGTAATGTTCCTAGTGCGAAACCAATCAAAGGAAAAGTGATAGTGTTCAGCTTTTCTATTTAATTAAAATTGTATTTCATGGTAAATGATTTGTCGTCCAACCAAACAACGTCTAGTGACAAGGCCACTATAGTGATAGTGGCAGTATGGGACGACATTATCTGATCCTCAAATATTTTTTATCATGCAGTGGTCGGAGTTATGCAACGCTTTCTTAGTTGAGGCAAGGTGGTTTGCAACTGGGCACTTGCCCACAACCGAAGAGTATTTGAAGAATGGTGTATTGAGTTCTGAAGTGTATGTTGTTTTTGCAACCCTGTTTTCCCTCTTGGGTGAATCAACACATCCCTGGAACAACCATCCTGAAATCGTGTCGTTAGCGGGTACACTTCTTCGGCTTTGGGATGATCTAGGAAGTGCAGAGGTATGTAATTCACTTGATGGCTATTTGTATACTTCCCCGTTTTTTTTCCTTCATATGCAGCATGCATGTACGTTGTTAGCACAACTTTGACTATCGATGTATATAAGAGGAAAACTAATTAAGTATAATATGAAAAATTACATTGAGATTACCAAACCATTTAACTGATTACATACTACAAACTTAGTCCAAAAAATTCTACCAAGATTAGCATATAAAACAGTGTAAGTCAAAACATTATTAGATCCAAAAGAATTGGGAGTACGTTCAGTATATCTTAGGTGAGATACCTGAAAATCATGCATCAGTCTAGCTTCACTTCTTTTGATTAAGGCGGTTTGTTAATACTCCATCCGTTTCCTAAAAATCGTTACACTTGCAAAAATACACGAACCAAGGAAGTGGGTATAAAAGCATGACAATGATAGGAAAAAGTAACTTTAGGAGAGAGAATAAAGAATAAAAAATTAACTTTAGGAGAGTATAAAGAATAAAAAATTGGTGGGGCCATATATCCCAAAATGGTGAAAGTAAAGTGTAACAATTTTTGTGAAACGTATTAAAAAGGAAAGCTTAACAATTATTGAGAAACGGAGGGAGTAAAAAGGAATCTATTGTATTTCTATTTATGGGAAGCGTGACAAGTTTTTCAAAACATTTTAAGTATACTCCTCTGTCTTTAATTTTATTTGATGTGGTATTTACTTCTTTATTGTAAAATGATTTTCATGTGATACAAGTTGTTATATATAACATAATACTATGTAGGTTTACAATATTTGATAGAATATTAGTAAAGTAAATGTATATCTTTTGTAACTACTGAAGTATCTTTTAAGATTAGTTTCCTAGTTCCTATCTCGCATATAAATACTCTCTTATAACCTAATTATTGTTGCAAGGGAAATATCATTTCTATTATTATCAACTTAGTACAACCTTTTATTAAAATGAAATGAGAAATTGAGAATACTTTGTATTGTAGGATGAGAATCAAGAAGGGCATGATGGGTCATTTGTGACATGCTACATGAATGAGCACCAAGACAGCACAGAAGAAAGTGCGAGACAATGTGTTATTGGGATGATTTCAGATGCATGGAAGCACTTTAATAAGGAGTGTTTGGCTAATTCTCCATTTTCAGCTGATTTCAATACTGCTTTCCTAAATTTAGCAAGGATGATTCCAGTTATGTACTCCTATGACAACAATCACCGACTACCTAGGCTGGAGAAACACATGAAGTCATTGCTTTGTGACTAAACTAAACTAAACACACCTTGTCTGTACTCTATAATCTATTATTGGTGATGTGATGTTTGAAAAGTATACGCCATCATACTTCAGTTCGTGTTAAATTTTATGTTTAAATATTCCGTTACAACTTCCCTTTTCTCATCCTTTTTCTCCGTACTCTCTCTTCTCTCTCAGAGTTTTTCTGTTGTTGTTCAGAGACGAAGTTAAATGGATTTGTTATAAGCCTCAATTTGTTTTTATTGCTAATTTTTTAATTAGAGGTTCACAATAAATGTTGTTTCTCTTCATTGAAGTAACAAAGAATAACTCCATAAGAATACAATGCGCCACTTAAGATAACCCATGCGAGATGTTTTGTATTTCTATCAAATGCACGCCTGCGATAACAATTTAAGATTTAATCCGTGAAACAGTGTATTGTCAAATTAGCAGCAAAGCAGTTAGGATATTCTTTCTTTTTGGTTTCAACCCTCTCTTCCCTTACATATATACTAGACTTATATGCACGCGATGTGTTCAGATCGCGTAGAGTCATGTAAACTTTTGTATAAAAATTATTAAATTTTATTTGTGTAGTGTGTTTTGCATTTTTTATTCAAAATAAAAGAAAATGTGAATAGTTAATTATGGAGAGAGAGTTGTTCCACTAAAATAGGAATTAAAAAAAAAGATTAATAATGATTTTTGGTATCCCTCCACCTCTTCACTTATAGAATAGAGATTCCTATATAGAGTTATGTTTTCCTAAAAACCCCAACTATGTTGAGAAACATACAAACTTGATAAACTGGCGCATATGACATTTATAGGGGTACATATACTTTTTTTAGGGTACTTGTGTTTTTTATATCGAAGTTGTCAATATTTACAAAAATGTCATTATTGAAATTAATACGCATACACCTTTATGCCTCCTATGCACCATTTTAGTTGGTTTTCATGGTAAAAACAATTTTCACCAGATCATATTCCTATATGCTACACCCTTTCCATTTTAATTGCAACATTGTGAACTTTACACTATTTACAAGGACTCGTCCGACGTTTTACTATGATTTATACATAACGGGAAAAACAGTCATGTTGAATCTTGTTAGGTTATTCTCGAAATATTCTTAATGAATATCGACTTTTGATAACTTTTTTCTGAAAAATGATTAAAGATGTACGTGTTTAAAGTTGTGCATTGGAAGACTTGAAAGTTCTACATGTTGCAATTAATATGGAACAGAGGAAGCGTGTACATTTATATAGGAATAAAATATGGTGAAAATTAATTTCAACATAAAAATAGTATAAAAGGGTTACATAGGAGGCATAAAAGGGTACATGTATTTCCTTAATGACATTTTGTAAATACTGATAATTTTGATATTAAAACATGCATATCGGTTTACTTGTAACATATACCCCTGTAAACCTTATGGGTACACCATTTTTCAATTTTTCATGGGTTTCAACCAAATTTGTACTCCCTCCGTTCCCATTTGATGTTCCCATTTTCCTTTTTGGGATATTTCTAAAAGTTCTTCCCACTTTGAATCTTTTCCATTTTAAGAACTTTTGTTTTCCCATCTTACCCTTCAACAACCAAATATTTACTACATTTTTTTACTTTTTGTCTTACACATGGGCCTACTTTAGAATCTTTTATTTCTCAATCACCCACTTTTCTTTGTCTCTCTTACTTTTTAAAAATCAAAAAGTAGAAAAGTACATTTTATAAAATATAAAATTAAAAAAATTCTCATCCACCGAACTTTGCATTGGTTTTCTCCCATATTCCAAATGGGAACATCAAATGGGAACGAAGGGAGTAGTTTTTAGTGGACCCTTACTCTCTCTATATATCCACACACTTATGCATTAGTCATGGTAGATGGTTAATGCCTTAATGGATAAAGTAATAGTGAAAATGAGAATTTTAGTGTGTAAAAAATAGAATGAAGTATTAAAATTGTTGTCTAGTGAAAATCTCTGCCATACTGTTATTGAGTGTTCTCCCTCATATGATCATTAGCTCATTACAAGTCTTAAAATGCGGCCTAAAATATCAACATTATTACTTATCCATATGAAATATATAACTCTTACGAAAGACTTCGAAAATCTAATATGATTAATGGCAATATGTAAAGAGTGAAATAGAGTGAAAGCTTGAGTTTGATATTATTTGGAAACCACATATATGTTACAGAATGTGTTGGTTACTGCCCATCGCTCACGCCTCATATCAAGGCTAAGATAAAGCAAAGGCAACTAATAAAAAATTCCTTAGTATCAAGATCATATAGGCGCCAATCCTTTTTTCCAAAATGATACCCAACAAAGATGCATTTTCGACTACGGCTAGCAAACTTGTCACCATTAGTCTTATGATTATGAGCAAAACACAAACACCCAAAAGTCCTAATGGCATCACCAGAGGGTATGGAGTCATAAATGATTTGAAGAGGGGATTTATCACCAAGTATAGAGGAGGGAGTTCGTTTTATTAGATGGGCGGCGGCCAAAACACTTTCCCTCCAAAAATAAATGGGCAAATGAGCTTGCAAACGAAGAGCCCGTCCCACATTCAATATATGTTGGTGTTTATGTTCTACCCGCCCATTTTGTTGTGGAGTTTTAGTCCATGAGGTTTGGAAAATAATGCCCGTAGCAGAAAAAATCATATAAGCAATTGAACTCAGTGCCATTGTCACTTTGAACTACTTTAATGGTTTGGGAAAATTGACGTTCAACCATTGCAACAAAGGACATAAACATGCTATAAACCTCAGTTTTTTCCACCAACAAATAAATCCATACAGCACGTGAAAAATCATCCACAATAGTCAAAAAATAACGAGCACCACAAGAAGAAACATGTCGATAGGAACCCCACAAATCACAATGAACCTTTTCAAAAATACGACAAGCTCGTTTATCACTCAAATTAAATTTGTCTTTATGGTGTTTAGCACGAAAACATATTTCACATGCTTTATTCAAACTACCCTTATAGTCACAAATGGGAGGAAGCAACTTTACAACTCGTTCGGATGGATGACCCATTCTCCTATGCCAAAGCGCAAGATCGGAAGATGTGCCCTTTGCCATAACATGAGTCACCAAGTTGCCGCCGTCAAAGTAATAAAGTCCATCCCGCTTACGTCCCGTGCCAATCATCTCCCTCATGTGGTCCTGTATAGCACACATAGAAGAGTTAAATTGTACAATGCAAGACATAGCGGTAGTCAATTGTGAAACCGAAAGTAAATTGCAACTAAAAGAGGGAACATAAAGCACATTTGTGAGAGTAATAGTGTCAGATAATTTGACGGAACCCGAATGAGTAGCAAGTACTGAAGATCCATTAGGCAACCCAACAGGACATTGGCTAAGAGGAGTAACATCAAATAACCAAGAAAATTCACCGGTCACCTGATGTATGGCGCCGGTGTCAATAATCCAAGAGGCAAAACAAAACTTACCACTCAAACGATTATCAGATAAGTGTGTGTTACCAATAAGGCCAACAAGAGCCTTCCATTGATCTGCCGTCAAGAGTGAGCCAGACGAGTCAGACGGGACTGCAGATGGAGAAGCAGCGGCATCATTAGCCTTAGCTGCAGGTCTGCCACGCTGAATGGACAAGGGTCGAGCAGATTTGCCGATGCCGCTGTCTGTCTTTGAGCTCTGCGGCCAGCCTTCAGGGTACCTCACTATTTCAAAACAGGATGAGACGTCGTGGCCATGTTTCTTGCAATGAGTGCAGGCCAACAAAACCCAACACCGTGAAACTTCATGGCCAGTTTTACGGCAGTGACTACATATAGGTCTACCAGTTTTGCCGCGGCCACGAGGAGCGTGAACAGCAAATCCAAGAACATTAGTGGGTTGTTCAGCGACACCAACACTAGCCATCTGAACCCTTTCATCTTGCACCACCAATTGATACGCCCGATCAAGAAAAGGAAGAGGATCGGTGGATAATAAACTATTGCGCAAGTGAGAGTATTATTCGGGATATAAACCCATTAAGAAATCATGAAGTTTACGATTTTCTCGTCGCTTGGCATGTAGCGAACCAGCAATACAGTTGGAACAGCATTGACAGTCAATCAAGGGCTCATGGTGAAATAACTGCTCCCACAAACAATTCATTTTTCCATAATATTGTGAAACTGACATGGTTTTCGTTTGAGCGCACTTGGCAATGGCGGTCCGTAACTGTTGAATTCGGGGACCATTGACAAGTGCAAAACGAGTCTTGAGATGTTCCCAAAGACGAGAAGGTTCACGAAATTTAGAAAGTGTGGATTTTACCTCGGGATCAATGGTGTTAGTGATCCAAGACACAAGCATTGCGTTGATGGTAGTCCAATCGACCATGGTGTACGGTGGTTGTGGGGCCGTTATCGTAACGTCAAGAAAACCAAATTTACGGCGAGCTTCTAGAGCCATTTGAATATCCGCAGCCCAATCATCGTAGTTATCATGTCGGAGACGTGTAGGGGTAATGATTTCCCCTGGACGGTCACCGGTGCCGAGAAAGAAAGGAGAATTGAAATTTATGGCTAGAGGAGGAGGCGGAGGAGTAGCCTCGTCGGCAGCCATGTCGGGAAAACGATTGAGAAAAAAAAAAATAGCCTTACGGCTCCGATACCATGTAAAGAGTGAAATAGAGTGAAAGCTTAATTTTGATATTATTTGGAAACCATATATATGTTACATAATGTGTTGGTTACTGCCCATCACTCACGCCTCATATCAAGGCTAAGATAAAGCAAAGCCAACTAATAACAGGTTATACAAATCATTTACATATTTGGCAAATAATATTTCCTAACTAATATTAACAATATTTCCTAACACAATATATGTTGAGATATTATGTAAATAATATATATTAGGCAAAGATTAGATATTATTCTGTTGTAATTATCTTGTGATTATTCTTGCTTATCTTTGGCCCCATTTCTAGGAACTGATTTTGGGCATTAGTTTTCTTATTGTACGTGATGTATATAACACACAAATGATCAATATAATCTAGAGCTTTGAGCCTTATTTTCTTATTTCACATGGTATCAGAGCCGTAAGGCAAAAATAATATTTTTTTCTCTCATAGCTGGCGCACAACTTTCTCTTTCTCAGTAATGTCTGGCGACCCTCCACCACCACCCCCACCTCCCACACCACCGCCTACTTATCACCCTAATTCCCCCTTTTATCTTAGCTCCGGCGACAAACCGGGGGACTATATCACTCCAACTCGGCGTCTTGATAACTATAATGATTGGGCGACCGATATTCAGATGGCTCTTGAGGCACGAAGATAATTTGGTTTTCTCGATGGCACAATTATCGAGGCCGAACCCCCATACACCATGTCTGATTGGCGGCAAATCAACGCTATGCTTGTTTCTTGGATCACTAATACTATTGATCCCGAGGTAAAATCGACCTTATCTAAATTCCGTGAAGCTTCTCGTCTTTGGGATCATCTTAAAACTCGTTTTGCCCTTGTCAATGGCCCTCTTATTCAACAATTACGAACGGCTATTGCCCAGTGTGCACAAACGAAGGATATGTCTGTTTCTCAATATTATGGTAAATTGAATACTTTATGGGAGGAATTGTTTAATCATGCACCTTTAATTGATTGTCATTGTTGTTCCAAATGTATTGCGGATTCTCTTCATGCTAAACGGCGGGAGAATCGTCAATTACATGACTTTTTGATGGGTTTAAACCCGGAGTATTATCGTCACTTGCAAACCAATATTTTGTCCACCGATCCCTTACCCACTCTTGATCGGCTTATCAATTGGTTGTGCAAGATGAGCGTGTTAGATTGGCAAGCGGCACTTCCCTAGACACGCCCACTGACGTCCTTGGTTTTGCTGTTCATGTGCCGCGTAATCGTGTTAAGGGCGAGCGCCCGGTTTGTAGTCATTGCCATAAGGTGGGCCATGAGGTTACAAAATGTTTTTATCTTCTTGCGTGCACTCATTGCAAGAAGCATGGCCATGAAGTTTCCTCTTGTTACGAGTTGGTAGGCTATCCGGAAGGCTGGAATTCTTCGGCTAAAACAGATGGGGCTGCTGCTACGCGTCAGTCGCGTCCTTCTGCCGGTCGCGGACGAGCGACAGCCAAAGCCCATGCTGCTATTGGGCCGTCTGCCGCTGCTGCCTCCTCTACTGTCTCACACACTGCTGATGCTGCCTCGCATGCTGCTGGGTCCGCGGGCAGCCTCTTCACCGCGGAGCAGTGGCATGCCATTGCCGGGATGTTTGGTAAGGCAAAGCTTTCGGATAACATGATGAATGGTGAGTTTTATTTTGACTCTTGGATTATTGATACAGGTGCCACCCATCATGTCACGGGTGAGAAATCTTGGTTGTTTGATCTTGTTGATATTGCCTCTTGTCCCGTTGGTCTTCCAAACGGAGAAAATGTTGTTGCTACGCATAGAGGCTCTGTTCGTTTGTCTGATCTTATTACTCTTACGGATGTCCTTTATGTTCCAAGCTTTAGTTGCAATTTACTTTCGATTTCACAGCTCACTCATGCTTTGTCATGTACTGTACAATTTACTTCTTCTATGTGTGCTATACATGACCCGTTGAGGAAGCTGATTGGGATTGGTCGTAAGCGGGATGGGCTGTACTATTTTTGTGGAGGTAGCTTGGTCACTAATATCACTGTTCATGGAGAATCTTCTGACTTGGAGCTTTGGCATAAAAGAATGGGGCATCCTTCCGAACGTGTGGTGAAGTTGCTTCCTTCTTTGTGTGGTCTTAAGGGTAGTTTAAATAAAGCATGTGACATTTGTTTTCGTGCTAAACATTCTAGAGAAAAATTTCCCTTAAGTAATAATCGTGCTAGTCGCATTTTTGAGAAAATACATTGTGATTTGTGGGGTGCTTATAGACATGAATCTTCTTGTGGAGCACGATATTTTTTGACTATTGTTGATGATTATTCTAGAGCCGTTTGGGTTTACTTGTTGATGGACAAAACTGAAGTCTTTCGTATGTTAATGTCCTTTGTTGCTTTAGTTGACCGTCAATTTTCACAAACAATTAAAATAGTTCAAAGTGACAATGCAAAGAATTTAATTGTCTCCATGATTATTTCACTGCCAATGGTATCATCTTTCAAACTTCTTGTGTGAAAACTCCGCAACAAAATGGGAGAGTGGAGCGTAATCACAAACATATCTTGAACGTAGGCCGTGCATTACTTTTTAAGGCCCATTTACCTATCTATTTTTGGGGGGAAAGTGTTATAGCTGCCGCTCATCTTATCAATCGCACTCCTTCTCCTATTCTTGATAATAAAACTCCCTATCAAATTCTCTATGATGATGTTCCTTCCTATGATGCCATTCGTACTTTTGGTTGTTTATGTTTTGCTCACCACCATAATACGCATGGAGATAAATTTGCATCTCATAGTCGAAAATGTATGTTTGTGGGATATCGTTTTGGGAAGAAGGGATGACGCTTGTTTGATCTTGAGAAACGGGAATTCTTTGTCTCTCGTGATGTGAAATTCTTTGAAGATGTTTTTCCCTTTATTAAACCCGATGACATTAATCTTGACCTTCCCGTGCATTTAAATCCCCATATGGATCACGTTCATGATGACTTTGCTCAACTGCTCTTCCCTATCCCCGCCAGTCAGCCCACTCCTATCCCACAGACCAGCCCATATCAAAATAGCCCACATCAATATAGCCCCTCATCTCCTTCACAAACTCGCCCCAATCCCTCTCTAAATTCCCAGCACAGCCCAGCGCGTGGCGTCCTCAGTCCAGCCGCGGCCCAACTCCCCTCTACTACACTCCTTTCTCCTTCAGCGGCCCAACCCGCCAACATCTCTTCCTTTCCTGCAGCATCCACCCCCATTCCTTCTCCTCCAGCCCACACAAACATTCAGCCCACACGCCTATTCTCCCCCTCTCCTTCCTCCTCTGCAAATGGGCCAGCCTCTATTCCCACTCCTGCTGCCCCTAATGAATCTTCTCCAAACGAAATATTGGGTAGGGGTCATAGGCAAAAGTTTGATTCGGTGTTGTTACGTGACTTTGTCACTCATACAATTTCTGCTACAAGTCCATCTCCTTCGTCCTCGATCTCTCCGTCTTCCTCAGGTACTCCTTATCCTTTAGCACACTTCATTAATTGTGCAAATTTTTCTGTTAAATATCGAAAGTTTCTTGCTTCTATTGTCTCTCACACTGACCCCAGGAATTTCAAAGAGGTTATGCAACATAATGGTTGGCGAGCTTCTATGCATGATGAGATAAAGGCTCTAGAGGATAATGGTACTTGGTCCTTGGTGAAGCTTCCATCTGGCAAAAGGGCTTTAGGTAGTCAATGGGTATATCGCACCAAGTATAAGTCCAATGGAGACGTGGAACGTCTAAAATCTCGCCTTGTTGTTCTAGGCAATCATCAGGAGGCTGGCATTGATTACACTGTGACTTTTGCTCCCGTGGCCAAAATGACCACCGTTCGTACTTCTCTTGCTATTGCTGCTTCTAAGCATTGGGAACTTCATCAGATGGATGTTCACAATGCGTTTCTTCATGGTGATTTAGAGGAAGAGGTATACATGAAACCTCCTCCTGGCTTTGCTATCACTGATTCCTCTCTTGTTTGCCGTCTGCACAAGTCTTTGTATGGGCTTAAGCAGGCACCTCGATGTTGGTTTGCTAAGTTGGTTTCGGCCCTCAAAGGCTATGGTTTCTCTTAGTCTTACTCTGATTACTCTTTGTTCACTTATGCTCGTGGTCAGGTGCACCTGAATGTTTTGGTTTATGTTGATGATCTGATTATTGCTTGTAATGATTCCGCTGCTCTTACTACTTTCAAAGCTTACTTGAGTGATTGTTTTAAAATGAAGGATTTGGGACCCTTGCAGTATTTCCTTGGCATAGAGGTAGCTCGTAGTACCTCTGGTCTCTTTTTATGCCAAAGGAAATATACCTTGGATATTATTGCTGAGACAGGTTTGTTAGGTGCTAAGCCTAGTGCTTCTCCTATCGAGCAACATCACAGACTCGGTCACACCACTGGTCCGGCCATCGAGGATGCGGCCTCTTATCGTCGTCTTGTGGGACGACTCATTTATTTATCTGTCACTCGTCCTGACTTGGCATATTGTGTCCATATTTTATCTCAGTTTATGCAGGCTCCCAAAGTCGAGCATTGGGAGGCTGCATTGCGTGTTGTTCGTTACTTATAGGGCACTCCAGGTCAGGGCATTCTTCTTCGAGTGGACAGTGACTTATCTCTTCAGGGTTGGTGTGACTCTGATTGGGCGGCATGCCCCCTCACTCACCGTTCTTTGTCTGGATGGATTGTGTTCTTGGGTAAGTCACCAATTTCTTGGAAAACAAAGAAGCAGCATACCGTCTCTCGATCATCTGCCGAGGCAGAATATCGTTCCATGGCTGCCATCACTTGTGAGCTTAAATGGCTTAAGGGTCTTCTTGTGAGTTTGGGTGTTCACCATCCCAAATCTATTCCTTCATCTGGCTAAGAATCCTGTTTTCCATGAGCGTACTAAACATATTGAGGTCAACTGCCATTTCCTTCGGGATGCTATTGTAGATGGTCTCATTTCTCCTTCCTATGTGCCGACCACATCTCAGCTTGCTGACATCTTTACCAAGGCTCTCGGCAAAGCTCAGTTTGATCTTCTGCTTTCCAAGTTGGGCATTCTGGATCACTCCCATGCTCCAACTTGAGGGGGGGTGTTGAGATATTATGTAAATAATATATATTAGGCAAAGATTTGATATTATTCTTTTGTAATTATCTTGTGATTATTCTTGCTTATCTTTGGCCCCATTTCTAGGAACGGATTTTGGGCATTAGTTTTCTTATTGTACGTGATGTATATAACACACAAATGATCAATACAATCTCGAGCTTTGAGCCCTATTTTCTTATTTCACAATATAACCTGAATAAAAAAATCAATCTTAAAAGTAATTATTGTAATTATTATTGCAAATAAAAACTAAGGAAAATCAACTTCCAAATAACTTTTCCATGTAATAATTGGACTTTGGAGCATCGTCCAAATTTTTTATCTAATAAGAAACTGCTACCATAGTTCCAGATGAGATGAATTCCCCCAAGTCAGTTAACATCCATATTTACATTGCCTCAGAAGAAGTTATATGTGTTGTAGAAATGAAACTATCTTGTAACAAGACAACAAATAGATCGTTTGGTAGAGATAAGTAATGAATGGCTACTCATACATCTCATCAATATGGTAGGCCTAAATCTTTGTATGTATGTACTGCTTGTCCTTACCTCACCTACAACGATTACCGACCGCAGAACAGCTAAAACGTGTAATTGTTGGATTCCTAATACTAAAGCATTATTCCTTGTTCACAGTTGAAGACTGATGTTCTGTTTGACTAATAGTGCATTTTATTGACCTTATAAAATAAGCTCGAGGTCTAATGTACTTAGATAAGTTAAAATAGATTTAAACCACGTCCAATTGGTTCTAATGAAAGTTTATTTTCTCATAGAGAGTTGTCTAGCACCCTGATAGCTAGGGCCCCTGCCCAGGAAGGGGGCCTCCTTCGCCTTCCAACCTTAGCTGCGCAGTAACAACAAAAGTTCCATGATCTTTCGACCTCAAACCACCATGATAATAAAACTGCGACCATTCAAGTAATTATTTTGTGCACCGCAGAGCATTATTCTATCAACGCACATTAAGTTTTTTCAGAAGTATATATGCGTTTTTAAACCATACAAATTGCTTTTACTTTGTAATAATCATTGAAAACACACACATGTGCTTTTGAAAACAATTAATATACCTGTAGATGTGTGTTTGTGGTCCATATATAAAATAATATACAATTAGGTCCAATCAGGTCTAATAATTCTAATCAGATCGAATAAGTTGCAACTAAGCCCAACCCTTAAGTTTAGTTCCAATAAAATCTATATGCTTAAAAAAATAGTAAGTTTCAATTATCCCTCCCTTTTTCTTTTCCTTCTTTCCAATTCCCGATGTCTAAAGGAAGTGTAAATCAACAATATAATCAAGAAACAGAAATAGGGGGCATATACAATGGTAACCTCTCCCATTCTCGTATTTAGGGACTTTGACATGTATGTAATAAATCTTGCCAAACTCAGTTTGATAGTATATTAGTGGACGGGAAAGCACTTAAAGCGTAGCTAGAAGCTTAAAGAAACAACCTCTTCAGATAGCACATGAATTTCATTTGCTTCAAGCCTTCAACAACTAAAGTGACTGCCATGCAACAAAATACCTAACAAATTTCTTTTACATATAGACATATAGTTCAAATTCCTCTCTAATCAATGATCACTCTCCACATCTATACTTTTGAAAAGATTTCATAGCATTAAAAATGAAACGTAGATTAGCCTAAACACTACCACACAGGGTGTATATTAGAGTCATGACAAACCGATGCATACCTAGCTTAAATTGTGCTATCCTTCTCTTAACGAGAGCCTCAAAGTAGTAAGTTTTTTCATTGCAATTTCCAAGTCATTAGGAATGCTATATCAATTTTCCATCACTTTGCTACAATTGTATCAAATTCCACTCTTCGAATAATGCTTAATCATACTAACGCTACAACAGAAGACATAAATACAAAAGAAACAAAAGGGTACCTAGAATAAATTGAGTGACGATCCTCAGTTGGAGACTAAACAATGAACCATACCTAAAATGGCACGTTATGTTGCCAGTGCGCATCTAAGAGTTAGAAGTATAATTTAAGTATTCTGAGAAAATAACAAAAAAAAATCATATTTATAACCCCGAAAAAATCGAATACAAGCGGAAAAAGAAGCATAGATTAGAGAGAAAACTTTATGCTTAACAAACTAAAAAAAAAATGAAAGATCAATGATTTACAACAAAAAAGAGAGCACAGGATCAATGTATCCTAATTGAATAATGAAAAACCCATAAAAAATCTTAGCAAGCAAGTGCCAAGGTTATGTTAATGCTAGCAACTTGATGCAAAATTTTATTTAATCCTTCAAGCAGCTCATGCCATCATTAACTTCCAAATGTATACTTTCACATTTTTTAAGAAATCCAACTTCCGGCGTGAATGTTGCTTTCACAATTGCTAAGGAAGTTCTAGATATAAGCTTAATAATTTAGTAATTGATTACTCAAACTAAATAAACATTCCCAAGAAAAAGAAAGAAAAAATGGACATCCAATACTTCATGAAAAATAATATTCAAACTCCAGAGTATCACATACTGTCTACCGAGCTTCATGAAAAGAGTTCTTTAGTTTATTAGTTAAATGCTAGAAGTAATACAAAACATTTTAATAAAAGACAAAAAAACTAAAAGAATAGAGAAAAGAGTTAAAAAGTGAACCTGTTGTTGCAACAACACCCTTACAAAAGACTAAAAGAGTAGGATAACTGGGTCGACGGAATTCTAACTGGATTGAATGTTGATAGCTTCAAGGAAATCAACCTCAAGGACCTTTTAAACACCCCAAAAATATTGGAATTCCTCGCTTTTTCTTTTCCAGAAACACACCACAAGAGGAGAAGATCCAATGGAGTGTCCTACGCGGTTGGGTGTAAACATATGCAGAACAACCTTGATTCATGGCATAACCACAAAGCGGAAGAGAAGCCGTTCACGGTCCGTAGGACCAACACCATTCGAAGGTGAGTGGCCCGCCCCACCTAGAACAGTCATGTTTGACTGGGCTTACACACATTCGCTCACTTACGCTGTCCCCATGAATCCACTATCAAAGATTCTTTACTAAAATGTTGTGAACCTCTAAAAGAAGAGAGATAGTTCAAGAACTCCTTGCTTAGGGCCTTAACCCCTTGTCGTAGTTAGGAAGTACTTCTGACTTTCTCACCAAATAGGAAAGAATCAAGTTCTAAGCTAAGGGGAGTGCAGCCCTTTCGCCTCAGACCCCACTTCCCGGTCAAGCTTCACTAACTGTATTCACAGCTTTCCAGATCTCGGAACCAGATCTACACCGAGTGCTCTCCTGTTGTTGGTCGCCGTCCCTTCCCCTTGGTTCAAACCTTTGTGCACTCCTGATTCTCTCTCTCCTGCCCCGCTCTTTCTTAAGTCTCCCTCCTCTATTCTAGAATGATCCACGTACAAATATAACTGGTTGAAAAAGAAACCTTTTTTATATGCAACATCGAAGACGCTATTTTGCGGGTCCGCTTTCCCGGAGCCTCCACTCCCACCCCAAGAGACTCGAATGTTCCGGTGAAGCCAGGAAAAAATGGAGCTAGAGCCGCTCCCAGCTCGGCTGAAAGTCAGATCTTAAGGCCAGCAAAACTTTGTTTTTCGGTCAAGCTATAGGAACAAGAAGAGGCGGCGAGATGAAAGAAGATAGACAAAATATGAAATATGAGGAAACATACTATGGTATAGTAATCCATATCAAATCTAATGAGTTCGATGGTTCCTCTAAAACTTTTGAGAGGGCTCCCGCGCGGACTCCGAGTCTTTCTATATGTATTTCTACATATATTGGGGGGGGTCTTGACGGTAGAACGGGGATTGGGGAGTCGTGCCCATTCACTCTCAGGTCAACGAGCAGGAACATTCCAATTTCAGACCGTTGGTTCCAACTTGAAGTATATCTAAGCTCTTTCAATCACATAGGAAAAATCTCACTTGCATAGTCCCAGATTCGGAAACAAAAACAACTGAGAATCTTCCTGCTCCTAAACCAGCAAACCAAGGAAATAAAGCACACAACATGTTTTTCAGAAATTCTATTTCTCCCATATCATTTCCTTAAATCAGAAGATCATCCACATAGATGAGAACAAGAGTAATGCTTGCAAAGGTCCAATCAAAAAGGGCCATACTACAGAAAATCAGGCTTGGCAAAGACGAGACTGTTCCATTCAAACCCTTCTCTTCGAGAGTGCTCTCTCTATCTCTAAGACGGTTGTGCTACTCCCCGAGACCCCGTTAGTAGCGGCGAGCGAGAGCGGATTGGGGTTTGAAGAAAAACAAACACGAATAAGAACCTCAGCAAAGTGTTCACTTCGCACACCTATCTAGCTCCGCCTTAATGCCAGCCCAGAAGTGTCCTTGGGGTTTCTCCAAGAGAAAGACACAACCGGCATTTTCTAGCGCCGCAATTCTATTTTGCATCGACGCCTTAATCCTCGATTGTGCACAACGGGCCACCCCTCCAGAAGTACCCCCGTTAAAGTTGGTAATTCTACTTTCTAGTAAACTCGTGAGTTCCGCAGCTCTGGGAGAGAATTCCATGATTCAAAAATCGAATAGAGTTAAGGGAGAATGCCGCTGCCGGTGGACCCCGCCTAGATCAATACTTCTATTAAATAAGTCGTCTAAGTCAGGTGGACTCGAAAATACCTGCTTGAGCAGCAGCTGCACGACAGTAAACGGATTTCTGGTTTGTAACTGAGCTTGTTAATTCGTTGCAGCTGAAAGCTAGAGGTGGTATGCAATACTTAAAAAGGTCTCTCATGGCCCAATTCTTATTACAGCATTCTCTAACATCATTGAACCACGCCAGAAAAACTAGTCTTTTAAAGCTGCTTTCTATTTGCAGTCAGAGAAAAGGGAATTCCATTTGCTCGATTAGGGGAACCACGCCTTCGTCTCTGTTCGACCAGTCGGTCTCACAGTCGTCACCAAGACGGGAAGGATCTATGCACGACCCGACCCAAGGGTTTCTCAGCCAAAGAATCTAGAAGAAAGGGTTAGCTTGTCCATAAAAATCGGCTGATCACTTCAATCTCCAGAAATGACTTTGAGTTTTCTAAATTTTCTGGGTTCTTAATGTTTTCTGGCCCCTGTGAACATCTTTTCTTGATGTATTAAAGAGGGCCTCTCTAACCGGTGAAAAGTCTCCCTCCGACTGTTTGCTTTATCAAACATCCCTGTACTTCTTCAGTTGTCGAGTAGGAAAAAAAAATATCACTGCGTGATTCGATGCTAAATTGCTCCTAATGGTCTAGTTGGTGAAACTCTATGAAGAGTGAATAGTATGAACAAGATTAAATGAAATATTTTCACAATATTAATCAAAGTTAATTCAAGCCAAGCTAAATATGGATTCACCTTTGACAATACAACAACTAAAGAAAATATCTAAGGCTCCAAGACCCCTGCCTCAAATGATGAAATTGATTTTAGGATGAATAAACACTGATATTATTTACCCTATAACTTACATGTTCTCCACTAGTGTTTACTTGAAACAAGACCTTGGGTGGCTTTCTTTCTACAACTGACACTTCATGATCAAGATATCGCAAGGACAATAAAACAAAATAAGAACCCAGTTCTGTACTCACTCATGGAAGATTATGAGAGATGAAGCAGCCTACAATTACTAAAGCAAGAAGAACACGACAACCACCCCACTACAATAATAATCCATTTTCAACCTTAACTTCCAACTCAGTATCACTTTTCGAAGAGGCTCGCATTCTAGGGTTCTTATGATTATCAAGTTCTTCTCTGTTTACAACATTATCACCCAAATCGGAAGTAGCTTGTTTTCTAGGGTTTGTACTATTATTAATTTCTCGCTAATTTCAATCCTAATTGGGGTATATTCAGCGAGTTTAATCTCATAAGAATTAATTATTTAAGATGGGGAGAAGGGATTGAGCTGAGAGAAGTTTAAAATTGTATCATTAGAAGAATCAAAATCAGTGATTACCCATTTTCCAGGATCTGAATTGAACTCGATTATGAGGTGATTGGAGGAATTGATCTTCATGATCGCCTGTAGTTTCTCTGGCTCTAGCTTTTGTCTCTAATTTCCATAATCGGAGTAGATGAAGAATTGTGTGATGCCATTATTAATAGGAATAGGGTAAAGAGGAGAGAGAAAGAAAAGAAAGAGAAAGACTTTATGAAAGCTGCTAAAGAGAGAGGCAGGATTATTGCAGGAAACCTGTAAAAGCAAGTAGAGGGAAAAATACAAGTGAACAGTGAATTTCACTCTTTTCTCACCCATATCACTATTGATAAGAACAGGAATGTGAAACTTGGCTTTTAAAGGGTTAGGGAAACTAAGGTATGGAGGCTAATCCTCCCTAAAACTAGGGTATCCCCCATTCCAATGATGGCCAAAAGGGTTCTTATATAACCTCAAACTAAGGGCAAAAAGGGAAATAGAATAGACAAAATATTTTCGGAAACCCGCAGTGATCGGGAGATCTTAAAGTAGCGATCGCCCGATCAAGACCATCAGGAACTTCTGGGAAAAAGAGATCACCCGATCTACAGTGCTGATCAGGCAATCAGATTCGGCGATCCTACAGTAGGAAGTTCATAGCCAAACCCACCTATGCGGACGTTCCATTCACCGAAATGGTGATGCAAGTCAAAGGGGAAAAGGAGAAACGCCCAATCCACCTCCCATGTATCGTAGATCTGCATGGATTATGTCCGATGGTAGCCAACATCATGAGGGACTGGTTCACGGCGCAACCACAAGAGGTGACACAAATAATCAGGGAGGATTGTTTATTCCTAGTGGACGCGACCCCGATCTTGCCTCTAATAAGGATGGACTATTTGTTAACTTCAGGATTGAGTATCTTCATGGACAGACACAAGAACGCAGTCTTCCTGGGATACATTAACAAAAACTTCCGATCAATGGCAGTCATCTTGAATCCCATCAACAAACCAATAGACGGATCAGAAAGCTCGGCAGACGAGGTGGAAAGGAGCCCCTAGGAACTCTGGGCAACGGAATTCGAGTTGCAACCCCTAGAAGAGGGGGAATCCTTCAGCTTTGTACGAGGAAAAGTGATGATGAGGAGAGGAGAAACGAGAAGGGGAGGCTCATCCGAGCCACGACAAGAACTACCTCCTGATATGTCTATCGTCGCATGGAATACAAGGGGCATTGCCAGGCCAAGCTTCAAAACTAATTTGTTGCATCTTGTTCAAGAACACAACCCTAACACTATGTTCCTGTGTGAAACCAGAACCTCCACAACAAACGCTATACCCATTATTGAGTCCCTGCCTTTTGATGATCACTGCTTAGCTGAACTGAGGGGCTTCTCTGGAGGCTTATTGGTCCTGTGGAACTCCACCTGAGTGGACTTCACCACTATGGGGAATGATCTCCACATGATCCATGGCATTGTCCAGGTACGTGCTACTAAATCTACTTTCCTCCTCTCTTGCATTTATGCTAGTACAAGATTTAAAAGTAGACTAGAATGCTGGGATAATCTGAGATCCGTTGCTGCTAATTTGAAACTCCCATGGCTAGCAGTAGGAAACTTTAATGAAATGACTTGCCAGTTTGAGAAATTTGGAGGGAAACCTTCAAAAATGAAAAGAATGCAAGCATTCATAGATTGTCTAAATGATTGTGGTCTGTCGGATCTAGGTTTCACTGGTATTAAGTACACATGGACTAACAAACAGAAAAAGAAACCAGTTATGGAGCGTATAGATAGGGAAGTGGCCAACTCTGAACTCATCTCAATATTTCCAAACTTGGTAGTGCATTCCTTGACTAGAGCTATCTCGGATAACAGCCCACTCCTCATCAACTTTTATACCCAACATGATAAACTAATACACAAGAAGTTTTTCAAACTAAAACCACTTTGGTATCTTGACCCCTCCTTCACCCAACTGGTCAACCAATATTGGAATTCAACAGATGGCAACCTCTCTCGAAAATCACCCTTCTTTCTAACCATATTCAACCTTGGGCAAGTTCTAGGTTTGGTAACATCTTTAAGAGCAAAAGGAAGATTCTGAGTAGACTGAATGGTAGACAAAGACACCTTGACATTGAACCTAGTAACCAATATCTTTGGGAGCTTGAACTTAGATTACAGACTGAACTTGACAAAATCCTAGACCAAGAGGAAGAATTTTGGAGAATAAGAGCTAGGGAATTGTGGCTCACCTCAGGAGATAGAAACACAACTTTTTTACACAACTCTGTCATTAGAAGAAGAAGGAGGAACAAGATTACAATGCTTAAGAATGAGGTGGGGAGGGAGCTTCAAAATAACACTGAAATTGGAGACCATATTTGGGCCTTCTACTCTAACTTAATCACTACTAAAAAAACTAGTGTTGCTAGAACAGTTAGAGTTTTTGGCCATGTCCACCTAGCTCACCCCCCTCCATGAGAGAGATCAGGAATGCATTGTTCAGCTCTAGCCCATGGAAGGATCCTCAAAAGGATGGCTTTCATAGCTTCTTCTTCCAAAAACACTGGCATGAAGTCAAACATGACCTATTCCAATTCTTCAAAACAGTCTTTGAAAACAAAAAATTGATGTAGCATTGAATGAAGCAGTTTTCACACTCCTGCCCAAAGTAGAACACCCAGAGACTATCAAAAAATACAGACCTATCAGCCTTTTCCCCACAATTTCCAAATTTGTCACTAAGGTCATAGTCAAGAGGTTGAGGCCCCTCCTTAAGACCCTAATTTCCCCCAAACAAAACAGTTTCCTTCCCAATAGAGGCACATATATCAACTACATCATTGCCTCAGAGGCACTCCACTCTATGAGAAACAAGAAAGGGAAGAAAGGGTACTTTACCATCAAGATAGACCTAGAGGAAGCATATGATAGACTAGAGTCGGACTTCATCCTAGACTGCCTTATGAGCCATAATCTAGACCAAGACACATGCCAATTTATCATGTCATGTATCTCCTTTGCCACCTTCACTATCAACATCAATGGTGACAAATCAAATAAGGTTACACCCTCTAGAGGGATTAGGCAAGGAGACTCTCTCTCGCCATACATTTTCATCCTATTTATGGAACGTCTATCCAAACTCATCTATAATTATTGTGAAGCAGGAACTTGGAATCCCCTGACCTTTGGCACATCCAAATTACCACTCTCACATCTATTATTTGCTGATGACCTTATCCTATTTGCAGAAGCCAACACCCAAACTGTAAATAGAATCCTCTCAACGCTGGAACACTTCAAAGATATCTCAGGACAAAAAGTAAACCATAGCAAGCGCAAGTGTTATTTCTCTAAGAACACCCCCAATCCCAAATCCCAACCTTGTCTAACCTGTTACAAATAAAACTAAGCCAAGACCTAGGGGAATACCTTGGCTATCCTCTGACTGATAAGAGACCTACCTATATCCAACTAGAATACCTCACCAGAAGAATGAAAGACAAATTGACCACCTGGAAAACAAAGTTCCTGAACAAAGTAGGTAGATGAATTCTAATCAATGCCAATATGAACTCTATGGCATGTACCCATTGAGTTGCTTAGCACTTCCAAAGAGATGCTTAAATGAACTAGATAAGACCATGAGGGACTTCTTCTGGGGTTCTGATGAAACTAATAAGAGACTACGTACACTTGGTAGGATGGGGGAAAATGTGTGCACCCAAGGAACTAGGAGGAACAGGCTGTAGTTCCTACCACATACTAAATGATATCTCACTCACAAAGCTGTGTTGAAAAACACATTCTAGTAGTAGCCTAGCCTCAAATGTCCTAAGAGCCAAATACTCTAACAATAGAAATGGCCTGACCCACTTTAAGTAGGGCTCTCACATATGGTAGAACATTGGGAAAGGATGGGGCAATTTCACTGACTATGATATTTGGGTGATTGGTAATGGGAATCAGATCTCCTTTTGGTTAGACAACTAGACTAGGAAAGGAACACGGAGGAGCCTTATATGTGGACCACTCACCTTAAGGGACCTAGAGCTGAAAGTCTCTGACTACCTAATTGAGGGGAGATGGGATTTTAATCACCTTTCCTTCACACTTCCTCCTAACATTGTGACCACAATTCTGTCTATGTATATTCCTAACTCTAGTAATGATGAGCGGGCCTGTTCCCTTGACCAAGGGAGATTTTTCAACACCAAGACAACATATGCTGAGCTTTGGCAAAAGCACTTCCCTAGCAACACCAATACACCACCCTCTATCACCAGCCTAACCAGGAAGACCAAGAGTTGGGGAAAACTATGGGCAGGCCAATGGCCACCTAAGGTTAAATTCTTCATTTGGGCAATTGTTTGGAATGCATGTACTACCTGTTAAAAATACTTTACACAACAGAGGGATCGATTCAAACCATTTTTTCCCTTTCTGCCCAAACACCCCTGAAACATGGGAACACACCCTGAGACACTGCCCCCCAGCCAAAGAAATCTGGCAATGTTTTACACTACTACCACAACTCTTTAACACAGGGACCAATGAAACTTGGATGATCTCTAATCTTTTCACCACTGAGGAAGTAAACAATACCCCCTGGAACATACAGTTTGGGATAGCTTGTTGGGAGATATGGAAAAAGAGAAACTCTTGGGTGTTTGAGCAGAAAAATAAGAAAACATATTAGGTTTACAACAAGATTATAAAGCTCACCAAAGACACAATCAAAACTAACAAGGAAAACACTAGAGGGGAGGAAAACATAGACAACCTTGAGATTAACAGTAGCCAATGTATGGTTAAGATAGATGCCTCGTTCTGCCCCAGAAAACTCCAAGCAGGACTAGTGATATCACGTATTTATATAGAGTTTTCTCCCTTATTTACAAGCTAATTTGTGCGTCATTGGAGCTCTTGGGAGCTATTTTGTGCTAACTATCGTATGTAGTTTTGGTTTCGTGTTTTAGTATTGAATTGCAGGTTTTATGGAGTTTTCTCCTTATTCCCGAGCCTTTTGGAAGCAACCACGGCTTTACGAGATGTTACGAGGCACGTAGGATGGCTCACGAGCTTTATGGATAGTTTAGGAGGTCCCAAGACCCCTAAACGTGAAGATTAGAGAGCCAAAGAGTCAAATGAGGTTTCCGTGCACTGATCGGGCAGAAATGGCCCGATCGGGCGAAATATTATGATCGGGTACGAAAGTTGCGGACCCGATCGGGCAAGGCGTGCCCGATCAGATCGGGCGAGAACACATGTGCCCAGACCCGATCGGGCATCTACCGCCCGACCCCATCGGGTCTAGTGCTGCTAGGTCTTATTGGGACGCTGCGGAGGAGGCGAGCTTGCTGGCACTTTTTGTCGCCAGACCCGATCGGGTGACTACCGCCAGACCCGATCGGGTGGGCCGTTTTTCTCGCCTTATTGCTGCACTGCTGCTGCCAGAGCCCAGAAGTGAAGTTGGGAGAATTTGTATGTGGACCCGATCGGGTCTAGTGCTTTATCGCGCTTTTTCACTTTTTGTTCCCGTTTTTAGTGAACTTGAGGGGTATTATAAATACCTTTTCCTCATTATTTAGAGACATCTAGATTTTATTTATCTTTTATTCATCTTTCATTAGGTTTTAGACTAGTTTTATTCTTCATTGCTTTGAGTTTAATTCAAACACTTTAGATTAATTTAGAGGTGATCAAACCTATTTCGATTTCAATAAAAGTTCCTGCTTTCCGTCAATTGGTACTCTTCTCTACTCTTTATCTCTTTAATTACTTTGATTGCTTAGTTTATTTAGTTAATTGTTCATGATGCAATTCTTAGGATTTCCAATTAGTTTTGTTGTTGTCAATTCAATTATGAGTGAGTAGTTCTCTATCTAGGGTGTTAGATAGGAAAGCCATGTTTATACCATGATTGTGATTTAGATTTCTATCAATTTCTAGGGCTTGATTAGGGTGATTGTGATGTGGTTTGTTCTTATTGAGTAATTAATGTCAGTGTACAATTTCATTGATTGCTTGTGGTTAATAGTTGTTTGCACAGATCCGTCTTACGACTAGAGGCCTAGGACACATCAGTAGTTCTGATTACGTTAGTGAACATGCGGCGTATGTTGAACTATGAGCGTTGAGTCTTAACCATAGCTCAACATAGGCTCTAATCCCCCGACTCTTGACTTAGGTTTTAATAGTAGTTGACCCTATTTGATTGGTATAAGCATGGTGGACCGACCTAATACCCTAGACTTTTATTCCATAGTTTAATCCTCGATTTATTCAGTCTTCCGTAGTCTATTCCTTAGTTTAATTAATTCCTCCCTGATTTCATCTGGAGTAGCTGAATTGGTTGAATATTGATTTAGAAACTCTGTCTCCCTGTGGATTCGACCCTGCTTCCACTGACTACCTAGTTAGAGGTCCGTAGGTCTATTTTTGATTAGGTGACACAACTAAAACCTATCAACTAGCAGGAATCTATAGAGTTGGCAACAATAGAAATACAATGGCCTTCTTCAGAAAAACAAAAGCACCATACGCTACCACGGCAGAGTTCATGGCAATCTTACAAGCTCTGGACTGGATAGTAGAAAACAAGTTACATCATGTTCACTTGTAATCTGACTCTAAGATAGCAGTGGAACATATAACTCACCCACCTCTCATTAAGGACTGGTATTGCAATTTGGGTAATGTTTGCAGGGACCACTCAGGATGGAGCAGGACGCATGAGCTAGCAAAGGTTGGAAGGTGGTGTTTACAGGATGCGGGCAGTATGGCTAAGTGGGCGAGAGAACAAAATTTTGTTGGCAGGAAGTATTTAACTGTGTTCTCCTCCCCTTTTGTAAACAATGATTGTATTATTAACAACACTCTACTCTTGGATATTATTAGTAGGGCTCGACAAGACAACCAGGATTCTAAGCTTAACTCTTTGAACAATAGTTGTAATAGCTTAACGTAGTATATTTTACTGCTCCTTCCAACAACAACAAAAAACTCTCTGATCAATTCATCCCCACTACCACTCATTGACAAGCTCTTAAGCGTGATTTCCAGTATGTTAATGGCACTCTGTATCGTGGTCTCAATATCTATTGGAACTCTCCTATGCACTTAAATGCCTTCTCCAATGCCGATTGGGTTAGGGATCACGATGGTTTTATTTCTACGGGAGCCTATATTGTCTACTTGGGTCGCAATCCCATCCCTCGGAGTTCGAAAAAGCAACGCTCCGTTGCACGATCCTCATTCGAAGTTGAGTACCAGTCGATCGCCAAAATTGCTGCTGAAGTGGTGTGGCTTAGTTATGTTCTTCATATTGGTTTTTTCGGTTTTGCTTATTGTTTGTAGATATTATTTCCTTAATTTTAGTCAGAGTAGGACCATAATAGTATTTGTTTCTAAGTCTAATAGTATTGTTTCCTATGATAAGAAGAGATAAGATAAATATATGTTTCTCATGTATTATCTTATAGTATCTTTTTAGTATTTGTTTTCAACTAGGAATAGGGTTTTGTAACCTCTATAAAAGGAGGGTTCGGGTGCCGTAGAGAAAAATAGCCTTAGTGGAGAATTAGCCTAATTAGAAGGAATTTATAAAATTTGTTGCTCATAGAATTTTGCAAAATTGTATAAAAAGGTTTTTGGCCTACTTGTTAGGTGAGGGATTTTTATAGTACAAAGAGGGTGTTTTGCAATTAGAGTTGTGGGGCAAAAATAAAGTTTTGAACCACTTTAAGAGTTTTTGATTGGTCAAGACTCTTATTGGGGTGTTTGGTAAAGAGAGTTTTAAGAGAAAGTTTGTGGGTGAAAACTCTCAAAATGAAAAAGCTTCTATTTGGAGCTTTTTCTTTAGAGGATTATGTATTAGAATATGTAAATTACTTTTTTGACCAGAACTATAATACTAATATATTAAATAACATGTCCATAAGTGTCATTGTACACAATCAGAAAAGGGTAAATAGCTTTTAAGAATCAGCTAAACTTTACCAAAGATACACTTATATGAAAATTCCGTCAAAGTTGCAGTCAAATCTGCTGAACAAAAAGGTGAAACTCTAAACTCTATCCGCTAAACTCTAAACTTTATTTGCCAATCAGGGCCAAAGTTATTGCCATTGAATTCTCAAAGTTCGGACTTTTATTTATGTTTCATTAATCCTCGTGTTATTGTGAGTATTTTGCTTATGCCGGTGCCTTACACTTCATGATCTTGGTCTCTCCACCAATGGAACTCCCATCATTTACTATGATAATGTGGGTGCCATTAAACTAAGTGGCATTCCTGTTTTCCAATCCTTCATGAAACAGTTAGGGGTTGACTACCACTTCATCATTCATTCATGAAAAGTACAAGGTAACACCCTTCGCGTCACAACGATTGTTAATGATATATGATCAATTTGCCGATGCTATCACAAAACCGTTGGTATGCTCACGTCTTCAAATCGGGATGCCAGGTGGGTAAAATTTGGCCGGTTTCGCAATGCACACGCCCCGTGGGACATGAATAGGTATAGGTTTGGTGAGTGGTGGTGGGTATTATGAAAACTTGTTCCCGTCATGGGTATTGGTAGGTGGTAGGTATGAGGGCATACCCACCCCGCCCCACATCCACTCATCCCGCATACTTCACCTAATACTCACCTATAATATTTTAATAATTTATTTTACTTTAACCCACCCAACCTCTTGTGTTGTAAGTTATATGATTTAGAAGGATTGTCAATCATAAAATATAATCAGACAATTAGAATGTTTATTAATTTTTTAGACATTTCATACTTGTTGGCTGCGAATTAGATGGTGCAGGGAGGAGTATCATCAGCATTCTGCTGTATGCCCACGTCATTCTTTACGTCGGCATACTTGCAATGTACATATGACTTTTGCCAGTGTACAAAAAAAGAAAAGACACTTCCAATGTACATTAACCCCACAAATGTACATTAGATTCATTTATTTTCCCTCCAATTCTGGGAACACACATTTTGAATTCACCAAAAAAAAATCCTTACCTTATTTATCTCTCCTCTATAATATTCTTATAAATTGTTGATATCACGTATTTATATAGAGTTTTCTCCCTTATTTACAAGCTAATTTGTGCGTCATTGGAGCTCTTGGGAGCTATTTTGTGCTAACTATCGTATGTAGTTGTGGTTTCGTGTTTTAGTATTGAATTGCAGGTTTTATGGAGTTTTCTCCTTATTCCCGAGCCTTTTGGAAGCAACCACGGCTTTACGAGATGTTACGAGGCACGTAGGATGGCTCACGAGCTTTATGGATAGTTTAGGAGGCCCCAAGACCTCTAAACGTGAAGAATAAAGAGCCAAAGAGTCAAAAAGGAGGTTTCCGTGCTTTGATCGGGCAGAAATGGCCCGATCGGGCGAAGTATTTATGATCGGGTATGAAAGTTGAGGACCCGATCGGGCAAGCATTGCCCGATCGGATCGGGCGAATATCATGTACCCAGGCCCGATCGGGTGTTCACCGCCCGACCCGATCGGTGGGATGCTCATAGCTCTTGTTGTGACGCTGCTTGTGAGGCGAACATGCTAGGCTCGTTTGTCGCCTGGCCCGATCGGGTGGCTGCCCACGGCCCGATCGGGTGGGCCGTAAAACTTGGATTGCTGCTTCGCTGCTACTATACGAAGACCCAGGAGCGCAGATTGAAGACTTTGTACGTCGACCCGATCGGGTACTGTGCTCGGGCCCGATCGGGTCTGGCGCACTTACTCGCGAATTTCGACCTTCGTTTCCGAATTTTATTTAGACTTGAGGGGTATTATAAATACCGTTTTCCTCATTATTTAGAGACATCTCTCTTTTACATCTTTTTATTCATCTTTCATTAGCTTTAGACTAGTTTTATTCTTCATTGTTCTTAGTTCAATTCAAACACTTTAGATTAATTTAGAGGTGATCAAACCTATTTAAATTTCAATAAAAGTTCCTGTTTTCCGTCAGTTGGTACTCTTCTCTACTCTTTATCTCTTTAATTACTTTGATTGCTTAGTTTATTTATTTAATCGTTCATGATGCAATTGTTAGGGTTTCATATTAGTTTTGCTTTTGTTAATTCGATCATGAGTGAGTAGTCTCTTTCTAGGGTGTTAGATAGGAAAGCCATGTTTATACCATGATTGTGATTTAGACTCTTATCGATTTCTAGGGTTTGATTAGGGTGATTGTGATGTGATTTGTTCTTTATTGAGTAATTAACGTTATTGCGCAGTTTCGTTGGTTGCTTGTGGTTAATAGTTGTTTGCACAGATCCGTCTTACGACTAGAGGCCTAGGACACGTCAGTAGTTCTGATTACGTTAGTGAACATGCGGCTTATGTTGAACTATGAGCGTTGAGTCTTAACCATAGCTCAACATAGGCTCTAATCCCCCGACTCTTGACTTAGGTTTTGATAGTTGTTGACCTTATTTGATTGGTATAAGCATGGTGGACCGACCTAATACCCTTGGTTTTTATTCCATAGTTTAATCCTCGATTTATTCCGTCTTCTGTAGTCTATTCTTTAGTTTAATTAATTCCTTCCTGATTTCATCTGGAGTAGCTGAATTGGTTGAATATTGATTTAGAAACTCTGTCTCCCTGTGGATTCGACCCTGCTTCCACTGACTACCTAGTTAGAGGTCCGTAGGTTTATTTTTGATTAGGTGACACGACTTAAAACCTATCAATTGTTCATTGGATATAGTGATGATGCTCATTACAGTTTGATATTCATAAACACCTATGTATATTAGAGTAACATTATTTTTCTCCCATTTTGTAAAAACATTCTGAATTCATTTTACCCCCAAAAATTTATGTCTCCTCCATAATATTCTTGGAATGTTCATTGAAAATATTGAGGATGTTCCCTTCATTTGAATCGATGTTCATTATACACCTAATATATATTAGAGTAACATAAAGCAACATTGGTTCATAGTTAATGTTCATTTAATCACTATCATTGTTTTCATCTACCATTCTAGTGTATCTAAAGTTTTTTCTATCCATATTTATGTTCATATATGTACTATTAATGTTCAATGGCTACTGAACAAGAATGTTCAATGTTCACTATTGTTTCATACATATGCAATGTTTAGTGTTCCTAAATGTTCATTTTATCGACATTGATTTTCATTAGTATAAATCTAATGTTCAATACATTATAAATTGGACATCATACGTAATTTCGATTTTATAAGAATTTGATTTTGACTTGATTTTGTGATATACACTTGTTATCAATTATTAAACATCTTGAATGACTTAAGTGAACATTAGCCCAAGATAAAAGAACATATATGTCCAACTTATTATGAACAATTTTTTAAAAAAACAATCAGTTGATTTTATAAATGTACATATGGTATTTCTAATTCAACATGTTCAATATCGAGAATGAACATTAGTGTAAGGTAGTGAACAAATTTTAGAGAACAAATTTCAAGGTTAGCGCCAATTATTTTTTTGAATGTCAAAAATTTTATTTGTGTACATTAGAATGTTTCTAATGTATATCGGAGCACCATGCTAACGTATATTATGACATTATCATGGAGTCTCATGCTCCTTTGTGCACCATCTACTAATTGCTTATTGCAGGATAACAACCATGCCCTTCGGAGGACGGCAATAATTTTTTGATGGTGATTTTGGGTAGTATCTATGGCCTATGTAGGACTGTAGGAGATATGCACATGTTAAAATGAATCAAAATTTCGCGGCTATGGGACAGGAATAGGCGGGTATGGGGCCGGTTTACCCAGGTGGGTAGTGGAAGTGACGATGTTTTAGGGTCATACTCATACCCACATGAGAAGGCATGGATATGAGATCTTTACCCACAATGCCCACTTCAAATTCTATTTCTAAAATCGGACTTTCTCCATCACCGATTGTTTTGCGGGGACATGATAAGATCACGTGAACTCTACCATAAATCTAACTCACGCTATCTTCAATGTTTAACAACCTCTTTGAAATATTGTTGTTATTATACTTTATCTATTTTAGATCTTCTCCCTCTTATATACTACCTCCGTTTTTTTACTAGAGACATTTTTTTATTTATGGGTGTTTTATTTAATTGAGACACTGCTTCTACCTTTTACCATAAATGGTAGGTTTGTCCACCTAATCATCACACTTCTCTCCTACTATTTCTCTTTTTTCTCTCTATTTTTTTTTCTTTTTCCTTACTTTTACCATCATTTTCTCTTACTTTTGCACTTTTTCCTTAGTCCGGGCGAAAAAGCAAACATCTCTATTAAAAAAACGGATGATGTAATCTCTTTGGATATTACCTTCTACTATCTCAGCCCTATAATATAGTGCTTGTTTTTTTTAACAAAAATTAATAGTAGGCAAACACATTAATTAAAGCAATTATTGGTGTATTTGTGACAACATAACAAAAATCTTAAAGATGTAAAGTGAGCAGAAAAAGACAAATGCATTAATGACAAGTACATAAAGAAGGGATATTTTGGAAAAAATATTACGGGGTCTACTTTTCAAGTACTTAATAAGGATATTTTAGGAATTTGCCACCATTTTATAAATGAAAATATGAGAAACACAAACAATAATTTGAGACAACCAAAATGAAAAATACAAGCACTATATTATGAGACGAAGGGAGTACTATTTAAATGAGTCTATTGTTAATAATATTAATTACAACTATCTTCCTAGATCTCCTTCTACAAATATGACCTCAAAAATATTAATAATTACAATTGTTATAATTTTTTATGACAAATGTAAACAATTTTTCTTTAG
The DNA here is from genome assembly GCA_947645195.1 of Patellifolia procumbens. NCBI lineage: Eukaryota > Viridiplantae > Streptophyta > Magnoliopsida > Caryophyllales > Amaranthaceae > Patellifolia > Patellifolia procumbens. The sequence goes on along the minus strand of CANSGD010001388.1, from coordinate 247,342 downwards.
GAAACCTATTTTTTGGAGATTATGAATGAGCAAGAAATATACCCAGTACACCCAATACTATTTGAGCAAAAAAATAGCCAAACTCTTTGGTAAGAAGGCGTGAGTTGGGCTCCGACTGATTTTAGTTCCTTGTCATTCTTTACTCTCATCTATATATATTAAAAAGCGTAGCCAAGCATTGCAATCCGCCACGTGTCACCTTTCATGTCTCTCTATCCACTTCTTTCTCATATTAAAAAAATTGTCTACGGCAAGATTTGAACTCACGACCTTCAGCATGCAAGAAAATAGCTCCAACCACTACGCCAACCTACTATTGTTGTTTCTTGTATCAAAATCATGTAGGAATTCATAGATGCGAATAGCGGAATTTTAGGAAACAATTTCCTAACATCTATAACAAAATCGCATGCATAACAATATATGAATCGATATATAGAGTAGATAATACACAACCTTTTATTCACGACTTGAACAGGTATGTAGGGTTTGAATACTGCAAAGTATTATTGCAGATCTGGTTACTTTAGAAATAAAGAACTACAATTGTAATTCCTCTACTTAGTCCACGAACACCAATTAATACCCACGTCTGCTAGAACGGAAGAGTATGAATTATTCACTCTCTTGCTTTTGATGGGATAGGCGCCTAGACTAAAGAGGGAGAAGGGTTTTTCTTTTTCTCTCTTTTGTGTCAAGTTACTGACTAACTGAATTCTTTCATCTCTCTTCTTATTATATCTATATATAATAAATAGAGATTAGGTTAAGAGAAAAGGAAAAACTAAAACCCTAATCACCCTAATAGTGGCCGGCTCTTATAAGCCTTTATGGGCTTATAATTTATTTATTAATCAGTGTTACTCTGCGTGACCTCATAGGATTAATTATCTTAGTTGTAGGCCCAAACCAATTTGTATACAAACCGTAATTTATTCTTTACGGTTACTAAAATAATTAACTATATTATCTCCATAAATACAATCCTATTTATATTTAGTAATTGCGGAAATTGTCTAAGGACATATTCCTTGAAATCAATGATGATATAGAAGTGAAAACTAAGAGTTATAAGTTGTTACTTTCAAAATCCATAGTTTATATGAGACAAATTTTTATTTTTATTTTCTATAATAAGTTTTTCATGTTAAATGACATTAATTATTTTCAACTATTAGTAAAATGTAATGCATAAAAACTTTGGGGCATCGCCCGAGTCTAAAACTAGTTATAAATAAAATCTAAGGAAAATCAACTTCCAAATAAGTTTTCCCAGAGCGTCGGCCAAAAAAAAAAAAATTCTAGAATTCATTATTATGAGTAGTTTTATGAATCCAGGGCACTCAGAAAAATCCATCCCCAGGTTGATATCTGTAAAATTGACAATTTATATAGCCGCGTTAACGTTGTAATGAGCGTAAATGTGCTGTATGTAGATTGTAGAAGGACGTTATTTTGTAATTATTGTAACAACAAATTAATTTTAATTGGTTGAGATATGTAACAATTTATGATTTGTAAGTATTGTAACAACAAATTAATATTAGATCGAGATATGTAATGAAAGGATACTCTTATATCATCTGACCTGCATGGTACTATGGTAGGCCTTAATCCTTGTAAGTGGCTGATTATCTACAATGGTGCAAACATAAAATGTGGAATATCTAGAGCAAATATTTTTATTTGTTGAAAGTTGAGGACTGATCTTAGTGACTGGTGTGGTGAGGAATGAATGTTTCCTCGTACGCGGTACTCCACTAATACATTATTTACGTTAAACGTCTGATTGAGGGTATCTTATATTAGCCTTGAATATAAATTTCAAGTCTAACAAGATTGAATCAGTGTTTATAACTTTGGGTTTAAAAAGTTTCAATTAAATTTAATAAGTTTCAATTAGGTCCAATCGTATCTACTAAATTTCAATCAGTATTTATGAGTTGCAATACTTCCTCCGTTGTTTTAAGTGATACCTCTTCTAAAAATGGGTGTTTTTTTAGGAAAAATTGAACAGAATAATCCAAACTATGACCGTTCCGCCAAGAATAATCCCAACTATGGAATATTCCTGTATAATCCCAACTATGAAGGAGGTCCGCCACAAATGTACCCAAATGACTTGAAACCGATTAATCAGGTAAAAATTGACTTTTCAACTAAAACACCTTTAATTTAACTTTTCTTTTCTCCTTCCACCCTTACCCAAGTAACCCAACCACCACCACCACTCAGCCCTCACGTCAGCACTCTCTCCCTTTCTCTTCACAGCTACGTCTCCTCCTTCTCACCACACCCTCACTGCATCCCTCGTAACAATCTCACTGCACTCTCATTGCAATTCCCCTAAATTGCTAAAACCAAAGAATTGGGAACCCTCAAATTGCTAAATCCAAAGGGGAACAGGAGGGACAGGGTAGGGAGAAGAGGCGGAGGGAAGGAGGTTGACGGCACAAAGAGGAGACAGAGGAGGAAGCGAGGGTTGTTGAGGTGGTGGTGCCTTCGCTGGCGTTGGCAACGGCTAGGGGCAGGAGGAGTTGCTGGCGTTACAACACATCAGACATCAATGTCCCTCACCCATTCACAACCACCACTTTAACCACCCACCGAAACTCCACCCATCCCAAGATCACCCTCTGATGGAGGTGAGGTGACCGAAAAACACATCGCCAACGCAACTGGAGATCAAGCCAAATCCAACTCTACCCTCATAAGCTCTCTTTATTCCATCTCCCAGAAAAATTGTGTCTCAGCTCCCTCACCTGCAACAGGACATAATCAACTTAGAAAATGTCCATTATTCAAAACTTGCTTATTATCCAATGATGGGCAATCTCAAATTTTGATCTGAATAAATATCAACACATTATCAACTCAAGATTAGGCATCATAAAATTGAATAAACACATACTAAAGCAAAATTAAGAAATATAAAAAAGGTGGGTAATGTCAATTTAAACTGGAAATGAAGAAAGAAGAAAGAGAATGTAAATGGCAAGAAGAAAAGGGGGGGGTGTACGTGATAGAAACAATGATTGAGAGTAATAAATTTCCTATACTCAGTTAAGTCAAGATTGAGAGTTATCAACTTTAAAAAGTTGCAAACTTTCCTATACTCAGTAATAAATTTCCCTCCTCATAATATCGTTGGAGTGATGCTTGGGGTGGTGGAGGGAAACAGATGGCTGGGATGGTGCTTGGGGTTGGGTTTCAGGCGAGGGCGGGGGGGTGATGGGGTAGGTGGTGGATGGTGGGGGTGGGGGTGGGGTGCGACTTTCGTGGTCATGGTGGCAGTGAAGTGATGGAGGAGGTGTAAAGGGGTGGATGTGGGGTGAGGACTAAAATATGCAAAAATAAAAAATAAATGAAATAGCCAATGAAAACATGACACGTAGCTTGTTTTACCGGTTAAACGGGTTACTTTCAGGTCACGGGGCATTTGTGGCGGGCCTTCCTCATAGTTGGGATTATATAGGAATAACTCATAGTTGAGATTATTCTTGGCGGAACGGACATAGTTTGGATTATTCTGGTTAATTTTTCCTTTTTTAAAGTGATAAACTTTCAAAACTTTCTAACTTTGGATATTTACCTTATATAATTACAATATTACCCTTACTTACTTATTTAATCAAGCTTAAATCCTTTCACCCATACTAATTAATCTTACCTATCCCATTAATGATTCCCACCAAATTTCATCTACCCAACCCCCTCATATATGAATCAAAACTGATTCATGAACAAGACCCTTCACATTCTAGGGTTCGTTCATGAATCAGTTATCGATTCACACTTTCCCTTCTCAAAAAATCCTCCCCCTTCTCAAAACTGGTCTAGGGTTTATGTACTTCTTTCGTCTCTCTCTTCATCCTCCAAATTCTCTCTCATCAATCCTCTTTGTTCATCCTTGAAACTTTCGTCTCCCTCTGTTTCACTTTCATTCTCCCAAAAATCGAACAAAATCTACACTCTCCTCTGCAAAAAAAAATTTCAAAAGTCCCTAATTTGAAGCCTTTGGTTGACGCGCACTTCAGATCAAGGGATGAAGATGAGGCCATGTTCATCTATGATGTAATTCAATCTCTCGAACATGGATCTCCTTGGCCAAGGCGATTATATGAGAGTGGGGCTGCAGAGAAGGTGATGGGTCCCCGTGCATGCCGAGCTTAGGTAAGGTTCTGGAAGCCCTGAAAAACAACACTCCTGTTGTTTGGAGTGATGATGAAAGTTTGAGTTCCGATTCTGACTTTGGCACTTTCAATTTCATTGAAATTTCATCTGATTCTGAGGATGTGAAGGTGAAGGATGAGGGAAACGAGGAAAGAAAAGGAAAATAAAAAGTTGGGTTGAGTGAGGACAGAGAAGACAAGGTTAAGGGAGAAGGGTTGAAGGAGATTCAGAAAGGGAAAGGGAAGAAAATCTGCAAAGGGAAAGGGAAGGAAATATGTAGATCTGTCGGTCATATTGTCTGTGCCCTACGTGCTCCTCAGCCGGAGGATTTTTATGACTACACTAAGAGAATGCAGAGAATGGGGTTTAGGGTTTGTTTAGATGTTTCTGGCAAATTGTGTGGTGTTCCTGCTTCTTGTGCCCCTCCTTCTGCTTCTGGGTCTGCTGGTGGAGCTGGTTGTGGTGGGTCCCCTAATGGTGGATCTGGTGGTGGTGGTTCCTCCACTGGCGGGGAGGAAACCGTACCTCAGATCCTCCTTTGCTAAAGATTTGGCCTCCTTTGCTACTTCTACTTCCTCTTCTAGAAAGAGGAAGGGAGGTGTGAATTTCTTTTTTTTTTGCTTTACTGCTGATTCCTTCAAAATTGGCTTGTGGTTGTTATTGTTGTTTGATTGCATCACTTAATTATGAACTGTTGCTGTTAACACTTGATTAGTATTGAATTTTATCATGGTTCTTACATTATGTTGGATGCGTATATGAATCCCTATTATAACTCTTAGGTTGGTTTTTGTTGGATAATGTTTATGAGTTAATTTTGTGCTCGTGCTGCTGAGAATTCATTCCTTTTGTGATCATGATTATGGTTTCTGAGTAGCATTTACTTTGACTTAGTGGTTGATGCCTAATTTGATGAATGATAAAGATGCACATTGATGAATTTTGGATGATTTAAACTGGCTTTTAGTATGTATTGCACAATTGTGAGTCATTGGTAAATTAAAAGAATAAAGAGTCCCTTGTCAAATTTCACTCAACAATCCAAATGATGAAGGGACTCATAATGAACTCGAAGTAGGTCAATGAATTGCTCGGCAACTTGTGTGCCTTGGGTAACATTGCCCTATCTTCATAAGTTACTCTGTACTCCCTAATGGATTTAAAGGTCAAATGATGTTTTTGTGATGCATATATATTATGGTTCTTCCATCTTATTCGCCTATATCAATTCCTTGATGAACAATAAATGAATGAAGTTAATGACAAAGCAATGACAAACATGTTTGCATATAACTCTTAAATGGTTAACATAACATATTTTAAACTGCATTTACAAACCTAGTTACAAAAAGTACTTGTAATTTGAACTCCATCCTCCTCCCTAGCTACCTAAGGTTTGTTTTGCAGTTTAAATACCCAAAAAGACCAAGTAGTCACCCAAAAAATGTCTTACTTACATGTAATCTGTTTTTGTACTCTGTTTTTCTGTACAATGAACTTCACAAAAACTGCAACTTCATGCTTCACTTTTTCCCCTAAAAAAGTCATCACCTTTTTCTGCATTCAAATGTCTTTTTTCATTCTTCACCCGTTTATTAGATTCGCTATTTGTTTTAATAGTTCTTGTTGTTAGAATCATGTAACTATGTCATAGTCTAGCGTCAACTAGTGTTCAGTCCTGCATCTCTCTGTGTTCGACCCGTACGTGCTATGACACTGTTCACTTGTGGTATCAAAATAAAACCTAAAAGATGGGGAACTAAGTATATGGAAAGGTTCAAATATGGTGCTTAAGGGCACCAAAGTGGGTACTTTGTATGTTATGTAGGGTACTATTCTAACTAATTCTACGGAAGTTTCATCTTCGAGTCCTAAGGAGGGGACTATGTTATCGCAAGGACTACTTGGTTAGATGGGTGAGCATGGGATGCATATATTATCCAAGATAAATCTTCTTGCTGGCCACAAGGTGAAACCTTGAGTTCATGAGCATTGTGTGTTAGGTAATAAATGTATTGCTAAGTTAATCAAGCGGTTGCACATTACTAAGGCTACAATAGATTATACTCACTCAGATTTTTGGGGGGCCTACTCGATTAGAAGGTATAGGAGGATTCAGTTTCTTTGTGACTTTTATTGATGATTTCACCAGGTACATTTGACTTTCTTTTTTAAAGCATAACGAAGATTTAGGCCTTATACACTTTTGTGCAATGGAAGTCTTAGTGGAAAATCAGACAGTAAGAAGATTAAGAGGCTATGCACAGATAATGGTCTAGAGTTTGTTAATGATGAGTTTAATGAGCTTGGTAGGGACCTAGGGATAGTGAGATATCGCACTGTCACGTAAAACATAATGGTGTTGCAGTGCACTTGAATTAGAATTTGCTATGAAGCGTTCAATGCATGCTCTCTAACGCACAACCGACTAGGAAGTTCTAACGTGAAGCTGTGAAAAACTGCGGGCTACTTGATAAACTTTAGTCCACATACAATTTGACTAGAAGGTACCATATGAGGTATGGTCTGGGAGAAGTGATGATTATTTTGTTTTACGTATATGTCTTTTGTTGTATTGTTTACTATCATGTAAGTGAAGGTGTTTTGGAAGTAGGGCTAGGAAGGTTTGTTTTATGTGATATGGATACGGTGTGAAGGGCTACCAGACTTGGTCCCTAACAGAAGGGTGTGTCATACTAAGTAGAGATGCTACTTTTGATGAAAACACTAAGTTTGTATCTGCTAACAAACCTGCATGTGAAACTGGTGATAACATTACTGAAGGAATAATTGAGCAAGAAATTGTTGTAGTTCCTACCCCGTAGACATAGGCTCAGTTTCAGTTGGAGGATGAGATTCCAGTGGGCTTTCCCATTGCTTGTTGAAAGCCCAAATATGTTTCTTAATCTCAGTGTTGGTCTTAATTTCTTCCCCCACATCATTCTCCAGAAGAGTGATCCTATTCCTTCTTCTCAATCTAACCACAGAACTATGAAAAAAGGCAGTGTTCTTGTCCCCTGAGGTCAACCATGTTTCTCTAGAGCTAACTCTCCAAAATTCCTCTTCTTGGTCCAGAATGTTATCTAATTCCTTCTGCAGGGTCAATTCTAGGTCCCAGAGGAATTGGTTACTAGGTTCTGCATCTAGGTGTTTTTGAATGCCATTAATCCTGCTAAGCAGACTCCTTACTTTTAAAAATATTACCAAACTTGCTAAGTGCCTAAGGTTGGATGTAGGTAGGTTGGATTTTCAGTTTGTTGGGTTGATTGTCTTGGTGTGAAAGCCATAAGTTAGTGATGAGGTTAGGAAAGGAAGTCTCTAGGTACCAGAGGGGTTCAAGTTTGAAGAATTTGGTTTGTTTTTGTTTGGTTGGTTGTTTTTGAGAATGAATAACGATGGGGCTATGGTCTAAGCCAGCCCTAGTTAGAGTGTTGACAGTTAAGTCTGGGAACAGTGTTAGTAGCTCAGAGTTGGAAACAGCTCTATCAAGACGTTCCATGATCGGTTTCTTTTTATGTTTGTTGGTCCAAGTGAATTTGATTCCATCAAAACCCAAATCAGTTAAACCACAGTCATTTAAGAAATCCCTAAAAGCTTGCATTCTTTTCAGTTTTAGAGGTTTTCCTCCAAAATTTTCGGATTGACATAACATTTCATTGAAATCACCTACTGCTAACCAAGGCAAGTCTAAATTATTATTCGCAATATCCCTCAAGACATCCCAAGTTTCTAGTCTAGATTTTAAAACAGTACTAGCATACACAGAAGATAAGAGAAAGGAGGATCTAGTAGCATGTACCTGAACGACACCGTGGATCATGTGGATGTCATTCCCCATGGGGTTAAGTCCACCCTTGAGGATTTTTCTAAACACTTTAATAAACAACCAAAAATCAACAAGTCAATATAAACAATCGGTCAAATTAGGCAATACAGAAGACAAATGCATTAATGACAAGTACATAAAGAAGGGATATTTTGGAAAAAATATTACGGGGTCTACTTTTCAAGTACTTAATAAGGATATTTTAGGAATTTGCCACCATTTTATAAATGAAAATATGAGAAACACAAACAATAATTTGAGACAACCAAAATGAAAAATACAAGCACTATATTATGAGACGAAGGGAGTACTATTTAAATGAGTCTATTGTTAATAATATTAATTACAACTATCTTCCTAGATCTCCTTCTACAAATATGACCTCAAAAATATTAATAATTACAATTGTTATAATTTTTTATGACAAATATAAACAATTTTTCTTTAGGAACCCTATTTTTTAGAGATTATGAATGAGCAAGAAATATACCCAGTACACCCAATACTATTTGAGCAAAAAAATAGCCAAACTCTTTGGTAAGAAGGCGTGAGTTGGGCTCCGACTGATTTTAGTTCCTTGTCATTCTTTACTCTCATCTATATATATATTAAAAAGCGTAGCCAAGCATTGCAATCCGCCACGTGTCAACTTTCATGTCTCTCTATCCACTTCTTTCTCATATTAAAAAAATTGTCTACGGCAAGATTTGAACTCACGACCTTCAGCATGCAAGAAAATAGCTCCAACCACTACGCCAACCTACTATTGTTGTTTCTTGTATCAAAATCATGTAGGAATTCATAGATGCGAATAGCGGAATTTTAGGAAACAATTTCCTAACATCTATAACAAAATCGCATGCATAACAATATATGAATCGATATATAGAGTAGATAATACACAACCTTTTATTCACGACTTGAACAGGTATGTAGGGTTTGAATACTGCAAAGTATTATTGCAGATCTGGTTGCTTTAGAGATAAAGAACTACAATTGTAATTCCTCTACTTAGTCCACGAACACCGATTAATACCCACGTCTGCTAGAACGGAAGAATATGAATTATTCACTCTCTTGCTTTTGATGGGATAGGCGCCTAGACTAAAGAGGGAGAAGGGTTTTTCTTTTCTCTCTTTTGTGTCAAGTTACTGACTAACTGAATTCTTTCATCTCTCTTCTTATTATATCTATATATAATAAATAGAGATTAGGTTAAGAGAAAAGGAAAAACTAAAACCCTAATCACCCTAATAGTGGCCGGCTCTTATAAGCCTTTATGGGCTTATAATTTATTTATTAATCAGTGTTACTCTGCGTGACCTCATAGGATTAATTATCTTAGTTGTAGGCCCAAACCAATTTGTATACAAACCGTAATTTATTCTTTACGGTTACTAAAATAATTAACTATATTATCTCCATAAATACAATCCTATTTATATTTAGTAATTGCGGAAATTGTCTAAGGACATATTCCTTGAAATCAATGATGATATAGAAGTGAAAACTAAGAGTTATAAGTTGTTACTTTCAAAATCCATAGTTTATATGAGACAAATTTTTATTTTTATTTTTTATAATAAGTTTTTCATGTTAAATGACATTAATTATTTTCAACTATTAGTAAAATGTAATGCATAAAAACTTTGGGGCATCGCCCGAGTCTAAAACTAGTTATAAATAAAATCTAAGGAAAATCAACTTCCAAATAAGTTTTCCCAGAGCGTCGGCCAAAAAAAAAAAAAATTCTAGAATTCATTATTATGAGTAGTTTTATGAATCCAGGGCACTCAGAAAAATCCATCCCCAGGTTGATATCTGTAAAATTGACAATTTATATAGCCGCGTTAACGTTGTAATGAGCGTAAATGTGCTGTATGTAGATTGTAGAAGGACGTTATTTTGTAATTATTGTAACAACAAATTAATTTTAATTGGTTGAGATATGTAACAATTTATGATTTGTAAGTATTGTAACAACAAATTAATATTAGATCGAGATATGTAATGAAAGGATACTCTTATATCATCTGACCTGCATGGTACTATGGTAGGCCTTAATCCTTGTAAGTGGCTGATTATCTACAATGGTGCAAACATAAAAATGTGGAATATCTAGAGCAAATATTTTTATTTGTTGAAAGTTGAGGACTGATCTTAGTGACTGGTGTGGTGAGGAATGAATGTTTCCTCGTACGCGGTACTCCACTAATACATTATTTACGTTAAACGTCTGATTGAGGGTATCTTATATTAGCCTTGAATATAAATTTCAAGTCTAACAAGATTGAATCAGTGTTTATAACTTTGGGTTTAAAAAGTTTCAATTAAATTTAATAAGTTTCAATTAGGTCCAATCGTATCTACTAAATTTCAATCAGTATTTATGAGTTGCAATACTTCCTCCGTTGTTTTAAGTGATACCTCTTCTAAAAATGGGTGTTTTTTTAGGAAAAATTGAACGGAATAATCCAAACTATGACCGTTCCGCCAAGAATAATCCCAACTATGGAATATTCCTGTATAATCCCAACTATGAAGGAGGTCCGCCACAAATGTACCCAAATGACTTGAAACCGATTAATCAGGTAAAAATTGACTTTTCAACTAAAACACCTTTAATTTAACTTTTCTTTTCTCCTTCCACCCTTACCCAAGTAACCCAACCACCACCACCACTCAGCCCTCACGTCAGCACTCTCTCCCTTTCTCTTCACAGCTACGTCTCCTCCTTCTCACCACACCCTCACTGCATCCCTCGTAACAATCTCACTGCACTCTCATTGCAATTCCCCTAAATTGCTAAAACCAAAGAATTGGGAACCCTCAAATTGCTAAATCCAAAGGGGAACAGGAGGGACAGGGTAGGGAGAAGAGGCGGAGGGAAGGAGGTTGACGGCACAAAGAGGAGACAGAGGAGGAAGCGAGGGTTGTTGAGGTGGTGGTGCCTTCGCTGGCGTTGGCAACGGCTAGGGGCAGGAGGAGTTGCTGGCGTTACAACACATCAGACATCAATGTCCCTCACCCATTCACAACCACCACTTTAACCACCCACCGAAACTCCACCCATCCCAAGATCACCCTCTGATGGAGGTGAGGTGACCGAAAAAACACATCGCCAACGCAACTGGAGATCAAGCCAAATCCAACTCTACCCTCATAAGCTCTCTTTATTCCATCTCCCAGAAAAATTGTGTCTCAGCTCCCTCACCTGCAACAGGACATAATCAACTTAGAAAATGTCCATTATTCAAAACTTGCTTATTATCCAATGATGGGCAATCTCAAATTTTGATCTGAATAAATATCAACACATTATCAACTCAAGATTAGGCATCATAAAATTGAATAAACACATACTAAAGCAAAATTAAGAAATATAAAAAAGGTGGGTAATGTCAATTTAAACTGGAAATGAAGAAAGAAGAAAGAGAATGTAAATGGCAAGAAGAAAAGGGGGGGGTACGTGATAGAAACAATGATTGAGAGTAATAAATTTCCTATACTCAGTTAAGTCAAGATTGAGAGTTATCAACTTTAAAAAGTTGCAAACTTTCCTATACTCAGTAATAAATTTCCCTCCTCATAATATCGTTGGAGTGATGCTTGGGGTGGTGGAGGGAAACAGATGGCTGGGATGGTGCTTGGGGTTGGGTTTCAGGCGAGGGCGGGGGGTGATGGGGTAGGTGGTGGATGGTGGGGGTGGGGGTGGGGTGCGACTTTCGTGGTCATGGTGGCAGTGAAGTGATGGAGGAGGTGTAAAGGGGGTGGATGTGGGGTGAGGACTAAAATATGCAAAAATAAAAAATAAATGAAATAGCCAATGAAAACATGACACGTAGCTTGTTTTACCGGTTAAACGGGTTACTTTCAGGTCACGGGGCATTTGTGGCGGGCCTTCCTCATAGTTGGGATTATATAGGAATAACTCATAGTTGAGATTATTCTTGGCGGAACGGACATAGTTTGGATTATTCTGGTTAATTTTTCCTTTTTTTAAAGTGATAAACTTTCAAAACTTTCTAACTTTGGATATTTACCTTATATAATTACAATATTACCCTTACTTACTTATTTAATCAAGCTTAAATCCTTTCACCCATACTAATTAATCTTACCTATCCCATTAATGATTCCCACCAAATTTCATCTACCCAACCCCCCTCATATATGAATCAAAACTGATTCATGAACAAGACCCTTCACATTCTAGGGTTCGTTCATGAATCAGTTATCGATTCACACTTTCCCTTCTCAAAAAATCCTCCCCCTTCTCAAAACTGGTCTAGGGTTTATGTACTTCTTTCGTCTCTCTTCATCCTCCAAATTCTCTCTCATCAATCCTCTTTGTTCATCCTTGAAACTTTCGTCTCCCTCTGTTTCACTTTCATTCTCCCAAAAATCGAACAAAATCTACACTCTCCTCTGCAAAAAAAATTTTCAAAAGTCCCTCATTTGAAGCCTTTGGTTGACGCGCACTTCAGATCAAGGGATGAAGATGAGGCCATGTTCATCTATGATGTAATTCAATCTCTCGAACATGGATCTCCTTGGCCAAGGCGATTATATGAGAGTGGGGCTGCAGAGAAGGTGATGGGTCCCCGTGCATGCCGAGCTTAGGTAAGGTTCTGGAAGCCCTGAAAAACAACACTCCTGTTGTTTGGAGTGATGATGAAAGTTTGAGTTCCGATTCTGACTTTGGCACTTTCAATTTCATTGAAATTTCATCTGATTCTGAGGATGTGAAGGTGAAGGATGAGGAAACGAGGAAAGAAAAGGAAAATAAAAAGTTGGGTTGAGTGAGGACAGAGAAGACAAGGTTAAGGGAGAAGGGTTGAAGGAGATTCAGAAAGGGAAAGGGAAGAAAATCTGCAAAGGGAAAGGGAAGGAAATATGTAGATCTGTCGGTCATATTGTCTGTGCCCTACGTGCTCCTCAGCCGGAGGATTTTTATGACTACACTAAGAGAATGCAGAGAATGGGGTTTAGGGTTTGTTTAGATGTTTCTGGCAAATTGTGTGGTGTTCCTGCTTCTTGTGCCCCTCCTTCTGCTTCTGGGTCTGCTGGTGGAGCTGGTTGTGGTGGGTCCCCTAATGGTGGATCTGGTGGTGGTGGTTCCTCCACTGGCGGGAGGAAACCGTACCTCAGATCCTCCTTTGCTAAAGATTTGGCCTCCTTTGCTACTTCTACTTCCTCTTCTAGAAAGAGGAAGGGAGGTGTGAATTTCTTTTTTTTGCTTTACTGCTGATTCCTTCAAAATTGGCTTGTGGTTGTTATTGTTGTTTGATTGCATCACTTAATTATGAACTGTTGCTGTTAACACTTGATTAGTATTGAATTTTATCATGGTTCTTACATTATGTTGGATGCGTATATGAATCCCTATTATAACTCTTAGGTTGGTTTTTGTTGGATAATGTTTATGAGTTAATTTTGTGCTCGTGCTGCTGAGAATTCATTCCTTTTGTGATCATGATTATGGTTTCTGAGTAGCATTTACTTTGACTTAGTGGTTGATGCCTAATTTGATGAATGATAAAGATGCACATTGATGAATTTTGGATGATTTAAACTGGCTTTTAGTATGTATTGCACAATTGTGAGTCATTGGTAAATTAAAAGAATAAAGAGTCCCTTGTCAAATTTCACTCAACAATCCAAATGATGAAGGGACTCATAATGAACTCGAAGTAGGTCAATGAATTGCTCGGCAACTTGTGTGCCTTGGGTAACATTGCCCTATCTTCATAAGTTACTCTGTACTCCCTAATGGATTTAAAGGTCAAATGATGTTTTTGTGATGCATATATATTATGGTTCTTCCATCTTATTCGCCTATATCAATTCCTTGATGAACAATAAATGAATGAAGTTAATGACAAAGCAATGACAAACATGTTTGCATATAACTCTTAAATGGTTAACATAACATATTTTAAACTGCATTTACAAACCTAGTTACAAAAAGTACTTGTAATTTGAACTCCATCCTCCTCCCTAGCTACCTAAGGTTTGTTTTGCAGTTTAAATACCCAAAAAAGACCAAGTAGTCACCCAAAAAATGTCTTACTTACATGTAATCTGTTTTTGTACTCTGTTTTTCTGTACAATGAACTTCACAAAAACTGCAACTTCATGCTTCACTTTTTCCCCTAAAAAAGTCTTCACCTTTTTCTGCATTCAAATGTCTTTTTTCATTCTTCACCCGTTTATTAGATTCGCTATTTGTTTTAATAGTTCTTGTTGTTAGAATCATGTAACTATGTCATAGTCTAGCGTCAACTAGTGTTCAGTCCTGCATCTCTCTGTGTTCGACCCGTACGTGCTATGACACTGTTCACTTGTGGTATCAAAATAAAACCTAAAAGATGGGGAACTAAGTATATGGAAAGGTTCAAATATGGTGCTTAAGGGCACCAAAGTGGGTACTTTGTATGTTATGTAGGGTACTATTCTAACTAATTCTACGGAAGTTTCATCTTCGAGTCCTAAGGAGGGGACTATGTTATCGCAAGGACTACTTGGTTAGATGGGTGAGCATGGGATGCATATATTATCCAAGATAAATCTTCTTGCTGGCCACAAGGTGAAACCTTGAGTTCATGAGCATTGTGTGTTAGGTAATAAATGTATTGCTAAGTTAATCAAGCGGTTGCACATTACTAAGGCTACAATAGATTATACTCACTCAGATTTTTGGGGGGCCTACTCGATTAGAAGGTATAGGAGGATTCAGTTTCTTTGTGACTTTTATTGATGATTTCACCAGGTACATTTGACTTTCTTTTTTAAAGCATAACGAAGATTTAGGCCTTATACACTTTTGTGCAATGGAAGTCTTAGTGGAAAATCAGACAGTAAGAAGATTAAGAGGCTATGCACAGATAATGGTCTAGAGTTTGTTAATGATGAGTTTAATGAGCTTGGTAGGGACCTAGGGATAGTGAGATATCGCACTGTCACGTAAAACATAATGGTGTTGCAGTGCACTTGAATTAGAATTTGCTATGAAGCGTTCAATGCATGCTCTCTAACGCACAACCGACTAGGAAGTTCTAACGTGAAGCTGTGAAAAACAGCGGGCTACTTGATAAACTTTAGTCCACATACAATTTGACTAGAAGGTACCATATGAGGTATGGTCTGGGAGAAGTGATGATTATTTTGTTTTACGTATATGTCTTTTGTTGTATTGTTTACTATCATGTAAGTGAAGGTGTTTTGGAAGTAGGGCTAGGAAGGTTTGTTTTATGTGATATGGATACGGTGTGAAGGGCTACCAGACTTGGTCCCTAACAGAAGGGTGTGTCATACTAAGTAGAGATGCTACTTTTGATGAAAACACTAAGTTTGTATCTGCTAACAAACCTGCATGTGAAACTGGTGATAACATTACTGAAGGAATAATTGAGCAAGAAATTGTTGTAGTTCCTACCCCGTAGACATAGGCTCAGTTTCAGTTGGAGGATGAGATTCCAGTGGGCTTTCCCATTGCTTGTTGAAAGCCCAAATATGTTTCTTAATCTCAGTGTTGGTCTTAATTTCTTCCCCCACATCATTCTCCAGAAGAGTGATCCTATTCCTTCTTCTCAATCTAACCACAGAACTATGAAAAAAGGCAGTGTTCTTGTCCCCTGAGGTCAACCATGTTTCTCTAGAGCTAACTCTCCAAAATTCCTCTTCTTGGTCCAGAATGTTATCTAATTCCTTCTGCAGGGTCAATTCTAGGTCCCAGAGGAATTGGTTACTAGGTTCTGCATCTAGGTGTTTTTGAATGCCATTAATCCTGCTAAGCAGACTCCTTACTTTTAAAAATATTACCAAACTTGCTAAGTGCCTAAGGTTGGATGTAGGTAGGTTGGATTTTCAGTTTGTTGGGTTGATTGTCTTGGTGTGAAAGCCATAAGTTAGTGATGAGGTTAGGAAAGGAAGTCTCTAGGTACCAGAGGGGTTCAAGTTTGAAGAATTTGGTTTGTTTTTGTTTGGTTGGTTGTTTTTGAGAATGAATAACGATGGGGCTATGGTCTAAGCCAGCCCTAGTTAGAGTGTTGACAGTTAAGTCTGGGAACAGTGTTAGTAGCTCAGAGTTGGAAACAGCTCTATCAAGACGTTCCATGATCGGTTTCTTTTTATGTTTGTTGGTCCAAGTGAATTTGATTCCATCAAAACCCAAATCAGTTAAACCACAGTCATTTAAGAAATCCCTAAAAGCTTGCATTCTTTTCAGTTTTAGAGGTTTTCCTCCAAAATTTTCGGATTGACATAACATTTCATTGAAATCACCTACTGCTAACCAAGGCAAGTCTAAATTAT
This sequence comes from Patellifolia procumbens, assembly GCA_947645195.1. Lineage (NCBI taxonomy): Eukaryota > Viridiplantae > Streptophyta > Magnoliopsida > Caryophyllales > Amaranthaceae > Patellifolia > Patellifolia procumbens. Next base: position 231,027 of record CANSGD010001388.1, on the reverse strand, counting down.
TATTCGCAATATCCCTCAAGACATCCCAAGTTTCTAGTCTAGATTTTAAAACAGTACTAGCATACACAGAAGATAAGAGAAAGGAGGATCTAGTAGCATGTACCTGAACGACACCGTGGATCATGTGGATGTCATTCCCCATGGGGGTTAAGTCCACCCTTGAGGATTTTTCTAAACACTTTAATAAACAACCAAAAATCAACAAGTCAATATAAACAATCGGTCAAATTAGGCAATACAGAAGACAAATGCATTAATGACAAGTACATAAAGAAGGGATATTTTGGAAAAAATATTACGGGGTCTACTTTTCAAGTACTTAATAAGGATATTTTAGGAATTTGCCACCATTTTATAAATGAAAATATGAGAAACACAAACAATAATTTGAGACAACCAAAATGAAAAATACAAGCACTATATTATGAGACGAAGGGAGTACTATTTAAATGAGTCTATTGTTAATAATATTAATTACAACTATCTTCCTAGATCTCCTTCTACAAATATGACCTCAAAAATATTAATAATTACAATTGTTATAATTTTTTATGACAAATATAAACAATTTTTCTTTAGGAACCCTATTTTTTGGAGATTATGAATGAGCAAGAAATATACCCAGTACACCCAATACTATTTGAGCAAAAAAATAGCCAAACTCTTTGGTAAGAAGGCGTGAGTTGGGCTCCGACTGATTTTAGTTCCTTGTCATTCTTTACTCTCATCTATATATATATTAAAAAGCGTAGCCAAGCATTGCAATCCGCCACGTGTCAACTTTCATGTCTCTCTATCCACTTCTTTCTCATATTAAAAAAATTGTCTACGGCAAGATTTGAACTCACGACCTTCAGCATGCAAGAAAATAGCTCCAACCACTACGCCAACCTACTATTGTTGTTTCTTGTATCAAAATCATGTAGGAATTCATAGATGCGAATAGCGGAATTTTAGGAAACAATTTCCTAACATCTATAACAAAATCGCATGCATAACAATATATGAATCGATATATAGAGTAGATAATACACAACCTTTTATTCACGACTTGAACAGGTATGTAGGGTTTGAATACTGCAAAGTATTATTGCAGATCTGGTTGCTTTAGAGATAAAGAACTACAATTGTAATTCCTCTACTTAGTCCACGAACACCGATTAATACCCACGTCTGCTAGAACGGAAGAATATGAATTATTCACTCTCTTGCTTTTGATGGGATAGGCGCCTAGACTAAAGAGGGAGAAGGGTTTTTCTTTTTCTCTCTTTTGTGTCAAGTTACTGACTAACTGAATTCTTTCATCTCTCTTCTTATTATATCTATATATAATAAATAGAGATTAGGTTAAGAGAAAAGGAAAAACTAAAACCCTAATCACCCTAATAGTGGCCGGCTCTTATAAGCCTTTATGGGCTTATAATTTATTTATTAATCAGTGTTACTCTGCGTGACCTCATAGGATTAATTATCTTAGTTGTAGGCCCAAACCAATTTGTATACAAACCGTAATTTATTCTTTACGGTTACTAAAATAATTAACTATATTATCTCCATAAATACAATCCTATTTATATTTAGTAATTGCGGAAATTGTCTAAGGACATATTCCTTGAAATCAATGATGATATAGAAGTGAAAACTAAGAGTTATAAGTTGTTACTTTCAAAATCCATAGTTTATATGAGACAAATTTTTATTTTTATTTTTTATAATAAGTTTTTCATGTTAAATGACATTAATTATTTTCAACTATTAGTAAAATGTAATGCATAAAAACTTTGGGGCATCGCCCGAGTCTAAAACTAGTTATAAATAAAATCTAAGGAAAATCAACTTCCAAATAAGTTTTCCCAGAGCGTCGGCCAAAAAAAAAAAAAATTCTAGAATTCATTATTATGAGTAGTTTTATGAATCCAGGGCACTCAGAAAAATCCATCCCCAGGTTGATATCTGTAAAATTGACAATTTATATAGCCGCGTTATCGTTGTAATGAGCGTAAATGTGCTGTATGTAGATTGTAGAAGGACGTTATTTTGTAATTATTGTAACAACAAATTAATTTTAATTGGTTGAGATATGTAACAATTTATGATTTGTAAGTATTGTAACAACAAATTAATATTAGATCGAGATATGTAATGAAAGGATACTCTTATATCATCTGACCTGCATGGTACTATGGTAGGCCTTAATCCTTGTAAGTGGCTGATTATCTACAATGGTGCAAACATAAAAATGTGGAATATCTAGAGCAAATATTTTTATTTGTTGAAAGTTGAGGACTGATCTTAGTGACTGGTGTGGTGAGGAATGAATGTTTCCTCGTACGCGGTACTCCACTAATACATTATTTACGTTAAACGTCTGATTGAGGGTATCTTATATTAGCCTTGAATATAAATTTCAAGTCTAACAAGATTGAATCAGTGTTTATAACTTTGGGTTTAAAAAGTTTCAATTAAATTTAATAAGTTTCAATTAGGTCCAATCGTATCTACTAAATTTCAATCAGTATTTATGAGTTGCAATACTTCCTCCGTTGTTTTAAGTGATACCTCTTCTAAAAATGGGTGTTTTTTTAGGAAAAATTGAACGGAATAATCCAAACTATGACCGTTCCGCCAAGAATAATCCCAACTATGGAATATTCCTGTATAATCCCAACTATGAAGGAGGTCCGCCACAAATGTACCCAAATGACTTGAAACCGATTAATCAGGTAAAAATTGACTTTTCAACTAAAACACCTTTAATTTAACTTTTCTTTTCTCCTTCCACCCTTACCCAAGTAACCCAACCACCACCACCACTCAGCCCTCACGTCAGCACTCTCTCCCTTTCTCTTCACAGCTACGTCTCCTCCTTCTCACCACACCCTCACTGCATCCCTCGTAACAATCTCACTGCACTCTCATTGCAATTCCCCTAAATTGCTAAAACCAAAGAATTGGGAACCCTCAAATTGCTAAATCCAAAGGGGAACAGGAGGGACAGGGTAGGGAGAAGAGGCGGAGGGAAGGAGGTTGACGGCACAAAGAGGAGACAGAGGAGGAAGCGAGGGTTGTTGAGGTGGTGGTGCCTTCGCTGGCGTTGGCAACGGCTAGGGGCAGGAGGAGTTACTGGCGTTACAACACATCAGACATCAATGTCCCTCACCCATTCACAACCACCACTTTAACCACCCACCAAAACTCCACCCATCCCAAGATCACCCTCTGATGGAGGTGAGGTGACCGAAAAAACACATCGCCAACGCAACTGGAGATCAAGCCAAATCCAACTCTACCCTCATAAGCTCTCTTTATTCCATCTCCCAGAAAAATTGTGTCTCAGCTCCCTCACCTGCAACAGGACATAATCAACTTAGAAAATGTCCATTATTCAAAACTTGCTTATTATCCAATGATGGGCAATCTCAAATTTTGATCTGAATAAATATCAACACATTATCAACTCAAGATTAGGCATCATAAAATTGAATAAACACATACTAAAGCAAAATTAAGAAATATAAAAAAGGTGGGTAATGTCAATTTAAACTGGAAATGAAGAAAGAAGAAAGAGAATGTAAATGGCAAGAAGAAAAGGGGGGGGTGTACGTGATAGAAACAATGATTGAGAGTAATAAATTTCCTATGCTCAGTTAAGTCAAGATTGAGAGTTATCAACTTTAAAAAGTTGCAAACTTTCCTATACTCAGTAATAAATTTCCCTCCTCATAATATCGTTGGAGTGATGCTTGGGGTGGTGGAGGGAAACAGATGGCTGGGATGGTGCTTGGGGTTGGGTTTCAGGCGAGGGCGGGGGGGGGTGATGGGGTAGGTGGTGGATGGTGGGGGTGGGGGTGGGGTGCGACTTTCGTGGTCATGGTGGCAGTGAAGTGATGGAGGAGGTGTAAAGGGGTGGATGTGGGGTGAGGACTAAAATATGCAAAAATAAAAAATAAATGAAATAGCCAATGAAAACATGACACGTAGCTTGTTTTACCGGTTAAACGGGTTACTTTCAGGTCACGGGCATTTGTGGCGGGCCTTCCTCATAGTTGGGATTATATAGGAATAACTCATAGTTGAGATTTTTCTTGGCGGAACGGACATAGTTTGGATTATTCTGGTTAATTTTTCCTTTTTTTAAAGTGATAAACTTTCAAAACTTTCTAACTTTGGATATTTACCTTATATAATTACAATATTACCCTTACTTACTTATTTAATCAAGCTTAAATCCTTTCACCCATACTAATTAATCTTACCTATCCCATTAATGATTCCCACCAAATTTCATCTACCCAACCCCCCCTCATATATGAATCAAAACTGATTCATGAACAAGACCCTTCACATTCTAGGGTTCGTTCATGAATCAGTTATCGATTCACACTTTCCCTTCTCAAAAAATCCTCCCCCTTCTCAAAACTGGTCTAGGGTTTATGTACTTCTTTCGTCTCTCTCTTCATCCTCCAAATTCTCTCTCATCAATCCTCTTTGTTCATCCTTGAAACTTTCGTCTCCCTCTGTTTCACTTTCATTCTCCCAAAAATCGAACAAAATCTACACTCTCCTCTGCAAAAAAAATTTCAAAAGTCCCTCATTTGAAGCCTTTGGTTGACGCGCACTTCAGATCAAGGGATGAAGATGAGGCCATGTTCATCTATGATGTAATTCAATCTCTCGAACATGGATCTCCTTGGCCAAGGCGATTATATGAGAGTGGGGCTGCAGAGAAGGTGATGGGTCCCCGTGCATGCCGAGCTTAGGTAAGGTTCTGGAAGCCCTGAAAAACAACACTCCTGTTGTTTGGAGTGATGATGAAAGTTTGAGTTCCGATTCTGACTTTGGCACTTTCAATTTCATTGAAATTTCATCTGATTCTGAGGATGTGAAGGTGAAGGATGAGGGAAACGAGGAAAGAAAAGGAAAATAAAAAGTTGGGTTGAGTGAGGACAGAGAAGACAAGGTTAAGGGAGAAGGGTTGAAGGAGATTCAGAAAGGGAAAGGGAAGAAAATCTGCAAAGGGAAAGGGAAGGAAATATGTAGATCTGTCGGTCATATTGTCTGTGCCCTACGTGCTCCTCAGCCGGAGGATTTTTATGACTACACTAAGAGAATGCAGAGAATGGGGTTTAGGGTTTGTTTAGATGTTTCTGGCAAATTGTGTGGTGTTCCTGCTTCTTGTGCCCCTCCTTCTGCTTCTGGGTCTGCTGGTGGAGCTGGTTGTGGTGGGTCCCCTAATGGTGGATCTGGTGGTGGTGGTTCCTCCACTGGCGGGAGGAAACCGTACCTCAGATCCTCCTTTGCTAAAGATTTGGCCTCCTTTGCTACTTCTACTTCCTCTTCTAGAAAGAGGAAGGGAGGTGTGAATTTCTTTTTTTTTGCTTTACTGCTGATTCCTTCAAAATTGGCTTGTGGTTGTTATTGTTGTTTGATTGCATCACTTAATTATGAACTGTTGCTGTTAACACTTGATTAGTATTGAATTTTATCATGGTTCTTACATTATGTTGGATGCGTATATGAATCCCTATTATAACTCTTAGGTTGGTTTTTGTTGGATAATGTTTATGAGTTAATTTTGTGCTCGTGCTGCTGAGAATTCATTCCTTTTGTGATCATGATTATGGTTTCTGAGTAGCATTTACTTTGACTTAGTGGTTGATGCCTAATTTGATGAATGATAAAGATGCACATTGATGAATTTTGGATGATTTAAACTGGATTTTAGTATGTATTGCACAATTGTGAGTCATTGGTAAATTAAAAGAATAAAGAGTCCCTTGTCAAATTTCACTCAACAATCCAAATGATGAAGGGACTCATAATGAACTCGAAGTAGGTCAATGAATTGCTCGGCAACTTGTGTGCCTTGGGTAACATTGCCCTATCTTCATAAGTTACTCTGTACTCCCTAATGGATTTAAAGGTCAAATGATGTTTTTGTGATGCATATATATTATGGTTCTTCCATCTTATTCGCCTATATCAATTCCTTGATGAACAATAATAAATGAATGAAGTTAATGACAAAGCAATGACAAACATGTTTGCATATAACTCTTAAATGGTTAACATAACATATTTTAAACTGCATTTACAAACCTAGTTACAAAAAGTACTTGTAATTTGAACTCCATCCTCCTCCCTAGCTACCTAAGGTTTGTTTTGCAGTTTAAATACCCAAAAAAGACCAAGTAGTCACCCAAAAAATGTCTTACTTACATGTAATCTGTTTTTGTACTCTGTTTTTCTGTACAATGAACTTCACAAAAACTGCAACTTCATGCTTCACTTTTTCCCCTAAAAAGTCTTCACCTTTTTCTGCATTCAAATGTCTTTTTTCATTCTTCACCCGTTTATTAGATTCGCTATTTGTTTTAATAGTTCTTGTTGTTAGAATCATGTAACTATGTCATAGTCTAGCGTCAACTAGTGTTCAGTCCTGCATCTCTCTGTGTTCGACCCGTACGTGCTATGACACTGTTCACTTGTGGTATCAAAATAAAACCTAAAAGATGGGGAACTAAGTATATGGAAAGGTTCAAATATGGTGCTTAAGGGCACCAAAGTGGGTACTTTGTATGTTATGTAGGGTACTATTCTAACTAATTCTACGGAAGTTTCATCTTCGAGTCCTAAGGAGGGGACTATGTTATCGCAAGGACTACTTGGTTAGATGGGTGAGCATGGGATGCATATATTATCCAAGATAAATCTTCTTGCTGGCCACAAGGTGAAACCTTGAGTTCATGAGCATTGTGTGTTAGGTAATAAATGTATTGCTAAGTTAATCAAGCGGTTGCACATTACTAAGGCTACAATAGATTATACTCACTCAGATTTTTGGGGGGCCTACTCGATTAGAAGGTATAGGAGGATTCAGTTTCTTTGTGACTTTTATTGATGATTTCACCAGGTACATTTGACTTTCTTTTTTAAAGCATAACGAAGATTTAGGCCTTATACACTTTTGTGCAATGGAAGTCTTAGTGGAAAATCAGACAGTAAGAAGATTAAGAGGCTATGCACAGATAATGGTCTAGAGTTTGTTAATGATGAGTTTAATGAGCTTGGTAGGGACCTAGGGATAGTGAGATATCGCACTGTCACGTAAAACATAATGGTGTTGCAGTGCACTTGAATTAGAATTTGCTATGAAGCGTTCAATGCATGCTCTCTAACGCACAACCGACTAGGAAGTTCTAACGTGAAGCTGTGAAAAACAGCGGGCTACTTGATAAACTTTAGTCCACATACAATTTGACTAGAAGGTACCATATGAGGTATGGTCTGGGAGAAGTGATGATTATTTTGTTTTACGTATATGTCTTTTGTTGTATTGTTTACTATCATGTAAGTGAAGGTGTTTTGGAAGTAGGGCTAGGAAGGTTTGTTTTATGTGATATGGATACGGTGTGAAGGGCTACCAGACTTGGTCCCTAACAGAAGGGTGTGTCATACTAAGTAGAGATGCTACTTTTGATGAAAACACTAAGTTTGTATCTGCTAACAAACCTGCATGTGAAACTGGTGATAACATTACTGAAGGAATAATTGAGCAAGAAATTGTTGTAGTTCCTACCCCGTAGACATAGGCTCAGTTTCAGTTGGAGGATGAGATTCCAGTGGGCTTTCCCATTGCTTGTTGAAAGCCCAAATATGTTTCTTAATCTCAGTGTTGGTCTTAATTTCTTCCCCTACATCATTCTCCAGAAGAGTGATCCTATTACTTCTTCTCAATCTAACCACAGAACTATGAAAAAAGGCAGTGTTCTTGTCCCCTGAGGTCAACCATGTTTCTCTAGAGCTAACTCTCCAAAATTCCTCTTCTTGGTCCAGAATGTTATCTAATTCCTTCTGCAGGGTCAATTCTAGGTCCCAGAGGAATTGGTTACTAGGTTCTGCATCTAGGTGTTTTTGAATGCCATTAATCCTGCTAAGCAGACTCCTTACTTTTAAAAATATTACCAAACTTGCTAAGTGCCTAAGGTTGGATGTAGGTAGGTTGGATTTTCAGTTTGTTGGGTTGATTGTCTTGGTGTGAAAGCCATAAGTTAGTGATGAGGTTAGGAAAGGAAGTCTCTAGGTACCAGAGGGGTTCAAGTTTGAAGAATTTGGTTTGTTTTTGTTTGGTTGGTTGTTTTTGAGAATGAATAACGATGGGGCTATGGTCTAAGCCAGCCCTAGTTAGAGTGTTGACAGTTAAGTCTGGGAACAGTGTTAGTAGCTCAGAGTTGGAAACAGCTCTATCAAGACGTTCCATGATCGGTTTCTTTTTATGTTTGTTGGTCCAAGTGAATTTGATTCCATCAAAACCCAAATCAGTTAAACCACAGTCATTTAAGAAATCCCTAAAAGCTTGCATTCTTTTCAGTTTTAGAGGTTTTCCTCCAAAATTTTCGGATTGACATAACATTTCATTGAAATCACCTACTGCTAACCAAGGCAAGTCTAAATTATTATTCGCAATATCCCTCAAGACATCCCAAGTTTCTAGTCTAGATTTTAAAACAGTACTAGCATACACAGAAGATAAGAGAAAGGAGGATCTAGTAGCATGTACCTGAACGACACCGTGGATCATGTGGATGTCATTCCCCATGGGGGTTAAGTCCACCCTTGAGGATTTTTCTAAACACTTTAATAAACAACCAAAAATCAACAAGTCAATATAAACAATCGGTCAAATTAGGCAATACAGAAGACAAATGCATTAATGACAAGTACATAAAGAAGGGATATTTTGGAAAAAATATTACGGGGTCTACTTTTCAAGTACTTAATAAGGATATTTTAGGAATTTGCCACCATTTTATAAATGAAAATATGAGAAACACAAACAATAATTTGAGACAACCAAAATGAAAAATACAAGCACTATATTATGAGACGAAGGGAGTACTATTTAAATGAGTCTATTGTTAATAATATTAATTACAACTATCTTCCTAGATCTCCTTCTACAAATATGACCTCAAAAATATTAATAATTACAATTGTTATAATTTTTTATGACAAATATAAACAATTTTTCTTTAGGAACCCTATTTTTTGGAGATTATGAATGAGCAAGAAATATACCCAGTACACCCAATACTATTTGAGCAAAAAAATAGCCAAACTCTTTGGTAAGAAGGCGTGAGTTGGGCTCCGACTGATTTTAGTTCCTTGTCATTCTTTACTCTCATCTATATATATATTAAAAAGCGTAGCCAAGCATTGCAATCCGCCACGTGTCAACTTTCATGTCTCTCTATCCACTTCTTTCTCATATTAAAAAAATTGTCTACGACAAGATTTGAACTCACGACCTTCAGCATGCAAGAAAATAGCTCCAACCACTACGCCAACCTACTATTGTTGTTTCTTGTATCAAAATCATGTAGGAATTCATAGATGCGAATAGCGGAATTTTAGGAAACAATTTCCTAACATCTATAACAAAATCGCATGCATAACAATATATGAATCGATATATAGAGTAGATAATACACAACCTTTTATTCACGACTTGAACAGGTATGTAGGGTTTGAATACTGCAAAGTATTATTGCAGATCTGGTTGCTTTAGAGATAAAGAACTACAATTGTAATTCCTCTACTTAGTCCACGAACACCGATTAATACCCACGTCTGCTAGAACGGAAGAGTATGAATTATTCACTCTCTTGCTTTTGATGGGATAGGCGCCTAGACTAAAGAGGGAGAAGGGTTTTTCTTTTTCTCTCTTTTGTGTCAAGTTACCGACTAACTGAATTCTTTCATCTCTCTTCTTATTATATCTATATATAATAAATAGAGATTAGGTTAAGAGAAAAGGAAAAACTAAAACCCTAATCACCCTAATAGTGGCCGGCTCTTATAAGCCTTTATGGGCTTATAATTTATTTATTAATCAGTGTTACTCTGCGTGACCTCATAGGATTAATTATCTTAGTTGTAGGCCCAAACCAATTTGTATACAAACCGTAATTTATTCTTTACGGTTACTAAAATAATTAACTATATTATCTCCATAAATACAATCCTATTTATATTTAGTAATTGCGGAAATTGTCTAAGGACATATTCCTTGAAATCAATGATGATATAGAAGTGAAAACTAAGAGTTATAAGTTGTTACTTTCAAAATCCATAGTTTATATGAGACAAATTTTTATTTTTATTTTTTATAATAAGTTTTTCATGTTAAATGACATTAATTATTTTCAACTATTAGTAAAATGTAATGCATAAAAACTTTGGGGCATCGCCCGAGTCTAAAACTAGTTATAAATAAAATCTAAGGAAAATCAACTTCCAAATAAGTTTTCCCAGAGCGTCGGCCAAAAAAAAAAAATTCTAGAATTCATTATTATGAGTAGTTTTATGAATCCAGGGCACTCAGAAAAATCCATCCCCAGGTTGATATCTGTAAAATTGACAATTTATATAGCCGCGTTAACGTTGTAATGAGCGTAAATGTGCTGTATGTAGATTGTAGAAGGACGTTATTTTGTAATTATTGTAACAACAAATTAATTTTAATTGGTTGAGATATGTAACAATTTATGATTTGTAAGTATTGTAACAACAAATTAATATTAGATCGAGATATGTAATGAAAGGATACTCTTATATCATCTGACCTGCATGGTACTATGGTAGGCCTTAATCCTTGTAAGTGGCTGATTATCTACAATGGTGCAAACATAAAAATGTGGAATATCTAGAGCAAATATTTTTATTTGTTGAAAGTTGAGGACTGATCTTAGTGACTGGTGTGGTGAGGAATGAATGTTTCCTCGTACGCGGTACTCCACTAATACATTATTTACGTTAAACGTCTGATTGAGGGTATCTTATATTAGCCTTGAATATAAATTTCAAGTCTAACAAGATTGAATCAGTGTTTATAACTTTGGGTTTAAAAAGTTTCAATTAAATTTAATAAGTTTCAATTAGGTCCAATCGTATCTACTAAATTTCAATCAGTATTTATGAGTTGCAATACTTCCTCCGTTGTTTTAAGTGATACCTCTTCTAAAAATGGGTGTTTTTTTTAGGAAAAATTGAACGGAATAATCCAAACTATGACCGTTCCGCCAAGAATAATCCCAACTATGGAATATTCCTGTATAATCCCAACTATGAAGGAGGTCCGCCACAAATGTACCCAAATGACTTGAAACCGATTAATCAGGTAAAAATTGACTTTTCAACTAAAACACCTTTAATTTAACTTTTCTTTTCTCCTTCCACCCTTACCCAAGTAACCCAACCACCACCACCACTCAGCCCTCACGTCAGCACTCTCTCCCTTTCTCTTCACAGCTACGTCTCCTCCTTCTCACCACACCCTCACTGCATCCCTCGTAACAATCTCACTGCACTCTCATTGCAATTCCCCTAAATTGCTAAAACCAAAGAATTGGGAACCCTCAAATTGCTAAATCCAAAGGGGAACAGGAGGGACAGGGTAGGGAGAAGAGGCGGAGGGAAGGAGGTTGACGGCACAAAGAGGAGACAGAGGAGGAAGCGAGGGTTGTTGAGGTGGTGGTGCCTTCGCTGGCGTTGGCAACGGCTAGGGGCAGGAGGAGTTGCTGGCGTTACAACACATCAGACATCAATGTCCCTCACCCATTCACAACCACCACTTTAACCACCCACCAAAACTCCACCCATCCCAAGATCACCCTCTGATGGAGGTGAGGTGACCGAAAAAACACATCGCCAACGCAACTGGAGATCAAGCCAAATCCAACTCTACCCTCATAAGCTCTCTTTATTCCATCTCCCAGAAAAATTGTGTCTCAGCTCCCTCACCTGCAACAGGACATAATCAACTTAGAAAATGTCCATTATTCAAAACTTGCTTATTATCCAATGATGGGAAATCTCAAATTTTGATCTGAATAAATATCAACACATTATCAACTCAAGATTAGGCATCATAAAATTGAATAAACACATACTAAAGCAAAATTAAGAAATATAAAAAAGGTGGGTAATGTCAATTTAAACTGGAAATGAAGAAAGAAGAAAGAGAATGTAAATGGCAAGAAGAAAAGAGGGGGGGGGTGTACGTGATAGAAACAATGATTGAGAGTAATAAATTTCCTATACTCAGTTAAGTCAAGATTGAGAGTTATCAACTTTAAAAAGTTGCAAACTTTCCTATACTCAGTAATAAATTTCCCTCCTCATAATATCGTTGGAGTGATGCTTGGGGTGGTGGAGGGAAACAGATGGCTGGGATGGTGCTTGGGGTTGGGTTTCAGGCGAGGGGGGGGGGGGGTTGATGGGGTAGGTGGTGGATGGTGGGGGTGGGGGTGGGGTGCGACTTTCGTGGTCATGGTGGCAGTGAAGTGATGGAGGAGGTGTAAAGGGGTGGATGTGGGGTGAGGACTAAAATATGCAAAAATAAAAAATAAATGAAATAGCCAATGAAAACATGACACGTAGCTTGTTTTACCGGTTAAACGGGTTACTTTCAGGTCACGGGGCATTTGTGGCGGGCCTTCCTCATAGTTGGGATTATATAGGAATAACTCATAGTTGAGATTATTCTTGGCGGAACGGACATAGTTTGGATTATTCTGGTTAATTTTTCCTTTTTTTAAAGTGATAAACTTTCAAAACTTTCTAACTTTGGATATTTACCTTATATAATTACAATATTACCCTTACTTACTTATTTAATCAAGCTTAAATCCTTTCACCCATACTAATTAATCTTACCTATCCCATTAATGATTCCCACCAAATTTCATCTACCCAACCCCCCTCATATATGAATCAAAACTGATTCATGAACAAGACCCTTCACATTCTAGGGTTCGTTCATGAATCAGTTATCGATTCACACTTTCCCTTCTCAAAAAATCCTCCCCCTTCTCAAAACTGGTCTAGGGTTTATGTACTTCTTTCGTCTCTCTCTTCATCCTCCAAATTCTCTCTCATCAATCCTCTTTGTTCATCCTTGAAACTTTCGTCTCCCTCTGTTTCACTTTCATTCTCCCAAAAATCGAACAAAATCTACACTCTCCTCTGCAAAAAAAATTTCAAAAGTCCCTAATTTGAAGCCTTTGGTTGACGCGCACTTCAGATCAAGGGATGAAGATGAGGCCATGTTCATCTATGATGTAATTCAATCTCTCGAACATGGATCTCCTTGGCCAAGGCGATTATATGAGAGTGGGGCTGCAGAGAAGGTGATGGGTCCCCGTGCATGCCGAGCTTAGGTAAGGTTCTGGAAGCCCTGAAAAACAACACTCCTGTTGTTTGGAGTGATGATGAAAGTTTGAGTTCCGATTCTGACTTTGGCACTTTCAATTTCATTGAAATTTCATCTGATTCTGAGGATGTGAAGGTGAAGGATGAGGGAAACGAGGAAAGAAAAGGAAAATAAAAAGTTGGGTTGAGTGAGGACAGAGAAGACAAGGTTAAGGGAGAAGGGTTGAAGGAGATTCAGAAAGGGAAAGGGAAGAAAATCTGCAAAGGGAAAGGGAAGGAAATATGTAGATCTGTCGGTCATATTGTCTGTGCCCTACGTGCTCCTCAGCCGGAGGATTTTTATGACTACACTAAGAGAATGCAGAGAATGGGGTTTAGGGTTTGTTTAGATGTTTCTGGCAAATTGTGTGGTGTTCCTGCTTCTTGTGCCCCTCCTTCTGCTTCTGGGTCTGCTGGTGGAGCTGGTTGTGGTGGGTCCCCTAATGGTGGATCTGGTGGTGGTGGTTCCTCCACTGGCGGGAGGAAACCGTACCTCAGATCCTCCTTTGCTAAAGATTTGGCCTCCTTTGCTACTTCTACTTCCTCTTCTAGAAAGAGGAAGGGAGGTGTGAATTTCTTTTTTTTTGCTTTACTGCTGATTCCTTCAAAATTGGCTTGTGGTTGTTATTGTTGTTTGATTGCATCACTTAATTATGAACTGTTGCTGTTAAAACTTGATTAGTATTGAATTTTATCATGGTTCTTACATTATGTTGGATGCGTATATGAATCCCTATTATAACTCTTAGGTTGGTTTTTGTTGGATAATGTTTATGAGTTAATTTTGTGCTCGTGCTGCTGAGAATTCATTCCTTTTGTGATCATGATTATGGTTTCTGAGTAGCATTTACTTTGACTTAGTGGTTGATGCCTAATTTGATGAATGATAAAGATGCACATTGATGAATTTTGGATGATTTAAACTGGCTTTTAGTATGTATTGCACAATTGTGAGTCATTGGTAAATTAAAAGAATAAAGAGTCCCTTGTCAAATTTCACTCAACAATCCAAATGATGAAGGGACTCATAATGAACTCGAAGTAGGTCAATGAATTGCTCGGCAACTTGTGTGCCTTGGGTAACATTGCCCTATCTTCATAAGTTACTCTGTACTCCCTAATGGATTTAAAGGTCAAATGATGTTTTTGTGATGCATATATATTATGGTTCTTCCATCTTATTCGCCTATATCAATTCCTTGATGAACAATAAATGAATGAAGTTAATGACAAAGCAATGACAAACATGTTTGCATATAACTCTTAAATGGTTAACATAACATATTTTAAACTGCATTTACAAACCTAGTTACAAAAAGTACTTGTAATTTGAACTCCATCCTCCTCCCTAGCTACCTAAGGTTTGTTTTGCAGTTTAAATACCCAAAAAAGACCAAGTAGTCACCCAAAAAATGTCTTACTTACATGTAATCTGTTTTTGTACTCTGTTTTTCTGTACAATGAACTTCACAAAAACTGCAACTTCATGCTTCACTTTTTCCCCTAAAAAGTCTTCACCTTTTTCTGCATTCAAATGTCTTTTTTCATTCTTCACCCGTTTATTAGATTCGCTATTTGTTTTAATAGTTCTTGTTGTTAGAATCATGTAACTATGTCATAGTCTAGCGTCAACTAGTGTTCAGTCCTGCATCTCTCTGTGTTCGACCCGTACGTGCTATGACACTGTTCACTTGTGGTATCAAAATAAAACCTAAAAGATGGGGAACTAAGTGTATGGAAAGGTTCAAATATGGTGCTTAAGGGCACCAAAGTGGGTACTTTGTATGTTATGTAGGGTACTATTCTAACTAATTCTACGGAAGTTTCATCTTCGAGTCCTAAGGAGGGGACTATGTTATCGCAAGGACTACTTGGTTAGATGGGTGAGCATGGGATGCATATATTATCCAAGATAAATCTTCTTGCTGGCCACAAGGTGAAACCTTGAGTTCATGAGCATTGTGTGTTAGGTAATAAATGTATTGCTAAGTTAATCAAGCGGTTGCACATTACTAAGGCTACAATAGATTATACTCACTCAGATTTTTGGGGGGCCTACTCGATTAGAAGGTATAGGAGGATTCAGTTTCTTTGTGACTTTTATTGATGATTTCACCAGGTACATTTGACTTTCTTTTTTAAAGCATAACGAAGATTTAGGCCTTATACACTTTTGTGCAATGGAAGTCTTAGTGGAAAATCAGACAGTAAGAAGATTAAGAGGCTATGCACAGATAATGGTCTAGAGTTTGTTAATGATGAGTTTAATGAGCTTGGTAGGGACCTAGGGATAGTGAGATATCGCACTGTCACGTAAAACATAATGGTGTTGCAGTGCACTTGAATTAGAATTTGCTATGAAGCGTTCAATGCATGCTCTCTAACGCACAACCGACTAGGAAGTTCTAACGTGAAGCTGTGAAAAACAGCGGGCTACTTGATAAACTTTAGTCCACATACAATTTGACTAGAAGGTACCATATGAGGTATGGTCTGGGAGAAGTGATGATTATTTTGTTTTACGTATATGTCTTTTGTTGTATTGTTTACTATCATGTAAGTGAAGGTGTTTTGGAAGTAGGGCTAGGAAGGTTTGTTTTATGTGATATGGATACGGTGTGAAGGGCTACCAGACTTGGTCCCTATCAGAAGGGTGTGTCATACTAAGTAGAGATGCTACTTTTGATGAAAACACTAAGTTTGTATCTGCTAACAAACCTGCATGTGAAACTGGTGATAACATTACTGAAGGAATAATTGAGCAAGAAATTGTTGTAGTTCCTACCCCGTAGACATAGGCTCAGTTTCAGTTGGAGGATGAGATTCCAGTGGGCTTTCCCATTGCTTGTTGAAAGCCCAAATATGTTTCTTAATCTCAGTGTTGGTCTTAATTTCTTCCCCCACATCATTCTCCAGAAGAGTGATCCTATTCCTTCTTCTCAATCTAACCACAGAACTATGAAAAAAGGCAGTGTTCTTGTCCCCTGAGGTCAACCATGTTTCTCTAGAGCTAACTCTCCAAAATTCCTCTTCTTGGTCCAGAATGTTATCTAATTCCTTCTGGAGGGTCAATTCTAGGTCCCAGAGGAATTGGTTACTAGGTTCTGCATCTAGGTGTTTTTGAATGCCATTAATCCTGCTAAGCAGACTCCTTACTTTTAAAAATATTACCAAACTTGCTAAGTGCCTAAGGTTGGATGTAGGTAGGTTGGATTTTCAGTTTGTTGGGTTGATTGTCTTGGTGTGAAAGCCATAAGTTAGTGATGAGGTTAGGAAAGGAAGTCTCTAGGTACCAGAGGGGTTCAAGTTTGAAGAATTTGGTTTGTTTTTGTTTGGTTGGTTGTTTTTGAGAATGAATAACGATGGGGCTATGGTCTAAGCCAGCCCTAGTTAGAGTGTTGACAGTTAAGTCTGGGAACAGTGTTAGTAGCTCAGAGTTGGAAACAGCTCTATCAAGACGTTCCATGATCGGTTTCTTTTTATGTTTGTTGGTCCAAGTGAATTTGATTCCATCAAAACCCAAATCAGTTAAACCACAGTCATTTAAGAAATCCCTAAAAGCTTGCATTCTTTTCAGTTTTAGAGGTTTTCCTCCAAAATTTTCGGATTGACATAACATTTCATTGAAATCACCTACTGCTAACCAAGGCAAGTCTAAATTATTATTCGCAATATCCCTCAAGACATCCCAAGTTTCTAGTCTAGATTTTAAAACAGTACTAGCATACACAGAAGATAAGAGAAAGGAGGATCTAGTAGCATGTACCTGAACGACACCGTGGATCATGTGGATGTCATTCCCCATGGGGGTTAAGTCCACCCTTGAGGATTTTTCTAAACACTTTAATAAACAACCAAAAATCAACAAGTCAATATAAACAATCGGTCAAATTAGGCAATACAAAAGGCCAATAGCCATTTACCAAATACTCTTAATCGATATACTATGTTGTATAATTAATGCAGTGGGCAGATTTATGCAATGCATTCCTTGTAGACGCCAGATGGGTTGCTTCTGGAGAGTTTCCTACAACGAAAGATTATCTAAGGAATGGAATAATTAGTTCTGGAGTTGATGTTCTCTTTGTGTATGTCTTCTCTCTCTTGGGTGAAGAAATAAATCCCAGGACAATCGGTCTCTTCAACAACTTCCCGGAAATTGTATCTTCTACATCTACAATGTTTCGACTTTGGAATGATATTGGTAGTGCTAAGGTATGTAACAAAAACTTAGACTTTATACCAATTAACTACAGTTTTTATTTATTTAATTTATTACTCCCTCCGTCCCCCAAAGGATTTCCCATTTTTCCATTTATGTTTATCCCAATTACATTTCTCATTTCCTTATTTGGATATGGCCCACCTACTATAATATTATTTTTCTTACCAAAAGTATTTGACCCCACACTCTCTCTCTTAATAAACAATTCTAAAAAATACCCACTACCTTAATTTTCTATTTAAAATTAAACTAGGCCCCACATCAACTTCACTCCTTAAACTTTGTGCCCAAAGGAAATGGGAAATCCTTTGGGGGACGGAGGGAGTACTAACTAGTCAAACCAACATCGAGCCACCTCACTGAATTGTATTAAAAAGGAAAGTTTAAAATAATAAACTTAGCATTAGGGGGTGCTTTCTCAAAATGATCTCAAGTCAAAGATAGCCAGATAAACAAGATCTTTTACCATTTTTTTCCTTCCTATCCTCGTTACATCACTTACATCCCCTAACCTAGCCAACTACAACTGAACACATATTATAATTTGACTTCCTAGATTACCCTTTTCATATAATTCGGTCATTCATTATAAGAAACACCGACAATTGTTATTGAGCTTAAAAGGCTCCTTAAAATTGACTCTCAAAATTAGTTTGAAGTTATTACATCATCATACGAAACATAAAGAATAGTTGAAACTATTATGAAAAGACCATTGATAGTAGGAAAATTTGTCAAATTAAGCCTATTATAATCACTTTTTTGCAAAGTGGAGGCACATTTTAAAATTATTGTAAAAAAAGCCGCTTATGATACTCTAACTTGTGAAGTTAGGCCATGTTGATAAAATCCGGCCAAAAAACTTTGACTCCGACATTAACCATTCATTTTCCTAAAGAAACCCCTTTATTCTCAAAATTAACATGTATGAAATCGTCATCTTCCTCGAGCCCTTTAACCCAAACTTCCCTGCCCCCATCTTCCCCGATTTTCCCCGATTTTCCCCCATTTTAAAACTTAATTTCCTTATCTTCCCCTAATTAAACCTTCTCAAACAATTGAGGCCTCCATCTTCCTCAAACACTTATCCGCAGATTTCCCAGTCATTGAAGCTTAATCTCAATTCCCTTCTTTTCCTCTATATTTAAGATGATGGAAAAGCTTGATTATTATTAACAGAAAATATGTCATTTGTAGCCAGGTACAACAGCTATACAAGTAGGGTTAAGAGGAAAGGCGAAGAATATACATCAATTAAGTAAAAGTTAATCTCGTAGAACTCTAATCAGTCTTCCTTCTTGTTGGGTGTTGATAGATCTTGTTAGAGTTGAAGAAATCCGGTTGGAGATGTTGGTTTATGGATGAATTTTTCAAGCTTTATGAGGCAAAATCAAGCGATTCACCTTGCAATTCAACCATGAAAATTTGGATCAACATGACCAAATTGAGTGAAGTAAAAGGGCACAACATAGAGAGAACAGTGGAGAGAATATAAAGTTCACTTACCTTAATAGTGTTATTCTTGAAAGATTTCTAGGTTTCCTCTCCAACTGATAGTAAAAATGGAAGAAATATGGGGAGAATAGATTCAAGAAGAAGAGGTTTATTTGGGAGAATAAAGTGGTTTTAAGTGGGGAGTAAATGGGGCAAACATGAATAAGTTGGGATAAAATGTGTTTTAGGGGAAAATCCAAGGTCAATGCCGGAGTCAAAGATTTTTGGCCGGATTTCATTAAAATTGTCTAACTTCACAAGTCAGAGTATCAAAAGTGGCTTTTTTTGACAGAAATTGTTCTGGTGGTAGTTTCGAAAATGAATGTATATATATCTTTACTATACAAAAAAGGTTAGTTAATGATTTATAGTACCTAATTTTGCAGGATGCAAATCAAGATGGGCATGATGGGCCATTCATAGCAGACTACATGAATGAGCACCAAGGCAGCTCAGCCGAAGGTGCACAAGAACATGCTATGCGGATAATTTCAAGTGCTTGGAAATGCCTGAATAAAGAGTGCTTACCTAACTCGACATTTTCAGCAGATTTCAGAGAAGCTTGCCTAAATATGGCTCGGATGATTCCTATAATGTATAACAATGACGACATTCATCGACTTCTGATCACTGAAAACACAAGATCATTGCCTAGCTCATTGTTCAGAGAAGAAATTTTAAACAAATCTTAGTGATACTTTTCGGACTTGATGTTCCAATCTAATAATTTTTTATCATATCCTATAAATAACATATATATTTCAAGAAATCTTAAAAAAAAAACATACTTCCTCCGTTTATTTTATACTTGTATAATTGAGCATGTGCAAAAGAATTAAAGAGAGGAGCGAGATAGATAGAGGGACATAAGGAAACCTATGTGACTGAAGAGAGGTAGAGAGGATGTATTTCGCTAAAAAAATGATGTAAGTAATTTACAACTTCCAAAAATGAGAAATGATGCAAGTAAAAAAGAGGAATTATTTAAAGTAGAATTTACAAGGTAATACTAATACCTAGGCATGGCACTTGCCATTCTTATATTATTTTAAGTCATTTGTCTTGCCCGCTAAGATGTCAACCAATCGTCGCCACCTTCGTCATGTTTTTAGATGTTTTTATATTGGCTTATTGGGGTTATAATGTAAACCCCCATGCACCCTCTAGCTTTGCCACTGTATATAGATGTCAACCAATTAACACTACCTTTTTCATATTTTTAAAATTTTAATACAAGAAAAGTTATAAGACATAAAATCATATATAGAGTTTAGGATAATACTTCCTCTGTTTTTTAATACTTGCACCATTTCCCATTTTTGGAAGTTACAATACTTGCACCATTTTCTTTTTTGGCAACCAATTCTCTCTATCTCTCTCCTATCACATGGGTCCACTTTTTTCTTTCTCTCTATCTCTCTCCTCTTCTTAAACTTTGTGCATTTACTCAATGGTGCAAGCATTAAAAAACGGAGGAAGTATAAAATAAATTTTTATTTACAATCAAATTCTATTTTAAATTATACTAATCCCATGTAACGAATCATATGGCTAATATTTTGCATCAATACTGAAGATCAATATATTCACCAATTTTTCTAAAAAAAACTTAAACTCTCTCTACAAAAACCCCCCTAACCCTAACCCTAGGAACTCGTCGAAGATCTGGCGTCGCTCTAGGCTTCTGGCGGGTTCGCCGGCGAGTCCCTATTCTTGTTCCTTGTTCATTTATCTTTTTCTCCGCTCTTCTCTTCGTCCTCTTCTCTTATCGATTTTGGGCTTTCTGCGATTGGCTATTGCTAAGTGTTTCCATCTAGGGCGGCTGCGAGGTCACGTTTTCGTTGCTTCGAGACTGATGGACTCTGTTTACTGGTCTGATTGGTTTTTCGCCTGTTCAGGCCTTTTTGATGGTCTATTAGGGTCTCGTCTGCCTTTCTCTTTTTCCCTTCTCTTATCTATATTTTTGTTTGTTTGGGGTTTGGTATTACTGCTCTATCATTGCCTACCATCACCTTTTGTAGCTGGATTTCGTTGTTTGTGTTAAATTAAGTTCCTTCACCTTTTAGTTTTAGCATGCTTTTCGGTTTTGGAAGAGGAGTTTTTTCCTTTATTTGCTTGATAGTTTGCGAGTTTATCTTTTATTGTCCCTTTTGTTGGAGTTTCTTTTTTCGTATTTTGTCTTTGCTTGGTTGTCCTTAGTAGTTTTCATGTTTGGTCTTGATTTCTATTTCTTCGTTTTAGTGTTGCTAGCATAGTAATGGCTTATGCAGTTGTGGATTCGTACTATTGGGACCTACGATTTCACACATTGGGAATGGATCTTGAGGCGCTTATGATGATACCGGGGAGTATCGATACATCTCCTCTTCATCTGCTACTGGGTTGGGCACATGAGTTGAAGGACATTGATAACTACTATTTCAGGAATCAAGATATCAAGTCGGCAAGCTTGGTTTATAAACTTAAATCGCTTTGGACTGTATAATATCTGATGTTTCTGATAGAGACTCACAAGACACTGATCTCTCTAACCTTGCGCGTAATTGCTTTGCCAACCTTTTCGTATTTGAGTTGAAGCTTCTGAACTACAGAAAGGTCATCACTTTGTGTTCTACCATCTTGATCATGGGGGAACATTAAGAGCCTCTGTAGACGAGGAAAAGATATGCTAGGATCGGTAATGTTTATGCGGCTACAGTAAACCTTAAAAACGCGTTAGCATTAGCTCCTCTTGACAAACCTCTCAAATCCGAATTGGTTACCCTTCATGAAACTTCAGGAAGATGTGTTAAGCAAGCGAGTTCCACCAATGGCGTTCGTAATAATGAATTGACCAAACCTCTCACCTCTTTGACTAAAGAGAGTTAAGCTATAGGGCCTTTTGATCCTTCCCATCCACCAAACAACAAGCTTACCCGTCCACAAGGAAAACAACCTCCTAAAGACGAGTTCGAGATAGGTAAGAATTGGAAAAAGAAAAAGGCCTATTTACCCGTCCCTTCACTGTCGACCTATACCATAGAGGGGACGGAGGACATGGTTAATTGCTTCAAAAGCAAGGGAGGATGCTATTCAGATGCTAATGACTGCATCATGGGGTAGCATGTGATGGGAGAATTCGGAAAAGTTTTAGGAACTTCAGGCAATTTCCTAGTAACAAGGACTTAGTAGCGTCTTTGGACCTCTCCACTGTCACATACAATAACACATTACAAAGGGGAAACACATTACGATTTTCAGACCTACTGATCATTCATGTAAGATTGTGCACATGGCACCCAAGACTGATGATCTTCTAGAACAATAATCGTTTCAACCACCTAATACCACCTATCCTGACTACCCTTAGGATTTGGAGCAGGAATTGGTTGTCTAATCGCCAATTGTGACAACAGCCAATTTGCAAGTTAATGAGAATCATGATTGATATGATGTAATATGTAATACCGCAAGTGCATGGACGGTGTCTGTTGTTAGCAGAACCTTGCAAATACAGGTCAAATCCACTTGGAGATAGGATCTCGCATTTAATGTTCAAGTAAACAGTTACTTCAGACAAAATCAAGGACAAAACATCTGAACTGCTACGAAACTAATGAAAGCATAATTAAATCAAGGATTTATCAAATAATAAGAAATTTAGAGCATTAGTTCGGTCCACCGTCCTTATACCAATCAGAGGTGTTCAATTGACTAATAATACCTAGGTCTAGAGTCGAGCATTGAAGCCGGTGTTAAGCCTATTATGGGGTCATAATGCTCATAATTGAATATATGCGGTACAGTCACTCACATAATCAAAATTAACAGTGTGTTCTAGGCCTCTAAAAATAAGTCTATGGTCGGGTCGAACTAATATTGCCAAACATATTTTATGAAACCGTGCAATAATATAAACCATAGAATAGGTACGAATCACACTATATTGCTCCAATCACTCAAGGTATAAACATAAACCACATAGACATTCAAATCATGTCAAGGTATAAACATGGCTTCCCTCCCTAAAACCGTAGAATTAAAATCTACTCACTCATGACTAAAGTAACAAAAACAATAACTACAGAAAGATTCATACTTTGAAGCATCTAATAATAAAAGAGATCAAATCCTTAAAAGCAATGAAGAACAATGGAAGAACAATTACCAGTGAAAGAAAAGGCAGGAACTTGAGTTAAACTTGAAATAATCTCCAAAGTATGTAAACTAGATGTAGAGAGAAAACTAAGAGTTTAATGAAACTAAGATAAGCTAAAAGTGATGTTCAATCCAAAATTACATCTTATTTATAGACATAAGATTAAACCTTCTTAAAAAATGGATAAAACGCTCTCCCGAAAAACCGCCCTGTCGACCGCGCCAACACCGCCAGGTAGGGCGCCTTTGCTCCATCGACCGAACATTGCCTTGTTGACCATGTGGACAAAACTTAGATAATATGAAAAGGGGGTAAAAAGTTCTTTCGCGTCCCGTGGGATGATTTCACCCCATCGGGCGAAGAATCATCATGCCCGGTCTGGTAGACCACGGGCGCTGGGTCAACTTGCAAAGTCATATCTCTCAAACCAGAAGTTCGATTGGGGTGTGTGACCTATGATTGAAAATTCCTTGAAGTCTTGTTTCCATTCCTAGTAGAGTTTGATGATTATCAGTTTTCTATCAAAAGTTATGCCGAAAATAGTAAACAGATGTCAATTTTGGCACTTCTTTCACTAACTAATTGTTTCATTCTAACTCAAAATTATCAAAAACGGATGCATTGTGATACTTGCACAAGCTACCTTCATCCTCAATGATTAATTGGCAAGATCTTTGATAATTATGATCAATATGTTTCAAAATGACTTGAAAATCATTGAAGCGCGCAAACAAGGAGTAGTAGAGCACAACTTACATAATTCATGTCATTATACATCTATATACTGTAAAAGGAGTTCTAAACGTAATCTACAAACCATATATAAATGTGACACATCAATTATCTTTCCGAAGCCAGGGACGTCGATATTACTGATGATGTGATTTACCTTCTCAATGGCGTGAATCATAACCATAGTCCTACTGAACCCTTTGTGTTTTAAAAAAACTTGAATTCATATGCGTACTGTCACTAACCTTCGAGTCAACAAAGCAAACTAAGATATAACAAGTTATTTCACTTTGTCAGAGTAGGAATGGGTGACAAGAGATTGATGTCATGGGCTATGATCCCTCTCTTTAAAAGCAATGTAAGAGTCAAAAGAGCTCGTTGTTGTTAAAGTAGCTTGTAATAGTTGTTTTATTTATATATGGTTCGGTTATGTAAAAAAAATAAACATACTCACCAATAAAAAAAATTTGGGATAGCTTATAAAAGTAGAATTTTTTTATATATTTTTGTTTCATTGGTAAATATATGATTATAACAAGATTCATTTATAATTCGGTATAAAATCAACATATTCATTAATATACATTGTTTTATAATAAAGCGAGGAATGTGACTTTTTATTATATACTCCTCCGTCCCAAAAAGTTCTATACACTTGATCAGGCACTCAGTCTTAGATAATAATTTGTTGTTTGATTATCAATCGTACTTTATTAACAAGGCAGATGTGATAGTATTATTTTATTTAGAAGAGGGATAAAGCGGGTCCCAAAATGTTTGAGTGGATAGGGTTTATGTATAAAATATCGAGTGGAATGATAGGTTGGGTAGGTTTGGTAATTGAAAAACTGTAGTGGTGAGTCCTATTAGTAAAGTTAGATATAATAAAAAAAATCATGGGCCATGTCCAATAATGGAAGTGTATGGAGATTCCTGAGACGAATGAAAAAAAGTGTATACAGCTTTATGGGGGAGGGAGTACCTACTAGTTATGCGTACGACGTGTGCAGAATCAATATCTTACACTATTAACATACAGTTTGATTATAGAAGTGTGCAAAATGGGAAAAAAAATATAAGCATAAAAATTCATGGATTGCAAATAACTTTATTCTCGAGTGCATATAACAAAGGAAAAATTGCGTAGAATAATGCAACCTTTTGACGATTCGCAAATAATAATGCAACCTTTCGATTATTCAGGAATAATGCAACCTTTATACCCCATTTAAACCGGATCTAACCTAAAGAAGAGGTTAAATGAGACATGTGTCATTTAGTTATTGGTTATCATAAACTATTTTTAAAAAAATTAAAAACAAAAAGATTTAAAAAAACAAAAAAATCCCTCCCTCTTCACTGCTACTACCGGAGCCACCCCCCCCCTCCGCCCTTCCCCCAGCCACAACACCACCCATAACGGTGCCGCTGACGAACCACCCCTCACATACGACGCCGACGACAAGCCACCCCACTCAGACGCCGCCGACGACAACCAAACACCTCCAATCACCCCCGCACCTCCCTCTGTCCACGCACAAAACCACCCACACATTGCCGACGACAAACCACCCCACCCAAACGCCGCCGCCGACGAGCCAAACGCGGGGGTGGGGGTTGATAGCAGCGGCCAGCGCTGGGGTTGAAGCAGCGGGGGGGGGGGGGGGGGTTGACAGTAGCGGGGGGTTGGGGCTGGGGGGGTTTGATAGTAGCAGGGGTTGGGGATGGGGGTGGGGGGAGTTTAATTTTTTTTAAAGTTTATATTAATATATTAATTAAAATTTAAAGTTTTAAATAAAAATTACCAATTATTCAGGTAACCGGTCATTTGTCCTATTTAAAATAAATGGGGTATAAAGGTTGCATTATTCCAAAATAATCGAAAGGTTGCATTATTATTTACGAATCGTCAAAATGTTGCATTATTCTAGGCAATTTTTTCCTATAACAAATGCTAACTCCGCCCGTGAATGCTTTTTACCACTCACTACCGGTCTCAAGGAGGAGAGTTGTTGGGGCGGCCGCCGCAAAACAAAGTCTCATATCATGCCATGAATCGACAAGATGAAAATTGTTGGGGCATCCTCTTCACATTGACGCCCTACACTTCAGAGGTCGGGTGTAGTGGTAAGTATGCAAGGGTTGTTAGGTCACCGCCCGTAAGCGGCATCATCCCAACTCCTGAAGGTGGTGTCAAATATACAAGAGTTCTCGTATCGGGGACAGGTGCTGGTAAAGAAGCTAGTTTAGGGTAGTGGTAAGGGTAATAGGATACGTTGTGAAACTTGGAATATTGTCTCTTTAACGGGAAGATCGGCGAAGGTAGTGGAGGTTATGAGGAGACCGGAGATTTACCTAATGCGCCTTCATTGGTGGATCAGTAAGAGAATTAGCGTCATGAGGTTCAAAGCTTTGGTATTCCCAGGATAAGGATAGGAAAGGAGTGGGTATCATCATTGATAAGGAATATATTGATGATATGTTGGAAGTTTCGAGGGACTCCATTATGAGTATTAGGTTAGTTATATGGGTTGAGGCTGTAAATATCATAAGATCTTATGTACCACAAGTAAGATTGCATGCATCTATTAAATAACAATTTTGGGTACACCGTTGCGCTGGAGATCGTATATCCCTGGAGGGGCTTGCCAAGAGTCAGTGTGTACAGCACGGGGCAAATTATTCGACTTTAAGGTAGTGATTTTTCTCACGCCACAACAATTAAATTAAGATATGCTTGTTCTAATTATAATTTAATCGTCATATTTGCAACAATAGATAGTGGTCTGATGTCGAATTGGTTTACCCTTCTTAATCTACTTTTGCCAGTTCTCAGTAGTCATGGATTGTCGGCTGCAATGATGTCTCTGCTTGTCAAATTGGTTCACCCTTAATGTTCATAGTCTCGTTTCAAAGTGACTTAATCTACTTAGCTTGCGTCCAGTTTTGTCATATGCATCTATTGACTAGAACCTTCATATTCCTTTTTCTATCAAGAAAAAATTCGTTATCATTATTTACTTTGATTTTTTCATCACTCTGCTCTGCTGGAACATTGAAAAATGTAGTTTCAAGGGCCAAGCTTAAGGTAGACTGGGAATGTCTAAAAATATGCAACTTGTTAGTGTAAGCCAATTTATCAGACGGATTCCTAGATATGCCAACATTTTAATTTGAACCAATGAATCTAAATTATGTTTGTGTCCTTTTTATTAAAATACTAGTCCATTAGGTACGTGCGTTATCATAGAGTAGTCCTGTTATTTAATAACTACAATAAATTCGTTTATTAATTATTATTTTTTTCGATTTTGTTATGCTCCTAAAAATCCTTGTAGAACCACTTAGTTGGAACTATTAGTGAACAACCGAATTATTACTTGATGGTGACCTTTAAAACATGATTATATTTGTACATTTATCATTTTATAAAATTGTCTTTTTGCCGATAATTTTGTGGCTCAATTACTTTAATAAACTTGCATTGGTTAATGTTGACTATATATGATTTTTCCCACCATTCAAACAAAACATGCGAATAAATTCAGTGAAGCCCGAGTTTTAACCTTTTTGAACAAATTTTATTGATAACCACATTGAATTTTCAGAAACCAAATAAGAATTTATCGTTATTTTTTAGGAAAAATGTTTAAAATACCCATAGTGACGGTAATTAGGTAGTTTGAGCTTATTCGCTTGTCCTATAAGTAAGTCAAGATTGTGGTAAATTTTCATTATATATACGCCTGTGTCTCTCTACATTAAGCCCAAGTTATCGTAGATTATACTAATAATCACCATAATCTCCTGTGAACTCAAATCACATAACACATTAAACTATTATCTAAAATATTCCTATCATGTTATCAATCATGAATTTTATTATAGATTCCAATTTTCCTTTTAATCTACATAATAAATTGATGCAAAACTATATTGTATATCAATAAGTTGATCAAACATGTAATTCTAATCTAATACACACTAAATGCACATTAAAAAAAAGTTAATTAAGGCAAACATATATAGGAATAATTGAAATACCTTAACCTAACTACAAAAGAAAAGGTCAAAGTAAGTCAAACGGTAAAATAGGAATAAGGAAAATTACTACAAAATTGACCTACTTTGACCTTTTCTTCCTTTTTTATATAGGTTAATGAAATCTTGGAGAGAATTCATATGAACTTCCCACTCCAAAATCTTTATTTAATTCTAACATCATTTTTTTTCTCCTTTCTCGGTACCCTATTATTCTTAGGAGGTACAATTAGGGATGATTTTACAACGGGCATTATGCCCACCACAATTTCTAAGTCAAGTATGAATTACCACTAACCATTTTTCCACATAAATAGTTTTCAATAATCTATCTATCTATATACTCTAATAAAGAAAAATAAATTTGCACACGTGTCGTTCTCTTGAGCAATTGATGATGTGTCATTAAATTAGAGCACTAGGTGAGGTGTCAAAATACTATGCATCATATTGGATTTATTGAGAATGAATGAATCCGTGTAGAAATTGATATTGCCATAAATCAAAATTTCCGAAAATATTTTCTTAAATCAAGGCTTAAATATTCTAATCAAACGCAATTTAAACATATGAGGCATGTGAGAATACTAGGGAAAATCACCATGTGTCGTTCAAAAATATCCTTCAATCAAAAATACCGTAAATAATTCCATGCTTATCAAGCATTAACCACTAAATTGATATTGCCATAAATCAAAATTTCCGAAAATAATTCCTTAAATCAAGGATTAAATATTCTAATCAAACGCAATTCAAGCATATGAGGCATGTGAGAATACTAGGGAAAATCACCATGTGTCGTTCAAAAATATCCTTCAATCAAAAATACCCTAAATAAGTCCATGCTTATCAAGCATTAACCACTAAATCAAAAATATTAATGATATTCCTTTTCAAATGAAAATTATGAAAAATCTGAATTTTCATTTCAGCATGCGTGTGAGAATATTATGAAAAATCTGAATTTTATATTCCTTTTCAAAACTAAAAAGTATACCCTAAAATTTCTCCTAAAAAGCTATATCAGCATACTTTCAGAATTGGTTTTAGATAAATAAATCAAATTTAATTCCTAACATTAATAACTTGTGAGATAAATCAGTTGAGTAAAAAATTTGAATTTAAAATCAATAGGTAAATTAGGGCTTGATTGCGTGTGAAATGAAGAGGTAAAAACATTCTTTCTGCTTAATCATAATAGGCATGTCAAACATTCTTTCTTTTAAAAAATCACAATGGGGCAAGTGAATATGACTAAATTATTTGCTACCTAATCTTTGTCCAGTATGTATATATACATATATAACATTAGGTCCATTTGTTTAGCATAACATAAAATCGTTGTACTAGGCTTATTGTTAAAGTTGAGTTTAAAAATGGCCACAATGAATTTACCGAATGTTAAAATCATTGATTTAAATGAAGATATTGATAGGTGTGTCATTCAAGTACGAATCATTAGGGTTTGGGAAACTGAACATTTGAAAAATAGCTTGAAAATTGAAAGCATTGAGATGATTTTAATCGATAAGCATGTATATATATTTTTCATACGCAATATATTTTCGTCTATATATATTAATAAAGCAAATTTACCACGTGTCATGTTCATATCAATTTGCCACGTGTCGTTACCACAACGATTTGCCACGTGTCTCTTTTATATGCATTGGACAAATAAGGAAGGAAAATAAAAGCTAAGATATATTATATATATTTATTCAAGTATTTGTATTATATTTAAGAACATATATTGACTAAATCAACTATAAGATTACACAAAATCAAAAATTATCTTATAATCTGGGAATATTATCAAAATTATAACGTGCAAATATTGCAATTATATTAAGTAGTCCAGAAACTTGCAGAAAGAGATAGTATATACTATATAGGACGTTAATCGTACTAATCTTAGGTAGTTGCTTTTCCCTAATAAAAATGCACATTACCTCAATCCAGTTATTTTATAGTAGTTTTATCAAGTAAAATTCACACATTATTAGACAAAAGTATTGGTATACCAATGGCATGAAATCATGCACTGAAACTACAAAACCTCTTGCTTACCAAAAAAAAATAGTTGGACTTATTAAAAAACGAGTTAATAATAGGTAGCTCTTAACAAAAAAAATTAGATTGTTGTTCATACAACGTGACACGATTATCAAAAAATTTGTTCTAAATTAATATATATATATATATATATATATATATATATATATATTGGATGTTAATAGTATATAGTAACTTATATATACAAATAAATATGGTTGTCTTGAGTCTTGGAAACACCAAAATTTAATATTAAATAATCATTATAAGATAAAATAGCCAAAAACCAACTTTTAAAAGAATAATTTTGTGAGAAACCACCTTTTAAAAGAGTTTTTGCAAGAAGAAATCTAAAATAGAAGTTGTTTGTTCTCTTCGTCTAATTCTAGCGGAAGTGAACTGAATTCATTGAAGCTGAATTGAACTGAACTTATTGGAGCTGAATTGAACTTATTGGAGCTGATGAACTGAACTGAACTTATTGGAGCTGAACTGAACTGAATTGAACTTATTGGAGTTGAACTGAACTGAACTTAACTTATTGGAGTTGAACTGAACTAAACTTATTGGAGCTGAATTGAACTGAACTTATTGGAGCTGAACTCAGAATATTGGAATTTCTTTAAAGTCTATTTTAGTTAGCATATATCAGCGTATCAATGAACTCAGAATATTGAAATTTCTTTAATGTCTACAAGAAAGATAACAATATAACATACTATTCTTTTTAATGTTTGAAATTTAATGTGATTTGAATTTCCTTAAAAGTTTGCTAGAATAATTTAGAAAATATAAAATTATATGAGAGATTTTCAATCACTTTCCCGAATAAATAAAGGAAAAATTGGTTTGGATAATCTAAACTATTTTCGTTCCACCAAGAATAATTCAGCTATGGGTTATTCCTGTATAATCCCTACTATTGGGGACGTCCGCCAAAAACACTCCTTGACCTGAAAGGAACCTGATTAACATATTTTTTATTTATTATAATTATATATACGCCATATTTTAATAAGATAAAAGTTCTTAATTTAAGATCAAAATATTTGGAGAAAATTATGATTAAGAGGATAGAATTATTTCTAAAATTTGTAAGCATATAATCTAATGATCTTAAGATCTTTTACAAATACAATATGCAATATTTACAAGATCTTTATTTTAAATTAATGTCATAAACACTGATACAATATATAGAAAATAATATCTATATAAACGGGGATAGCATAATAATATTTCTCATTTCTAAATTTCAGATAATTTAAATTTCTTTCAAAATTTCATAGAATGATTTCAAATTAATCAATCATGTGGGGAGATATTGATGTTATTCCCGAAAAACGGATACATTAATCAAACTTGAATTTTCAAAAAATCACAACTGGGATACAATAAATACGAAACATATCTATAGAAATAATAAATAACATTCTTATTTAAAATTTAAAATATCAACAATGAGCTTCAAACTCACGGGTTAGAGCAATAGAAAAGTTTGAGGCATTAATCTAATACTTCCTCCGTTCCCATTTCCTTTTTGGGATGTTTGTAAAAATTCTTCCCATTTTGAATTTTTTCTATTTTAAGAACATATATTTCCCCATCTTACCCTTCAACAACCAAATATTTACAACACTTTTTACTTTTTGTCTTACACATGGGCCACTTTAGAATAATTTGTTTCTCAATCACCCACTTTTCTTTCTCTCTCTCTTACTTTTTCAAAAGCAAAAAGTACCAAAGTACACTTTATACAATATAAAATCAAAATATTCTCATCCACATCAATTTGCATTGTTTTTCTCCCATATTCCAAATGGGAACATCAAATGGGAACGGAGGGAGTATGTTATTAAAGCAAATCTAGCCATTATACTTTTTGAAAGTTCTATGTTTATTAAATAAGGACGTTTTGAATTTTGACACTATTAATATTCTACAATTTCATCATCTTGTGTTATTTATATGTAAAAAAAATAGTAGTATTTAGGTTCTCTATTAAAAAGGTAATATATATTAATATAAATGATTTTTAACTCATTTTTTTAAAAGCACAAATTTAACTATATAGTTTATATACACTAAAAATATATATTACTCTTTAATGAGTATTTAAAATTGTGATTTATTATTTCCTCTGTTTGTAAATACTCACGAAATTAGCAAAATAACAACTGTTCATTTACCAATCATATACTTCCTCTGTTTTTTATTAGTTGACTTGTTTCTTTTATCACGTTTGCCAACGCGTGATTTCAATCACTTTTATCTTTGAAAATTGATGAGTAAAAATTATAAAAATATGATATTTTGAAAATATATAATGAGACGAATCTAATAAGACCCCACATGACTATATTTTCTCTTACGTATAAATCACAAAAGATAGTCACAGTAGATTATGTGAATAGTGTCAAAAGTTAAAACGTGTCAACTAAATAAAAACGGAGGAAGTACCATATTTAATATAAAAAAGTATATCCAATTGGGGTCTTCTTGATTCGACTTAATGCATACTATGTTACTATCAACTTATTATAATGTTAACTTTCTAATCACGTGGGTTTTATAGGTTTGAAGTATTATATTGGATAGCGTGTGAGCAAGTATTCTTGCGAGTATTGTATTACGAAGGAAGTATATCTTATTTAATAATTGTGGAAAATAACTAAGATAAATTATATTTTTACATTTTTGTTTTATTATTATTTTCATTTCACCATATGCACCCCGTGCTTTTGCACGGGTTTAAAACTAGTTTTTGAATAAAAAGAATCATATTTATTGATTATTATCTAGATTTTGAAAAATATAAATTTAAATTTTTATTAGTTTTGCAATTTGAAAAAAGCAAATTTATTATTCGACATGGCAGAATGATTGACTGATATTAATCCCTTATTAAAATATTGTGGTGGGCGTTTCAGATGGAAATGTTGGCTTTAGAATCATCGTCACACGTTTATTCCAACTTCTATTCTTTTTTCTTTTGGTAGGTGTATGCTATGGAGATGAGATGAGACTCCTGTACCTTGGTGTCCGTTCGGTATCATTGCTAGTTTTCAATTTTTATTTTATAAGACTTTATTATTTATGATATATAGGTTGTATATAAAAAACTTAAATTAATCATATTTATGCTAATGACCTTTATTTTGGAAACTGAAAGTTTGTATAGTTTTTATAATTTAGTTTTAATTGTCAAATAAAGTTTAAAATTTAAAATAAGAAAAAAGACAACAAAAAGGTTCTTAAATTACATATTTGTTTATACCTCGCTACCTTAGATAGCGGCATGCAAATATGTACTGTAGATTGGTAAACAAGTTTGATAACAACAACAAAAAGTGAGAATAATTATTTAATAAATAAGCATTATTCATATTCGTTAACTCATTTTTTGTTTATTTTGCATTTTTTTATATTAGTTTGACACTGAAATAATATTGTTAAGTTTCTCCTGATGTCATAATATGGATTGATCCACAGTCTACTCACTATTGAAACGTTTAAAAAATGTAAGTGCATTTACATGTGTTTGTAATTTGAATAGTTTATTGTTGACTACGTTATTCAGGTGTCGTGTTACTCCAATCACTACTTATCATCCCTATATATACATTGTAGTTCTCTTATACTTTCTGAAGCCAAGAAACAAACAGCGAGTGAAAGTTCATTTACCTTTGTTGTTATTCTTACAAACGAGTCTTTACCTCCTAAATCATCCACATACAAATTAATGTTCAATGCAAAATAAACAATATCATACAAGGGAAAATTTAACCCTGAAAAGCCAGGGTATGTGGACCTTCCCAACTAGGACTGAGCAGGACTTGGGCAAGATTGCACCAACTCGCAAACCAAACGGTTTTGGCGCAGTTTGAGTTGGTTTATGGCTCAATAAAAAATGGGTTGGTTTGCATTTTGTACAAAACCGCGGTTTGCGATTTGGGATTTGGGGTTGGGTTATTATATTTCTAAACCAAACCACACCACAAACCGCCTAAGTATCTTTAACATTCGACTTACCAATAATTTTGTACCTTTGATAATAATGTTTGTAGCAACTTTGTAATTTTATAATATTTTCTAGGTTTTTTTTGTAATTTATTTTTATTTATTTAACAACAAATATGTAGTTGGTAAAATGGAGCTTTGGAAAAAATTTATTGAGATAAAATATGGGTAAACCGTAAACCGCGATGCACCAAAGCGTTTTATGTGGTGCAGTTTGGGTTGGGTTGGTTTGAAAAAACGTCAAACCGTTTTTGTGTGGGTTGGTTTGGGTTATCTCCCAAACTAGTGGTGGCATCTGGGTGGGCCGGGCTGGGCTGGGTTTGCGGCGGGCTGGGCTGGGCAAATCTGACCCGGTGCGAGCTGGGGAAAGAAGCGGGCTGGGTGGGTTGACGGGCTGGGCTAGGGAGACAACCCTTGGCGGTTTTGGGCGGGCTTGAAACGAGTTTGACGGTGGGTTGGGTGGGCTTAGTGGGTGGGTTGGGCTGGTTAATGGGCTGGGCGGGCTGGGTGGTTTGGGTTGGGCTGGTTAATGGGTTGGGTGGGCTGGATGGTTTGGGTGGGCTAGTTAATGGGCTGGGTGGCTGGTTTAATGGGCCTGGTGGGCTTAGTGGGTGGGCTGGGTGGGCTGAGTGGGGTGGGTTGGACTGGATGGGCTTAGTAGGTGGATTGGTTGTGTTGAAATAGTTGGTAAGTTAAGTTTGGTGTAATATGAAATTATGAATTATGTCTTTATGAATTTGCATTTGTAATTTTGTATAATTTAATTAGATATAACTGTGAAATACTTTGGTTGCAAATATAAAATATTTGGTTTTATAAATTGCATTTTGTTAATAATATGAATAGTGACTAATTTTTTTAATTTCGTAATGCCGTAATTATTTAATATCTTCTCTTTTCTAGTAATGCCGTTTATTTATAATCTTAATATAGCAATTAAAATAAGATTATAATGAGTATTGAATATTGACCAATGTATTCTTAAATAATTTTGAGTAATGATTAATTTTATATTATCGTAATTATTTATTATTATCTATTTTTCATTATTGTCGTTTTTAAACTTTTGCATGTTAACGAAAGCAATCATAATTAGGGAAGACATAATTAAGATCTATGAAAGCAATAATCAAAATAATGAAAAGTAATGGAAGAAGAATTACCAGATTTATGCGAAATGAATCAACTATAATACTTTATTGAAAGCAGACGATGTTCGAACCAAATAAGCTTGGGAAAAACTAGGAGTCTAAAACTAAGCTAATACGAAACTAAGATAAAAACTAAGATACCTAATCGAAATTAACCTTCTAGTATTAATAGATGATGTTCAAAAGGCAATAAAAACCGAAAACAAGGCCTCCCGAGAAACCACCCGGCCGGTCAGGCGATGGCGCGAGCCCGAGCGGAGATGACTTAGCCAGTTCTTCAATACAGCTCGAAATATGCTTGCGTTCCCGAGCGGCGGGCCACACACGACCGGACGGGCAAGCGCTCTTTAGCTCCAATCTTATTTGTTATCATCTCGAGAGCTCTATAATTGCTCTCAGGGTACTCCAAATGCCTATGTAATCTGGGTAATGCTCCCAAATGCCAGATAAAGGCCTCAGACACCTAATCTGCACAATAGTTTCCCTTGGTGAAGTTATGTGCACTCTTCTTTTGATTAGAGTCTTTGGACTTTTCATCCTCCACCATGTTAATAGTGGAAGAACTAGGATTTACTTCCTTTTGTCCATCTTGAACCCAAAAGCCCTCTTCAATCCGAAGATGAGCATCCAATTGTTCAACAGTCATTTCATCTCTTCTATGTTTCAAACTATTTCTAACATCTTTCCATGAGGAGGGTAATTTATCGATTATTGAGGAAACGACAAAAGTTTCATCCATACTAATATCATGTTGTTTAAAGCTTCCTAAAATTCTTTGGATTCCATGGAATAGTTCCATAATAGGCTTAGACTCAACCATCTTAAAGTTATTGAAATTGCTAACTAGAAATTTCTTACTAGAAGCATCTTCGGCCACATACTTAGACTCAAGATCATCCCAAAGAACTTTTGCGGATTCATAATATTGATAAATATCAAATAATTCATTGGACATACCATTGAGAATGTGACCACGACATATGTAGTCGTCGTTTTCCCACTTCTTCGTCTTCCTCGTAGCCTGGATAGTCTCATCATCCACTTCAATAGGCTTCGGGGATGTGAGCACGTACACCACCGCTAATGAAGTAAGGAGAAAGTGCATCTTCTTTTGCCATCTACGGAAATCAACGCCTTCAAACTTGTCAAGATTGTGGAAATTCGCTGTCATCTCACGAATCGTAGCCATCTTTGAGTAATATTGCTTTTGGATTGTTACTGCTTCAACCGGAAAAATAAAATGAATACAATAACGATAATAACAACAACGAACAAGAACGAATCTTCAATGTGTGTTTGGTCACACTTTCCCAAAAGCAATATTCCGACCCTATACGAAGCACGGGTTGCAAGGAATTCACTTCCGAGATACAATCAAGAACAGTGAGTGTCACACTCGTATGAAACTCACAAAATGAGAACAAATGTTTGTGTGATTTTTGCTTTTATGAAGAATGATTGAGAGAAACTCGAGAGTGCTTTTGAGAGAATGTAAAATAAATATACTTCCTCCGTATCACTTTACTCGCTGTACTTTTTTTTACGGTTTCCAATGCATCTTTTTGATGTGAGAGAGATAGAGAGGAAAAAAGAGGGGACCCCATATGATAGGAGAGAGATAGAGAGAAGGAAAAACAAATAAAAAAAGTGTAGCAACTAAAAAGAAATTTCCTTCTTAGGAAAGTGTAGCGAGTAAAGTGATACAGAGGAAGTATCAACATTCATCAGAGGTTTTCCCCCTTATAATGCACGTTAAACAAAGAAATATGGCCAATAACCGCTCATGAAGAAAAACCGCATAACGGGAGCACCAACGGGCAATAGGTCGCGGGCCGCGACCCACCCCTTCTTGCTCCACTCTCTTTGTTTTCTTGCTTTCTTCAAATAACACGAAGTCTTCATTGTTTACTATACCATAAACAACCAATGTGCATACTTAACGTAACTTGAACAACGACACCATAACCAAGTAATTCAAGTTAAACGTTACATGAATATAATCGACCAAATACTCTAAATATCCATCACACAGTTGAAGATTGATCTTCTATTCGACTATTATGTTCTGTTCGACTACGAGTGCATTTTGTCGACCTTAAAAATAAATAAGGTCGAGGCCTAGCGTACTTAGATATGTTGAGATAGATTTAAAACACATCCAATTATATTGGTTCTACTAGAAGTTTATATTCGAGTTCCTTAAAGAGAGTGGCGGAGCCAGGTTTTTATCATTTGAGATACATTGATTAATTATATTGAAAAAAAGTCTTATGAAAAAAAAATTGTCATCAGGAATACATTGATCAATTATATTAAAAAAGGACTTATGAAGAAAATAATAACCCGAAATATTGTTCATGGAGATCTCTTGACTTTTTCCCAAAGCTTTATTAAGGGATAAAAATAAATTGTTAATTGGAACATGACAACAAAAAGGGATGTAGCTTGGTGGTAAAGCTTAATATGTTTCAACTAATAGGTTGTGGGTTCAAAACCTATTACATGCATTTTGGAAGCATTGAAAATAAATTATCATGTAGAACGGTGACACTAGCATAAGATGACATATGATAAGCTGCAACCATTGTCTAGGCGTTTTAATATACATAGATGTGTTTTTTAAAACCATACAAGTGCCTTTGTTTTGTAATTGAAAAGACACATATGTGCTTTTGAAAACATTTCATATACCTTGCAGAATAGTGCCCTTGGTGCACAAAATCATTTGCAATTAAGTCTAATAAGTTCCAATTAGCAGATCGAATAAGTTCCAACCTAGCCCAACCCTTAGGTTTAGATCCAATAAGATCTAACGCTTTCAAAAAAAAAAACATGTTTCAAGTAATTGTTATTCTCCTTAGCAAGTTTAAATAATGTATTATATATTAAGGGCCTGTTCTGTTCAGCTTATTTTCAGTTCAGTTCAGTTCAGCTCCAATCAGTTCAGTTCAGTTCAATTCAGCTCCAATCAGTTCAGTTCAGTTCAGTTCAGCTCCAATCAGTTCAGTTCAGTTGAGTTCAGTTCAGTTCAGCTCCATTCAGTTATAACCATTATGTTAAATATTATTATTATGTTGGTCTAATTTATTTTACTAATTAGTCTTATTATTATTATTATCATTTATTTTATATCATTATTATTAAGTATTATTATTATTATATCTATATATTATTTTGTTTATTATAGCTTTACTCATTATTATTACTATTATCATTAGGGAAGAACATGGTTTAGGTCAAAAATATAAACCAATCAAATCACGTCAAAACGGTTTATGATGCAATTTTGCATGGTCTGACCAAATCATTATTTTATTACTAAATATTATTATATTATTAATTTACTTCTTAGATATTATTGTTATTATATAATCAGCATCAAGTATTAATATATTAATACAAAGACTATAAAATAATTGTCATTAATTATCATTATAATCATTAATCATTATTATTAATAATAATAATTTATGACTATTAATATTATTTATTTATAACTATCATTTAAAAATATCCAAAATACTATTATTATTACTACCTATCATTATATTTTTTATTTAATATTCATATCATTATTGTTTAAATATTATTTATATATTTATTTAATTCAATGCAGTTCAGTTTAGTTCAGTTCAGTTCAGTTCAGCTCCAATCAGTTCAGTTCAGTTCAGCTGCAATCAGTTCAGTTCAGTTCAGTTCAGTTCAGCTGAATTATGCCGAAGAGAACAGGCCCTAAATGTATAGTGAACATCAATTTAAATGAAAAGAACATTATTAATATTTTTAAATAACATTTCAAAAAAATATTGCACATGCTAAAAGAGCATATAATCTACTTTTAAAATATTAGCTTCATTATTTATTCCCAAACTAAGCTAATGTACATTGCACATAATACACATGAACACTGCCCTCGAATACATCATTCAAATGATATAAGTGGCTTTTTAGTCAATTAATACTTATTCAAAAAAAAATAAACATTAATAAATATTACTCTAAATATGATTCTAATATGAATCATATTTATAATGAACATTAATCCATATGAAAACATCATTTATATCTTGAATGAACACTTTCAGAAAATATTAATGTAGTCAACAATACATTAGATGCATAGTGAACATAACTCAAATTAAAAAAATATCGTTAATATTTTCAACGAACATTACCAAAGAATGTAATAATATACTAATAAAAACAAATTGAACATTACCAACGAACATTACCAAAGAATGTAATAATATATTAATACTTTGAAAGGGGTGTGCTTGTAGGTGTGGGTGTGGCCCTGTGCATTTTGTTTGAGGTGGAAAAGTGTAATGTCTGGGTAGGTGCGTCAAGAGTTGGAATTTTGGTCTCAATCAAAAGTGATAACTTTGTCCACCTTCTATCTGTGCTGTGCGGAACGTTATTTTGTTTCCTACTACTGTAATAATCAAAAGATGATGATTTCTCTTTATTGTTTCTCTCATGTCTTCCCAGTTCCCATGCTTCTTTAGCTGCGACAAATAACTGGGATATGCAAATGGAGAATTTGATATTAAAGAGGAGTTACAGAAGTGAAAAAAAAACGGGAGCTTTTTCTTGTGTTGGAGTGAGGGTATATTGAGTTTAATTTTTTTTAAAAAAATCTTAACTTAAGATGGGGTCCATTAATAAACCATGGTTTGATAACTATTTCAGGAAAATAAAAATGGTTTTATCAAATACTAGAGTGAGTTAATTGTATAAAATTTTATGTTAAAAAGTCAGTTTACAGGTTCATCAGGTAACATGTAAAAAAAACTTGTTAAAAGTGGAGGGATAACAAGGTTTAATTGTTAATGGAATAAATTAAGGTAGACTGGTTAAAAGCGGTCAACGCAAAGGTTGACTTATTCTTGACAAATTTTCCTTAATAATATTTATAAGAACAAATTAATGGATATAAAATTCAAGCAAAGCAAAAAAAAAATTTATATGATGTTGTTTGTTACCATTCAGACTATAACAAAAGAGAAGGTATTGGGTCAGACGCGTCCGACCATAACATTTGGTCGGACGACTTTCAGTTGGTTTCATTTTTGTTTCAGTTGGTTTCATTTTTGTTTCAGTTGGTTTCATTTTTGTTTCAGTTGGTTTCAATCACTACTAAAAAATGGGTTTTTAGTATCAGAAAATTTAGTATCAGAAAACATAACCGATACTAAAGGCACACTTTAGTATCGGTTAATAATTTCCGACACTATTCTATGTACTATGTATTGGAAATCATCATATAACATCACTTTAGTATCGGAAAATTTTCAATCCGATACTAATGATATAATGGTATCAGATGTTATCCGATACCAAAGAGTATTATAGTATCCGAGATATTTTTCCGATACTAAAGTGTTTCATTAGTATCCGATAAATTTTTCTGACACTATTTCATACCTAAAAATAGTATCCATATTTATTTTTTGATACAAATACTCGCCCTTTTTAGTATCAGAAATATCTTTCCGATACTAAAGATGCTCATTAGTATCGGATAATTCTTTCCGATACTACAATGCTCAAAAATTTAAGCGGGATTTTTACCCTAATTCTAATTTTTACCCAAAAACTTAAGCGGGATTTTCATCAAAAACCGCCAGGTTCATTTCACTATTTCCCTATTTCCTCTCTCATTCTCCCTATTTCCTCTCTCACGTCCCTTCCTCTCTCATTCTCTTTCTCTTAGGTTTTCTCTCACCTCCCTCTCTCACTTCATTCTCTCTCCTAGGTTTTCTCTCACCTCCCTCTCTCACTTCATTCTCTCTCCTAGGTTTTCTCTCACCTCCCTCTCTCACTTCATTCTCTCTCCTAGGTTTTCTCTCACCTCCCTCTCTCACTTCATTCTCATCTCTTCATTCTTCCTCCTCATTTACACACCCTCATCCTCTTCCGCCATTACGGACTGCCGCCGCCACTCTTCCGCCATCGCGGACAGCCGCCACCGCTCTTCCGCCATGACAAACTGCTATCGGCGCTACTTAGAAGTCAAGGTTCAAACAAGTGTGTGTAAATGGCGTTTTTTGGTTAAAATTGGCGTTTTTTGGTTTGATGGGTGGTTTGTAAGGTGGTTTGAAGGGGAGGTTTGAGAGGGG
Source organism: Patellifolia procumbens (assembly GCA_947645195.1). NCBI lineage: Eukaryota > Viridiplantae > Streptophyta > Magnoliopsida > Caryophyllales > Amaranthaceae > Patellifolia > Patellifolia procumbens. The sequence continues at coordinate 189,801 of CANSGD010001388.1, read as the reverse complement.
GTGGTTTGAATTTTGTTTTTCTGGGTTGAATTTTGTTTTTCTGGGTTGAATTTCTAGGTTTGATTGGTTCGAATTTCTGGGTAAATAACTTGTTCTAATTCTTGGTAAAATTTCTGGGTTTTTTTTGGTTGAATTTGTTCTATTTCTGGGTGAGATTTTTCTGGAGTTTATTATTCTAATTTTGGTTTTATTTTTAGTGTTTACAAGTGTAGATTTTAGGTGATTTACATGGGTTCATTTTCGTTCATTTTTTTCTTCTTCTGATTTTTCTTTTTATTTTATGGATTATTTCTGGAATTTTGATACTAATTTTGGTTGTTTTTGGGGTTTGTAGCTGAAGTGGGTGGTGGTGGTGGTGGGCGGTGGTGGTGGTAAATGGATGGTACTGGTGGTGGTGGTAAGTGGATGGTACTGGTGGTGGATGGTGGTGGTGGTGGTGGTGATGGTGATGGTGGTGGATGGTGGTGGTGGTGGTGACAATGACAATAATAATAATAATAATAATTAATAATAAGAATAATAAAAAATAATAATAATAATAATAATATTATTATTATTATTATTATTATTATTATTATTATTATTATTATTTTTTTAAAATTTTTTCTCAACACTTTAGTATCAGAAATTTGCGATACTAATGTGACCTTTAGTATCCTAATTTACATCCGATACTAATGTCATCTTTAGTATCCGAAATTTTCTGATACTATACATATCTTTAGTATCACATCTTCCGATACAATTTTCTGATACTAATGACTTTTTCGATACTAAAGGTTTAGTATCGGAAAAAATAACCGATACCGACCTTTTAGCCACGAGAGTACTAGTATCAGTTGAGTATCGGAATTAATTTCCGAAACTAAAGACCTTTAGTATCGGAAAAAGGCCTTTAGTATCGGAATTTTCCGATACTAAAGACCATTTTTTTAATAGTGAATTTTTGTTTAGTTGGTGTCAATTTTTGTTCAGTTGGTTTCAATTTTTTTCAGTTACTTCCAACTGAAACACTAATGCTTCCAACTGAAACATAAATGCTTCCAAATGAAATAACAATTGATGCAAGACATATAAAACCAACTGAAACAAAATAAACTCCAACTCAAACAAAACAAACTCCAACTGAAATAAAACAAACTCCAACTGATACAAAACAAAAACCAACTGCAACAACACAAAAACCAACTGATACAAACTAAAACAAACCTGCTTTAGTCTCTTTGCAGACATACCACTACTCACCCTTTTGAAGTCACCTTTAAAATTGGAACTAGTCCATGTAATCAGGTTTTCTGGTAGAAATTTCCTTGCAAAAGTGTTCAAGATAAGCTATTACTCTATCGTGATTCTTTAATGTTCAATCCCTCTTCTTCTCCGATTCCGACGCCATTGAAAATCCACCTTCTACAAACTCCATTTCTAGAAACAATCACAACACCATCAAGAGGAAGCCATCTTTTGGTAGCGGGTTTCTTCCATTGTTGGTTTCTTTAAGTTGGTTTCAATGTTCAACCAACTGAAAATCTTCGTTTGATTGGAAACGAAATATAACTCTGCAATGAAGGCTAGCTGCGGCGGCGCAAGTAGCAGCGGCGAAGAGGAGGGTCAGAAGTAGCTGCGGCACCGTTCTCGCGACTTCGTCCGACGAAATATATTAGGTCAGACGGTCTGACCCAATAGTTTCACATAACAAAAACACAAAAAGACATCATTAATATTTGGAAAAATTGCCAAAAATAATACAACCTTTGGCCGTTCTTCCATAAATAAGCCAACCTTTTCGAAAATCAGATTTAAGCCTAACTTTTATTCATTAAAGCCAAAAGTAAGCATAATTACTTTGTTAACCTGTTTTTGCAGGTTTCTACCGGTAAATTCATTACCGTTGCTTATTTAATTTTTTTCCCCTTAAATGACCACCTACTTTCTTCCACCACCACTACTCCTTTCTCTCTCTCTCCATTCTTTGAATTCCTCCATTATCATAAGACACTTCCTCCCTGCCAATTTTTTTTAATATATTTTCTTCATGCATTATCATTTACATTAATTAATAATGTCACAAGGATCTTCTAGTTCTGCAAATTCAAAGGTGAGATGTAACTGTGGCAACTATGCTGTGGTGAGGACGGTGAGAAATGGGCTAAACTCCGGCACTAAATTCTACGGTTGTCCAAAGTGGCCCGTAAGTACATTTATTTTGCATGTTTTATTTTGTAATTTTACGCACAAAGATTTGATCTTTTTGGTTGTTTATTGCAGAACACAGAGTGTAAAATGTTTGTCCCAATTGATGATAAGAATGTAGAGGATTTGCAGTTCAAGTTGTTGGAGAGGGACACTACAATTGCTGAGTTGGAGATGAAACAAAAATTCAACGAAGATAAATAAAGAAATTGGAGGAGAAGATCACGGAATTGGTTCATGAAGTCGACACTTTGAAGACTTTGCTTTGGGAGGAAAAAATGGGGGCAATTAGAGGATACACAAATCAGAAGCACTTATCTATGGCTTTTTTTGTTGCATTGGTGCTTGTTGTGATTTGTTACTTGATTAATTAGGATTAGTAGAATGGTTAATTGTGTTAGGAGAATTTGGTTTAGGGTATTGTAGTTTGGTCACTGTATGTACTTTGAATGATTATTAATGAAATTGATGGTGTTTTGTTATGGATTTCTTATACCAGGTTTTATCATTTTGAGTTTAATTTCCAACAAAAATGTGCATGAAAGCCACAACATTGGCTTGTAATCAGTTGCACAACAATTCTGCCAAACATTAACTTGAGCAATATTACATTGCTTGAATTACTCAATTGCACAAAGATATGTGCCATACATAAGCCTATATTATGCCATTCTTAGTGGCTAACCATTACATACACTAGGTTAATCATTCAACATAATACATGAGCACTAGTTCACCAAAATACAAGGCCATAATGTTAGTTTCCAAGATAGATAAGCACAAAACAATACAAGGTCATAATCCTAGATTCCAAAATAGATAACCACTAGTTAGTTAAGTGGGGTGTTGTTGATAATTGTGGAGTTCTGGCTTGGTTGTGATTGTGATGCTCTTGTGTTTGTGACAGCATTGCCCACTCTTGTACTACCCCTTGCATCAGAAACCTGTCACAATCAAATAAAAGCAAGTTCAAATAAAATAAAGCTTAATATATAGTAAACCAACACAATTAGAAACCAAACTAACAACTTTTGACAGAAATAAACACATACATGGGTGAAAGGGGTTCCATCAGGTGACATGTAAACACCTACACCTCTTGGTATCTGCACACAACAACAATAATATGTTAGGATGTAATACCTGATTCTATACTAATTACTAAACAAAACAGAGAAGAATAAAGTAAAAAACCTAATTTCTTCCTCTACCCCTACCCCTTGCTACTCCCCTCCCTCTACCCCTTGAAGATGATGCACCATCACCACCAGTTTGGCCTCTACCACCAGCTTGACTTGTTGCACTTGATGTACCTCTTCTAGCACCAGTTTGGCCTCTACCACCAGCTTGACTTGTTGCACTTGATGTACCTCTTCTAGCACCAGATTGACCTCTGCCACCCCCTCTGCCTTGACCTTGACCTTTACCTCTTGCTCCTACCCCACCCACAATCAGTCTACCACCTTTCCCAAGTTGTGATGGTTGAGCACTCACATAATGGTGGCAAGGTGCTCGTGTTTCTTCAGTTGAAGCTCTTTCTGCATTGGTGGTTGATTGAATTTGGGTTGTTGTCCAGGAAGTTTTGCCTGAGCAGCCTCTTTTTGAAGTTCCCTTGCCACTTGAAACAACGTAGATGTTGTAGTTATCACTTTATCCCTTGCAATGTGATACTCTTCATCACTTGTGTCTGATTCATCCAGTACATTCTCATTCTCATCATTCTCCACAGGCTCTACCACTTCATCTTCTTCTGCAATATGTTCCTCTGCACCCCCAACATCACCAATAACACCATCTTCATCAGAACTCTCATCACTGTGAACTACTTCTTCTGTGTAGCAATCATCACCCTCACCATCATCCTCACCGTCAGCTGTGTACAGAGGATCATCTGAATCCTCACAGTCACTAATTAGTTGATGAAGTGGAATAGGACTCTCTGGCCTTGGGTCATACCAGTCATAATCCTCTGTGACATTAAGGAGGGTTTGTGATTGTGATTTTTGAGTGTTCGTGTGTTTTTGAGATGTTTGAGCAGCTTCAGAGTTTGACTGCTGTGTTAGGATATTGTTTGTAGGGTTATTTGGAGCAAGATTTGAAGAGGAACTAGGTTGGAGTGTTGCCAACCTGTCAAGTATTTTTTGGGTTTTTGAGTTGTTTTGTGGGACCACTTTTGGTTGGGGGTTAGGCTGAGTTTTGTCAACTACCACTTTCTTTTTGCTTTTTCTGTGATCTACACAATGTTGGGTTTCTCCCAAATAAATAACATCTTTTAACCTTGGGCTCCCCCTACAAGGTTGCTTTAGAACAGTTAATGGGCCTCTCTTTGGAGTGAGTTTTGTGGGCAAGTCCATCTCAAGAATTGGTGCCATATGCTTTGCTGTTTCAACTTGAATTGAAGGAACTAAAAGAGGATCAGCCTCTTGGTGTAAGACATACAACTCCAAAGTCCTATGCTTCATAGCAATTTCACCCATTGCAATTACATCGCTATCATCAACCAACTTCCTTAACCCCCCTTACAAAGACATCCCAGGCAACAGATAAAAAACACCCTGCACACTTCCATAAGGCCCTGCCTTCTTTGCCAACTCCAACATCTCCCAGTAACATAACTCATCAGGAAGAATTTGATGAGTTTTAGCTTTTCCCCCAACATACACCATAACCCCAGAACGATCAATGCTAAACTTACCCTGATGCCAAAACTTCAAAGTAACATTTTCCCACATTGAAGGAGCCATTAAGCCTAAACGAAAAGTAGACACCCAATATTACACAATCATCATCAACATTACTCAATTAAGCCTAATTCAATAATAGACATCATCATCATCAACATTACTCAATTAAGCCTAAAACTAAAAAAAAGAATCTAACTTTACCAACAGCATGCTACAATCTAAAACCTAATTCCATAATTCAAGCATAAAAACAAAACAATTGCAACAATGACAAAGAAAAAAAAATAAACAAAGAATTAATAAGGAAGGTTGAAGACTTACCTGACTCCATGAAAGAAGATGGAAAAAAAAGTTTGAAAATGGCAGCTTTGGGAGAGGTGTGAGATTTTCGGGTAAGGGTTTTTTTAATCGAGTGGTATAGTGAGGAGAGAGAATTGTTTGGAGGGAAGATTAAGAGGTAATGAGTTTTTCAGTTGGTGTTTACAGGTTCATTAGGTAAACTGTAATTATGCTTACTTTTGGCTTTAATGAATAAAAGTTAGGCTTATATCTGATTTTCGAAAAGGTTGGCTTAGTTATGGAAGAACGGCCAAAGGTTGTATTATTTTTTGCAATTTTTCCTTAATATTTTCAATGAACTTTTCAAAAAAAATTACATCTGTACCCAATGAACATTAGCATCAACACATTAACAATGATAATAATCAGATAAACATATATGCATATAACCTATAAACCAACAAATCTAATATTAAAAAAAAGGAACATTCAATTGAATAAGATGAACATTACCTAATATTACCAAATATACAACTATGCAAAACAAAAGAGTATCATTACTAGTTTGAATGAACTTTTCAAAAAAAAAATACATCAGATTTATGGTGAACATCAGTGCAAATGAAATGAAAATGGTAAATAGAAGTAGATTTTGGGAAGAAGATGGAGAGGCGGCTTTGCGAGAAACGGAGGAGAGGAAAAAATTTTGGGCAAATGAATTCAAAATTTCTAAACTTAAAATGGATGAGAGAAAAAAAAACTGGTCTCGTTTTTCCGTGTTCAATGATGATCATAGAGAAAGGACATTTTTCGGTTTTTCCGTATCCATCGAAAATAAACTAGTGTTCACATGTGCATGATGCGCATCATAGGTCCATGTGCACCATATACCAAATGTATCATTGTGGGTCAAATACCTCCATTTGGGGTTCCAACTTATAAGGTCGTGTCAAATGCAATCTTCCTTAGGTGGAGTGCGGTTAAGGTTCAAATCTCGAATTCTAATGTGAACCCGTGGGACTGGGTTGATGATGGGCCAAATCAGGGTGGATTGGGTGATCATTTGTAGGGCTCAATCAAATCTGCTCGTTCTTAATTTTCATTACAGTTTATTAGGTCTAATAATTATTGACATCTTTAGTCATGCACATGATATTTGATGTTTGAGGAACTAAGAGTTTCTCTTGGAGGACTTTCATCATTGCCCCATCCAAGAAACATGAATTGTAAAGATCCCAACCTAATTCTTATTTAATTTCGAAGTTCAAATTTGAGAGAAAGATTAGAACTCGAGACTTAAGGTTATAACTGTTGCGAGCTACCAAGATTTATATTGATCGACCCCATTCTGAGAATTATAAATTAAATGAGTCGGGGCGAGATGATAAATTAAAGGTTTGCACCTATATTCTAAAAATAAAATTGATATCATTTTGTGACAACAAATAGAGGCTTACTTAACAAACATGGGCCAAATTGTCTGATTCAAATCGAAAAATAGGTTGGTACACCAAATATCTCCGACAACGTATCCATATAAAAGTTTAGCTTTGATAGCGAAACCCTGTCATCTTGATTACATATAGCTCTACATTATGATCATGCAACTATGTATTGTGATAGCTTAAGTGATACCTTTCTCGCCAAAATCAGGGCATCATGACGGAACTAAACACATCGATGTGCGGAATCACTTTCTGAGAAGTGAGAAGAGGATATTGGAGAATAAAGTTGGGTCTGCTAATAACCCACCCTATATGTTTACTAAGCCACTTCCGATTTGCAAGTTCAAACATGTCTTGGACTTATATTGAACGTTCATAGTCACATATGACTCCTTGAGGGGTTGTGCCTAAAGGTGAAGGTAATCCCGGCCCTGGGACAAAGTGGGCAATCCCGACCATGGGACAAAGATGGCAAAGCCTGGCACCGGCTTAAAGGTGTAAGAGCAAGAGGGGAAAAGAATATCTGTGTATTACGTGGTTTGATTCTTTGAAGGTGAAGTTTATAGTAGATGCAGGTCAAGATGAAGATTGGTAAGGAATGTGACTTGATGTTTGTAGGTTTTCATCATGGGTTGATGTTGGGTGCTTTGGAATGCTTTGGAGGTTCATAGTTGAAGCTTCGAAGGAAAAAGCTTAGAGTCGAACTCATGTAATCAGTGGGCGAGTCGTGGAGCATGGGATTACTCGTAGTCAATTGCTGAGAGCAAGCCGCGAGTCGCGGGCCGTGAGCTGCTTGCTGCACGCAAAGGCGATTCGATTAATTTGTCGACAATTAGGACTCGTATTCAGGACCTGGTATAAAATTGTTAAGTCATATTTAGGGCTTTGAACCATAGAAATTAGAGAGATGAGCCTCAACACAATAGAGAACATTAGAGAGAATCTTTAAGATTTAATTGAATTCTTGGCTATGGTAATTGTAATCATCTCATATAGAAAAAAAAATCTCTCGTTGTTGTATCACATTTATATATAGTTTTTAGATGCATTTAAATTGCATTTAGAACTCCTTTTAGAGCATTTAGGTACATAATGGCATGAATTTACGTAAGTTGTGCTCTACTACTCCCCGTTTGTGTTTTTCGATGATTTTCAGGTTATTTTGATACAAATTGATCATGATTATCAAGGATATAGCCTATTAATCATTGAAGATGAAGGTAGCTTGCATAAGGATCACAATGCATTCGTTTGGGACAATTTTGAGTTGGAATGAAGCAAAGAGTTAGTGAAAGAAGGGCCAAAACTGACACATGCTCACTATTTTGATCATAACTATTGATATAAAATTTTAATCAAGAAATTCTGATTGGGTTGGATTCTAGAATTCAAGAGCTTTCCAATGATAGGTCACAAGCCCCAAATGGACTTTTGGTTTGAGAGATATGACCTTCGCAAGTTGACCGAAGATTGCAGGAATTCCGCCCGATGCCATCGGGCGGATTAGCCCGATCGGGCGCGAGCTCTTTTTGTTATGGCTGCGTTGAGGAGTCGAAAACAAAGTAAAAAATTTTCCGCCCGATGGGGTCGGGCGGAAAACACGTCATAAAAACATACGCCCGATGGCTTCGGGCGGATTAGCCCGATCGGGCAAGAGGCTTTACGGCCCAAAAATCTATCTTTTTATTTGTTTTCTTATTAGTTTTTAGGGGGTTTATAAATACTTAAGCCTCATTATTTTGAGGACATCTTTATTTTCAGCTTTGATAGTATTAGTTTTATAGCTTTCTTAGAGTAAACACTTTAGAGTAGATTCAAAGGTGATCGAACCTTGGATTATTTCAATAAAAGTTTTGCTTTCCGTCAATTGGTTTTATTCTTACTCTTAATTCCTTCTTTTATTTCTTTTTTGCTTTGTTTGATTATTTAATTCATTCATGATGCAAAGATTAGGGTTTCACATTAGTTTTATTATTTTCTATTCAATCATGTCTGAGTAGTTTAATTTCTAGGGTTTTAGGGAGGAAAACCATGTTTATACCATGATTCATATTTGAATTGCTATTAGTTCCACTACTACAAAATGCGTAGTATATCGGCGCATTCATCTCGGCGCATCAGACTTGCGTTGGGTGGAGTTTTCTCTATCCCGTGCTTTCTCGGCGCTTTTTCAAGTCGAGAGTGTTCTTGACACAATACATCTCCTAGAATTGTGAATAATGCACCTGCTACACACGTGCGCTTCTCAACCGAGGCGGGATTTCAAAATTTGGGGAAAAAAGAGCGGTCTTAGAATTGTGAATAATGAACTATTGTTACACTCAGTCACTCCCTCTCCCTCCCTCTCTCTCGGTCTGTCCTCCTTCTTCAGCCACCTTGAAATCTTTTTGTTACACTCACGGTTACCTTTCAGATTTCTGCCAATTAAACAATTAGTGAGATGAATCACTTGATAAATCGAGTTCCTCATCAATTTTTTTCAGGTATTGTTTTCTTCTCCACTTTCCAGATCTAAATTCTAGGGTTATTTTTTCCAGATTTCAAAGTTAATCTTTGCATATTCTTGTTGAGTAATTTGTAAAATCTTCATCACCTTTTAAATTAATCATTGTAATGACCAACGTGACGAACTTATTGATGCTCTTGACCTCTCAACTCAGCTTTTTTGAATCGAACGAGTCGTTTACATGAAGGTTGGTGCTTCACTTTGGGGATTAGAGTTCTTTCCATATTTTTAATTACTGTTCTTTTAGGTTTACTGCGTGCTAGTTTTTTTATAACATTAAAAAGGGCTCCATTCGCTCTGTTTCTCTGCAGACTGCTCAAGCTAATGTACGCTATTCATCTGTTCTCCTTAGCATTTCTTTTTCTCGTAGTTATTGAATTTTTATTTATGTTATTTCTTGTTCTGTAAGTTGCTAAAGCTTCTCAATCATTCATTATTCTGATTCAACTTTGTGTATATATATATATATATTAAAATTAATATTAAACATGGGAGTGAAAAATAATAGCTTATTACTAGCTTTATGCCAATCAAATTTGATAGGCAATGTCCTGTAATGAGAGTAAATGCAGAGTATTTTCAGACTTCCATAAATTTTTGATTCAATAGATAGTGTTTTGTAGCTCTAACCAGTTCTTAGGGAAATGAATTTAATTCTTCCTCTATGTGGAGAAACCTATTATCTTGGCTTTTATGTGTTCTAATTCCATTTATGCATCTCCAACTTTTAATTACATAGTTGAAGGTTAACCAAGTTATTTCTGGGTTTTTCTAACTTGAAGATTACTAGTAGTTTGTGTAGAAAAGATATACCAAAAAGCACCTTGCTAAGTAACAAATAAGCTAGTACCTAGAGTTATCTGTTGGTAGAAAAAAGAGCTGGAAATTTACTTCCTCGTTGTATATGATAGTAGGTGATTACTTTTGTGATCTTTCATGTCCTAAGTACATGTTGGATGCTGCCATACACTTGCCATTAACTTAATCATTTTCTTTCATCTTTTCCTTCATTGTTTGGCTGGTTCACTCTTACAAACCGTCACAACAGCTTGCTTATCCTAATTCACTTGAGTTAATAATTCTCCATTTCCTTTTCTGGGTTCATCTGATTTCATGCCAAGCTGTATCTTTTAGCAAATTGTAGTAAATTAATAATTGTTTTACCCCCGTCAAACAACAATAGTTTTATTTTACCATATGATGATATAAAGTGTAAGAAATTAATTCCTATTTGAACAAGTAATTTAATGGAATCAGTTGTTGAGCTATTAGCATTGCATCCATGTTGCCCTGAATCTAATACATTAGAAAGAGAATGAAACTATATGAACTTCGCTGTCGAAATCGTTTGTTTCTTGTTCGTATGATTGTTTTAGTAGTTGATGGTAGTTGACCCTGAAAAGAAAACCATATGTGAACATGTAATAATAAAGGTTGTATTCCTCACTCCTTTAATCTAGACGGCTGTTTGAGCCTTGAGCTCCAACAAATTCAATGGTTACAGTTCACCACTTGAGCATCACAAACACAAACTAAAATCCCTCCAAAAGGTGGAAAAGAACATGGATATCTTACTTAAGAAAATGCAAACAGTGCTATTTCGTAAGCGAAGTTGAACATAAGAGGTCAGGTTATAATCTCACTCAGCAGAATGTGGTCGAATTCGCTAATATTCCTTTTCAGATTACAATGTTAAATGTAATCTTGGTTATTTAGTAGTGAGAAACTTAATGTTTAAGTTCTAGCAGAATGTGGTCGAATTCGCTAATATTCCTTTTCAGATTATCAATGTTAAATGTAATCTTGGTTATTTAGTAGTGAGAAACTTAATGTTTAAGTTCTTTCATTCTCCCACGCCTTTCTTCTTCTCATAGAGCCAAGGTGGTAAATTTATTGTGCCTCATGGCTAGAATAAGTTCCTTGGTTACGTAACAAATTTTCTTTTCATCATTCTCTTATTCTAGCTATGTTTATGGGTGTATTTTGCCTCGTCAGGTAGCTACAGGTTATGCAGAATAAAGATCTTGATGAACCAGTGAAAAAAGGAGTTGACATGCTTCTAATGTAGCTGTACATGTCCTGGATTGCACTGAAGAGATGGAGAAGCTTGCATCTACATTGAATAGTTGTGTTGTAGTACGTATTCTTTTTATTCTAAGTGGGGTGAACTGATTTGTGCACCTTTATTCTAATCAGCGCCTAATTTATATTGTGAAAGCATCAGATGCCTAGTCTAAGAAAGAACATTTGGCCCAGCCAGCAAAATGGAAGCGCTTGCTTGGGAAGGTTGTGTGGAGTTGCTTACTCATTTTATTCTTCCTTGCGTGCAAGTAAATTTACTTTTTCTTACTTTCAGGTTGCCGAACCTTCTGTCCAGTTGCTTACTGTTGTTGAAAAACCTTGTTTTCCTCCCCATCTTAGCCTATTTTTTCTTGTTTATTTCTTGGAGTAGGACAAGTTGGAACAACAGATTAAATCTTCTGTGAATCTTTCATTCTACTCGTTTTCAAATAGGGAACAAGAGTTAAAGCGATAACTTAAAAATGCTCCTGAAGAACTAAGAAGAACCTCTAACGCGAAGTGGTTTTTTGAACCAGATTTGAGCAAGTCAGAATATATAATTGTGTTGGATCAGCAGTTAATCCAGGCATTGGCCTAAAGAGCCAACTAGAATTCCTGAGCCCGTTAGAGGGCCACCTGTGGCATCAGCGTCTAAAGGCAAATTTCAAGCTGTTATATTCCTGGACAATGATTTCAATGATGGCAAACCAACTGATAATTTAGCTCGAGATGAAGTCATATGAACACAAATGATCATCAAAGTGTTTCTGAATCAGAGGTAGTGGTATTGGATGAGGATGAGGATGAGGGTAATGAACCAAAATCTCTTTTACTCATCTACTGTGTGGTATTGGTATAAAGTTACCCTATCTTCCAAAGTGAAAGTCCTTCAGGTATTGCTCGAGTCTCTTACGCAAAGCATTACCGGTATCTTAGTTTTCTTTTTCGTTTTGAGATTTTTATTGAAATGCATACTTGTGATATTTAGTGATTCATATAGAGAGGTTTAATTGATGCGACAATTGCTGGTTGCTTATATCTGATTTTATGGTTGCTGTAGTCTCCATGTGAACTATGTTGTAGTTCTTTTTCTCAACACAGAAGGGTCATTGTAAACCTTAGAGTTAGAGTACCATTGAATTTATATAGTTTCATTCCTCGCCTATTTCACATTTTGGCTATTAAAGCTGCAGAAGATGCCTTTTCCTTTAATTTGTGTGGTAGGAGTATTTGTGACGGCCTGTGTCTTGTCGGCTCCAACTGTCTATAGGTTCTCTTTTGAACTGCTACAGCCACACATTGTGTTGCCCGTTAGTCGCAAGGTGGTTTAGTGCGGTGCTGCCTCTTTTCCGCGTTCTGCTTGTTGCTACTTTTCCTCTGTTTTATTGTCGTTCTGTCGCTGCCCTTTGTATTTGTTGTTGTTCTGGTATGTTGTACGACAAGTGCATCTCATTCCCTTCACTTTGATTATTGTAAGATTTATAAAGGTTGGGTTCTTTGTTTTACCTTAGAGAAGGATTTTCTTCGCCGAGAGATTACGTAAATAGTGCCGAGAAAACCCGCTTTTTGTAGTAGAAAATTGAATTAATAAACAGAGTAGTTCAAATAACGGATAACTAATGTCAAGGTTTGATTACAGACCACATATTATGCAACAACATTTTGCGAAAATATGTACAATTTCATCATCCTTCTTGCTCCGGAAATATTTTTTTATCTATCGGTCCTGAACTATTAATGTTTTCTTTTCCTATCTGCAGATTAGATTAGTATGATATTGCAAAATTTGCAAAATTTTCAAGTAATCTTAGAAGAAAGCGGAGAATGACGACAAGGAGCTCGAAGCATGACGTTCTTGCGGCTTGGAATTTGCTAAATTTAAGTGATAAACATAGATGTTAGTAATATAACTCTATGTATAAATATTTTCATATACTTCATTTCTCTTTTTATGTAATCTTAATTATAACACTAAGATTTTAGCACTTTTGTTATCATTATTCATAGTAAATAAGATTGTTTTGTTAGTCTTTTGCCTTAACTTTATATTATTTGATGTTCATTTGCGACAATGAAATGCATTTATAGTAGTTCAGCTGATTCATCCCTGATCTTGTCTGAAGTAGTTGTTTGGATGAATATTGACTTAGAAACTCTGTCTCCCTGTGGATTCGACCCTACTTCCCTTAACTATCATTGTTAGAGGACTTTAGGATTTATTTTTGATTAGGTGATACGACTTTAGCCTGTAAAATTTTGGCGCCGTTGTCTGTGCCTCATTGGAACTTCATTGTTCCAATTGAGGTACGTTTTACTGCTTCATTTTGTTTCTTTTGTATGCCTAGGTCTCGAAGAAGAGGTACCCGCATTCCTAAGGATCCCGATTTGACAAAGACACTCAGACAATTTCGAAACAAAAATTCAGAGAGAAAAGCAGTCTGTTCAGCTGAACACCTCTGGATCAGACACCTCGAGTTCAGTTATGTCTAAATCACTGAAGTCATATGGGGTACCCAACCCAGATGGTCTTTCCACTGGAACTACTATGCCCACCATCGCCGCAGCAAATTTCGAAATTAAGCCTGGACTCATCAGCATGGTTCAGCAAAATCAGTTTGGTGGGCATCCTACTGAAGACCCGGCAAACCATCTGAAAAGGTTTCAACAGCTTTGTCGAACCATCAAACATGCTGGCGTCACTCCAGATCAACTCAAGGTCATGTTGTTCGAGTTTTCATTGAGAGATAGTGCCCAGAAATGGTTGAACTACGTGAAAGAAACAGAATGGAGTGAGATTTCTACTGCATTTCTGAGAGAATACTATCCACCTACTAGGACAGCAGAAATCAGAAACAAACTAGCCAAGTTTTCCCAAGAGCTTGATGAAACATTATGGGGAAGCGTGGGCTAGATTCAGTGATTTACAAAGAGAGTGTCCACATCACAATATGGACAAATGGTTCTTGACGCAGACATTCTACAATGGTCTGCAGCCTCAGACGAAGAGTATAGTTGACTCGTCTGGGGGCGGAGTTTTTCTTGATAAGGAAGTGGATGTAGGCTATGATTTTCTATCAAACCTTGCAGCCAATGATCATTTCACTTCCCGCAGCCTCACGAGGAAAGTATTGGAGGTAGATGCCATTGCATTATTGACTTTGCAGATAGCGAAGCTGAGCCAGCAGATTGACACCTTCAAATCTTCTTCCTCGACAACACATGCCTTGAGTATTAATGCTATATCTGTCGTAGCACCCATTACCTCATCTTACTGCGAGGTATGTGGTGTTCAGGGTCATTTTGGGCATGACTATCAGTTCAGTCAACTTCATATGGAGCAGGCGAACGCCTTTCAACAGAGACAACCAAACTTTCCCCCTCCACATAACTACCAAAATCCACAAAACCATCAACCTCCACCTCCACAAAACCACCCTAAACCCTCATACTATCAAACCCACAAAATTTTCAGAGACCCCCACCACAAAACTTCCATAACCACGATAACTTCCAAGCTCCACAAAATTTTCACACCCCACATCCACAAAACAATAACCCACAAGAGCCTTCCATTTCTGAAGTGATGAAGCTGATGTTGAGCATGCAAAAGACTAATGAGGAAGCACAAAGAGCCCAAGAGAAGCACATCAAACTTCTCGAGACTCAAATTGCACAATTAGCAAGCACTAATACTCAGAGGCGTCAAGGGGAATTGCCAGGGCAACCCATTCAGAGAGAGCACGTGAATGCCATCACTCTTTGTAGTGGCGCTGCTTATGATGCTCCTCCATTGCCAATTGATGAGGTTACCCCAACTACGGGGAAGAAGAAGGTGGTAGAGGAAGGAAAAGGGAAGAGTTCGACGTCTGAAGTCGACTTATCTGAGGAAGCTGAACAGACAGGGAAGAAAAAGGAGAACGTTTCTGAACCGCCTTTTACACTAAGGCTACCTTTCCCTCCTAGGATGAAACAATCCAAGGTCGATCAGCAGTTTGGTAAGTTCTTGGCTATGGTCAAGAACCTTGAGGTAACGATTCCATTCACAGATTTAATTACGTAAGTCCCTGTTTATGCCAAATTTTTGAAAGACATGATAACCAAGAAAAGAGACTTTGGTGGGGTAGAACGTGTCGGACTTACTGAAGAGTGCAGTGCTTTTATTCAGAATAAAACCCCATCTAAGTTAAAAGATCTTGGTAGTTTTTCCATTCCCTGCCATCTTGGACCTATTTTTATTGATAAAGCTTTGTGTGATTTAGGTGCTTCTGTTTCTTTTATGCCACTATTTGTTTATAAGAAACTGAACATGGGAGCACTTAAATGCACACGAATCACTTTACAGATGGTTGATCGTTCTATAAAATACCCCCTAGGTGTTTTAGAGGACGTTCCTGTTAGGGTCGGGAAATTCTATATTCCTGTTGATTTTGTGGTGTTAGATATGGATGAGGATGCTCAGATTCCTGGGTAGACCGTTTTTGTCTACTGCTAGTGCTGTCATTGATGTTAAGTATGGGTCTTTAACTCTAAGTGTTGTTGATGATAAAGTCATTTTTAAACTAACCAATGCTGTTAAGGCACCTATGCTTGAACAATCTTGTTGCAGGGCTGAGGTTTTGGATGAGGTAGGTGTAGAGAAGGTTCATATTCCACCTAAGGTTGCCTTATAATCTGGAGGTATTATTAAGAACATTTGGAGAAGGAAGATGTTTGATGAGGGTGGCTCTCACTGTTTAGCCCCTCCTATTTGAGAGATGGAGGTATTATGGTCGTGCGGGACCTTTATAAACCAGCGTTGTGCGAGAGGCAACTCGCAATTTCCCTCTTATTTTTTTTTATTTTTCCTTTTTTTTAGTGAGCGAGAGCGAGGGTACTAACATTGTTTTTCCTCTTAGCATCGTCCTTCGTTACCTTTTGGCATTGAGGACACTGCCAAGTTTATCTTGGGGGAGGATTTCTGTTTGTATTCTCTATCTCTTTTACTGCTTTCTAGGATAGATTTAATGCTTTCGAAAAAAACTGAAAAAATAAAAGAAAAATATGGTTCCCATGACTGGTTTAGTTGCCTCCCTGTGCCCCTTGTTGTGCTCTAATTGAAAATGATTTGACCATGTTTTCTGGATAGTTGGGCATTTGTGATCTTGATGCTATGATTTGATGTTTGATTTGCTATGATTTCGAGCGAGTTTTGATTATATTACACTACATTGTCCTGCATGCCTGAATTGGTTAGACTGTGAGGTTTCTTTGTAGCCTGTTGGATTTATATCATTATCCAGTCTGTTTTTGTGTGTTAGTTCCTCTTTAGTGGATAGATCTTGACTTTGACTTCATACTTGTCTGATATTCGATGACTTGTAGCATTTGCAGTGATAGAGGCGTTCTTTTGTCTGATTCTTGAGCCTCAGAGCGAATTTTTGATATATGTTTTATCCTCCTTAGCCCCGCTGAGCCTAATGACTTGTTTCATGTTACTAAAACCCTTATTATGAGTCCATAGCCTTTATTTTGATACTATTTCCAAGCCTAGCTTGGGTAGCTTTTGTATGGGTTGAGTTTTAGATTGGTTTTATGGCTGGGTTTGGTTTTTGGAGAATTAAAGTGTATTTTTTGTGGTTTGAGTGTGAGAAAAAGAAAAGAAAAAGCAAAGTTTGAGTTGCGTGAATGTTTGGTTCGAAAAATGAAAGAAAAAGAAATGAAAGTTCAAAAGAGTTCAAAGTTCATTCATTCATGTTGGTTATAAATAAAAATATACTACATTGCTTGAAAATTGGGTTTGCTGTGTGTTTTCATCGATTTATAAGAGTTGGGTTATGTTTTGTTGTTATATGGTGTTGTTGGGAGTTGTTTGGGCCATCTTCGGCTTGGTTTGAGTGATTTGCTCCCCCATTCTTGGTTTTTCCACCACATTTCCTAAAAGTATCTCCTACATCTTGCCTAAGCCCCATTGCAACCCTATAAATTCCTTTTGAGCTTGTGTTTACATTGTTTAGTGGATTGATTTCGAGTCAGTTTGTCAAAGTTAAAGAGTATGTCTGCTAATTGAGTCGACTTGGCTAGGTTGAGTGTCTTATAACCTTTTTAAACACATGAGAGTGTGAGTGGGAAGAGACATTATGGTCGGGTTGGTAAGTGTTCGGGCACATTTTTTGCCTGCTACAAAAATTGAGAGGAGTGACACTTTTGTGAGCACCTTTTCAGGATTTGTATGCCTTGTGGATAGTTATATTTGACGATTTGCTCGGATGATTGGTAGTTGGATGGATTTGAATAGTTGAACTTGAATGTTTCCTTAACGATTCTTAGTCTTGAAAACGTTTTCAGCTTTGAATGTTTTATATTTGGGGTGAGGCAATTTATTCCATGTTCATGTTTTATTTGCTTGAGGACAATCAATGGTTTAGCTTGGGGGAGTTTGATGTATCACATTTATATATAGTTTTTAGATGCATTTAGAGTGCATTTAGAACTCCTTTTAGAGCATTTAGGTACATAATGGCATGAATTTACGTAAGTTGTGCTCTACTACTCCCCGTTTGTATGTTTCGATGATTTTAAGGTTATTTTGATACAAATTGATCATGATTATCAAGGATATAGCCTATTAATCATTGAAGATGAAGGTAGCTTGCATAAGGATCACAATGCATCCGTTTTGGGACAATTTTGAGTTGGAATGAAGCAAAGAGTTAGTGAAAGAAGGGCCAAAACTGACACATGCTCACTATTTTAATCATAACTATTTATATAAAATTGATAATCAAGAAATTCCAATAGGGTTGGATTTCAGACTTCAAGAGCTTTCCAACGATAGGTCACACGCCCCAAATGGACTTTTGGTTTGAGAGATATGACCTTCACAAGTTGACCGAAGATTGCAGGAATTCCGCCCGATGCCATCGGGCGGATTAGCCCGATCGGGCGCGAGCTCTTTTTGTTCTGGCTGCGTAGAGGAGTTGAAAACAAAGTAAAAAGTTTTCCGCCCGATGGGGTCAGGCGGAAAACACGTCATAAAAACATTCGCCCGATGGCTTCGGGCGGATTAGCCCGATCGGGCAAGAGGCTTTACGGCCCAATAATCTATCTTTTTATTTGTTTTCTTATTAGTTTTTAGGGGGTTTATAAATACTTAAGCCTCATTATTTTGAGGACATCTTTATTTTCATCTTTGATAGTATTAGTTTTATAGCTTTCTTAGAGTAAACACTTTAGAGTAGATTCAAAGGTGATCGAACCTTGGATTATTTCAATAAAAGTTTTGCTTTCCGTCAATTGGTTTTATTCTTACTCTTAATTTCTTCTCTTATTTTTTTTTTGCTTAGTTTTATTATTTAATTCATTCATGATGCAAAGATTAGGGTTTCACATTAGTTTTATTATTTTTGATTCAATAATGTCTGAGTAGTTTAATTTCTAGGGTTTTAGAGAGGAAAACTATGTTTATACCATGATTCATATTTGAATTGCTATTAGTTCTAGGTTTTGATTAGTTCAATTGTAGAGCGATTTGTTCTTTATTTCGTAGTTTATGTCAGTGTACAATTTCATGAACTATGTTTGGCAACTTGAGTATGGCATGATTGTAGGCTTACTTTTAGAAGCTTAGAACACACTATTGATTCTGATTATGTGAGTGATCGTACTTAATATGTTGAATTGAGAGGGTTATGACCCGATCATAGGCTTAACATTGGCGCTGATTGTTCGACCCTAGACTTAGATATTATTAGTTATTCGACCCATTTGATTGGTATAAGCATGGTGGACCGAACTAATACCCTAGACCTTTAATCCATAGTTTAATCTCATTATTTATAATAATTTCTTTAGTTTATTTAGTAGTTCAGCTGATTCTGCCCTGATCTTGTCTGAAATAGCTGTTTGGCTGAATATTGACTTAGAAGCTCTGTCTCCCTGTGGATTCGGCCCTACTTCCCTTAAATATCATTGTTAGAGGACTTTAGGATTTATTTTTGATTAGGTGATACGACTTTAGCCTGTCACTCGCCTGGAGGACGTAGCAATCGTATTGATAGTTAACCTCGTTAATTCTTGTGTGTTCTTTTTTCCATTTTTCTTGCCCTTAATTTTGTTTATTTGCTTCCGTTGCAACATTTTAGGATGTGTATACATCACAAACATAGTCAAACTAAACTTTGTGAATGGTTTTAAGGTACAAAATAGTTGTATTATTTGTTATAGGTTTGTAG
This sequence comes from Patellifolia procumbens, assembly GCA_947645195.1. Lineage (NCBI taxonomy): Eukaryota > Viridiplantae > Streptophyta > Magnoliopsida > Caryophyllales > Amaranthaceae > Patellifolia > Patellifolia procumbens. The sequence goes on along the minus strand of CANSGD010001388.1, from coordinate 170,426 downwards.
CTAGAATGATCATAGAATGAACCCTATTTAGCTACTCGCTTAGATCAAAGTGAAAGATTTGGATAGGATATCATGGCAATAGAGGATATCAAAGACCTGTTACATCTAGACCTAGCAAATATGATTCAACTTAAGATCCGAACGTAATAGGGATACCCGAAATTCAACATAGACATGCCCAAATCAGAGAGCCTGAAACTTCACTACACCCGAAATAACCCGACCTGAATCGACAATAATATATCGTCAACTATCATTCCCAAATTAAAAAATGAGCCCGGTTTAGTTTTTATTATTTAATTTCATATTATCTCACATCTATTACAATTTGTAATTATCAACTGAAATTAATTTATTCTAGTTATTTTATATAGATAAATTAAATAGTTAATTCGAATATTGACTTGACAAGAAACACCCAAAAACCGACCGGACCAGAACCAAATCAGACCCAACCTTTCTAATCTAAATGAATCAATAGCCACCTTTGATTAGTTACATCCAGCTAACATGATACGATATTTTTTTACATGAGTAATGAACATATGGTGTCTGTTCAGAAGGATTTATTTCCAGGGTGAAACCGTGAAACATTGAATGCCATACCTTCTGCAAGGCGATTCACACTTTCACTGAGATGTGAATGTCTGTAATATTCTCAGTACAAGTAGCATGGATTGGCGGATAGGCATAGGCCTATATGAACAATTAGTAGATAATACACCAAGGAGCATAATGAGCATGGTGCTCCTTGTCCAAAACGCAGCAAAAGTAGAACAAAACGCGGCCTTTTAAGTTGGGTTTGCTACACAGTGTACAATGAGTGTCCATCAGTGTACAAAATAAAATTCAAAAATAATTGATTTGAAAAGTTATTGTTCACCATTAAATGCAAAGGGGGTGGGTTTACTGCCATTTCTCTCTCCACTTCCCCATACTCCAACTCCATCATTGTTGGGTGTTGTTGTACAATAATTGAATATGGTTGTACACATGGTTGGGTGTTGTTGGAACAAATGAATTCATACATTTGATGGATATGCTGTAGGAAGTTGTACATTAATAGAATTAGAATGTACATTGGTGGTTGTTGGGTGTTATGGATATGCTTTAGGAAGTTGTACATTAATAGAATTAGAGTACATTTCATGGTTGTGGGTTGTTTCTATGATTTGATACATTGTTTATTTGTACATTGCTGTTAGCATGCATGGTTGTTCATTAACAAAATAAGAATGTACATTTGATGGTTGTTGGTTGTTTCTATGAATTCATACATTGGATGGATGTACTTCAGAAAGTTGTACATTGTTGATTACCTGGTTATTCATTAATAAAGTCAGTATGTACAATGATAGTCACACAACTGAGTGAAACAATTCCTAACGCCAAGTGAGTACTTCAACCGTGATACTTTTGTATATCCACTGACTAATTAGAATCATAATTCCTTTTAGGTTAACAAAAACATATGCGTGCATTCCCTATAATGCAATTACTTTACATATATGTTCTAGAAATTTAGAATACTTTTGTATAGTTGCTGACTAATTAATCAATGTTCCTTTTGGGGGTCAAGAATATCCTTGTATTCCCTATCTTCCAAAGGTCCATTATATATATGTCCAAGTCTCAAATACTACCTCCGTTCCATATGTATTGCAACCTTTGACATTTTGCACTATTCATACACTACCCTTTGACCTTCTTTTATGATTTATAAACAAGGATAAATATAGCCATGCGGGATCTTGTTAGATTCGTCTCGATATATGCTTAATTATATCAACTTTTTATAATTTTTACTTCAATAAAATTAGTGATATAAGCGTCTAAAGTAGTGCGTTGGGAGGCGTAAAACTCCCTATGTTGTAATACATATGGAACGAAGTTAGTATTTGACATGTGTACGCTCAAATATCATCTTTTATACACTTACATGTAAGCTATTGTACAATTACCAATAATCACTCGCTTTACATATGTGTACAATACCATAGTTCATATGTTCAGTTGTTCACTAATTGTATACACATGTACATTGTCTAAACCTCTATGTTCACCAATTAAGTTTTTATGTCAAAGTTAATTGGAACAAAAACTTTTTTGAAACTAAGTGTTATTATACAATAAACATTTGAAATAAATAAATGAGCATATTTAATAGGAAAAATCATTTTAAATAAGCCAACCTTACCCTGTCTTCTAATATTAAGTCAACCTATGCATAATCCTAAAATAAGTAAACTTTGTATGTCAACTGATTTTAAACAAGTTAAATTACCAATCATCTGTTTGACCGATAAATTAAAAAAATTGACCACCCTCCTTATCTTTGACCACCACCACAAAGGCATTGACCTAATGTTTGACACACTACCACCCAAAAAACCACCACAAAACCACTCACCTGGTGTTTAACACCCTGCCACCCAAAAAACTACCACCGGTGATTCACCCGATACACCCCACCTCACCACCATCCCTAACTAATCAGCCCACTTAACCCCTACCCCCGTCAACCCTACCACCCGAACCCACCGATACCGCTGGCCCGACATCACTAACACCACCACCCACTCAACCCTGCTAGGCTGCTATCCTTACTAGATTGGACCCACCACTTTGAGATGAGAGGAGGAGAGAGAAGGAGAGGGAGATAACCACCCTAGATGTAAGATATAAATTAAAAGGACCCCAACACTGAACCGACCACCGGGCACCACCAATGACGACATCAGACACTCAACCCCGCCCTCGACTGGTCGACCACCGCTTCCCCATACTGTCGACAACGACGAAAGGGAAAAAGCACGGTGGGGTCCTTTTTTGACAAGGGGAATTCTGAGAAAGCGAACTAAGCATTCTCAATTTCTAGAAGTTGCTATCAATCTAATCTGAATCACATATCTGCAGATTGATCCTAACCATCCCTTTGCTTTTGTAACAAGCTCCCTGTAGCTAAAACAATGAAAATTCGCAGCATGTAGTCAAACGCAAGAGAAAAACCAACTGATATGCAAGATTCCTGACAATGCCAAATGCCCGCAACCCAAAAATGAAAATGAGTCAATGACATACAACCCACAAATGGGAATTAAATTAACCAACTGATATTGCATCAATTCAGCAAAAATGGAAGCTTTTCAGCAAAAAATTTAATAGAAATTCAATTACAAAATTATAACATACCAAAACACAATTTCTCAATATATCAATATCACTATTCTAAATTTTTTTAATGAATTCTTGAACACTAGTGAGTTTAGTGATGATGGAAAAGTGACACCATCACCCAATCTAAGCGGCAACCAAGTGACCAACTCGACAGAGAGAGGAAGAAGGAGGTGTGGTGCGAAAAGTAACGAACCGGTTTCGAGTTGTGGTGGGTGTAGGGTGGGCTCAGGTGGGGTTTTGTGATTGTGGGTGTTGTGGTTACAAAAATTGATGCATAACCAGCTACTGCCTGCTATAATAGGTTAAAAAAATTCGACTTGTTTAAAAGCAATTCACATACAAGGTTTAATTATTTTAGGATTACAAAAAGGTTAACTTAATATTGGAATACGGAGCAAAGGTTGACTTATTTTAAACAATTTTTCCTATTTAATAATCATAGTGAACAATAAAATTATATCAAAGAACATATGCCAAAGTTTATTGGAACATTTGGAGGGAAAAGTTTTAGGCAAATGAATTCAAGATGTCCAATTATGGAGGAGAGAGAAAAATAAATAAATCTGATGTACATTTGGGGGTTAATGTACGATGGGAGTGTGTTTTTTTACACTAGCAAAAGTCCTATGTACGCTGCGAATATGCTGACGTACATGATGATGTAGGCATGGAGCACTATGCTCATGATGCTCCTCCCTGCACCATCTAATATGCGCTATATGAAACGAGTTCAACATTGAAATATATGATAATCTCCTTGAGGAGGCTCATTGAATTAATTAACAATATATAGGTACATACATCCTAGGGTTACAAGAGATATTTACGGAAATAAATATACATTAAATTATTTACATAATTATATTCTAACACACCCCCGCAGTTGGAGCTGGAGGAGGACGGACGCTCAAACTGGAGCGAAACTCATAGAATAGAGACCTAGGAAGACCTTTGGTGAAGATGTGTGCATACTGATACGCAGAAGGTACATGGAGGACACGAACGTGACCAAGGGCAACCTTCTCTCGGACAAAGTGAATATCCATCTCGCCATGTTTAGTGCGTTGATGCTGAACAGGATTATGAGACATATACAGCACTAACATTGTCACAATAGACCACAGTAGCTTGGGCGAGAGGACAATGAAGCTCTAGAAGAAGGTTGCGTAGCCAACAAGACCTAGCGATGACGTTGGCAACGCCGCGATACTCTACCCGGGTACTGGATCGAGAGAGGGTAGCTTGCCGTTTAAAGGACCAAGAGATCAAGTTATCACCAAGAAAAACACAGTATCCTGACGTGGATCGCTTGTGTCAGGGCACCCACCCCAATCTACATCTGTGTAGGAAATAAGGCCCGTGGCAGGAGTGGAGGTGTAATGCATATCATACTCTAATGTGCCCTTTAGGTATCGGAGGATACGCTTTAGGGCATGAAAGTGATACTCACGAGGGTCATGCATGAAGAGGCATATATGCTGGATGGCATAAGAGATGTCAGGGCGAATGAAGGTGAGGTACTGGAGGGCACCAACAAGCTGACGATAGAGAGTGGGGTCCTTCATAGGAGGACCGCTGGAGGCGCTGAGTTTGGCCTTAGTATCAACAGGAGTAGCACAGGGGTTTCAGGAAGACATGTTAGCTCTGGCAAGAATTTCCTCCGCATATTTGCGCTGAGAGAGGATCTGATATACCAAGGAAATATGATAAGTGATAGCAAACTCGGACCAAAGAAGTGAGATGATGCGGTTCCGTAGAGAGTCCGAGGAGGTGGCGAGAACAATATCATCCACATACAATAAGAGGTAGGCCATGTCCCGTCCACGACGATAAATGAAGAGAGAAGGATCACATTTGCTGCTGACAAAGCCAATGGACAAGATGTAAGTGGCGAAGCATTGATACCATGCCCGGGGTGCCTATTTCAAACCATATAGAGACTTTTGCAATAAACAGACACTCTTTGGATTAGTGGAGTCCTGAAAACCTGGGGGTTGAAACATATAAACAGTCTCCTACAGATGACCATGTAAGAAAGCATTTTTCACATCAAGTTGGTGGATAGACCACGTACGAGACACAACAAGACTAATAACAGTACGAATAGTATTAGGACGAACCACTAGGCTAAAAGTTTCATCACAATCAATGCCAACCTCCTGTGTTTTACCATTAACAACCAAACGCGCCTTGTAGGGCTCAAGAGATCCATTAGACCTGAATTTATGTTTAAACAACCACATGAAATGAATCACATTGGCCCCTGGGGGACGCTCAACCAAAGTCCATATTATTTTTAATTAATGCATTATATTCATCACACATGGCGATTTTCCAGTTAGGATCCTGCAAGGCTTGGAGGTGGGAGCGGGGTATGGGAGACAAGGTAGGTGGTAGTTGGACGTTGAAGAAGAGATGGCCAAGGTAGGGTGTGGGTTTGAAGATGCCATTTTTGCTTCAAGTGGTAGCTGGGCTTGCGGCGTATGTAGGCTAGGTTATTAGGAGTCGAGGTGGACTGGAGGGTGAAGGGGGCTGTGAAGGGTGGGGTGGGCTGGTGTGCACGTGGGCTGTCGGGTTGGTCGTATGGGATGGGAGTGGGCTGGCGTGGTGCGCGCGGGCTGGGGTGGGGTGGGCTGGGGAGTTGCCGTCTGAGGGGCGAAGGAAAGTGAGCTGGGAGGGGGGTTGGAGTGTTGGGCTGGGCTGGGGGCAGAAGCGGGTGAGGAGGGTTGGGTGGTAGGGGAATATAAGGGGGGATAAATGGGCCAGAGGTCTGGTCCGTGTGTGAAGGAGAGGGAAGAGGAGTGGCCTGGGAGGATTGGGCCGAGAAAATAGACGGACGAGGGCGTAGGAAGTCATAGTCCAGGAGTTTATGGACATGGAGAGAAGAGTGGGGGAAAGAGGACTCGTCAAAAGTCACATGACGAGAAATGATTATTTTATTAGATGAGAGGTCAAGACAACGATACCCACGATGACTAAGGGGTACCCAAGGAAGAGGCAAGGTGTGGAACGAGGGCTAAGCTTATGAGACATGGTCGCACTAATGTTAGGATAACAAAGACATCCAAACGTGCGAAGATGAGAGTAAGAGGGAGAACGGTTGTAGAGACGATGAAGGGGAGAAAGAAAATTTAGTGTTTTGGTAGGACGGATATTAAGAAGGTAGGCGGCCATGTGTAGGGCCTCCACCCAAAAGGAGGGAGGAAGAGAGGCGTGGAAGAGAAGGATACGAACCACATCATTGGTGGTGCGTATCATGCGTTTGGCTTTCCCATTTTAGATGAGGTGTAAGGACAAGAGTGACGAAAAACGATGCCATTATTAGCACAATAAGAGGTGAACTCGTTTTTAACATATTCAATGCCATTGTCACATTGGATCTTTTTAATGGTGGAATTGAATTGATTTTTAATGTGAGCGATAAAGAGACGAAAGGTGGAGGAGACATGTGATTTTGACTTAAGTGGGAAAACCCAAAGATAGTGAGAATAGTCATCCAAGAACAAGAGATAATAGCGATAACCAGAGGGACTAATAACAGGAGATGTCCACAAATCAGTATGAATAATAGAAAAAGGTGCAAAAGTAATATTATTAGATGGAGAAAAAGGTAAACGACAATGTTTCCCTAATTGACAAGCATGAAAAAGAGGGGAGAGGGAGTCTTTATTACAAGTAATGCATTTGCGAATCCTAAGAAAATCTAAGATAGCATGGTCGGGATAACCAAGTCGATTGTGCCAAGTGGAAGGCGAGAGAGCAGCAAAAGTAGATGATGGTGATGATGATGAAGCAGAAAGTGGATAAAGATCTCCAGAACTATTGCACCTCATCAAGGTCGTCCCCGTCCTCAAATCCTTCACAGTAAAACCAAAAGGGTCAAATTCGACAGAAACATGATTACCAGTGGTGAAACGACGGACAGAGATAAGGTTTTTAACAATGGCAGGGGCATATTGGATGTTACGAAGGGTTAGGGGAGGATGTGGGGAAGAGATAGTGGAGGTGCCGAATCCTTTAACAGGAATTAATTTACCATCACCAACCATAATATGAGAAAAATAATTACGCCAATTAGAAATAGATGGAAGAATATCTGGATCATTCATGAGATGGGTAGAGGCGCCCGTATCAAAGTACTAATTGTCGTCCGGTGGTTGAATGGACATAGCATTGAAAAGGTGAGGAAGCTCTGTGGGCACTGGGTGCTCGGCAGTGGGCTGTGGAGCCACGAAGGCATGTTGGGCTGCTGGGTGGGCACTTGGCTGTTGTGTGGGGGCAGGGCCAAGCAAGCCACGGCCCTGATGCGGCGATGTGGGTCTGGGGCCTAAAGTGGGGTATGGGCTAGGGGGAAAAGCCCAGTAGGGCTGCTAGCTGCCATACAATCCATATGGGGGATACCCATAACCATAAAACGATGCAGGTGGGATCGCTGCGGGTGACTGGTTGCCACGCCCGCGGCCTTGATTCTTTCCGCCGCGGCCACGACCGGACTTGCCGCCCTATCTGCCACCACGGTGGCTGGAAAATTGAGAGGGGGAGTGAGAGGAGGCCGCGTTGTGCGCGGTTTCAGCAACAACAAGAACCGCACTCGAAGAGGCACCAGATTTCGTAGCATTGTTCAAGCGAGTCTCTTCGAATGCAACCATCGAACGAGCATTTTGAAAGGAGGGCAGCGGCTGAGACTGCTGTATGAAGGTCGCAACGGTGTCATATTCATCCATTAGACCCGCAACGAGTTGTAAAACCAACCGTTCATCAGAGACGGGATGTCCGAGACTCGAAAGTTGACCGGCCACAGATTTCAAGGATTGACAAAAAGCAGCAGAGGATGAAAAATCTTGCATTTTTATTGTGCCGAATTGATTTTCGAGATGAACAATACGAGTACCTTTGTTATCTTGGAAAAGGTCGCGGAGTTTGTCCCAAGCCACCAAAGCTGTAGCCTTTTCATCAAGAATAGCAAGGAGAAGGTCCTCGTTAATGGTGCCATAGAGCCACGTGAGCACAATGGAGTCAAGGCACTAGTTTAGTAGCAAAAATTCTAAGAAAAAAATTCATCCATTAGTCAAGCCACGTGCCATATATAAATTCTAAGAAAAAAAATACTAAAATAAATTTTAAAATTGAATATTAATGAATAATATTTTTATATATAGAAATATTCCTATATATAGACCGGGAAACCAATAAAGATGAAATCTCTTAAACCCATTGTCATGTGGACCAAAAAGAAATTGTCAAGGGTTGGAGAGAAAAGGAGAAAGTACTACTTATTACCTAATGATTTGTTTATCTCTAGTTATCATGTTATTGTAAGTTTATAACTTTGTTTATCTCTAGTTATCATGTTATTGTAAGTTTATAACTTTGTTTATCTCTAGTTATCATGTTATTGTAACTAGTATTACAATTTTGGTCAAAATATATCTAAAATAATAACAAAATATTTCTCCCACCGTTATTATTTCGTTACGTTTACGAATATTGGTCCCCAACTTTGGTCATAGATTAGTTAGGTTTACTGATAAAAAAGATATCAATCGCTCCATTATTATTTAATAAGGAAATTTGTTTTAGCACTTGGACTAAGGAAAACGGTGAAAAGTAACGCGTTACTCACGATGATTTAGTTGTGTATTCTGTCCCCAGGGAACTCCAAGTTGCAGATAGTTACACAAAGAGTTTGTCTTGTCAACATATTGAAATAAGGGGGATTGAAGTAAGGAAAACGTGAAAGGATAGTGAGAAGAATCAAAGATAGAGATATCATTTTGTATGTAGACAAACCTATTATATAAGGAAAAAAATCAAGTGTCCATATATTAAATACAATACGATAACACCCTAAATGAGAAAATATCCCCACTAAATACAAACAAAGCGAGTTTTGTACTACTATTTTTTGACTTACATTATTGCCTTTACCACACTACTTTAATCTTCTTTGCCTGAATTACTTTTTAATATTTGTACATACCATTTAAAAAGAGTGCAGGGAGTACAACATACACTCATATCACATATATCATTCTTATAGCCAGATAATAACAATTGCGAAGGCCTATATTACTTTGAAGAAATATCATAATTCTTGCTTTCACGTGGAAAATTTAGAACCACTCTTACTATATGATCTTTTGGGCATAGAGGTGCGTATTCTATTAAGGCCAAATGGAAGAAATAGAAAAATTTATCTTATTGTGCTTGTATAAATGTGTTATATTATGTCTGAAAGTTTCAGTATGGACTGTGCTAAGGGTGGGAAATCACACGCGCGCACCATCGTTATTGTTCGACCAATTCGTGATACGTGCGCAATGTATGGTGTGCTTATTAATGGGGCCATATTAGCACAGCCTTAAGGTTCCTAACAAGTATTAGATGTTATAATTGTCACTATGATTTGCGCTCAATTTATAAAAGTTACAATTAGGCTGACTTATAACACCTCTTCAGTAAGATTTCTTCCGCACTCGGTTACGTTTTTGCAACTCTGATTCTAAAAGCTTTTTCATTGAAATTCCGAACATCGAGTGGCAACCTCTCTCTTCGAAATCTGAAGGCAACACCATGGCTTTGTTTGGTTGTATATAGGAAGTCATAATTTCTAGGAAATTATTTTTTCCATGTATTTGAAATTCCTAAAAAGTGTATGTTTGGTTGATAATGGGAAGTAGAACTTCCCATGGAAAGTTCTACTTACCTAGGGGAGCTAGGTAAGTAACTTAGTAAAACTTCCTAGGAAGTGTAAATTTCCATGGTTTTGCAAACCAAACAACTTCATATACTTCTACTTCTAGGAATTTGAACTTCCCATGATTTGTTTTATCAACCAAACAAGGCCCAACTTCATATACTTCTACTTCTAGGAATTTGAACTTCCCATGATTTGTTTTATCAACCAAACAAGGCCCAAGTTTTGATTGCGATTAAGCCGAATTTGTTTCTAAAACAGAGTATTTACAATAATTGCATTGGCCCATATCTTTATTGTTACACTCTACCTACTAAATAACTATTGAGAGAAACCTTATGAATACGGTCATTTCCAAATAAGTCATGTGCTCAAATATATATACTGCCATTGTTTTGAGTGTTGCCTCATTCATATCTTGCAAAATAGCTTTAGAGTATGAACAAAGGCCAACATCTATTTAGCATAAATCTCGAGATCTTGGTTGTGAACTTGTTATTCAACCACCACAATTAAAGAGAAAGCATATAAATAATAGTATAGCATCATGCAGTTTGCTTTTACTTCTACTACCCTTGTAGCCTCTGCTTTTCCTATGAAACCTGCCATATGCCTAACTTCTCCTCCCATCTTCTCTACTTCCAAGGGAAATAGAAGTATTATGAAGAGACATCGTAGCAAAGATTGGACTATCAACGCTGCATCTTTAAAGCCAAATCTTGTCTATAATTATATCCCTTCTACAGTTAAGTCTCACTTAACACTCCATTCATTTTACAATGCTCTAACTCTATCCTATCAAACTCTATTCTGTTTATAGTTAGTTTTTTTTTTCCAACCAACAAAGGCATCGGAGTCCGCCTTTTACTTCTATGTTGGAATATTGCTCCAAAATTTATGAGTAGCTTCTTAATATTTTGCAAATAACTAGGAAGTAGTGGGCTAGCTTATAATTAGTGCTCTAAAATCTCAATAATGGGTTGCCAAATGGTGGCCTACATAGTAAACATGTTTCTGTCCTTGAAGCATTTCAACTAAAAGGTTAAGTTGATGATTGAAGGTACAAGATATATTTATACTCTATTTTTTTAGGGTCCTTTTACAGTAGATTTCTCTTAAAACGCCCACCATAAGAGAGTAACGAGAGCCAATCATTCTGCCAACTGGACAATGCTGACTTTGGCATTCTCTTTTTTTTTTAAAATAGATTTCTGTGATTTCCGCAGCATATATTATTTCCGGATTTTGTTAAATTAATTTTTGTATATTTGTTAAATTAATTTTTGTATATTTGACATATTAATTATGGTAATTAGTTATATTAATTATTGTAATTAGTTATATTACATATTTGATATTTAATAACTAATACTTAATCTATATGGTATACTACCTATATTTGTAAGGGTTCCTATACTTTATTTTTTAGGCAGTCCCTGAAAATTTGGGATACTTCTCCATTATCGTCTTCTTCTAGGCTGCCATTAACGAGTTGTTCAATGGCGCAAATTCGTCCTTCACTCACTTCTACTTTGCCATAATCGATCTATTCAATGTGGAGATAAGTCGTCTATGAATCTTCTTCAACCTCACCAAACCTCTTTTTCATCAACGATAGGTAGATTAATTTCGAAAACAATTAGGGTTCATAAGAACTTATTTCAATTAAACTACGGCTCAAACGAATTATTCCGTTTTTGTGCATACTTATAAGATTTTTGATGCCGAAGTCGAGGTCAATTGGCAGTCATCAATGGTGTGTATTGGCAAGAGGTTGAAGACGACTGCAAATAAGAATTAACCGTCGTTGCGCATTAATATACCTAGTATTTCGTTTGGACAGCACCTTAGCATGTTCTGGTTATATCCATAATGGTAACAGTGAAATCGATTACGGTAGTCGCCAAAATGATACTCGGACATTGCCTAACACTATGTTGACTATGATGTACTTTTGGTTGTTTTTGTAAGATACAAATTATTGTGTAGTTTAAGGCAGTAAGGATGTAGTAGAAGATATCAATAAGGAACAGTTAATTATAGGTCTAAACAAATCTAAATTCATAAATTAAAAACAAACACATCACGTGACAATTATATTAAGAAATCAGTCTTATGCAACATAAGTGATTTCAAACAACCTGTGCTAACATATTTTGGAGCGCACCCTACCGTGCTTTGGAAATCGCCTAAGGGTTAACATGTATGTATATTTTGTTTACGTTCGTAACCACTTCCGGCCATTGCCGAACAATGAGTAGATCTTTAAACAAAAGTACTATACTGCCATTTAAAAGTCCATTTTTTATTCTTTATATTGGTTACTTCCCAAAAGTGTTTTGGTCATACCCAAATGTTAGATATGCTACCAGAAGTTTTGATTAATTACATTACGTTACTACACGCATTATCACTGTATTAAGGTCACTTGCTACCTCAAGGGTTGTATATGCCATTATATGCCCAAACATAATAAGTCCATAATAATTCAAATATGACATTAAACAAGATAAACAAAGGGCATTAATACTAGTACGACTTAAAATTGAAACTACAAAACCAATTCATGCAAGTCCACCCAAGTAGTACATGTATTTACATTACACAACTTACAATTCGTTTTGAAGCTAACCATGGGTACCCTAGAAAGTTCTACGAACCTGATTGTAGTCCATAACAAGGTCTTGCCCTTCCCCGAAGGGGTCGTACCGTTCCCCATAGTCCTTTGTAATCTTCAATATCAAATGCCCACATAGGTGGGTATTTCAAGTATTCCACATGTTCTTCCCACAATTGGCAGTCGCACTTGAATTCTACAACGATTGGAGAGATTTTTTGTTGGGAGCGTAGTGAGACGCTATAATGGTAATCATACCACGTTGAGAGGCGAGACTCATAATACATTGAGTAGAAGTCAGGGTACGCGAGCCTTTCCATTATGTTCTTTGCCCAAACTTACAAACTTGCAAACAATTCAAGAGCGTGTTAGTATCAAGCTTCTTGAAGACATGAGAACACATGATGTCCATGTCATCTGCCACCCTCTCATTCGCATCTCCATCCAACAATCTACTTTGTGTCCACGGATGCTCTATGCTTGGGTCCTTACCACAAAGTCTCCTTATGGACCATTCAAACTTCGCCCTTTCTTCCTCCTGAAATAGCCTGAAATCTTCTTCTTCAACACTTTAGCTTCTTAAATGGTGGTTTGGACAAATTCTATTATACGGAAAATCACTCACTTTATTATCCATTTTGTCTTAGTGTATGGTGAGCAAAGTAGCAATTGAAAAGATCAACCGTAATGTATGAAGCAAAGGTGAATAAGATGAATAGGGTGTGCTATTTTAGAGAGGAAGGGAGAAGTTATCTCTGACAAGGTGGAAATTTTTGGAAAAGAAAATAAATATTGATTAGGAAAGTGAAGAGACAAATGTATTTCATTTCTTGGTAATAGGGAAATCCGGATTTTTGGAATACCCATCATGGCCTTCATACATGGGGAGACGTGCTCAAAATTAATGTATTTACTTAGTTATTACTTGTTGTTCCCTATTTGTTAATTAATGTCAATCTTTGTTACCTACTTGTTTATTGTGCGATTTTTGAAAATATGAAGGGCCTCCTCTGTGTTATAATGTCCAATATTGTAAACTACCCTAATTAACTGATACAACAATCTAATCTAAACCAATCTAGTCTAATCTAAACTAATCCACTACCAATAAAGGAAAGTATACAAATTTGCATTTTGTGACAGCTCCCTAAGTTATTTAGTGATTAGCTTAAGGTGTACATTTTAAACAATGTTAGTTATATCCTTAATCGCTTCTGGACATGGCCTAACATGGGGTTGATTAATTTATTTTGGAATACCTTCAGTTTTCAATCCTTATGTGTCCAAGAGGCATTTCAAAATGGGGTTGTATATCAAAATAGAGAAACCTAATCACCCATCAAAATACTTAGGTGAAACAATATTTTTTTGAATTCCCATAATTTATTAATTACATAATAACCATTAAAGAACATATATCAACTAATTCAAAAACGATGACATTTTTATTTAGCTGATTAATTTAGTCAAGAGTAAGATGTTATAATTTTGACCAATTTCAAAACTAAATTAAGGGTTTTCTTTATCACCTATTTTGTTAATTGGCCGAATTAAATTCCAATTTCTCGATTAACTTAACTTTTGGTATCAAATGGACTGACGTCATCAGAGAGGTGATGAGAATATGTAATAATGAAGTTTAGAAATAATATAGTATGAGTGTTTTGTATAATAGAGTATCTATAGCAATAATGAATTTTAGAAATAATCTATGAGTGTGAAGTGCAATCACTGGCAAAGAAGAATACTTTGGCAAATGTGATTTGAGAGGTGAAGGGAGTTGGATATAGGTTTCTTGATATTCATGAAACCCTGATTATTGGTCATCCCCATCACAGCATTTACACAAGGGGAGTCGTTCTCGATCTTTGTAATATCTTCTAAAAACTTATGCTTTTATGGGTAGACGTGCTAAATGTTTGGTTTGCTTTAGTTAGTCAAGAGTAAGATGATGTAATGATGACAACTTTCAAAAATAAAATCAGGGTTTTCTTTATGGGTAAGGGGCTGGACCTAGGTAAAAGGGAACTTGCCATCATTACCTTCACAGCTAGGGTTTTCTTTATTCTGTTCCTGAGAGAATTAATCTCTTAAAATTAATGTAGTAATTAAAAGGTCTTTAGTACTAACAACAACATACACAAGAAGGGTTATTCCAAAAATGGCGTTTTTAACTAGAAGATGTTATAATGATGACTGATTTTTAAAATAAAACCAGTGTTTGGTTTATGTGAACAAGGGATTGATGTCATATTAGGGTCCACTCTCACATTAGGCACTTACCATCTTTACCTATACACATAGGTATAAGTGCTAAATGCAACGTTAATTTAAAGCAATTCTATTACCTTAATTTTAAATCAATTCTCTTAATTTAAAATCAATTCATCTCTACAATCCCACAACTTGCTTATTTATGTCAAGTGATGGCTGATTAAGTTAGTCAAGAGTAAGATGTTATACTTATAAAATCAGGGTTTGTTTTATTACCAACTTTGTTAACTGGACTAAATAAATTCCAATTTCTCGATTAACGTTACTTTTGGTCTCAACTTGCTTAGTTATGAGAATATGCAATAATGATGATCAAATTTATTAAAATAATTAATATATTAAAATTGAACAGCTTAATTCACGTCTAAATGCTCACGTGATTAAGGGCTTTTTGTAGTTTGTAAAAAGAGAAACATATAGATAGTTGCTTAACCATACAATGAAAAGATTGCCCTTCTATCACTTGGTTGATGCTTGGTTTGGCCTACCAATGCGTACGAGGAGATACGCTTTTTATTTCCAATTTGGTTAACTGTCCTAATTACCAACTCACCAATCTAATCTAATATAAATCTAACCTGATGCACTACTAATAAATAATTTTTAAGTTTGTGTTCAAGTGTTTCTATAATGATGAAAAAATTTAGAATAATACTTTGACAAATTTGATTTGAGAGGTGAAAGGAGTTGGATTTAGGTGTTTTGGTATTAGTGAAATCCTGATTTTTGGTTATCCCCATCATAGCGTTTACACATGGGGAGTCGTGCTTGAAATTTGTTTTGATTGCAAAAAATCTTATGCTTTTACCATCTTTACCTCTACACATGGGTAGAAGTGCTAAATGTTTGGTTACATTAAGTTAGTCAAGAGTAAGAAGATATAATGATGACAAATTTTAAAAATAAAATCAGGGTTTGCTTTATTACCAATTTTGTTAACTGGCCTATTAATGCATAATATTATACATGCCCATAATACCTTTTAGACAATGCCCTAACACAAATGTTAACAAAATCAAATATGACAATAAACAAAATATAAAGACCCTTAATACTATATTTACAAATCGTTAGGAACTATTACTTATACATTGGAACTGAATCTACAAAAATACCTAGTAAGACTAGTGTGAAAGTGTCAAACATTGTATCCCCAGATAATTCTACGATTGCTTTGTATGAGAACATGAACTCCTTCAAATTATCTTTGATATGTGGAAGAGCAATGACCTGTGCAATCACGTCATTGGTCATATATTTAACACCAGTTGATCCACTTTCCGACATTGGCATGCCTTCAACATAATAACGAGAACGAAATGCAACAAGGTGTGCATAATAAGCTGGAGGGACTGCCAGACAACTTTAAACACTTCGAATGGCTTTTCTGGTTGTCCCTCAAGCTCATTATGCACACCTTGCTGCATTTCGTGCTCGTTATTATGTTGAAGCCATGCCAATGTCGGAAAGTGGATCAACTGGTGTTAAATATATGACCAATGACGAGATTGCACAGGTTATTGCTCTTCCACATATCAAAGACAATGTGAAGGAGTTTTGGAGAGAAAGTGAGAAGATATCTCTGGCGAAGAAGAAAAACGTTGACTAGTAAGGTTAAGAGAATATGTAATTGGTTTATTTCAGGCAAAAGGGGGTAAATGTTGATTAGGAAGGTGAAGAGACAAATGTAGTTCGTTTCTTTATATAGGGAATTCGGGATTTTAGGTCATACCCTTCATAGCTTTTATACATGTGGAGACGTGCTCAAAATTTGTTTTAGTTGCCTTACAATTAATAAGTTTTTATCCCTTCACAATTATTATTTGACAAATAATAGTCATAACTTATAACTATTATAAATATTATTTTTTATTATTATTTTTTATATAATATTTATTATTATTATTTATTATTATATGATATTTGTTATTATTATTTATTATTATATGATATTTGTTATTATTATTTTCATTTGGCTATCATCGTTGCTAGTTGGACGCTTGAGAATTTATTTTGGAATACCTTCCGTTTTCAATGTTTATGTGTCCAAGATGCATTTCAAAATGGGGTTGTATATCAAAATGGAGAAAACTAATCACCCATCAATCTTTGTATAACAAATGGGGTTGCATTTTAATAATTATGTATTTATTTAGTTACTACTTGTTATTCCCTATTTGTCAATTATTGTCAATCTTTGTTACCTACTTATTTATTGTGATATTATTAGAAATCTTAAGGGCCTGCTCTATGATATTTTTTAGTCAATATTTTTAGAAATCTAAACTAATCCACTACGAATAAAGGAAAGTATACAAATTTGCATTTTGTGACAACTCCCTAAATTATTAAGTCATTAGCTTAAGGTGTACGTTTTAAACAATGTTAGATATATCCTTAATCACTTCTGGACATTGCCTAAATTGGGTTGATTAATTTATTTTCGAATACCTTCAGTTTTCAATCTTTATGTGTCCAAGAGTGAAAATTTTACAAAAAACCTAATCACCCATCTAAATACTAAGGTGAAACAATTTTTTTCCTGAATTCCCATAATTTATTAATTATATAACAACCGTTAAAGAACATATATCAACTAATTCAAAAACGATGGTAATTTTATTTATTGGACACACTCTTTTATTCCCACTGCAAGCCTAGAAGCTACAGCTGCAAATGAAAAGGTAAGCTGATGTTTCATTAAGATAGTGAAGAGGAAAATGCGATAAAATACAAGTATTAGGGCGTTTTCAATGATGACTAATATGACCAATCAAATCAGAATTTGCATGTTCTCAATGTGAACCACTTACCATCTTTACCTCTACTCATGGGTAGAAGTGCCAGATGTTTGGGTAGCTTTAGTTAGTCCAATTTATGTATTTACTTAGTTACTACCGTTGTTCCCTATTTGTCAATTAATGTCAATCTTTGTTACCTACTAGTTTATTGTGCTATTTTTGAAAATATGAAGGGCCTGCTTTATGTTATCATGTCCAATATTGTAAACTACCCTAATTAACTGATACAACAATCTAATCTAAACCAATCTAGTCTAATCTAAACTAATCCACTACCAATAAAGGAAAGTATACAAATTTGCATTTTGTGACAGCTCCCTAACTTATTTAGTCATTAGCTTAAGGTGTACGTTCTAAACAATGTTAGATATATCCTTAATCGCTTCTGGACATTGCCTAGAATGGGGTTGATTAATTTATTTTGGAATACCTTCAGTTTTCAATCTTTATGTGTCCAAAGAGGCATTTCAAAATGGGGTTGTATATCAAAATAGAGAAACCTAATCACCCATCAAAATACTAAGGTGAAACAATATTTTTTTAAATTCCCATAATTTATTAATTACATAACAACCATTAAAGAATATATATCAACTAATTCTAAAAAAATGGCATTTTTATTTAGGTTTTGTTTGACACACTCTTTTATTCACACTGCAACCCTAGAAGCTACAACTGCAAATGAAAAGGTAGGGTGATGTCTGATTAAGATAGTGAAGAGAAAAATGCTATAAAATACAAGTATTAGGGCGTTTTTAATGATGACTAATATGACCAATCAAAGCAGAATATGCATGTTCTCAATGTGAACCACTTACCATCTTTACCTCTACTCATGGGTAGAAGTGCCAGATGTTTGGATAGCTTTAGTTAGTCCAATTAATGTATTTACTTAGTTACTACTGTTGTTCCCTATTTATCAATTAATGTCAATCTTTGTTACCTACTAGTTTATTGTGCTAATTTTGAAAATATGAAGGGCCTGCTTTATGTAACAATGTCCAATATTGTAAACTACCCTAATTAACTGATACACCAATCTAATCTAAACCAATCTAGTCTAATCTAAACTAATCCTTCAGTTTTTTTTCTGAAAATATGGGGTTGATTAATTTTTTTCGAAATACCTTCAGTTTTCAATCTTTATGTGTCCAAGAGTGAAAATTTTACAAAAACCTAATCACCCATCTAAATACTAAGGTGAAACAATTTTTTTTTCTGAATTCCCATAATTTATTAATTATATAACAACTGTTAAAGAACATATATCAACTAATTCAAAAACGATGGCAATTTTATTTAGCTGATTAATTTAGTCAAGAGTAAGATGTTATAATTTTTACCAATTTCAAAACTATATTAATGGTTTTCTTTATCACCTATTTTGTTAACTGGCCTAAATAAATTCCAATTTCTCGATTAACTTAACTTTTGGTATCAAATGGACTGACGTCATCAGAGAGGGGATGAGAATATGCAAGAATGAAGTTTAGAAATAATATAGTATGAGTGTTTTGTATAATATAGTATCTATGGCAATAATGAATTTTAGAAATAATCTATGAGTGTGAAGTGCAATCTCTGGCAAAGAAGAATACTTTGGCAAATGTGATTTGAAAGGTGAAGGGCGTTGGATATAGGTTTCTTGATATTCGTGAAACCGTGATCTTTGGTCATCCCCATCACAGCATTTACACATGGGGAGTCGTGCTCGATCTTTGTATTATCTTCTAAAATCTTATGCTTTTATGGGTAGACGTGCTAAATGTTTGGTTAGATTTAGTTAGTCAAGAGTAAGATGATGTAATGATGACAACTTTCAAAAATAAAATCAGGGTTTTCTTTATGGGTAAGGGGCTGGACCTAGGTAAAAGAGAACTTGCCATCATTACCTTCACAGCTAGGTTTTCTTTATTCTGTTCCTGACAGAATTAATCTCTTAAAATTAAACACTTAATTCACTTGATTTTAAAACAAAGGGTGTGTAGTTTTGTATAGTATTATTTAACTGCAAACATTTAAATGTCGCATAAGTAATTAGTATCGATAAGTTCTAATAAGGTTGAATAAGTTCGAGCATACTCGAGTAAGGTCGAACAAGGTCTAATATGGTCTACTAAGGTCGAATAAGGTCTAATAAGATCGAATAAGGAATAATAAGGTACTAAAATTTTTATATATAACAGCATTATTATTATTATTATTATTATTATTTTGACAACATTATTATTATTACTATTTATTATTAATTATTATTATATGATATTTATTATTATTATTATTATTATTTGGCTGCCATCGGTATTAGTTTGACGCTTGAGAATTTTATTCGTCTACATGAATAAGGGATATTGATTCTTATTGATTGTCATTTGTAAAGTATTATTATAAACATTGAACTATTGTAGTTGATGGTTGTTCTTAAATCCATTTATATGCATCTTTTAAGATTTGAAAATTATATTGGTCCTTAGTTTATCGTATACATTTTTCTGAATTCCCATAATTTATTAATTATTATTATATGATATTTATTATTATTATTATTATTATTATGGCTGCCATCGTTGCTAGTTGGACGCTTGAGAATTTTATTCGTCTACATGAATAAGGGATACCGATTCTTATTGATTGTCGTTTGTAAAGTATTCTTATAAACATTGAACTATTGTAGTTGGTGGTTGTTCTTAAATCCATTTATATGCATCTTTTAAGATTTGAAAATTATATTGGTCCTTAGATTATCGTATACTCCGTACATTTTAATAAATACTCCATATGTCCTAAACCTTTTTTGGCCATAGCCCAAATGTTAACACATCTTTTAAAAAATGCGGGATGAACAATTGTTATATGCGCGTCATTTGGGAGGGCAAGAGGCAGTTCATTAAATGATTTTGGAAAACTGACAGTTTTCATTGATGATGTGTGCAAGACTCCAAGAGACACTTCAAATGGCCCCCCTTGTTAAATAAGCAAAGATCCTTTCAGTTTCCACCATCATTGCAAATATTCTCTCTGTCCAAATATTCTTCTCCTCCCCCCTTTTACTCTACGCTTTCTCTCCTGTTTTAACTTCTTCTTACACATCTTCGATGGCTTCATCTAGTAGAAACCCCCCACTCAAAGCTTACAGTATTAACATGATGGCGTCGTCATCATCTTCTTCATCATCGTCTTCTTCACCACCATCATCACCATCATCGGCCATTTAAAATAAACGAGTTGAAGATGCAATACGTAAGTTCCTGATTCTTCGTGATTCTGAAGGAGCACTGAATGACCTTGCGGATATAAACCTTCAATATGCGGAGTTTGTTCGTGGGCTATTTCTATACCATCAAGACCAGATTGATGGGTTATTTAAGCTTGTTTCATTTGCCCAAATGAATTTGTTATCCACTTACACCCATAGGCTCCGTTCCTTACTCGCTTTAAGCAATCTCCGTGACGCTCTTTGGGAGTTGAACAAATATTGTAAATTCTCACAAGACAACATATGTCATTCTTGTCCAGGATCCGAAGGCCAGCACAGGAACTTTTTTGATACTTATAACAGTGACAATATAACATGCGTGTTATGCAGTGTTCAGTATCACATGCATCAACTCCATTGTCCGTAACCTGAGGTAATTTGCTCAATCCATTTTCAATTGGATTTCCTTATTTATGTTTTCACTTGTATATGATTTGTGGGGTTCATTTTATAGTGCTTTGTATTGATCTAGTACTATTAATATTATTGAGACATTGTTTGTTGCACAGGATTGGTGGCAAGAAAATGGAAGGCAAATGTAGCTGTAGTGATGGTGTAGGCTGTGGCGTATTGTTCTTCAAAGTGGATGCCCAAGTTTTCTATTAGTTCTAGTTGTTGGATTTTGCAATGTAACTATATGCTATGTTAGTTTAAACACTTAGAATGGAATATTTGATCTTTTTCATGTTTTTAATGTGATTATGGGTAGTTTGTGTTGTTAAATTTATTTCGTATTGTTTTTTAATTGTTTTGCAATTTGAATCTTTTTTTTTCGAATTTTAAGTTTGACCTAATAGTAACTAAGTCCGGCAATGTCCAAAGAACCAAATCAAGAACTCCAAGAAACCGTCCAAGATTCAACCTTTAAAACAAGAAACGTTCAAGAATCAATATGTGTATGTGTTTATGTGTTTTGGGATATGGAAATTAAATCAATCACTCCTGAAAGATTTAATTAACTTTAACCTCCTTTAAACCATTACCTGAAATTAAATCAATATGAATGAATCAAAACTCTAGTTCCTCCATTAATGTCGACCTTAGGCCCTATTTATACTAGTACATGTTCTAGTATGATAGAGAACCTAAAACTCTATCTAGAAAGCATAAATTCTATCTAGAAAGCAAAATAAATCTTAATCCCTAAAATCTAGGAAAAGATAGGAAGATAAACATCCTCCATTGACGTGCCTAGATTATCGTATACATTTTAATACGTATTGGCTATGTACTTAATAGACCCTGGACATTGCCCAACTTTGAACACATCTTTTGAAAAAAGCAATTGCTATGTTGCAACTTTTGAATGGCCAATTGGCCAAACTTATGAAACACAATTGACCCTCAATGACAATTTGGCAAAAAAACTTGTACCGATGACCAATTGGTTTAAAACCGAAAGGTATGCTCCAACGACAAGTTGGTAAAAAATATTGCGCGCAAACAACATTTAACAATATAAAATTTTCTTTTACGTCATTTATGGTATTTGGATTTTTGATCAACATTCACTGATACACATTCCTTTTGTATAGATATCTCGTGTTTTTATCTAATAAACTTCTCCTATCACTAAACACTATATACCCAATTTGAAACTAACAGAAAAATGGCCAAAATGTTCCCCGATTTTTGGTGTAATTATTGTCTTGAGAGCAAGCCTATCTACCAAATTTTCGTTGTGGGTCACTTACTTTTAAACAATTCGGTCAATTGGCCACTTTTGATGACCATATTTATAAATTGTTCTTTTTAATTAAAATTTTCACATTTGTTATATGTAACCAATAATAAAATTTAAACTACAAAACATACGGAGCATCGCCGTCAAATGATACTCGTGTTTAATAATTAAAATCTGACAATAATTTACATTATTTCCATTTTAATAGCTTCCCTGAATTTGTTTCATGGACATCAATAAATATATATAGCCGTTCAACTTCTCAGAATCCCATAAGTTAAAAAAACTTTCCAAACTTACCCACTATATTCCTCCCCACTAACCCCATCTTCCTCAACATTTTTTCAATTCATCTCTCGCACTCTTCTTCATCTTCCAGGCACCACAGTCAGTAAGTGAAATATCCAGATTTATTTTTTTATAGTCTAATGTAAATTTATATGCCAATCTTTGTGGTTTTATTGGGACAGTTATTGCTATCTTAGTTTGGTGTTTTTTGGTTTAGCTTCTGTTTTTATTTGAATTTTTGATTTTTAGTGTGAAAAGTGAAAAGAGGTGTTTTGTGGTTAAGATTATTTTCTTATTTGAATTCATGATTCAAATGAAACAAAGTGAATTGTGGTATTTTTTTTTTTTCTTACTTGAATTATTGATTTTGGAAACTTGAAATCATGTAAACACAATAATAAGTTTCTTAACCAATATTAGAATAGGTATTGTAGAAATCCATTTTATATTATCGGAGTATTTTGTCGGCGACTGATGCTTTCCAAGCCCCTCCTATCTCTAGTCTCTCATACAAATAGAATGTGTGAATGAGTTTTTTTATTTGATTTACCGTTTTTATGTGGTTTTAGTTTTATTTTAAGATGCTATTGATTTATGTTTTCAGTTTTGTTTCTTACGAATTTTGATTTTATTTTAATTGAATTTCGGTTGGATTAATGTGGGGGTAGTACAAAATTTAGGATTTCTTCACTTCTCATTGTCGTCGACTTATAAGCCTAATGGAGTCGGGGAGTCAATCTAATTCTGCCGAACTAGATCGACGGGCAGGTGATATATTGAACACGTTCTGGAAACAGACGCTGCCAGGAGCAGAGGCTAGTTTTCAGATTACGTTCACACCCGAAATGGTTACCGAATTTGTGAGTTTTAATTTTGAGAGCTATTAGATATAATATATTGGAATTATCAATGCTTAAATATATATTTTGGTTTGTGTATAATATAATTTCTACCCAATACTATAAATTGTTGCGTATATGGCTCTCAATTGGCTATGAACTCGATGTATTGGATAATTTTCAGGAGGTGCCTTCGGTTTATGTGAAGTCACTCATCACCCTCGCTGCAACATGGACAACCTTACTCCGCCGTGCCAATAGCAAGTACTTTTGGGTAATTGAACAGGATTTCGTACCAGATGGTATGAATCAAAAGTTGACATTCCGTAGAGGATGGTCGGAATTCATTCAACAGAATTCGATTGAAGTGGGGGACGCATTATTATTCGCGTACATTGGGAACTTTGTATTCACAGTCGATGTTGTGCCCAAATCAGGGGTATCCAAGCCATTCGAATCGGAAGGTAAGCTGGAGATTTTTAACATTAATCGGCGTGGGCGTAAACCAAAATGGCTGAACGACGGAGAAACTTGCCTTGCTGCGATGGCCTACACTTGGAACACCTTTAGATGTCGTCCCAATGTTATAGCCTCACTTACAGATGCCGTGTTTACTTATGGCGTGGTGGTAAGTATTGGGTTTGTTAAATTTATTTCAATTGTATGTTTGAAATTATTGATACGAAAGTTTTGCAGACTATGCCCGAGTATTTCGTGAAAGAGAACATAATGGAAATGACCGACAAAATTACAACTTTGAATGATGCAGCCGGTAACAAGTGGGAAGTCAAACTAAAAAATACCTTCCAACGCAAGAAAACCCCAGCATGGGCACTGACTGGGTTGAAGAAATTCGTTGTAGATGTCGGAGCTGGGCCTGACGACATTTGAACATTTGAGCTCGTGGGGAAACAACGCGTCACTTTCCTTGTAAAATTATTCAAAAAGAGTATACGGATGTAGGTTCGAAGTCGGTTATACGGGGTCGAATTACATGATTGAAGGTTATTATTAATATGTTTCGGGATATGTTATTGTTGAATATTCTGTTATGTTTTATTTTGTATTTTTCGGAACATATGTCTAGTCATGTTTTGATTAAGTATTATTAAGTATTACTTTGCTTTTGGAACATATCCTACTATGTACTCGTGATCAATGAACACTACATAAACTGGTTTTAGGCAATAACGGGTTGTTTTAGGGTCAATAATTTTGACACGTTTAAGTAATCGGTTTGGGTAAGGGCTAGGTTTAAAGCAAAGTAACTCGCCAACTCTTGAAACTGTTTAGAATAGGTCTAGCCTCTCAACGACTATGTTGTTGTATAGTATTTTGGACATAACATTAAGTGGTTTTTGTGCGTTGCCAAACCAATCATTTTTACAATGAACTCCCAATTTATCCCCTAAAATATCTTCCACACATTTATTTAAACTGCCACTGAAGTCGAAATGGTAATTGATTAAGAAAGCCAAGAATAACTGGATGTTGTAATGATGACAAATCTAAATTAAAATCCCTTGCTTTGGGTTGTAGGTGATAGGGCTAGCTGTCATATTAGGCATTAACCATTATTGCACTTAGACATTATAATAACTGCTACTAATATTTTATTTAATAACTCAAAAGGTAGGAATTTTTTTAGTTTCATAACCGCCACTTTTCCTTACTAAATAAAACTAAACACCTATGTCATCATCAAAAGTACTTTCTCTTTTTGCTCTTCCATATTCCATATCTTACACAAGTTGCCTTCAATGGCAAATGTAGTGCCGCCTACCTATCAGAGAGTATGTCCAAATCACAATCTTCGTCAAAATCATACTGAAGAGGATTACCCACTTTATGTAAAGGAGGAAGAGGCGAAATGGAAGTGGGCTATAACGAAACATTTGAATCGTCCAGAAATGGAGTGTGAACTTCCTTGGATTTCGAAGGCCCCCTTTTAAGTTGGAAAAAATATGGACCTGATGTGCCCTATGATCTTGAAGAGGTTGTCACACGAAGACCGGTTATCAGCAATGCAAGTGTGCAAGACATGGGGAAAGGAGATCGCAACAACTTTCTATACACCTAATTACGAAGCTAGGTATAACGAGGCCCGTGAATTGTACTTTGGCTACCATTACACTGCAGAGTTACGCCAACAGAGGGAACTTCCACCAGTTTTGTTACATTTCAAATGTGATTGCGATAAATGGGCAGAACGTGCATCACGTTCATATGAGCAAAATTAGTGGTTGGAAAGTTGGTATGCTCAGGATCGTGAAGATGGTTACGGAGAAGAGTTCAATCCCTCTGGCGGTGGACGTGGATTGGTGATGGCATACTCGGATATCCGTAGAAGCTTTTAAGTATTCTTGCAAGGGATTTGTTTTTTGTAATAGTTCATGTTAAGCAATTAGTCTGTAATTTCCAACTTGCAAGGGCATTAAAAAAGGTGAATTTTATTTTTGATTTAATTTTTAAAAAGTTAAAACTAATATACAACGTAACTGGAAAAGGACCCATAAGTTTCCATAAAGTTTTCTTTTTTAAAAACGCATTGTAAATTTTTATTTGGAAAACAAATGATTCCCAATCTTTTTATATTTTGGTGAAGATATGATTTCCACAAATTAGTGATACAAAATAAAGGAAATAAAATAAATAATTGAGATAAACAAGGGCAAGTTTAAAAAAAAACTTAACAAAAGATAACGTCTTCACAATTCCGATTTTTATATATGCACATAACGTGGGTATATAAGTGGGTGGTTAGGAACTAGGGTTTTGATTTTTATCACCACAGAATTGCCCTTTGTTTTTTGGTGACTATCTTCGTAAATTTAGTCGGATACACAAAGCTACAGCAATTTCACCAATGGCAGAGGACAACAGCAGTGCTTCAAGCGTAAGGCGGTTAATTTTTGTTATTATATATTCAAATTATTGTCGAATATGATGAATATGTCGTTGTTCTGCAATATTAATCACAATTTATTAAAAATGTATACATAGATTATGAAGTAACAATGCTGAAATTATATCACATGTTTAATTCCAATCTCTATATTGATTTTTCAATGTTTTCTTTGAGTAGAACTTGGGTGTGATTCTAGAAGCCATTAATGAGATACGCACAAAAGTAACCAACATTGAGTTGTCGTTGGCTGAACAAAAATGTAAACAAGTTGGTTCTCATGCTGATGGTAATTGGAAGTCTGATACAGAAGGGTATTGCACACCGGGAGACCAAAAGTCAACCGGAAATCCAAGTTTTAGTTGCGCTACTAATAATCGATCAAATTCCCCTTTTCTAAGTCCTGATGGTGGATTGGTTGACCGTTTCAAAACGCCACACCCGAAGCGTAAATTAGATATTGATAAGGAAGAAGGACTTGCAGACGAACCAATTACAGAAGAATCCTGCAACATTGAATCATTCAGCATTCGAAATGTTCGTTTCAATGTTCCTCAATTTCCTCCAGGGTTGGAAACATTAAGAGACGTCAAGGAAGAACCAAAGAAAGAATTAAAAAAAGTTAAGAAGCCAAAAGATAATGGAGAGCATTTAAATTCAAATGAAACCGTAAGTTTATCAAACTATGTTATTTGTCATCTGTTATATTTCATTCGCAATTGCTGACTACCTCCAATGAACAGGCACCTTCAACAAATCAGAAAGCAAGTAAAAAACGTCATTCAATAACACAAAAAGAACAGGTACATCTGTTTATGTTAGTAGATGCGCATACTTGAATTGGCAATCAACTAAAATGTGTTGGATTTGATTTCATATGTAGCAGGAAGGGACAGTCGATATTAAAAAGGCATCACCATCAGACACCATAGAGGGCCTCGACACTACCTTGTCTGAAATGGTATTACTAGTACGATATCTCTGATAATTTGTCATCAGTTATATTGCATTCGCAATTGCTGACTACCTCCAATGAACATGCACCTTCAACGAATCAGAAAGCAAGCAAAAAACGTAATTAAAAAACACAAAAGGCACAGGTACATCTGCTTATGTTAATAGATGCGCATACTTGAATTGGAGATCAACTAAAATGTGTTGGATTTGATTTGATATGTAGAAGGAAGGGACAGTCGATACTAAAAAGGCATCACCATCAGAAACCGTGGAGGGCGTCGACACTACCTTGTCTGAAATGGTATTACTAGTACAATATCTCTGATAATTTGGTGTGTATTTTTAATACTACTAACGTCCAGGTAACATCGTCGAAAGCGAAGAGGCAGAAGAAGGGTAAATCAAAGGATATTGTCGTCTTAAAGGTACAGTTTGGCAATCACTAATACCTCTTACGGAAATTATCATACATATACCATTTACCCTAAAAAATTGATTATTTTCATGCACTTTAATTCATATTAGGATGGAGAGGATGGGCCAGATGAAGTTAGACAGTTGACTTGCAAAAAGCGTATCGTGCCAGGAGAACTATTCCATGATTATCTACCTCAGCTATCAGATCGAGATAAGCGAATATGCTTAAATATTCAAAAGTTTGACCATTTTGATGAAGTGTACTCTCCGCGTCAGGTTATCCACAGGTTGACAGTTGGTGAATGTTTGTGTGTATTTCCAGACGAATGGATGTCTGATCTGGTAAATAAATAACTCAAAGGTGCTAAATAAGTACAACATAATTTAGAAAAAAAGGCTATGCTTACGAATATGTTTTTTGTGACAGTTTGTCAATGTGTATTTATTTGATATGCAACTAGGGCTAATGGATACCAACTCTACTAAGATGGTATTGTCAACATATTTCCAGGTACGTTATTATTGTTGTCTCCCAAATTACAAAACCAATTACAAGCATTCTTTACGATTATAGATTAGAACCAACACACATTGTTTCTTTCAGGGTATTGTACTGAAATCTGATGAACGGAGTCCGTACTTCGGAACTAACTCCCAACTTAGGTATTTTGCAGAATTGCATGAAACCTATATCCCTGAAGATGTCGATAGGATAGACCAGTTTTAACTAAATAAACTGTTGCCAAATTTTTGAGAATGCTATCGATTTATTAGTTACTCATCTCAGAGTCTTTGTTCCTAGGTTTACATACCTGTGTTAGAGGCGAATCATTGGTTCCTCTTGGTTTTCCATGTTTTGGAAAAAACTGTGTACATCATAGACTCATTAGGAACATCGGACAGCCGTTACACTCTTGCCGAAGATCTGGTAGGAACTACATCATGCCTATACATTTCATTTACTCGGTGCATCCTCTTGCCGTTATTGACTTAATCTTCGATCAGATGCAAAAAGATGGAACGGTCCTTCGGAGGAATCGAATAGGTCCGCTTTTCAAGGAGCACAATTCTTTTCGATACGAAATTGTGCAAGTTCGGACACAGCCAAATAGGTATACATCAATGTTGATTTATATTATATAAAAAATTAATAGGTGTTTAATTAATTTTACAAACTCTTTCAGTCATGATTATGGAATGTATGTCCTCAAGTACATCGAATGTGCTGATATTAATGCCATGAAGAATATTCTATACTCGGTAAGAACCATCAGTTCCTTTCTGAATTGCCTTAAAGTGTTTTTGAAAATCCAATTATCATCTAACTTCCTTGCCTTATTTACAGACTAATGAAATGCGTGCTGAACGATTGAAGTATTGGGTCATCTAGTTGCAAGCAAAAAACAACAAGGTGGATCTTGTCACAATATTTAGCAGTGCTTATTGAAGATGATTTTCAACCATTTCTTTTTCTCATTGTAATTGACACAAAATGTTGATTATGTATTCATTCAAAATATTTTGATATGATCACATTTTGATTAAATAAAACATTTATTTAGTTTTCCTATATTTCGGCTGCTACTCTTTCTTTCAACTTCTCCAGGCTCAATGCTTACATTACATATATCGGTTGTCATTAAACAAATAAGGATAACACTAATAAGGAAACTTAGTGTTACATGATTATTTAGGTAATGCCCTATACTGTTAAAAGACATAACCAAATAAATAAAGATTTAAAATTCTTGCGAAATTTATATTCAAAAGACAACCATAACATTTTCAGACTTGATCCCTTATATAATAGAGAGTAATTTTAATTAAAAATATTACTTGGTGTAACTAACTTGTTCCCTTATATATCACTTCCAAACATGGTTAAGGACATACCAATAGAGTCAAAACAATTTATAATTGCACGTGGCAACTACCTTGACACATGGTTAAGGCCATTACCATATAGGTTTTGTCCATTGCAATGATAGGACTTTACATATCTTTATTGGTTGTCATTGAACAAATTACTATATCACCAATAAGAAAACTTAGTGTTTACATGTTTATTTAGGTAATGTCCAATTCTTTTA
Source organism: Patellifolia procumbens (assembly GCA_947645195.1). Classification (NCBI taxonomy): domain Eukaryota; kingdom Viridiplantae; phylum Streptophyta; class Magnoliopsida; order Caryophyllales; family Amaranthaceae; genus Patellifolia; species Patellifolia procumbens. The sequence continues at coordinate 140,424 of CANSGD010001388.1, read as the reverse complement.
AAGGACATAACGAAATAAATAACTATAAAAATTACTTCCGAAAGAATTAGTTTTAACAGACAACCATAACATTTTTCAAACTTGTCCCCTTATATGATAGTGAATAATTTTAAATAAAAAACTTACTTGGTCTAACTAACTTGTTCCCTTATATAATAGATATGAATCACTTTCAAACATGGTTAAGGTCATTACCATAAAGAGTCAAAACACTGTACAAACACACATGACGACTAGTAAGTGTTGTAAATGCCAATGCAAGATTAGCGCGTTTTGTCCTAGAGACAAGAGTACACTTACGAAATTCAAAATGCAACTCAGCCATTCAATTTGGTTGCATAATAGGAACATTTAGAAAATCAATAATCATCTGGATCAGGACAGGTTGCCAGCCTCATGACTTGATCTCTGATTTGATTTAGTTCCCATTGGATTAACGAAGTCAAAGTCTTTGCTCGATGCGTTTCAAGATCCCGAATAGTAGAATCACAATAGTAGAATCACAAATGTACATGAAGATTTTTGTACAGGGTATCACATGAAAGGAAATACATATCTTACGCTGAGATTACATAGACATTCGTTACCTCAAAGTATTTCTTCTGTGTCCACTTTCTTTCGTTTGGTGCTTCAATGAGTTTGATGACATGCATCCCACAGTCAAATCTAAAATGAAACATAAGACGTTGAAAACTAATTTTCATTAAGAAAATAATGAACAAAGTTAATTTTGCTGACTTCTAAACGCCGTACCCGTTAACTTGTGTCGGGGTTTTCACTTGCGTCATAGCCCAAGACTCCATTTGCTGAAATCTTTGAACCCTGACGTCTTCCTTGTCTGAAGACATGATCTTGGACAGTTTCTTTATCTGTAAATGCACCAAGAGTTTATATAGTACCACATGAAAACCACCGCACTATCAGACAACACACACACAAATGCAACTATTGTCATTACCAGTTTTTGGGCATTATCTAATCTTGTCTTAGTGTGTTGGTCATGCTGCGAATCAAGTACGCTAATTTTTTTTCCCTCCATATGAATAACACACATGTACCAGTGGTCTGGCTGCTAAGCCCCCAATGGAACCAAAATCTACATTGTAATCAAGTATTAATAGCTAGGCCAAATAACAGCGGACAAAACAAATCCCATTAAAGGAACAACAAGGTGAGGTGCGTCTATGACCTGTTGGCATTGGTCTGGATCATCTGGCAAGTACGACGTTTTAATGACTGGTGAATCTGGAAAATATTTTGATCCTTGACGCTTCAACCTCAGAGTAACGTACTGCAGTGATGAAAAAAGACAAAATAAATACCATTCCAAACACTATTTTATAAAATAACAACATACGAAAGACAAACCCGGAGCGACGTAGGGATGTAAAAACTTGTTCGCCTACTTAATGTCTCCCGAATCCCCACTAAATTGATGACCTAAAAACCAACACAGATTCATTTTAGAATAATACTATCGAATCAGACTCATAAAATTAACATTATTTTAAAAAAAATGTTATACATCTTCTCCTACGCAAGTCTCCGGAGACAAGGTCTGTAGCGACGCTCTGTCTACTGCTGCCCAAGTTGTACTAATCAGGATCTCACTGTTACACCAGTAAAAAAACAAACTTTGCATTTACAACCAGAATGATGTTAGGCAAAATCATTTCCAAACATGACTAACACACTTGAGCACACAATCAATTCATTCATACTAACTAAACGGACTTACTGAGGATCTAGAGCTTTGTTGTACACATATTCGGCAATCTGTTTTGTGTTGGCCATGCACTTTCTAATCGACTTCCTTGTCTTGACAACATTGTCATCAACCTACAAACCATCAAGATTAGACTATTGAAGCAATCTTCAATTATGCATGGTTTGTAATGTCCCTACATATAGGGAAGGTTTGCTAATGTCCATAACCCATTAAGCACATTTTGAAAAAATAAACAAATACAACTCTTTTAAGTTATATCCAACACGGTATTTATCAAGTTGAACTCACCGCTGAAACCCTTTCTCGAGTTATTTCCTTTTCAGCCGGCAACATGATTGTTTTCTTTTTTTTTTCCCTTTATTGCTTGACGCTCCTCCGGTTGCATCTCCTCTGCATTTGTGTCAGGCTGCTCCTCAAGCCTTTTTCCAGCAATCATATCGTCTTGTTCTTCAACTGCCATAACCTTTGATGTACAATCACTACCCTCAACGTGTCCCTTATGTACCGGATCCGTCGATGTACCATCACCCCCCTGAGTTTCATGGCCTCACCACTTCCATCAACATTATCATCACCACCACCCTTGTCCGTACCATCACCCCCCGAGTTCTATGGTGCCAGTCCCGTCAACCTTGTCATCACCACCACACCCGTTCTTGTCATCACCCCCCCCCCGATATCCATTTCCCCAGCACTTCCATTACCCTTGTCTTCTTCACCGCCCATGTTCTGATCATCACCCCCCTCGTTCTGATCATAGCCCCTCCCGACATCCATTTCCCCAACACTTCCATTACCCTTGTCTTCATCACCCCCCTCGTTCGGATCATCACCCCCCCCCGACATCCATTGCCCTAACACTTCCATTACCCTTGTCTTCATCACCACCCATGTTCTGATCATCACCCCCCCCGACATCCATTGACCCACCACTTCCATTACCCTTGTCTTCATCACCACCCATGTTCAGATCATCACCCCCCCGACATCCATAGCCCCACCACTTCCATCACCCTCATTTTCTCCACCATCACTCTCGTTCTTATCATCACCACCCCCAACATCCATAGCCCCACCACTTCCATCACCCTCATTGTCATCACATCCCCTCATTGTCATCATCATCCCATTCTCATCTTCACCCTCCCCCTCATCCCTATCCTTGTCACTTTCACCCTCCATTGGCACCTCCCCAACTTTATCTCCCCCGGCATTATCGTCCCCTGTCTCCTTCCCGGCTTTGTCTCCACCACCATTACCATCCCTTGTCTCCTCCTCAGCATCATCTCCACCGTCGTTTTTCTCTGTTCCCTCAATTGAATCTCCTTCTGGGAATACATTTATAGCCACAATGGTTCTTCGCTGTCCACTGTCGACTACATTTTCTTTAATTTCCTTCACCTGTTCAACTGGCTGAAGTACAGGGTTTCTTAGATTATCTTAGATACGTCTGTGTCTAAATCATCTTCCTTCTACTCACTGTTTTTCGAGGGCCGCACTATCTTTTTTGGTCTCCCCCTACGCTTTTGCTGATCATTCGGACTATTATTATCTACAGACTCTCCATCATTGGTAGTCTCTTTACCCCTTTTGATGAATTTCTTCCCTTTTCCTCCTTTTACTTCTATTTTCTTCCCTATATTCCCTCTCTTACTCTTTTGCTCTTCCTCCTCCTCCTCCTCATATACATCCTCTTCATATATAATTTCTTCTTTTTTTTCTTCACCCCTTTTGACGAATTTCTTCCCTTTACCTCCTTTTACTTCTTTTTTCATCCCTCTATTCCTTCTCTTACTCTCTTGCTCTTCCTCCTCCTCATATACATCTTCTTCAGATGAAATTTCCTCTTTAGATTCTTCACCCCTTTTCCTGGAGTTCTTCCTTTTTACTTCTATTATAAATTTATTATTCCCTTTTTTCCTTCTATTTCTCTCATTGTCTTCTTCTTCTTCGTCCTCGTCCTCCTCATCCTCTTCAAAATCAGAATCATCTTTAGATGTCTTCCCTCTTACTCCCTTTACTACTTTAGTCTTCTCTTTTTTCCTTCTCGGACTCTCTTGCTCTTCCTCCTCCTCCTCCTCCTCCTCCTCCTCCTCAATAACTTCATCATGTATAGTATCCAACTTTCCTATACACCAACTCCAGAGCAGATTTAAGTCTTGGCCCCACCTATCCAGTTTATCAAGAATTAGAGAAAACGCCTTCTCCACATTCTGTGCATGCGTAGATGGAACCTTTCCTGTTATTAGACACTTGTCTTTCTCAACCATCAACAACAACTACAAATAAATTTAACTTGTAAGAGACAATCTAAATTAGGTACGAAAGATTATAGAATTTTGGCAATGCCCATGGGTACCAGAACACTTACTTTTCTCGTTTTATATCCTTGTGGTAACTTGATTATTGAATCATGCAATGCCTTTGTGTTCATGTCACTCCAGTCTCTAATCCTTGGAAGATCGTAATTTCAAATTTCTTGGAGCTTATCCTTCGGACTGTATTCACAAAAAATTGCATGTCGCATACAAATAAAACCTGAATTAAACAGTACTGCCATTTACTTGCAATATCCAAAACATGTTCACAGATTACCTAACAATGACAACCCCAACATGCCAATACAAAACCATCTAACTAATTTTTGAACATATAATCATTTAGTTACCGTTGGAAATTTATACAAGAGTCAATATTGCAAGCATACCATCAGAAACAGAGGACATCCACCCAAAGTATGTGGTTTGTCCTTCGCTTTGAACTCAGTAACGGCAGCCATCATCTCTTCAAAGATTTACCTGACAAAGTTCCAATGCCGAATAGTATTTTTATGGATAACCATGTAATACCAATCTTATTTTAGCCTTTTGTCCTCTGTTGGTGCACAAAAGACGGTCAAGATGAAAATTACGAACATACTGAGGAAATACGGGTCATCATGTGGTGTCTTTCGTAGTTTAGTGGCCATGCCTCTTCCATCCAAACCAAAAAACCTACACAATGGATCTTCCAGCTTGCTACTGAGGTCCGGTATATCATCAAGTTCTGCCGCAATTGTAATTCCATTGTCTTTGAAGCCCAACAAATGCTCAACATGTCTTGGAGTAATGATAACGTTATCCATGATCAAGATGATCCATCACCCATCTACACATTGTTTTCCTTATGACCTTAGTGTTGTAATGTAGGATAAACTCAAATCCAATTTCTTCCAACCGCTTTTTTTTGTCAACTGAAAAGCTTTTGACAACAGTGACAAGTTCATCTAAATCACCCAATGTGGTCCATGTACCCTGAAAGCGTTTAAAATTCTAATAAACAAGAATTTGCTTTAAAATAAACACATCAACTTCAACCATCCACAAAAATACCAAAATTGTACCTGTTCTCTTTGTCCTGCTGCTGGGCATTTCAATTTTTTGCTCTTAGAATCGCCAGGACTACCTGAGTCAGTATCCTTTCTCTTCGCAGACATCTTATGTTCTTGACAAATCTGAAATAGCGGAACCACCAAATTTCAATAACTACAACTACTTTAGCATGCATATACATTATTTCAGTATATTTCACACCAACTATGCTACAAATTATACCTATGTCCTCTTTCCTAACTCATCCCTGAAACCTTTGCATGCATATACAAAATTATAGAGTACAGAATCATTTGAAAGATTAAACCCATTTTCACACATAATAACCTGCGATGACGAACATGGACTCATATATTTGCTTAATCAAGAAGATGCAAATACAAGTGGATGGATACATTTCCATTTTTGCAGACAAAGACGTACATTACATGTAAACACATTAGGTTTTCAATTGAATAGAAGGCTAGGATTTAGAGATTACAATACCTTTAAGAGTGTCGAATACTTCCACCGTCGCAAGTTCCACCACCGCTGGTAAGTGGTAAGTAATTCGCTTGGTGTAGCCTGTAGTGAGAGATGTTGAATGGAGAATAAGATCGAGGGCAAAAATTTGCGGGGACTTGTCAAAATTAGTACTCCCAATTTCAAAAACATTCAATTTACCCCAAAATTTTTGAACTACCGGAATTGAAAATTATAAATGCCAAATTAACTCAAAATATCGGATGCGAAGGGCATAATTGGTTTTCTTTTACTTTCGTGTTTTTTAGATAAATAAATAACCAATATATTTGTTAGAGAGATGTACATATCCAATGCATGATCCATCACTCGCACCACCCGATAAACAAAAAGGTTGAAAAACCAATTTCAATTGATGATGGACGGGTGGAGGGTGAGCGGGTAAATGGGTGTCGGAAAATTACCTTCGTAAAAAAGTTTCATCCATCACCCGTTTATCACCCGGTCCATAACCCATTTCCTTCATTTTGTTGAATATCTATTATTTTATTCACATTAGTTTATTCTTTTATTTGCATTAACTATCTATTATTCTATAACCTTTTATCCTAATTTGACATGAAGTTAATGTATAAAAATTGTCGTTTTCCTTTTTGATTTAACTTTTATCCTAACATGAAGTTAATGTATAAATTGTCGTTTTACAAGTTTGATTTAACTTTTCTCATTTACTTTTTGTTAAATGGATGATCCCCTGTCCAACCTAATTCACCCGCAAGTGGTGGATGTAAACAATACGTGTAATAGTTTTACCGGGTGACGAATGGATGGATGATAGTTTGTGTAATCGGGTACATTGCACTTGTTCAATGCACGTTTTTATAATAATTTCTGTTGTCATATACTACATTGGCAATGACATAAACCAACAAAATGAACAGCAATTTCAACTAGAGCAATGTGCGCTTCATATCTCATGCCATTTTTCAATTAAACTACCAATATAGTTTGCATACATTCCACGGTTGCAATAGACATGGAACGGAGAAAGTATTACCATTTTTATAAACGTTAGACTACTGATTTATGCAATATAGTTTATGGTACAGAATTTAACGTACCAACTTGAAATATATTGTACTAAATTGAACAAATGTTTGGTGTTTTTTTTTTATACTTTGCACAACTGGTTTATACTTTGAACAAATATATTGTTCTATATTGAACAAATTGAACTTGTAGTCAATGAACTCAACTTAATTTTGATTAACTGGTCTTATTTCTATTAAATTAATCTTATTCATATTGAATATTATTATTCAAAGGTGAACAGAACATGGCCTTAGTATAAAGATTATTTCTACTTTTAGATAAGATTAGTAATTTGGCAATGACATAAACGACAATTTATGCAACCATTTTATACATTTTCTTGTAGTGGATGTATAACACTAATAGGATATTTATCAACAAATGAAGAGAAAGCAGTGTTCATTATATTGAATTTACTACAAGTGTTGTGGCAATTTGAATTTGTAGTTAACTACGATTACAATAACAACAAAACAACCCGCATAAATTCTATGAGCCACGACTCTATCGAGTTCTACATCATTTTGGAGAATGCATCCAAGGTAACAAAATACGTTCGATCCTTCAACCACTTTGATATCCAAAGTGAACGCCCCTGCCTCGCTGCTTCGATCTAGCCGATACTAGTTTGAAAAAAGGAAAACTTAGCGTGAAGAATCTCAACTATTGCTCATATTCCATATTCAATCACACCTTTAATAATACCCAACATAACCAAGTAAGTGTTGGTCCAGTGGTGATGGAGACTAGCTTTGGTAGGAAAGACCCGTGTTCGAATCCCCGCAACACCCTCGGGAGAGGGATGTAACCTAACCACCCCGAACTTGGCCTCTATCCGGATGTAGCCCGAAGAGTGAACCGGGTGCAAACACTAATAAAGAAAATAATTCCCAAAATAATCCCAACTATTGTCCACTCTTGCCAAAACAATCCCACTTGACGGTTATTGTTACTATTTTGGGAATTATCTTGAGAAGAGTGGACAATAGTTGGGATTTTTTTGGGAATTATTTAAGGTTGGATTAATTGTGGAAGATTTTGACAATAGTTAGGATTAATTTTTCTTTAAAAAAAAACAATTAATTGACAAAATATAAGTCAGATAACATCATAAATCAAATTTCCTATTAGGAATTAAGTTACCAAAATGATGAGAATTGTAGTTACCCGGTTAAAATTTGTACTACATCTATTAAAGCCGTTTTAAAAAATGCAATATAAAATATGCTTTCCTAAATCGTATAACATAATAACTCTTGTATTGTAAATTTGTAACCACACACATAATTTTCGAGCGTAAATTCAGGAACAAATTATTATAAAACATTGCTTCAAAAAAAACAAATAATTAAAAATTCCGGAAACAAATCAGAATACAGCTATTAAGGTGGTTCAGTTACCTAATGAATAACATAGGGGTTTCGCTTGGAGGGCCAAAATAACTTAAGATGAGGAGCTTCTTGATTACGACGAGGAAGAAGAGAAAGTTCGTATTGATTCCTCAGTCCCAACCTCCGGCTTCGACCACTGCGGCGCAGACGAGCTGAGCAGCCATAGAAAGGAGCCACGCCGCAGGTTAGTCTCACTTTCCTAGTTTCGTTCTTATTTTTTTTACATCTAATTAATTGTTGATTCACCTATTTAATAAAGTGTGGCTTTTAGATTCATGAATAGTGTGAATTTTATAGATTTGATTAATTAACTTTTAAATTCCATAACTAAAACTATATTTTCCACGGCTTAATTCTACATCTCAGAATTACAAGGTATGTGTCAAAGAATTTCGTAATGTTCCAAAGAATTTCGTAATGTTCCAAAGAATTTCATCTAAAATTTTATTAGGGTAACCTAGGAAAAATTCAATTTCGGGTCGATTTACGAACAAATTGATCTTGTTTATTATGGCCTCTGGAGATTCTTTCGTGTTGTGTATTTTTTGAGTGTTCATGTTTGATTCAAAACAAAATATGACTAGATTGCGTACATAGTTATGATTAAAACCCTTACAAATTTAATGATTACAAATTCATATTACAATTTGGGATTCTTTCTTATTAAACCCGTATAATTTGATTGATGTCATAAAGTTGGTATTTGATATTATTATGTTTGATAATCAACAGCATGGACATACCAGATGATGGAAGGTTTACAAAAGATGTTAACTACGATGCAAATTGGAGTCAGTTACAAATCGAGCAGTTCGTCCCGGAGGGAAATACACAACATAAAAGCATTCAAGTAAATAACATTGACGAGGTACGAATTAAACTTTTATTGTGATGGTAATTTACAAAACGTATTATGGACAATTGACAAAGTAGATCGTAACTATTGAACCAATACACCTTATGACTTGGAAAGTAAGACGTTCCCAATTATTTAACGCAAGAAAATGATGACGGAGATGGGGATGAGAGTGATAATAACTCGGAGTCAGAATCTGACATGGAGGAAAATAGTTTGACATTCTTCGACCTTGACGTTTGGGATCAAATAGGCAACGAGTTAGAAGAATTTAAAATAGATGACATGAAAAAACTTTCTTTCAAGAGCCATTACGATTGCCTCCGATTTTATAAGATGTACTCTAAGGTTAAAGGCTTTGGCGTACGCCGTAAGAATCCAACCAAGAGCAAGGTTGACGGACACATTACATCTCAAGTGGTTTGGTGTAATCACGAAGGTTTTCGAGCACAGAGCCACTTCGAGAGAAAGGATAGGAAACGCAATCATAGACCTATCACAAGATGCGGTTGTAAAGCATTTATTACTTTCAAATGGGACTCCAGCTCTGACATATGGCATGTTTCAAATTTTGTAGAAGAGCACAATCATGAACTTGTTCCAATGAACCAGGTACCTTTCATAAGGTACGTCTAATGACATTATTAAAAATTTATTTATAGCTCATTTGTGTTGAACACTAGTAATTATTTATTGTTATACACGATTATAGGAGCCAAAGAGAAGTCAGTGAAGCCGATAAAATTCATGTTAAGTCGTTAATCAACTCCGGAGTCCGTCCATCAGTTACAATGAGGAATATAGCCCAACAAGCTGGGGGGACTCGACAAAGTGGGATTCTTAGCTAGTGATTTGTACAACACGTGTGAAAAAATCAAAAAGGAAGAGATAAAAGATGGAGACACCGAAACAGTAATGGCCTACTTGTTAGGTAAGAAATCCTCGGATCCCACTTTTTTTTTAAGGCACACACGTGATGACCAAAATGGGATTGACAAGATGTTTTGGTGTGATGGAGAATGTCGAAACAATTTCAAGGCTTTTGGAACAGTCATTGCATTTGACACAACTTACAAAGTAAATGCGTATAAAAAGCCGTTTGTTGTGATCGTTGGTGTCAACCATCATAGGAGGACTGTTCCATTTGTCGTTGCATTGTTTGCAAACGAAAAAGAAGAGACGTATACGTGGGTGCTTCAACAGTTACTTGACGCTGGTGAAAAGAATGCTCCATATACTGTTATCACTGACGGGGATAGGGCAATGGCAAATGCTATTAAGGTCGTATTCCCAAATGTTCGGCATAGGCTATGTTTGTGGCACTTGATGCGTAATGTCAAAGGAAACAGCAACAGGCGTTTTTGTAGTGGTTTCATGAAATGTGTAGATGGTTGTAGAACAATAAAAGAGTTCGAACAAGCATGGGAAGAATTGATGACTACTTATGACTTGCGAGAAAAAATTGGGTAAAGGATTTGTACAAAGACAAAGAGAAATAGGGTGAGGCTTTTATGCATGGTGATTTCTATGCCGGTAAGGAGCAATGTGTTTCTTTGCAAAACCTTTATTTTATTTTTTTAAATTTTATGGTTGTCTTTTTAAAATAAGACTATCATAAGTTTTTTTATCATTATCTATTTGGTCATGTCCTTTAACAGAGTAGGACATTACCATGAACTTTTCTGTTTAAATTAAAAGCTAGTTAACAAAATGAAGAAAGGCAATGTCCTATAATAATTACGGACAAAACCTAATTGGAGGCTTATGGTGGTCGTTCTTTATTGTTGTATTACTACATAATTGGTATATTTAAAGTCGTGTAATGCATGCTGTAGGGTTGAGAAGCACTGATAGGATTTAGTCGTATCACCTATTCAAAGATAAACCTACAGTCCTCTAACTATGGTAGTCAAGGGAAGTAGGGTCGAATCCACAGGGAGACAGAGTTTCTAAATTAATATTCAATCAATTCAGCTACTTCAGATGAAATCAGAGAAGAATTAACTGAACTAAAGATTAAGCTAAGGAAGACAGATTAAATCGAGGAATTGACTATGGACTAAAAACCTAGGGTATTAGGTCGGTCCACCATGATTATACCAATCAAATAGGGTCAACTACTATCAAAACCTAAGTCAAGAGTCGGGGGATTAGAGCATGTGTTGAGCTATGGTTAAGACTCAACGCTCCTAGTTCAACATACGCCGCATGTTCACTAACGTAATCAGAACTACTGACGTGTCCTAGGCCTCTAGTCGTAAGACGGATCTGTGCAAACAACTATTAACCACAAGCAATCAATGAAATTGTACACTGACATTAATTACTCAATAAGAACAAACCACATCACAATCACCCTAATCAAGCCCTAGAAATTGATAGAAATCTAAATCACAATCATGGTATAAACATGGCTTTCCTATCTAACACCCTAGAAAGAAAACTACTCACTCATAATCGAATTAACAACAACAAAACTAATATGAAACCCTAACAATTGCATTTTGAATAATTAAATAAATAAACTAAGCAATTAAGAACAATGAAAGAGATTAGAGCAAAGAATAATACCAATTGACAGAAAGCAGGAACTTTTATTGAAATCGAATAGGTTCAATTACCTTTAATCTAATCTAAAGTGTTTAAACTAAGCTAAGAACTATGAGAAATAAACTAGACTAAAACTAGAATCAAAGATGTCTCTAAAATAATGAGGAAAAGGTATTTATAATACCCCTCAAAATCTAATTAAAAAAAGAAACAAAAGATAGAAAATCCGCGTCAATGAGTGCAGGACCCGATCGGGCAAAGGGCTACCCGATCGGGCCCATAGTAAAAAAAACCAAAACATCCTCCTTCATTCTCACGTAACACAGCAGCTCAAAAAGCCAAAAACGGGCTCCACCCGATCGCTGACCCGATCTGGCAGCAGATCGGGTCCCCAGCCCAGCGTGTAACATACATGCAGCAAGATTAATGGTGGGTCCAGCCTTTGTCTTGTAAGCCTCAAGTACGTAATAGCAGTAAGCAGCAGCAAGAAGTAAATACAAGTGGGCCACTTGTTGTCCCCTTATCACACAACAACAACAACATTAATACTAAGTGGGCCCCTTGCATCTCTTGGCGCACGCAGCAGCAACATAATCAAACTTTGTGGGCCCCCTTTTGTATGGTAGCGCCCAACAACTCCAAATTGCACGAGGACCTCCACCCGATCCGGCTCGAGTACAATACCCGATCGGGCCTGGAGAAATAATGGCCCAGCACTTAGTTTTTCTACGTACAATAGCATCAGCTCTCAAATGAAACTTGGGCCAGCCACCCGATCGAGTCGGGCACATTATGCCCGATCGGGTCTGGGGCATGTATGCTCGCCCGATTGAATCGGGCATGGGTGCCCGATCGGGTCCGCGACTTCTCTACCCGATTATAATATCTTCTCCCGATCGGGCCATTTTTGCCCGATCAGAGTACGGAAACCTCCTTTTTGACTCTTTGGCTCCCAATTCTTCACGTTTAGAGGTCTTGGGACCTCATAAACTACCCATAAAGCTCGTGAGTCGTCATACGTGCCTCGTAACATCTCGTGAAGCCGTGGTTGCTTCCAAATGGCTCGGGAATAAGGAGAAAACTCCCTAGAACCTGCAATTCAACACTAAAATACAAAACTACAACTATATCCGATAGTTAGCACAAAATAGCTCCCAAGAGCTCCAATGATGCGCAAATTAGCTTGTAAATAAAGGAGAAAACTCGATATAAATACGTGATATCAAGCACCCAAAGATGCGAGTCAATGAACAGCACATTAAAGACCGTACTCACCAAGAAACTAATGGTGTACAGGTTTGTACAGTTGTATGACCAAGTACTGGAACATGTTCGAGTTGACGAAGATCAAGATAAGTACCTTTCCACATATACCTTTACTGTCATTGAAGGCGTATTGTCTGAGATCAAGAATCATGCAGCACGTACATACACCCGAAATTCATACAATGTGTTTTGTAAGGAACTAGATTTCGAGTCAAGGCACATTGTGATAAAGACTGAGAGATGCTTGGACCATTGCGACGGCCCTTCAAATACCTACTGGCTGAATGATTGTGAATTACCAAATACGAAATTTATAGTACTCTACAATTTAAACCAACAGATGATATTTTGCTGCTGCATGAAGCTCGATTCTATTGGTTTTCCTTGTCGACATATGTTTGCTGTGATGAAATTCGAGGGCATGGTTCAAATACCAAGTGGCTGCATTCTTAGGAGATGGAAAATGCGAGCAAAAACGCATCTTATGAACGCATATGGGCTCCTTGAACTGCAGAAAACAAGCGACGTACGAGCGGCTGCTGGACGATTTCCATTTTTAAATAGTTTAAGCATGCAACTTTGCAGGCTGGCCTCAACCTCGTATGATCTGACTCTAGCTTTGAAAGACAAATTGGAGAAATTGCTTGTGCAAATGCAAAGGGACAGGTACACTCCGAAGGCAAACGAAGCTGAAGAGAATCGTTACCCAAAAGGTTCAAAAGGTAATGGTAAGGGTAAGAAGAGGAAGAATGATAAACAGGAAAGGATTTATGATCTTAATGAAGAATTGGAAGGGAATAGTGAGCCTCCGCAAGCAACGGATGCTGACAATAATAATGTTAAGGATGGAAGTAGCTTGGACCCAACGCAGAATGCAATGTGGAATGGTTTTAGTTTTGTCAACCTTTTAAAACAGTTCATGCCGAAAACATATTCTGCTGGTGAGGCATCAAATGCTAAAGACAACTTCGCAGTTAACACATTCCTCAAAATGCCAACTGTGTTCGATTGGGATCCCAGCAAACAATATTAGATTTGGTATTAGTTTTGATGTTTAGTCTTGGATGGTCAATTTTTATTGTAAAATGGATTTATTATATTATCACATTATAATCAAACGTTGATTTTCATATTATCACATTATAATCATTCCCTAAATTATAATTATTCCTTTTACGCATTTCAAACATAATAGCATAAATATGACGATTATCTTCAACATATTTATAGTTTATTATAAGATGTATAACACCATCATCATCAAAGAAGGGATAGTAAAAGAAACCTTCATATATGATAACATATAATGCTTCTAGACATTGCCAAAAAAATTGTATTTATATGCTGGACAATCAATTGTAAGTAGATATCATAGGAAAACTCATTTCTGTTCGGCAAAATAGCTGTGAGCTTTTAGCTTCGGCAAATATTAACTTTGCACAAAAGTTACTATATGGTTATAAGCTACTTTAAACCTTGCTTTTAAATCTACCTTGCCGAACACTTATAGTAAAATATTTTAAATTGATTTCTCTAATCATGATGATAAAATTACAACCTATTACAATTTAATTAATTTTTCCAAGCACAATGATAAGATGTACATGGGGAAGTAAAGATCTCAAGTCAATATTGAAACCGTATATAAGATGGGGAATAACATCAACATGACTGTACAATCCCCATCATATATTCATGATATAATTTTAAATGATAAGGAATCTGCCAAATGGAAAGTACCAAAGTATATAATGGATATTACATATACGTAATCTCAATTATGGTATGTTATTATCGATCTTATATTAGTTATTGTACGGCTATTTGTACCTCTAGAAGACTAGAAGGTACAAATGAGAAGATTATCAACTGTTTAATATACACATACTTTTACGAAATACTGCATTATGTTGATTTTAAATTTATTTCTCTAATCACAATGACAAAATTACAACCTACGTTTTCAGATTTCAAATCATCAATATGGCTGTAAAATACATATATAATTAAGCTCATTTGTATAAGCTTTACAAGATATAAAGGTTGCATTTAAATCATCAATATGGAAACACCGAAAACTATATTAGGTTATTACATATTTGTAAACTGAGTTATATGAAGATATGTATCAATCCTAATATCCGATCTTATACCATTGTTTGATACTTTAAAAATTATATACAAAAAGCTTTTACTTTTCCATTTACAAATATTAACCACGGTTATTGTAACAAAGATTTTTGAGCAGGATAATCAACAAGTATATAAATTAGGGAAGTTGGGGCGTGATTATAGGAGATCTAAAAATTTGTTGACCATTCAAACTTACAAAATAATTGTAACCGTATAATAAGGAAGTGAAGAAATATATTTCCCCCTCTATTTTTGGTATGCTATATATTACTGATATAATTATAAATCATGAGGAATCTGCAAAATAAAAAGTACCAAAGTAAATAATGGTATGTTATTATCGACGTTATATTAGTTATTGTACGGCTATTTGTAACTCTAAAAGGTACAAATGAGAAGATTATCAACTGTTTAATATACATATAGTTTTAAGAAATACTACATTCTGTTCATTTTAAATTAATTTCTCTAATCACAATGATAAAATTACAACCTATCTTTTCCGATTTCAAATCATCAATATGGCTGTAAAATATAAAGGTTACAATTAAATTATCAGTATGGATACATCGAACATTATGGCCATTACATAAGAGTAAACTGAGGTATAGGAAGATATATATTCATCCTAATATCCGTTCTTATACCATTGTTTGATTCTCTAAATATTATATACAAAAGGATTTTTAACTTTTCCACTTACAAATATTAACCACGGTTATTGTAATAAATATTTTGGGCATCAAAATTAGCAAATATATAAATTATGGAAGTTGGGGCGTGTTTATAGGAGGTCGTAAAACATGGTAAAAATATATTACAAAAACATGGTAATTCACTTGGCGCTAGATTCCCAACTATAAATACAGTAAAATATACAATGAACAATTGTGAAAACCTCAACTTAATTGCAATGTCTACCGAACAAAAACTAGATCACATATTAGACAACGTGGCTATAAGCTTATTTATGGCTAAGGCATTGGATTATTTTAGTTTGGGTCCAATAAAAGAGTGTTTGGAGCTTGTTGAACAGAAAGTAGGGCGAGTACCGTTCATGAATGTAATTTTTCATTCAGAATGTACCTACCATTTCTACATTAATGGAGGTTTTTATTTTGACAGAAAAGCTAAAGGTAACTCTTTCAGATGGTTGCATAATTTATATTGCTGTACTTTGCATTTCTGAAAAGAAATTTTTTTTTGATAATAGATTGGTAACTGTATTTTTTTTTCACAGATCCCAAAGGGGAAATTGGGGATGAAGCAACACATGAGAAGGACTTAAGAGAGTTCCGCACATTCATGAGATATTTAAGAATTGTAGTAGGAGTTAAACGAGTACGTGAGTTGGTGAAGTTGGCGGCCATACCATTGGTGACTGATATTTACTCTGAAGAACAAAGACGTTTTTGGAACTTAGATATGCAGTACAACATGATACCCCGATTACACCCATATGAAAAGGAAGAATTCCGTTCTTTTTTTGAACCGGTTTGGTGTAAATTTTTCGATATCCCTGAAGTGATCGTAGTTGATGAAAATGCAACATACATCGTGCCGCTACAACCACTATGCACTATAACTCCAACACTACTTGACCCTGTACCTGGAATGGATTTTGATTTTGATTATTGAAACTCTTCAGTTTGATGCTTATGTTTAGATATGTTTGTATTCCGTTTGTTAGTATTTCCTTATCTATATCTTTTTGGAGTATATGTTATTGTCCATCTTTTTAATTCTTTAATATCATCTAATATGTTTGGAATGATTGAGTCCACCCTAAAAATTTTCTTTTTGATAATCATTCTCCATATTATAAATATTGCTTTTACGCATTTCCAACATAATAGCATAAATATGACGATTATCTACAAAAAAATAGTTTATTATAAGATGTATAACACCATCATCATCAAAGAAATGGTTAAATATAAAATAAAAAATCAAATTACAACCATACGAGCCAAAAGACAACCCAACAACAATAACAACTCAGTAATTCGGGAAAATTAGCGAGATTTTTATTTGTTACTAGTTTTAGGGAGATACCCAATACGTTAATTGGAAATTCACAAAATATTTCGTAATGCAAGTTTTTAGTAGTTCAAAAAATATTTAGGGAAGAATGTTATATTCCAAACTTTCATGATAACTTATTAGAGTTTAATTACATTATCGAAGCATAATGATAAAAGAAGTTAAGATTTCTATCAAATTTTTTTTTGATACTAGATTTCTATCATTGGAACTGTAGATACTACGGTAAATAACCGAATAACAACAAAGTGGTTCAGTTCAGTTAAACTGTTTTCATGCCGAAGAGAACAGGCCCTTAAGGTTGTACATATCAATACCCTCGATATTTAAATCACAATGATAAAAGTAATATGAGAAAGTTAAAACTTCAAATTAATTTAACCGTATATTCAACTAGGAATAACACCAATATGGTAATTGTCCAATAAATCCAAATGGGTAGACGTGTCAAAGACTAATAATTACCGAGTATAAATTCAATGTACAATTGTCACGGTAAAAAATCAAATCAAAACGGATCTTAGGAATGGAAACAGAAAAAATAACTATAGGCCATTACATAACACTTTCATCAGTTATATTATCAATACTAATTGACGTTCTAATATACCCTTGTTTTTAATTTACAAAGAATTTTAAAAATTTTTAAACGACTAGTTCACATATTTTAAAATGTGCATGTTGGGGGGGGGGTTAGCTTATCCAAACAACTTGATACATATTTTAAAATGTGTACTTGGTGGGAAATCCTTTTTAAAGAGATAGTAAAAGAAACCTTCAAATCTGATAACATATAATGCTTTTAGACATTGCCAACAAATTGCATTTATACGTTGGACAATCAATTGTAAGTAGATAGCATAGGAAAACTCATTTCTGTTCGGCAAAGTAGCTGTGAGCTTTTAGCTTCGGCAAATATTAACTTTGCACAAAAGTTACTAAAAGGTTATAACCTACTTTAAGCCTTGCTTTAAAAGCTACATTGTCGAACACTTATAGTATAATATTTGAATAAGCTAAAAGCTATCTAAAAGCTGCGCAGAACACGCCCACTGCCTTTTCTCGAATAGATATGTTGTTGTTAAACATTAATATGTTGATCAATTAATGTTGACTAGGTAAGAAATGTGCAATATAAAACAAAAATCATTTTTAAGAAGTAGGTATATATTTTTTTTATTGAGATGTAATAGGAATGTATAAAAGGGCCTCTCAAAAATCCATAAAATACATATTGTCAAATCAACGACATATAATTTGTTTTCTTTTGCCAAACATATGTATGACATATGTATAATGTGCAATACTAAACTTTTCTAATGTAAGGTCATTTTTGACAAAATTTCCAGTACTAAATGCACGTGTTATTTAACATCGTTCAAAAATAATACGGCACTTTTAAGTTCTCTTATCTAGAGATAATTAACATTCTACTAGAATAATTTTCAGTTGGATCTTGTTATCGTATTTAACATAGGCGTTCGTAAATGTTCAATATATCTCTCAAATTGGTTATACATACCTCAAATATGTCAAATAACGGATCCGTAGGTGAAGTTATTATGTATAATAATTTTAATATATCCACTTTTAGCAGCTCTATCCAACGTCTTCGGACGATCGTACGTCTTTCTATTCCTTTTTTTAAAGATAAGAATAGCTTTTGCCTTTTCGTTTATGAGCATTTCAAACAATATTTAAAAAAATTTCAAAATTTGACATCAAAGGTTTTAATGGTATATGAAATAGATATTGGCCCTCTATTTCATTTACAGCTTCTATCCTCTTCCAACTGTTGCCTCTTACCTTCTCAAAACCCTAATAGCAAACTCTTAAACACCACAAGCGAGATAATCCGAAGTTCGTTATTTGAAGGTGAAATTTCTCTCTCTTTAATTATTCCGCCATATTTTCCATCTTTGTTTACTTTGATTTTTCATTTGTGTGTGATTGCATGATGTTGCCATGGGTCATTAGGCTTCAATCTAGCCGATTATCAAGTTTTGTTGGGTATAGGATTTTGTCGTTATAAATTCAACAATTGTTCAACTATTGTATGACAACTGTTTGTGATAATGCCTCTTTGAGTTTTGAATTTTGTTCAAGAATTGTACTAAATCAATTGTTCACATTTACTGAATTATTGGTCAAATTGTACTCTGCATATTTGTAGCAGACCGTCGTTTAGAAAACATACAATATAAAACACATGACATACTTCAGAATTTTAGTTCTTAAGAAACTTACTAGATTCAATTATATAGAAAGTTCAGTTATGTATTCACATTTTCACATAATTCACTATCTAATTCGCTTTTTAAATTCGCAATTGGACTTTAAAGAGACGAAAATAGCCTAAAACCGACCATAATTCGCTTATTTGAATTCACAATTCGCAAGGAGTTTAGATACTTGTGTGACAGTCCGGTTATGTTGATTACTGAATGAGTCTATCTCTTAGTCCTATAATTGTTCAATAGACTTGCCTTTTGATATATGGAGTTGACGTGTTCCTAATTTTTCTATGTTCATTGTAAATAATTGATTTAGTGTCACTTACAGGTTTTTTGAAGCATATTACCTAGCTATTTCCAATATTCTACAGTGCACAATTTGTTAGGAAAAATGTGTTTGTTGTTGGCAATGACATACCAATATATTGGTTCCATTATGTCATAATTGCCTTTTCCAACAGTACATAATTTGAAGTGTTATGGGACTTTCATAATGGAAGACATGTTTTTTGTTGACTTCGAAGTTGGTCATAGTCATTTTGTTTATGGTGTGGCATAAAGTGATGTAATTGTGATTGAGCTGCAACTCAATTCCAAACTCTTGACATTTTTTGCATTACTAATTGAAGCATGACGAGGTATAAGGCAATTGCGAAGAAGAACGCATCACCGAAGAAAGTAACCAAAAGGCATCAATCGGCGAGGAAGAACGCAACACCAACAAATCATTCAACACCTACAAGGAAACGAAAAATTCAAGGGGTCGATGAAATACCAAGTCCAATTTCAAGTCCAAGCAAAAGGACAGGGTCACACTTTTCAGCAATAGGACCTGAACCACGAGACACCAAGTTCAAGTCATCGGTCTACCACAAACTGTACAACAGAGTATTTGGGGCAAGGCAAATAGCATCAGGTAGGCCGGTGGATTTTTCTTCTTTAGACGAGTATAGTGCGGCATTTGTGAGGAAATGGTTTGAACAACAGGAATGGGATAAGTTGCTGGAAGAGTCGTTACCCATATACCCGGACCTTGTGCGTCAATTCTACACTCATTTCGACACTGCTAGCAGAGAACCTGGGGTCATATATACTTGGGTGAAGGGGACGTCAATAGTGCTAGATGACACCGTGCTGGGGGAAATTTTAGACATTCCAAATGAGGGGGTGCACAGTTTACCAGGTAACAAGTGGAGTCATGTGGCTGGTTTCGAGCCCACCGAAGCCATCAGGCGGGTGTTGAGTGATCCTCACGTAGAAGGAACAAATAAGCCTTTGATGGATGAACTTCCACTTCCCTCTCGC
Organism: Patellifolia procumbens; assembly: GCA_947645195.1. NCBI lineage: Eukaryota > Viridiplantae > Streptophyta > Magnoliopsida > Caryophyllales > Amaranthaceae > Patellifolia > Patellifolia procumbens. Next base: position 119,992 of record CANSGD010001388.1, on the reverse strand, counting down.
CTACTTCACTTGATTCTTTGTCAGACATTCATCTGTCGGTTGGGCAGGAAACCTTCCCTTACCTATCTAGACATGTTGGTGATGGACTGCATCCTTGCAAATAAGATGATTAACATGCCGATGATGATGATTAATTACATGGTTGCTGCTCATCAGAATAAAAAAAAAAGGATTCCTTCCTTATGGGATGTGGTTGACTAAGGTGTTCAGGCACTTCAAGGTGGACCTCTCAAATGAGGTAGTTGCTGTAAATGAACACTCAACGCCGTTCAATAGCCACACAATCGAAAATGCTTTGGGATATACGTTCGATTCAGAACAACGTGCATGGAAGAAGCGCGGTGTTAGGCGTGCGACAAAAAGAGAGCCTCCACCCGAGCAGGCACATGTTAAAAAACCTGAGAGCCATGTCGGGGTAGGTGAAAATGCGGATACGGTGCGGGAGCCTATGTTGGAGATCCTTGTCGTACAAGAGATGCTCAGGCGTTTACATCCAGAAACGTTCACTGCTCCACTGATGGAGGACATTCGTTCAGTGGCAACGAGAGAGTGGTCCAAGCGTTTTGATACAGACGATGATGATTCTGGAAATTCTGCTTTAGGTATACTAAAATTTAAATTCCATTTATCATCACATTTGTGTTTTTTTAAAGTGAACATTTTGAAAGTTGTAAAATAATGCTATATGGTTCACAGGTGGTGATTCAGGCGAGGAGAAGGATGATGGGGATGGAGATGATGGTGCAATTCATGACGATGATGAAGACAGTGGAAATGAAAATGATATTGATGGTGACGATGATCATGCCACCTTCAACGACGACGATGATTAGGAATTAGGCTGTGCCTTCATATTAGAATGACGGATATATAATTGTAGCTTTGTTTTTTGGATAATTGGTTTACACGCTTTAACTTAACTCCTGATGGGCATTTACAGTGTACATTGCCAAATTTTGGGTGCACATAATTTCTGCACTCCATCGTATATTAAGTATATATTGTTGTAGCGAATTTCAATATCGTTGGATAAAGTATGGTGCAAGTATTGTTTTTCCATAGACATAGACATTGCCACAAAAATGATGAACAGTAAGTATGTAAAAGGATTTATAAAAATCAATGTGAGTTGTTGTGGTTCATTTTGTATAGATCTAATATCAATATCAATTAATTGAATTGGCAACTTAACGGAATCGTATGCTTGTAATAATGTAATTGGGAGTATGGTTTCTGATTGAATCTGCTTTACAACTATAAATTTTATGGGTTCCGTCTTAAATTTAAGCGCGAGTTTTTAAATAACTAGTTCACAACTATGTTGTACTCGAGTTGGAAAAAGCCATAGTACTTAACATTTTCTTCATTCTTATTTGGCAATTATCATATCGTTTTGTGGTCATTGCCCACATTTTGATGCCCGTTACTTCAGCAGCTTAAATCTAAAGGCGTTGGAATTTGTGATTCCATTGTTCATCTAAGATTCAACCAAAGTTGTACCCTTACTCATCGCCAAAAGGGTGGCTATCCAGATGTGTTCTTATTTTGGTTACGCATTGTTTAGATGTGACCCAAACAGGTTAAGGTCGTTGCCACGCTATCCACGGCAGTAAATTCAACTACTATGCTCTAATGTGTAGAGAACATTTTTATTTTTACATTGTTGATCTAAGATTCAAATAGAGTAGTAGAGAGTTACATAGTAGTAATGGGTGGTCATAATATATTTGTGCATTTAACTAGAATCTTCAAACTATGCTTTGTAGTCATGATGGGTTCTGTTACTTCTGTTTGGATATGTGGCAATGGTTTCGTGGTCATTGCCAGCAGTTGGTTGACGAGTTGTGATCTTAATTAATATACATATTGCATGGATATGACCAAAACCAGTTATGGTTCTGTCCACAATAAACACCCACTATGAGTAATTTTTTAGGGGATTATAATATTTTCGTGTAGAGTATTAAATTGAATGTGCTACCCAAGTTGTATATGCCTGAGTGAAGATTGGTTGTCATTGCCAAAGGGTGGCTATCTAGGTGTGTTCTTATTTTGGTTACGTATTGTATAGATGTGACCAAAACCGGTGAAGGTCATTGCCACGCGTTTGACGACAATAAATTCAACTACTTTGCTCTAATTTGTAAACAACATTTTCAATTTTACATTGTCGATCTAGATTCAACTAGAATAGTAGAGATTTACATAGTAGTAATGGGTGGACATAGTATATTTACCCATTTAACTAAAATCTTCAAGCTATGCTTGGAGTCATGATGGAATGTGTTACAGCTTTTTGGCTATGTGGCAAATTTCGCTGGTCATTGCCAAACATTTCTGATGAGTTGTGGTCTTTATTAATATACACATTGTACGGAGATCACCAAAGGGTGTTATGGATCTGCCCAAACAAAACACCCACTATGAATTATGCGCAAAGACGGGTAATTTGAAAGGGGAGTTATGAATCTAGATGTGTTTAGACCAGTAATTGACTGTTCCCTATTGATTTATTCTAATTCATCCTTACTGCCTTAAGCTACACATTAATTTGTATCTTACAAAAACAACCAAAAGTACATCATAGTCAACATAGTGTTAGGCAATGTCCGAGTATCATTTTGGCAACTACCGTAATCGATTTCACTGTTACCATTATGGATATAACCAGAACATGCCAAGGTGCTATCCAATCGAAACACTAGGTATATAAATGCGCAACAACGGTTAATTCTTATTTGCAGTCGTCTTCAACCTCTTGCCAATTCGATACACACCATTGATGACTGCCGATTGACCTCGACTTCGACAACAAAAATCTTATAAGTATGGACAAAAACCGAATAATTCGTTTGAGCCCTAGTTTAATTCAAAATAATTCTTATGAACCCTAATTATTTTCGAAATTAATCTACCTATCCTTGATGAAAAGGAGGCTTGGTGAGGATGAAGAAGATTCACAGACGACTCATCTCCACATTGAATAGATCGAGTATGGAAAAGTAGAGACGAATTTGCGCCATTGAACAACTCGTTAATGGCAGCCTAGAAGAAGACGTTAATGGAGAAGTATCCCAAATTTTTAGGGACTGCCTAAAAATTAAAGTACAAACCCTTACAAATATAGGTAGTATACCATATAGATTAAGTATTAGTTTTTAAATATCAAATATGTAATATAACTAATTACAATAATTAATATAACTAATTACCATGATTAATATATCAAATATACAAAAATTAATTTAACAAATATACAAAAAATAAACAAAATCCGAAAAAAGATATATGCTGCGGAAATCACGAAAATCTTATTAAAAAAAAAAGAGAATGCCAAAGTCAGCATTGTCCAATTGGCAGAATGATTGGCTCTCGTTCTTCTCTTATGATGGGCGTTTTTTAAGAAATCTATTGTAAAATTTTCAATTTTTCTAACTTATATAGATCTCTTTGGTGATTACTTTGTTAGCCTATTTAAAGTGTTAATTTAGATTAATTGAATATATTTAAAGAAAAACTTCCCACCATTTGTTCACTCTTCTTTCCTATCTAAAAATTTATAAGACAATGTTTTGTAAGAATTACAATCTTTTTAAGATTTTTTTGTCAAGAACTACCTAATTTAATAGACATTATTGGTTTAACCACCTTTTCTTTTTTTTAATAAAATTAACTACCTTATATATATATAGGCAGTTGGTTTCAGTACCAAAGCCATTTTTCAACCAAAACATTTTATGACTGTTTTGCCCTTGAGTGGTTTTACTCCAATTTCATTGATTTTATCCAAAAAAGGTTAAGCTGATAGTTGAAGGCATGTGAATAGTTTAAGGCCATATTTGATTTAGATAGTGGGATGGAAACAAAATAAAAGAGTGGAATGGAAACATAAATCATTAATTTTGATTTGTTTAATTAACCCAATTGATGGGGTGGAATGGAATCATCATTTATGTATTGTCAAAAACACCTTTTCAAACCACCATTTTGCAAAAACCGCTAAAACAAAAATTTTTTTTTGAAAAGAAACCTCGAGGCAAAATTCCGGCATTTTCTCAACCATTGACCTACCCTTTTCCTATCAATCAACTTAAAGTTTTGATATTAGCACACTCTAATTATTTTATCCATCCTTTTATGTTTCAAACTATACTTTAAACAAGGGTAGGTTAATGCCTGAGGTTTCTTTTCACAAACAAATTTTTTATTTAGGTTTCTTTTTGCAAAAATTGTTTTAAAAAGTGGCTTAAATTTCCTGCAAAATAGTGATTTTAAAATGTGGTTTCTCGTAATTTTTCCGGAAAAGTTAAATATAAATGAAAGGAAAAATTGTCAGAAACCACCTAATAAAGACATTTTTTTTTGAGAAAACCACCTAATAAACGTTTAATTATAAAAAACCACATAATAAAACACTTTTTCTTTCAGAACACCACCACTTGAGACCAAATTAATAACTCTGTTAGCCTTGTAACTACTTATTGACAGATTAGTAACTCCAGAACAGTCACTTGGGCTTGAATGCAAATGAGGAAAACTGATTACAAGGTTAAATGAGTTACTTATTTGGTCTCAAATGGTGGTGTTTTGAAAGAAAAAGTGTTTTAATAGGTGGTTTTTTATAATAAAACGTTTATTAGGTGGTTTTCTCAAAAAAAGTGTCTTTATTAGGTAGTTTCTGACAATTTTTCCTAAATGAAACAACACCTCCCCAATTATGCCCTGTCTGTCTCCTCCCTACCAAGCTCCTCACTCCTCCCCAAAATTAAAGAAATTTCAGCATATAACAATGTGAAGTTTGAGTTGTATCAGGTTCAGCAGATGGGTTGTCAAATTTTAGCAAATTAGTTGAGGTGTTTTGATTTGGAATGAATTGATGCGTGGGGTAGGTGATACGCCAGTGGCAGGGAGCTCCAACAGTGTATCCGACGGCGGGAGGCGCTGAACTTGTCCAGACATGTATAGAGAGGGACGGGAAAGGAAATTTGATGGGGGAATAGTATTTGTTACTTTAGAGGTGAGGATGGTTTCATTTCAGATAAAGGAGAGAAAGGGAGTGAAAAAATAATTTGTTGAAAAAGACAAGGGAGTGGAAGAATCATTCCTTTTCCAAGAGTAATTGGCCATCCAAACATACTCTTATACGTCTCTATCATATGTTGGTAACAAAAGGATAGTTTTAATCTCCTCTCTTATGTGTAGGATTCATATCAACTTGAAGAGGCGATTAAGAAGATTAAAACAACAATGGCCAAAAAGTCAAGGGAACATATTGATGCTGACGTAGAAGAGTTGGTGATGATTGATGCAATTCAACGATTAGGCCTTGATTATTACTTTCGTGATGATATTGATGCTGCTTTAAAAAAGCATTATGTGAAATTTTGTAGTTCTAATAAAAATGCAGAAGGTGGTGGTAATCTTCATGATGTTGCTCTTCGCTTTCGACTGTTGAGACAAGCAGGATATCAGGTTTCCGCAGGTTTGTTTTCTCTTTTCAAACACATACTTCCCCGTAATTCTAGTAACAATCGTATTTTAAAGGTGAATTTTTTTTTTAACTTTGACTATAAATTCTCACATTATACAGGAAAGATAGTGACGTAAAATCTCGCTTAGCTTTATTCATATATAAGATCACTAATTATTCAAATAAACTGTCTTATCTCTATTCTATAAGTGAAGAGGAGGAGACACCAAAAATCAACATTTATCTTCTTTTTTTTAATTCCTAATTAAATGGAATAACTCTCCCCATAACTAACTATTTTCACATTTTCAAAATTTTGAATAAAGAAATACCAAACACCCTAAATAAACTAGATGTTATATTTTTATGCAAAATTTGACATTATTACGCACGCAACGTATGCATATAACTCTAGTTTTAATATAAAATTAGTCCTAGTTACTAAAGAGATTAAACTACTCATGAAAAGACATAAAAAAATGGATTACTGAATGGATTAAAATGGAGACAAAATGAAATAAACAGGTCACGAAATAGAATAAACTAGTTACAATTGAACTAATTCTCTTATGAATACTGAATTTGATGTTGGGTAATTTTAATTTAAAAGTAAATGGTGTCTTACAAGACTAGATGATAAAAGATAGGTGAAATATTAACTTTGACTATAAATTTTCACTGTTATCAATTTTCTTACAATTTATTTACTAATGCTTAATTGAAGGTATTATGGTCAAATTAAAGTAACATATTGGAAACAAAAAATGACAAGTATTATACGAATTACTGAGCTCATGAAGTACATTTTTAATAGATGAGCTAACATTGCTTTTGTTAGAAGTGGTATCTAGCATATATACTTCCCTTCGACTCTATATTTGTACATATATTATAAATAGATGACTCAATTTATTTGCTGCATTCCTTTTAGGGGTTGTGGTCCTTATAGTAGTCCTACCGACTATACCCCTAATTTTGTAATTTATCTATATTATATACTTTATTTATGTGGCTTTTTGTCAGAAAGAAAATAATAAAACATCTCTTTTGTAGGAAATGGCCTAATATTTTTTTTGTTTGAAAAGACCTACTTCCTTCATAACGAAATAAACGCAATAATTGTACTTTTGACACTATTCACAATTTTAGCTTTGACCTAATTTGTGACTTACTTATACATAAGGAAAAATATAGTAATGTGAGGTCTCGTTGGATTCGTCTCAACTTGTAGTTTTTTATGCTCTAATATTTATAGTTTTAACAAATACATAAATCGAGATATTAATCCTTAAACTTTTGTCTTGGCATACGTGCCCAAGCAAATTGTTGATTTATTTCGTTATGGAGAAGTAATAACTTACTTCCTTTTGTTAATAACGATTACTCCCTCCGTTTGTTTTTAATTGTTACACTTTCCTTTTTTTGAACGTTTCTTTTTATTTGTTACACTTTCACTTTTACTAATTTTGGTAAACTTTACATCTTTATATTCCAATTTCCAATACTTTTGGGACCCACATGTCATCATCTTTTCCTATTAAATACTCAATCACCTCACACTTTTTACTTTTACAACATTATCTCTCCTACTTTTTCTATTCCCCAAACAACTTTACCAATTCCCCAAACAATCATTGCGTAGATTTCATCAATTTTCTTGGTTATCCCCCAAAGCAAAGTATAACAATTAAAAACAAACAGATGGAGTACATTATAAAATTTCCGGCCAAAAGTCCAATTTCCAACGTTAACATTTTTTCCCCTCCACCCTTCATCTTCTTCAAATATTCTCTTCTTCCTCTCTCACCTCTCTTCTTTCTTCCACCACTTTCATTCATAAATCAAATATTACAAAATGTATCGATTACACATTGCATTACAACTTGGTATCTCAATTAGTCACCAATTTCACAATGATTATGCGTGCTATATGCCCTGTTTTGGACTTGTAGTGTAGAATTGACAAGCCAAGCACCACCTCCCATGATCATCCTTTGTCCAGGATTTCATTTTTGTAATTGGGACACCACAGCCACATTTGGTTTGAATTTTATTCGTTGAGGAGATTTCCAAGAAAAAATAAGTAGGGATGAAGTGAACTGAAACCCCGATTATTTCTGATTAATTGAAACAACAAAATTGGAAAGCTTTTCTATAAACCCTAAACTTACGTAAACTATTAAGAGTAGAGAGGGAATAATAATAAGTAAATGTACATTCGATAAAATTAATAGAGATTGCAGCGTGCGGTAAGGTTGAAGCTTTGGTTGAAGCTTCAATAGAGATTGCAAGCTTTCTTTGATTTTATATCCGCTAAAGAAGAATAAAGAGGGGGAAATACTTTGGGAGCACTTGTTTTAACACAACAAAACTAAGGAGTCAAATGAAGGCCGGGGGAAATAAAGTCGAAATTAGGCTGCTTGCCGAATATTCTTAATTTGATTGTTATTTATAAACGTAAGTAACTTGTTAGATCCTTTTAGGCAAAACGCAATTAGGTTCTTCCTCCCGAAAGAAGTGTGTCATTAGGTTTAAATTTGACAAAAACCATTATTTATTTATTTTTCCTATAAAGAGATAGTCCTCATCTCACGATTTTCATTTACACATCCTATACTTTGAGTCATTTCACAATATGGCAAATAGAAGTAGACAAATGGGATAATTAATGAGGAATTTTTATTTAGTGGTATTTTCCCAATAAGACACTAAGTGCTCGCTATTAGCCTATACTAGTTTGATTGGCTCAAACCGGTGTTAAATAAGTGGTTCGCGTGACAAATTATTTTGCCGTGACAATTTTGTTTAGACATGAAATCACGAGGAAAAATGAAAATAGAAAAATACTACTTCACACGTATTCTTTATTTGCTACTCTCATCATCTTCAAATTTTGGGAGATTTTTAGGAGAAATAAAACTGGTGTACTGGAAAGTATAATACAGTAGCTGGTCTTGTAAGAGACCACCTACTTATAAATTAAAATTAGGCAATGGCCGAAATCCAATGTCAATAACAAAGTGTATAGGAATAGTGTTGGGTTAGAGAGAGATGTAATGGCTTGTTAGTAAAATATGTGGGCTTATTTTTTGTTTTTGCTAAGTAAGAGTAAATATATTAGATCAGCCAATCCAACTACAACCTAACAACCAACCAAAAGAGGAACGAACCAACTAGGTTGGACCCTTCCAACTTAAGATCAGTTCAAAACAAGCTAACAAGCTCAAAACACACACACACACTAAAAGTTTACAGCTTAGAAAACCAGTCACAATCTTATATTTTTTTTGCTAGATAAGGAAAGATATATTCGCACTAAGAGCCAATTTACAACCTAAAGGTCATGAGCCATAGAGAAAGAAACCAACTAGGTTGGACCCTTACACTCACAGGCTAGACTGAAATAAAACAAAGCTATACAAGCTCAAAAAAAGACAAGAAACTACTTTAAACCATTTAGCCACTCCTTATCAGTTTCACTTAACCTCCTTGGGAGACAATGAAGTATTCTACCTTTCACCATCAATTTTATCTTCTGAACAATAATGGTTGGTTGCCACACCAAACCATTCCAGCATGCTTCATTTCTTGCCCACCACACAAAGTACAGCACACCTGTAATCCCAGCAGCAATAACACCCCTTTGAAATTTACTCCTTTTGCTTAGTCTGAGGAGAAGAGCAAATCTACCAAACATGACTTAACTAGAATTAAATCCCAGCCGTTCCAGCATAAGAGCTAAACAAGCCTTGGCATATTTACAATGGAAGAATAAGTGATCATGAGATTCTTGCCCATCTAAACACAGCTGACAATCCCCATCCTGAACCACACCAAACTGATGCAGTCTATCCTTGGTCCACAGTCTGCCATTCATAACCAACCAACCAATCATGCAGTGTTAAGGGATATTTAACCTATTCCATATAAATCTGTCCCAAAACACCTGTTCCTACTCCCCTCTCATCTTGATATAAAGCTTCTTGATTGAAAGAGAGCTCATAGGACCCAATTCAGCCTGAGAGAAAAAAGCCTTAATATCATCTTTGGCGTTACAAACTTGCTTCCAATACCAGCTGCTGGAGCAAGGTGGAGTGTAATTCCACCAATCTGCATCTTTAATATAAGCTCCACCAACCCATTTAATCCAAAGAGAGTCCTGTTTACTAGTGATAGCCCAAACATATTTGGCCATAGCTGCTCTATTCCAATCAACAACATGTCTAATTCCTAAACCACCTGCACATTTAGGCTTACACACATCCTCCCAAGCCACATTTCCATCCCTAGAAGAGAAGTATTGCCCTGTCCACAAAAAGGCTCTGCACACTTTTTCTATATCATGAAGAACTGATCTAGGGATATTAAAAACTCGTGCCCAGTATACATGAATGCTCATCAGAACAGAGTTCATAAGCTGCAATCTACCAGCATAAGATAAATGCCTATTACTCTAGACTTTAACCCTTGCACACATTTTCTCAACCAGAACACCACAATCAGCAGCAGAAATCCTTCTAGCACAAATGGGGACTCCTAAATACTTGAAAGGAAGGGAGCTATGTCTAAAAACCAGATACATCTTTAATCCTAGCAATAACCTCCTCACTCACACCAGCAGTATAGAATTCAGACTTCTGATTATTGATATTCAAGCCAGAAGAAGCAGAGAACAGCTTAAAAGCTTGTAACATCAAGTAAACAGAAGGAAAATCTCCACCACAACAAAGAATTACATCATCAGCAAAAACCAAATGAGATAACTTGATAGATCTACATCTGGGGTGGAATTTGAAATTTGGTCTATCATTAAGAGTTTTCATCATTCTAGATATATACTTCATGCAAATAACAAAGAGAAGAGGAGACATAGGATCCCCTTGTCTCAGACCTCTTCTTGAAGTAAAGAAACCTTGGAGAGCACCATTAATCATCAGAGAAAAACAAACAGTCTTAACACATGTCATAATCAGAGCTTTAAAGTGGTTGGGAAAACCAAGAGCACTCAACATCTCAGACAAAAAATCCCAGTCAATAGTATCATAAGCTTTCTGCATATCTAGCTTAAGGATACAACTGGCACCAACTTTTTCCTCCCATTATGTTTGACCAAATCTTGGCAAACCATAATGTTGTGTACAATATACTTCTCTTTCACAAAAGCACCCTGATTCTCAGCCACAATGCAAAGGCAAAACAATTTTCAACCTATTACAAAGGACTTTTGTAATACATTTATACAACACATTACAGCAAGCAATAGGTCTAAACTCCTTTACACTACTTGGACAGGCAGTTTTAGGAATAAGAGTGAGAATAGTAGCATTTACCTCTCTAAGTAAATGGCCAGAAGAAAGAAAATCAAGAACCGCGGCTGTAATATCACCTCCAAGGATCTCCCAAGTATCTCCGTAGAAATGACCCCCAAACCCATCAGGTCCATGTGCTTTATCACCAGGAATAGAGAACATAACTTGTTTAACCTCCTCTTCAGTGAAAGGTCTATTAAGTAATTCAATAGCATCTGCATCAAGCACAGGTCCCCTCTCAATCACCCCAGAGAGCATATGGCATCTATTCTCCAAAATAGAACCAAGCAGTTTTTTATAATAATCAAGGAAAGCTATGTTAACACCATCAGGATTATCCTGCCATACCCCAGACTCATCATGTAGAGATAAATGGTGTTTTGAATTCTTCTTTTTTGAATGGACTGATGAAAATACCTAGTATTGTCATCTCCCTCTTTACACCATCTCATTTTTGCCTTATGAGCAAGAAAAGACATATACAAGCTATGCACCTATCTATATTTCTCAGCAGCTTCTAATTCCACCTTGCTACACTCAGTATTACCAGGATGAGACTGTAAGTCTAATTGAGCTTTCAGCAGATCATGATAAGCTTTTGTGTCAGCAACCTGAATCTCATTAAAACCCTCAGCATTAAGCCCCTTAAGAGCTTTCTTAATCTTCTTCAGTTTCTGAACAACCTTAAATATTCTAGTCCCTTGTAAAGAAACACCCCAACATTCTTCAATGATACTAAAGAAAGTGGGAGCCTTACTCCACATAGTAAAATATTTAAAAGGTTGTTTGCCAATCTCAATCCTAGGATAAACATTGATCACCATGGGTGTATGATCAAAGTTACCTTCAGCCATAAAATGAACCATATCACTAGGGTACTTCTCAATTCAGATGTTATTCACCATAACCCTATCAAGCTTGCAGAAAACCCTATGCTCTCCTTCTTGCTTGTTGTTCCAAGTGAAGAAACATCCAAAACTTTGCATATCAGATAACCCACATATATTCACACACCTCTGCAGATCTGCTATCTCAGAACTCCTAACAGTAGACCTAACAGTTAGAATCACCTACAATCACCCAAGGCTCCAAAATCCCTGCCATCCAGTCTTCAAAACTCCTCCCAGCTGACAGTCTCCTTGAAGCTTCATTAAAGGCATAAACAAGCTACAATAAAAGGAAATACCCCCTCCAGAAGGACTAATATAGCAGTGAATAACCTGGCTACACATAGAAATGATATTAACCTGAAAACTATGAGGATTCTAAGCCAACACCACCCTTCCACCTTTATTATGTTCAACTGAATTGGCTGTAAAACACCAACGCTGAAACAACTTTTGGTAAAGAGCTCCCATATTGGCAGCCTTTACTTTTGTTTCAAGGAGACAAACAATACCAACAACCCTCATACTAATGAATTTCTTCACATCAAACTGCTTTTGGTTACTGTTTATCCCCCTGACATTCCACACAATTATCCTATCCATGGTCTTGTGGAGGCTGTCCACCTCCACTACTACTCTCACCCACCTCATTAACAGATGGAGTTAATCTCACTTTTTCATCCTGAAATAACTCAACATCAACCACCCCCTCCCTTCCTGTTTGTTGATTTGTTGTCAAAGCCACAAAACCATTCTGGACTTCAGGAGGAGCTGGACTCACCAACCTTCTCTTAGCAGGCTTCTTAACAGGCTGAAAAGCTTGTTTCTGCTCAATCTTTTTCTCATTCTCAGAAGCCACTTTTTTAACCTGCCAAACTTGTTGTGTTTGGCCAGATTTCTTTCTACAATTCATTCTAGAATGACCAACTCCTTTACTAACTGAGCAAGAAATAGGTTTCCATTCATGTACAATAGGAACTTGAACCTTCATATCACATTCATTAATGAAACAATAGAGCTAGGGAAACTCTAATCAATCTTAACTTCAATCATCAATCGAGCATATCTCAGTTTCTCCCTCTTGATTGTAGCTTGATCAAGCTTGATTGGCTCCCCAATCTGACCAGCTATCTTGTATAGACACTGCTCCCCCAAGTATTTAAAATCCAATTGCATTTGAACCCAAATAGGTATTGTTCTGATTTCATCCTTAGAAAAATCAACAGAAGCACTCCAAGGTTTCATAATGACAGGTTTATTATAAAAGAAGATATTTGTGTTTAAAACTTGATCCCTCCTCTCCATAGTTATAAACCTAACAACAAACACCCCCTGTTTCACCATAGCCACTTTGTCCACCCCTTTTCCTTTCCAAACTCTATGTATGAAACCTTCCATCACATGAGCTGGTGGATTGGCCCCAAAAACATAACAATATAAAGCAGAGTTCCAAAAATCAATCTCAGGTTGCACATCAACTAAATCAATCTTCACCGGAGATTTTGCTATATCCCTAACAGCCTCATCTACACTATCAGGTGAAAACAAAATAGGAACAGGAATAAGGTCAATACCTTCATTACGAGCTTTACCCACCTGCTCCATTTTCTTCCTTCTCTCAGAACGCTGAATCGATTCCAACCATTCTGAGAAATCAACCCTAACTTGTTCCTGCTGCTTCAATTCATTGATCGACGCTCGAGGTGATAAAATCTCCTCCTAAAGTGTTGGAATACCATCAATGTCAAGCAACGAAATACCCATTACCTCATCAACTTTTTTTGTTTGTTTTGCATGAGAATTAGAGGGATGAACCAGATTCTTCCCTTTATTTTGATTAGATTGCTGAGATTTTCCTGCTGATTTCCTTTCCATAGCCGTCAATCCTGAGTACGATGAAGGTCACCTCAAGAGAATCGCAGCTTTCTCATTCCTCTATGTTTTTTTTTCTCATTTTCACCTTTCATAACATTAGTTGTGCTTACCAGTCACAATCTTTCCTACTGATCTTACTAGGCAACACAACTCCTATTCTCATTTTACACAAACTCTTAATTTGGCTAACAACATAAGAAACACTAGAAACACAATGGTTCCAATAGCTACCATTTCTGCACTGCCAAACAAAATAAACAACAGCAGACAAACTAAACATCACTTATTTCTGAAACTTGGATCTTCTGCTACACTGTATCCATCTGAACATCTCTTGGATTTTAAGAGCTCTGGACTTTATAACTAGCCACATCTTGATAGCCTACAGACATTGCTCACTGAATGGACACTCAAAAAATAAATGAGATTGACTCTCAGTAGCACCATTACAGATTAAACACAAATCAGAATCACTAATATGTAAGCTAGCCAGCCTCTCAGTAGTTTGTAACCTTTGCTGAACTGCCAACCACTCAATGAATTTGTGCTTGGGTATGCTCAATATATTCCAAACCAACTTGTCCCAGTGAACAAGCTCTTTCTCACCTTTAATATGTTCATAAATAGCAGAGATGAAATACTTTTGTATATCAGCAAAAACAGATTCACTAAAATGATCTTTAATTGCTCTTTCACTTGACATAATCTCTTCCAATAACTTGCACCAGCACTGGGCTTGTAATCCCACCAATCACTATTTTTCACATGGACTGAGTTAATCCATTTAATCCACACATTATCCTTCTTAGTTTCAGTGGCCCATACAGATTCGCCTAAACAGGCAATATTCCAAATCTCCACATTTCTGAATCCCAAACCACCTTGAGCTTTACTCCAACACAACTGCTCCCAAGCAACAAGACCAGGCCTGTGAGTAAAAGCTTAGATTAGACCGTCTAAATAAGTGGGCTTAGATTGGTGCAATGATTGTAACCACTAATTTAATGATTAATAAAAAAAGAAGTAGAGAACATGGGGATCGATCAAAACTTTTTGGAAATTACCAAGAGGTTAAGTAATTTTTTTTTTGTTTGAGAGGAAGAGGTTAACTTACTTGGTTTACGAAAAAAAATGGTGATAAAAAGTAAAATTTACTAGGAATCTCCACTTTCCACAAAATGTTGGATGTTTCTTACCTAGTTTTCTTAGGTAGAAAAAAATGTGAATAGCAAAACGCAGCCCTCTCTCACTCCATTCCTACTAGTTTTACTCTAACTCAACTCTCTCTTAATAGAAGTGGCATAGGGTCGTTTGGGTCAATCATATCACACTAATTTATGTGTCGGTTCAGATCGGATCTCTTCGGGCCCGAGCTTGTTTCGCGTATGCAGGTTCGAGTCGGATCAATACATTTGAGACGACAATATAGAAAAATTAAAATATTGTTATAGTTCAGTCTGTTCTCCCTCCCAAATTTATTCCAGCTGTGTGTTGTTTATTTTTTGATGGAAGAATATATATTTGTGGTATTTTTATCTAGTAATTTTTTTTCCTTCGTATATCTTGTGATTTGGGTCTTGTCACCTGAAAATAAAAATTTAATGTAGTTTTTCCCAAGACAAATAAAACAGGAACTAGTATGATTATTTTAGCACCCGATGAAAATTATATTTACGATTTACCATGAAAAAAACAGTAATATTGAAAGTTAAAAGAGTATAGCCAAAAAATTAAAAGGTAAAATATAGATTTTAGGATAATTACGTGTCGGTACCGAGTCAGATCAATTTCGGGTTGGGTCAATAACAAGTTGGATCTGTTTCAAGTCGGGTCTATGATTGATTTTGGGTTGTTGATTTTAGATCAAATCTCAGGTCGGATCGTTCGGGTCCTGTCAACTTTGCCTGGTCTACTCTTAACAAACTATCCCCTAACATAATACTTCCAGATAAATAAATGATTTTGAATTTTTAAAATTCTAGAAATGTAATTATGTTGAAATAGATTTAATTGTTAAAAAATGTGATTATATGGCTCATTGACGTAGGCAATGGCTCATTATTCACTTCTATAATCGCAGTGGAAAACCCCTTACGTTTCATTTGTAAAATTAACGATGAAAAATATATCACTAAAATGGAAATCAAATATATCATCACTTTGCAAAAATCATAAAATTTTAATTTACCATCATACCTCTCAGATAAATGCTAGGGATCTAATAGTTATATGTTACCAAACATGTAACACAATTTCAAAACAAAACATCTAACAAAATTTTCAAAAAAAAAACAACATATTATCAAGTGAAGACAATATATCACCATGAGAAAAATAATATATTACTATCAGAAAGACAATATATTTTCATGTGAAAATAAGTAAAATATTTTTTTATTGTCTTGAGTTTACCCTTTTACCCCTCATTTAATATATAAAAAGACTATTTTACCTCTTACTTAATATGTAAAATGACCATTTTGCCAGAGTTAGATGCTTTCGAGATCTAGCAAACCCCTACCTCTTAACTTCATCTTCAATACATCGACTCACGGACTCAGTGCCGGCCTAATCAATAAACAATTCAAGATCCTCCTGTGCTTGAGTCAATATTTGCAGTAAAGGCCTTAAGGGTAATGGCGTGAGAAGAGAGAATAAAGGGTAGGGTAATTATTTTATTTTATATCAAAGGGCGGGTATATAATATTAGAAAGTATGATATGATGGTAATAAAATAAGGGTATGATGGTAATATAAGGATATGATGATAAATTAATATTAATTTATGATTATTTTTAAATGATATTATATAATTTAAATGTAAAAAATAAAGATAATATTAGTATTGTTTAACGGTGTTCGACATTCATTATAAAATTTTCGTGATGGAATAAACATATCTGTTGCTAGATTTAGCAAAATAAGTTACAGATCCATTGCAACAATTTAGCAAAATAACTTACGGATCCATTGCATCATTTTAGCAATAAAATATACAATTCCATTGCTAATTTTCAATTTGTCATAAAAAAGCCTAAACGTGTGAAAACACGTTTGGCCCTATGTCCAACCATGTGTTTTTAGACGCCTGAATACACGTGTAGGCATGTTTTTCTCATGTCTATTCCTAGGCCCTAGCGTGTGAAAAATGCAACTTGACCTATGCTCAGCCATGTTATAAATACATCTGGACCTACATTCAGGCAAGTGAAAAACACATCGTCTAGGTTAGGCGTCTTTTTCACACGTCTGATTTAACAAACTTTTAATATGACTTATTTAAATGATAAAATATTATAATTTTTACAATAGATATTCTTGCTTTAAATTTTTTAAAAAAAAATCATGTTTGCATCATTTTAGATTTAGACTTGATTAATTTAAAAAATAGCAAATTTAATTTTAATTAAATCATTTTTTAACCTTTCTTCATTCATGTGTCTTTTCTTGTCAAGTTTTTTCTTATTTTATTTATTAACCTAATCAATAATATATAAATATATTTGAATTAATTAAAATGATTTATGGAAAAAAATTTAAATTTAGAATTTTTTCAAGTGGGAGAGTGAGAAATTATGAGCATTTGGAGAGAGTGGGGAATTATGAGAGATTGTAGAAAATAGTTCTATGTCTGGAGATATTAGGATGGCTTTTAACAAGCGCCATTAAAATTTCTATTGGAAGTTACTTCCAACATTGCAAACCAAACACTTAAAATTCCCATTTGATTATGGAGTTTAGTTCTTAAAATTTAATTTTGTGAAAATTTCTACTCATCATGTGAGCCAAAAGACAATAAATGACAAAAAGTGGATTGGAAAGGTGAAAAAGCATATGAGGATCGCATGTTAAAAAAATGTAATAGACCATGTTCTTTTCAATTTATTTTTATTTCCTATCGGAAAAAATAAGTTTGAATAAGTGACAATAAGTATTAATATGTTCAAATAAGTACTAATAATAAGTACTAACAAGGCCCTATTCATATCATCTCAATACAATAATATGCAATAAATAATGAAATTCAGGAAGAATAAGTTTAGTTTAGTAACAATAAGTTCAATTTAGTAACTAGAAAGAAGGAAACCAGTAAAAAAAATTTGTAAAATTAAGTTAAGTTCAATAGAAATAAGGTGAAGTGAACAAGCTCTAATGAATAATAAGTGCTGATAATTTCAGATAAATATTTATAAGTACTATAAGGGTTGACTCTTACAAATAAGGTTTGAATAAGTTCATATAAGTTATGAATAAAAACTAAGAAATTTAAATTAGCTTAAATATGTACTACTCCTAATAAGTTGAGATAAGTTTAAAAGAATATACCTCCCTCCGAAACAATATAGTATAAACCTTGTAAGAAAAATATAACAAGTAAATGGAGGCCGAGGGAGCACATTGGTAATTGACAAAAATAGAGATGGTGGGACACTTTATTTTGAAGGTATAATAAGACAAAGAAAAAGAAAAGTAAGTATGATCTGTATTACTGTATATATATATTTTTTTGAAAGACAAAGAAATGAGGCTATTAGAATGTGACATCTTATAGTATAGTTTCTCCGTGCTTTTTTATTTACCTTGAATTATAAAATTTCACGACACTCGAAGTTCAACTTTGAGTTTTGATAATTCTTTTTTTTTTTTTTTTTGAAGGAAGCCCCTAAGGCACTAACTCATATCATTAAAACATAAAGAGGAAATACAAGAAGGAAAATCATCTACCCACACCCTCCAATCATCCACCCACGGAGTGAAATGAGCAAGAGAATGAGCCACACTATTACCCTCCCGCTTAACAAAGGTCCAAATAACAGACGTAAAAGAATTACATAAAACAAAAATATCATCACCGACAAGGCCAACACATTCGAACCCACCTCACGGGACTTCAGAGCATTTATCAACACTTGACAATCGGACTCCATCACGATTCTATCGAGCCCCTGCCTTTCCGCTAGCTTAAGCCCCCACCAAATAGCTTTAGCCTCCGCAACACATGTGTCCCAGACTCCCCTACTTTGCATCACCGCACAACACAGCAAGCGCCCCATATCATCTCTACACACCGCCCCTAACCCAGAACCCGCCTCCCCCAGAACCCCCGCATCAACATTGATCTTCACCCACCCCTCGCTTGGTCTCTCCCACCTGACTACTGGACGCGGCCCCTCAGCATCACTAGCTAGCGTTTTAGACAAAGACCCAGCAGCTTCTCTCCCCTGTGACGACATCTTACACGCAAATGAAACCGCCTTGTTACTCACGCACCGCTCCCCCTCAAACACCCAAGCATTACGAGCATGCCAAATGACCCAGCAAGTGTAAAGAAATAGCTCACGCCCTTCTTCATCCAGCTCCTCGAACTCCAACTCCCACCACTCACGCACATACCAGACCAACGAATCGCACTAGCATGCCAAACTTCCCTAGCAATGACGCAATCACGAAGCGCATGAAGCACGCTCTCCTCATCACCATTACACACCCCACAAGACGGACTGAAGGAAGGGATGCGCCTATAAAGACCGCGAAGCGTAGGCAAAGACTCATGACACACCCACCACGCAAAAATCTTCACACGAGGGAGAAGCGAAGACTGCCATATTTTACTCCAAATCGTACGATCTCCAGCAGACCCCGACGCCACTGAACCCCTCGCATCACCCGAAATAGCCTTGTACGCCGATTTCACGGTAAACGACCCAGTTTTCAACAAATCCCAGCAGCATAAATCAGGTGGGCAACGCGGGCTTAACGGAATACTCATGATCCTTTCAACTTCAAACGGAAGAAAGAGCGTTTTCAACTTCTCCTCATCCCACTTCGCTTCTTGGCTCACGATTAGATCACTCACCTTCAAGTTCAAAGCTGCATCACCACGCGGGGAAACCACCATCCTAGATTGAGTACCAGGAATCCAAGGGTCCCTCCAAACCGAAATAGAATGACCATCTCCAACCCTCGACCGCAATCCCCTTCGCACCACCCACTTGGCTTCCCACAGCCCCCTCAGTGTAACTCGGATTGGCACCCAAGTTAGAGCTAAAGAACTCGCAAGAAGGATAATACCTAGCCTTTAACATTTGCTCGACCAAACTCCCCCTAACCATCATCAACCTCCACTCTTGCTTCCTTAGAAGAGCCCAATTAAAGAGCTTGAAGTCGCGGAACCCAAGCCCTCCTTCACACTTCGGCCTACACATCGTCCTCCACGCCACCCAGTGTAGCTTCCTCTCGCCCCTCTTCTGACCCCACCAGAACTGAGACACCAACGATCTAAGCTCATCACAAAACGTAGAAGGGATTCTAAACACACTCATCGTATAGTAGGGATAGATTGGGCCACTGCCTTAATCAAGACCTCCCTACCAGCTCTAGAAAGAATCAAACCCTTCCACCCTTGCAACTTCTTCCATAATTTCTCCTTCACCCCCCTCATAATAACCTTTTTCGACCTCCCAACCACCGTAGGGACCCCTAAATACCTATCATGGATATCAACCTCCAAGACCCCCAAGCACGATGTCAATTGCTCCCTCCGCTCAACAGACACACACCTGCTAAACGAAACATTAGTCTTCTCTAGATTCACCTTCTGCCCCGAGGCCTTCTCGTACAACACCAAAGCCCCCTTGATAGACACAGCATCCAGCATAGCAGCTTTTGAGAAAATAATACAATCATCAGCAAAAAGGAGGTGGCTCATCGAGGGTGCAGACGGGGCAATTCGAATACCACGAAGACTACCCCGTTCTTCCGCTCGTCGCAGAATCGAAGTAAACACTTCAACACAAATAATGAACAAATAAGGTGATAGAGGATCACCCTGTCTCAACCCACACTCAGGACGAAACTCAAGAGAAGGTTTGCCATTGATAAGAACAGAGAAAGTCACACTAGTCACGCACTCCATCACTCTAGACACCCAACGCCTCTCAAACCCCATTTTCAGCAGCACAACTGCTTTTGATAATTCTAATTGTTGTTAATTAAAAAAAACGATAATACTTAAGATAATTCTAATTGTTGTTACTTTAAGTATTATCGTTTTTTTTAATTATTATATTTCTTTTTTTGAACGTTTTTTTTATTAATTATTACATTTTTATTTTTACTATTTTTGGTAAACTTTATATATTTTATTTTTTTTTCACTTTTATGACCCATTTTTCCTTTTCTTTTCCCATTAAATACCCAATCGCTCACACTTTTTTGCTTTTACAACTTTATATCTTGTACTTTATCTATTTCCCAAATAAATTTATCTATTCCCCAAAAAAAAAATACATAGATTTCAATACTTTCCTTGGTTATCCCCAAATCAAACCGTAATAATAAAAACAAACGAAGAGAGTAATACAACAACAACAACTAAGCCTTATTCCCAAAAAGATTTGGGGTCGGTTAACATGAATCGTCAACTGAAACCGTTGCCAAAGGAGGTGGCATCGATAAGAGTAATAAAAAGTTTATAATAGGGTTTAAGTTTTAATAATTTTTAAAAAGTTTTTGAAAACAAGGTTTACACCAAAAAGTTTTAAAAGAGGTTTTCAAAAGGTTTTAAATACCAACGGAATTGAGAAAAATAAATAAATGCAGTAATCACACCCCTTCCTCCACATGGATACTGCCCCTCCACCCACTTCTATCCAACGCCATGCTCTCCTCAATCCCAAGTAGCCTCATATCACTTTCAATTACCTTCATCCAAGTCATCTTAGGTCTTCCCCTACCCCTTACAATTTGATTACTCCTCCACTCTTCAATTCTTCTCACTGGTGCATCACATGATCTCCTTTTCACATGACCAAACCATCTTAACCGATTCTCCCTCATCTTTTCTTCAATTGAAACAACTCCAACTTTTTCCCGAATCACTTCATTTCTTAATCGGTCCTTCCTTGTGTGGCCACACATCCACCGCAACGTACGCATCTCCGCCACGTTGATGCGAATTTTAGAAGAATATATGTCTCACTATGCATTAATCATTATAGTCGTTTGAAGCAAAATGTGTAAATAGTGTAAAATAAAAAATATAATTAATGAAAAAGAACGAAGGAATGAGGAAGTATGTAGTAAATAAATGAAATAGGGTGATTGTCAAAAAGAGCATAATCGTATATCCATGGCTGTTTATTCTCTGTCCAACCATACCTAATAATACTAAATGTTATCATTCTTTTGAACTTATTTTTATTAGTAATCAGAAAAAAAAAAGTTCAAATAAGGTCAAATAAGGTTAAATAAGGTCGGATAAGGTTTAATAAGGTCAAGTTTCATTTAATAAAGTCTCACAATTTAGATCCTTATACTTCTCAAAATATTTTCCCCCCTACACTAAGGGGACAAATCAGATACTCCCTCGGTCCCATAATATAAGTCCCCTTTCTTTTTTGGAAGTCAAATTAGCAATTTTTGTTTAAATATTCTTATTAATATATATGGGACTTATATTTTGGACACTTTTGATTTCCTCCATTTATTACTAATTGTGACACTTTTGATTTCACGGACTTTTAGACAATCTTTAGAGAGGAAAGAGATAGAGAGAAAGAAAGAAATGAAACCCATGTGATAGGAGAGAGATAGACAGAAAGATTTGCCCAAAAAACTGTAATAACTAATTTCAAACTTTGTAGGAAAATTTGTGAATAAGCACTACAAACTTTACACTTTTTGAATTATTTTTTTTGTGAATTTAACTACTATAACTTTGTAAACCTTTGTGAAGTACCACCTTTTAACAGAAAACGTTAAGCTTTCCATCAAAATCCCAAACCCTTAAGCTCACCACCAAATGGAAAACTTAACATTTTCTGTTAGTAGAAAGTTCTTCACAAAATTTTGTAAAGTTATAGTAGTCAAAATTCCAAAAAATAAGTAATTGATGATTTTTTTTTAAAATGTAAAAGTTGGTAGTGATTTTACTAATTTTTCAACTTTCTAATATGAAAAATTTCACAATAAAAACAGGAGAAGGAATATAATACAAGGAGGGTGGTATGTGAAGGCTTATGAATGTGTGGGGCTTCTTGTTTTAATGCCCAAAGCAATGCCCAAACTCCATAATACAGGAGGTAGAAGTCGGCTGAAGGTTGAATATAAAAATTGCCACAAATAATGGAGAATCAATCAAATACTAGATAAGTTCATGTCGCATCTCTATACTATAAGGAAAGAGGGGAATGAACAACAAAATTAAAAAAAGAAAAATAATTAAAAAATATCAAGAAAGTTACTAAAGAATTAAGTTTTATTTCCAAACTGAGGCATCAGATTTTTAGCCAAAAATGTCTAAAAATCTACAAAGTAATAACAATTAAAATATATATCAATGGTTATATATTTTTAACATCTATAAATAGACACTCACTTTGCTATATTTTTATACACTTTTGATTTTTTTTTTATTTTCAAATACATGAGTAGTTGATTGCTCATGAGTGGCGATGCATTTTTTTTTTTTTGAGTGGCGATGCACTTCAAAGGAGAACAGTGGTATATTTTTCCTTTTACACATGAGTGATGATGCTAATGACATATTTCATTAATCTTTTGTGATGTTTTTGGTCTTTTGGCGTTTTGTTTTTAAATCAATATTGTTAATCTACTCTCTAATATTTAATACTCCTTTTATGTATTTAAACTTCTCTTTGGCATAGAACAGTTGAACTGAACTGAACTGAACTGAATTGAACTGAAACAAATAGTGATATGTGATAGTACAAGTATTGTCAAGAGCTGTACTGAACTAAACTGAATTGATGAACTGAACTGAACTGAATTGAACTGAACTGAACTGAAAGTAAGTTGGGGAGGACAGACCCTTATCTCTATACTATAAGGGAAGCGAGGGGGTGGACATCAAAATTAAAAGAAGAAAAAACATTTAAAATAAATCAAGGAAGTTATTAAGGAAGTAAGTTTGATTTCCAAACTTAGCCATCAGATTTTTAGCAAAAAATGTATAAAACTTCAACTACAATATCTATAAATCTATAAAGTAATACCAATTAAAAAATATATCAATGGCCATATTTTCTTGCGATCTATAAATGGATACCCACTTTGCTATATTTTTATATACTTTTGATTTTTTTATTTTTAAATAAATGGGTAGTTGGTTGCTCATGAGTGGGGGTGCATTTGATCAAATTGATCATGAAATATGATATATTATTTTAGCATGAGTGAGAAAGTAGTAAAGAGGAGAAATGATATATTTTTGTTACACATGAGTGATGATGCTAATGACATCTACCATTAATCTTTTGTAATGTTTTTGGTCTTTTTTGGTATTTTGTTTTCAAATCACTATTGCTAATCTACTCTCTAATATTTAATACTCCTTTTTATGTATTAAACTTATCTCTATACTATACCAAAATAAAAAAAAATGAAAAAACATTTAAAATAAGTCAAGTAAGTTATTAAGGAATTAAGTTTTATTTCCAAACTTAGCCATCAGATTTTTAGCCAAAAATGTTTAAAATTTCAAACTCTAATACTTCCTTCGGTTTTTTTAAGTGATACACTTTCTAAAAGTGGATGTTTTTTTTTAAGTGATACAATTTACAAACTTTCTAACTTTGGTAATATTTGCCTTATAAAATAACTATATTACCCTTACATAATTATTTAACCACACTTTTACAACATTTAACAAAACTAATTAACCCCATCTAAACCTACCCACCCTATCAATTAATCTCTCTCCTCAACCTACCACTTTCCCCATGTCTCTCCTAATCTACAACCACATCTGAAACACAACCACCACCGCCACCACCTAAAAACCCTAAAAACCACCCTGCTCAAAAACGACCACCCTAAAAACCACCTTTTCCGACACCCCTCTCTCTCTTCCTCCAACCGTCTCACCATCTCCTTCCTCTATTCTCTTTCCTCCAACTGTCTAACTCAAACCCCGCACTCAAAGCGGTTGTAGAGGGGAGATTTGGTGTTGTTGTGGGTCGAATCTGGCAAGGAATTTGGTGGTGGTGGTGGTCGAATCTGGTGGTGGTCAAATCTGGTGGTCGAATTAGGCAAACTCCAAACTCTGATTTTGGTGGTGGTCGAATCTGGTGGTCGAATTAGGCAAACCCCAAACTCTGATTTTGGTGGTGGTCAAATCTGGTGGTGGTGATTTGATGGTTGATGGTAGTTTTTGGGTTTTTTGGTGGTGGTTGAATCTGGTGGTGGTGTTTTGGTGATTGATGGTAGTTTTTGGGGTTTTTGGTGGTGGTCGAATCTGGTGGTGGTGTTGTGGTGGTTGATGGTAGTTTTTGGGGTTTTTGGTGGTGGTCGAATTTGGTGGTGGTGTTTTGGTGGTTGATGGTAGTTTTTGGGGTTTTTGGTGGTGGGTGGTAGTGATGGGTGGTGTTTTGGTGGTCGATGATAGTGCTGGGTGGTTGTTTGAGGGTGGGTGATATTGCTAGGTGGTGGTCTGGTGGTGGTTGTGGCGGTGGATGTGGTAGAGTGGGGGCAG
Organism: Patellifolia procumbens; assembly: GCA_947645195.1. NCBI lineage: Eukaryota > Viridiplantae > Streptophyta > Magnoliopsida > Caryophyllales > Amaranthaceae > Patellifolia > Patellifolia procumbens. The sequence goes on along the minus strand of CANSGD010001388.1, from coordinate 94,957 downwards.
TGGTGGTGGAAGGAGGAGAGAGAGTGAGGAAGGGGTGGTGAATGAGTGTGTGATTAACTTTTAATTATATGTCCCACTTCCCACTTTTAATCATCTAATCAAGTTTAAGAAATTTTGCCACAAAAACCGTTAAAGCAACTTTGTATCACTTAAAAAAAACGGAGGAAGTATCTAAAAATCTACAAGTAATAAAATTTTTAAAAACATATCAATGGTTATATTTTCTTGCGATCTATAAATAGACCACCAACCACTTTGCTATATTATTATATACTTTTGATTTTTTTATTTTCAAATACATGAGTAGTTGATTGCTCATGAGTGGGGGTGCCTTTGATGAAAGTGGTAAAGGGAGAGCAATGATATATATATTTTTCACGTGAGTGATGATGCTGATTACATCTTTCATTAATCTTTTGTAATGTTTTTGGTCTTTTTTGGCGTTTCGTTTTTAAATCAATATTGCAAATCTACTCTATAATATTTAATACTCCTTTTCTGTATTTAATTGTTTCACTATTTAACCTCTTTTGAGATTACAATCACATCCTCTAAAATAACAAAATAACTAAAACTTAACGATTATTTTTAAAAGCACGAAAAAATATGTATACACTTCACTTGAGAAACAACAATATAGTTTCTCCCAAATCCTTACATATTAATCCTTTGTACGAGGCATGCATCACGTGTATATGAAGGCTAGTACTCTTTAATCACACGCTCCTCACTTTTTGATGACCACATGCAGCCATTAGAAATTGAAAGCACCTCATAAGTTGGTCATTTTATTGTGCAAATGATTCAAATTTAGGTTGCAATAAAAAAATTCACCAAAAAAAGTGTTAAAATTTTAAGTATGCAGGGATATATTGGTAAGTTGTTAACACGTTACTTACTTACTTTGCTATGTAGCCGATATAAACACTTGTTGTCAACGGCGGAGCTGATGTATAACACCCTGGTGCACCTGCACCAGGGAAATTTTAAGAAAAATTATCAAAAATCAATAAACGCTCACTTCACTTTTCCCATCTTATCTCCTCTGCTTTCAATGGTGATGGCAGTCGCAGTCTGTGAAGTGCGAAGGAAGAAGAAAGCCCACAAGTGAATAAACTGATAGCCTTACTTTACAATTCCCAAAAGGGAAGTTTATTACTACAAGCTATTATTAAATGGGTAAAGCCACGTTACAACTTTATTGTAGTGTATTTAAGTTAATGCCAAGCCCACAAATATAGATCCAATATAGATATATTATTCTCTAGCAATTTTTTTTCAAGATTAACTACTCCGTAATTGGAAAGATCACGACTAAATTAATTCTCATATTTTGTCCCTATGACTTTTTTTTTGGCCTATGAGATTTGGCCTGTGAGATTGTAATTTTTGTAATTATAAGTTAGCTTTTGCTCTAAATTACTTGAAATTAGATTATAGATTTTGCTCTAAATTACTCGAAATTATTGGTACAAGAATCTGTTAAAATTATGATCAGTTCTTGTTTGAATTTACAGATTAGCGTTTTATTTTTCTTTCTTGAGAATTGATTAAATTTAGTACTACTTGGACATCTTTCTTTTTTGAGAATTGATTAATTGAATGGTCTTAGTGAACTTTCAATCATACTTTTTCGTACTATTGGTTGTATTTAGTAGTACTACTTGGATATTTTTTTGTATTTTATAGCACTATTTGGTTGTATTTTCAAGTTTTATTTAGTTATACTATGATTTTTTTTTACTTTAGGAATAAAATTTGTTACAGAGTACTTTTGGTAAAACAATTTGATTCCAATATGTAATCGGCAATTAATGGTGACCCACGATCTAGAAAATCCTGGATCCGCCACTGCTTGTTGTCTTATTCGTTTTTTAATTTCCATAAATAGATCCTTTGGAAAAATTCAAAGATAAAGATGGAAAGTTCAAACAAGAAGTTGAAAAGGACATTAAAGGACTTATGAGTCTCTTTGAAGCATCACAACTTAACACTCAAGGTGACTATATGCTTGATGAAGCTGTTGAATTTAGTGGCCAACTTCTGAAGGCCTCAATGAAGAATATTAAACACTTTGAGGCTATGATAATTGGAAACACACTTTGCTATCCACATCACAAAAGCTTGCCAAGACTTATGGCCAAGAACTTCCTTCCCAACTTCAAAACTTCCTTAAAATTTTTTCATGGCTGTAATGATATCAACGACGACTGGATAGACGAGCTCGAAAATCTAGATCGAATCGACATTAACATGGCTCGAATCTCACATGAAATTGAAACAACACAAGTTTCAAGGTATGTTTTCTAATTGGGATTAAATATATACAAAGATTCATAAAATGAGAAGGGTGAGAAGGATTTTTTGTACATATTTTTTAAACTTGATGTGCAACATTATTATTGTGAGCATTTTATTGAACTGAATGTGCATCTTATATTTCAAGAGCATAGCATTACAACTCAAAAAGTGAAATATAAATATCCAATTTTTAAAATATGCACATCCATTTTCAAAAATATGCACATCAATCCTTCTCACCCTTGTCATTAGATCACAACTCTCTCTCTATGTATATTCTTTCCATTCCCAAATAAATACATATAGGGAAATTCCCAATGGTGGCCCTTAGGTCTAAGGAATTTCCAGTGGCGGAAATTCCAAAAAAACTTTTCCGTTGGTAGTCCTACTTTACAAATTATTCCCAAACATAACCTTAATGAAGAATATTCCGTTAATAATAAAGCATATTCCGTTAGTTAACAGTTAAGGCGGTCACTAGCAAATAAAACAAGGCATTTTGGGTTGTTTTTTTTTCTTTCCAATTTCGACCTCAAAATCAACTCTTAAGGGCTAAAACTTACCCACTAAAATCATCCCTTAAGGGTAAAAAACGACCCAAAATACCTCGTTTTACGTGCGAGTAACTACTTTAACTATTAACTAATATAATATGATTTATTATTAATGAAATATTCTTCATTAAGGTTATATTTGGGAATAATTTGTAAAGCAGGGTTACTAGCGGGAAAGTTTTTTTGAAATTTACAACACTGATAATTCTGAAAACCTAAGGGCCACCATTGAGAATTTCCCATACATATATGCAGCTTTTTAGGATTAATGGAAACAAAAAAGGATGCCCTTCGTCCGTAATCAATTAGTACATAACTCTACACACAAACGCACACGCACACGCGCTCGCGCACACACACACACACATTTGGACTAACCTATGACCGAAATGGGTTCGTCACTTTTTCCACATACACCGGGGATCGGCGGGAGTGAAGAACCTCCTCATACGAGAAAGAAAGACGATGAAGAACCAATCCGAACTTGGACCCGGTGAAATTGAATTCTCCGTGAACATGCGGAGTACCAACGGCTAGACGGTAAGACCCCGTGCACCGGGAATCCTCCCTTTTTAAGAGTCAGGAGTCCTTAATCGTTTTCACAGAAAATCAAGTAAAAGGGATACATCGAAAGGGATATGCGTGTTTCATAAATGGCATTTTCGTAAGTACGAGCAACTTTAATGTTAAAACACGTGTATCCCTCTTATCGTAACATGTACCCCTGTAAACCTTATATGTACCCCTTTTTCAAGTTTTTCTGGTTTCAGTAAATTCGTGATTTCTAGTGGATCCTGACTCTCCCTGTCCCTCTATATATACAGGATATTGTACAATAAGTAATTACAATTTGATGAGTATACCATATGACAAAGTGATATTATTTCCTACTGTCTAAGATTATTCATGTACTAACACTTTGAATAAAAGGTCTAAATAATGATAAAATTATAGAACATTATTGTTAGTTTACAAGACCTTACTCAAGAATAGGGTGAATTAAGTGATAGAATTTCTCTCGAAAAATCGAATTTCATAAGTTTAGCATTGTGTTAAATAGTATGCCACTAGACAATTTCTTCCTTTCAAACAGCTTATCTCCAGATATTCACTAATTAATCCAAAGTGATATTATGAAAAGCTTTATAGTTTTATTCATTTAAAATTTGAACTCTTATCCAAATATAAATATAAGCTTTATCCTTTCTCTTTCCTTTTATTTCATAAATAAATTTTTTTTTTGTTTGGAAGGAGAAATATATTAAAACTACGTTAAACTATTACATTTAAAGTTCGTACTCCTAATTAAATTAGTCTGATTGGCTCCCTGAGCCCTACTAGTAATATCCAGAAGCAAAGTCTCATTAATTTTACAATCATTGGTTACAAACGGTAAAGAGAACACAGCTAGATACTTCGTATGAACAAAATTATGTTCTCTTATCCATCTAGCTAAGCAGTCCGCATCTTGTAAGCACTTCCTTCCAACCTTTGCAAGCTCTTGCACTCTACTCCTCCTTGGATGGTCCCTGCATACATTAGCCAAGTTGCAATAACAATCTTTAATAAGAGGTGGGTGTGTTATATGTTCTATTGCAATCTTAGAGTCAGAAAACAGGTGAACATTAGTTAAATTTTGTTCCACTATCCAATCCAATGTTTGTAAGATAGCCATGAATTCTGCAGTAGTAGCATCAGGTGCTTTGGTCTTCCTGAAGAAGCCTTTTGTATCCCTGTTAGTGCCATTCCTATAGATCCCTCCTAGGCCTGTTTGTAGGATATTTGGACAGAAGGAGGCATCCACTTTGACCATGTAGTGATTAGGGTGGATTTCTAAACTGTGGACTTCTCCCCCTCTATTGATCTCTCTAGTAGCCTAGACTGTGTCTGTGGTTAGGTGTATAATTTGGCTGTGGACCTGAATTTCTATTTTGTTTTTCTGTTCAAACACCCAAGCGTTCCTTTTTTCCAAATTTCCCAACAACTGATCCCAAATTGTACACTCCAGGATTATTGTTGAATTCTTCATTATTGAACAGGTTGTTAATCAGCCACATTTCATTTTCCCATGCGTTAAAATGTTGTAATAGGTGTGTAGAGCAGTTCCAAATCTCCTGAGTTAGAGGGCAGTTTCGCAATACATGGTCCAGATTTTAGGTGTGTCTGGACAAAGGGGGCAGTTTCGATTGGTTTGGATTCCTCTTTTTTTGGAATGTATTTTTCACATGAAGTGCATCCCAGAGGGTCGACCAAATAAAGAATTTAACCTTGGGTGGCCAATGGTTTGCCCATACTTTCTCCCAACTTTTGGTGTTAATGGCTAGGTTGGTGATTGGAGAGGTTGGTGGTGGAGTTTTGTTGTTGAAGTGTTCTTGCCAAAGCTCAGCATATGCTGTCTTGGTGTTTAAGTATCTCCCTTGGGCAGTGGAACATGCAAGCTCATCAATACCAGAGGTAGGAAGAAACATAGAGAGAATGAATGTTACAATGTCAGGTGGAAGAACAAAGGAGAGTTGGTTAAAATCCTACCTCCCTTCAACATGTAAGTTAGAGATCTTTATATCAAATCTCTCAAGGTGAAGGGTCCACTAATGAGGCTTTTCAGACTTCCTTTTTTAGTCCAATTATCTAACCAAAAGGAAATTTTACTCCCATTGCCAATTACCTAAACAGCATAGTTAGTGAAATTTCCCCAACCTTTCCCAATGTTTTGCCAGATATGTGATCCCTTCTTGAAGGAGGTTATGCCATTCCTGCTATTGGAGTATTTGGCTCTTAGTATAATAGATGCCAAGCTGTTGTTAGAGTGGGTCTTCCAACAAAGCTTTGTTAGGGAGATCTCAATTAGGATGTGGTTGTATCTACAACCAATTCCTCCTAGTTCTGTAGGTGAACAAATATCCCCCCAGCCTACCAAATGTAGTTTCTTCCTACCCTCAATTGTATTCCAAAAGAAGTCTCTCATAGTCTTGTCTAATTCATTCAAACATATTTTAGGGAGGGCCAAATAGTTCATGGGGTACATGGCCATAGAATTCATAGTGGCATTAATGAGGGTTGATCTACCTACTTTATTCAGGCGCTTTGTTTTCCATGTGGCCAGTCTGTCTTTCATCCTTTTGACTAGGTACTCTAGTTGACTGTAGGTGGGTCTCTTATCAGTTAGAGGATAGCCAAGGTAATCTCCTAGGTCTTGAATGGCTTTCATGTTCAACATAGCACACAGAGTTTGGATATGGGGGGAGTTGTGTTCTTCGAGAAATAACACTCGCTTTCGCTATGGTTAACTGTCTGGCCTGAGATATCCTTAAAGTGTGCAAGTGTTGCCAAAATGCTATTTATAGTTTGAGTGTTAATTTCTCCAAACAAGATAAGGTAATCAGCAAACAGAAGGTGTGAGAGTGGTACTTTGGCTATTCCAAAGGTCAAGGGAGTCCAAGATCCTTTGTCACAAGCACTATATATTAGGTTTGACAGGTGTTCCATACATAAGATGAAAATGTTGGGTGAGAGGGGGTCTCCCTGGATAATGCCTCTAGAAGGTATAACCTTATCAGATCTTTCCCCATTGATATTGTTTGTGAATGAGGCAGAGGAGATGCAGGCCATGATGAGTTGGCAGGTATCTTGGTCTAAGTTGTGGCTAATAAGACAGTATAAAATAAACTCCCACTCTAGTCTATCATAGGCTTTCTCTAGGTCTATTTTGATGGCAAGATACCCTCTTATCCCTTTTTTTACTCTCATGGAATGTAGTGCTTCTGAAGCAACAATATAGTTGATATATGTGCCTCTATTGGGGAGGAAACTGTTTTTGTTTGGGGAAATTAGGTTCCTAAGGATAGGTCTCATTCTCTTGACTATGACCTTGGTTACAAATTTGGAAATGGCTGGGCAAAGGCTGATGGGTCTAAATTGCTTAATTGTTTCAGGATGTTCCACTTTGGGTAAGAGTGTGACATTTGCTTCATTCAAGGAGACATCTAAGCTTTTATATTGGAACACAGCTTCGAAGAATTGGAATAAGTCATGCTTAACAACATTCCTAATCTCTCTCATGGAAGCGATGTAAGCCAAATTGATATTGCCATAATTCCTAGGAGTTCTAGCCACACTATATTTTTCAGTAGTGAAAAGGTCAGAGTAGAAGGACAAAATATGCTTCTTAATCTCATTGTTAGTTTTGAACTCCCTTCCAACCTCATTTTTAAGCATTGTAATCTTATTCCTCCTTCTTCTCCTAATGACAGAGTTGTGAAAGATGGTTGTATTTCTATCACCCGAGGTCAACCACATTTCCCTAGCCCTAACTCTCCAAAACTCTTCCTCTTGGTCAAGTAGTTTATCTAGTTTTGTCTGTATTTTGAGCTTAAGTTCCCATAGAAACTGATTGCTAGGTTTAAGGTCTAAATGTCTTTGAGTACCATTTAATATGCTAAGAATCTTCCTTTTAGTCTTAAAGATGTTCCCAAACCTACTAGCTGCCCAAGGTTGAATGTGATTAGCTAGGAGTTTCAGTTTGTCTGTGAGGTTACCATTTGTGGAATTCCAAATAAGAGTGATTAGGTTGATGAAGTTTGGTTCAAGGTACCAAAGTGGTTCAAGTTTGAAGAATTTCATGTAGTTATGTTTGTCTCGTTGAGTTTGAAGGTTGATCAAGAGGGGCTGTGATCAGAGCTAGCTGTTAGGGTTTTATTTTATAATACCGCAAGTAAACGATGTCGTAGCATTAACGGGCGAACTCAGGGAGGTGCGATATTAAACACTATCTTACTCTAGACTATGAAATAGCTACACAATTCTATATCGATGGTAAGGTCTATTAAACTAATTTCTAAACTAATAAGTAGAATAAAATGATGATGAATACTATGATAATAAAGTGCTAAGATTGAGTGTAACCACTAACATGAACTAATCAAACACAAGTTACATTCCAGTCAATGAATCGAATCTTAGGCGAGATGACATTGTTTCAAATAAGAACTACCTTAAGACCACTTCCGTGACTACAAAAGGCCTAACTAATATGCATGCTTCCCATTTTCATGGCTAACATACAAAATTAGATGCATTAAGAATGAATGCTAATGAAAATCTCAATCTCGATTCTCACTATTTTCATGTGCGAATCTCAACCAATGACAAGTTAAACTAGATTGATCCCAACTTTTGTTGATGAATTCAATCGACAAGATAACAAATTGCTACAATGAAATCCCAATTTCAATTCCAACTTTCATTGATAATAAAAACTAGGGAAAAACAATGGTGCAAATTGACAATGAAAATAAACCTATCAAACCCTAATTGAACGATTCAATAACATGGAATTAATAGAAATAAAGCAATCAATCCATGCTAGGGCTCAACTCAATCCTAGAATTAGAACTACTCACTAATAATGACAATAGAAACGATAATCATAATCAAGAACATAATTAAGAAATAGAAAGAGGGAATAGAGAAATCAAACTTGAATTAAATTTATGAATCCGAAGTCTTCAATCTTCAAAAGTAAGTAATAGCAAAGTAATTGAGATGGAAACTAAAAGTGTTTTCTTCTAAACTATGAATAATAAGAGTCTAAAACTGAGTAATTAGGAATAGGTTACAATTGCTAATCGAAACCTATTTATACTCTACTAATAAAATAAATATAGGAGTCCGAAAAGGACTAAGTTCGACACAAACCTGATCAGGTTTAAGTCCAACCCGATCGGGTCCAGGGTCAAACCCGATCAGGTCCTTGCACAAATCATCAAAACTGCAATCATCGAACATCAACCTGATCAGGTTTAAGTCAAACGGGTCCAAATAAGCATCCAAATGCACCCTAATGAACTCGAATGCGATCCTGAGTCTGCAACGATCATCTCCATGCTCCAGAATGGTTCATTCCACCTCCAAATAGCTCTAATGTCCCTAAAATAACTCAAAAGACACAAAACTGCAAACAAGAGTAAAATCTAACGGAATAGCAGAACCATGCATGAAATGTATCGTTTTTGTAATGAAATGGGGGTCAAAATGTAACAAAATATCAACATAACACTAGCTCTAGTCAGTGAGTGTTCTACTAAAGCTAGAAAGAGAGAAATCAGCTCAGAGTGGCCACTGCCCTATCTAGACGTTCCATCACTGGTTTCTTTTTCTGTTTATTGGTCCAAGTGAATTTTATACCAGTGAAACCCAGGTCCGATAGTCCACAATCATCAAGACAATCTCTAAATGCTTGCATTCGTTTAGTTTTGAGTGGTTTCCCCTCAAATTTTTCAGATTGGCAAACCATTTCATTAAAGCCTCCTACTGCTAACCAAGGTAGGTTTAAATTTCCAACAATTGATCTCAAGTTATCCCAGCTTTCTAGTCTACTTTTAAACTCAGTGCTAGCATAAATGCAAGAAAGAAAGAAGGTCGAATTAGTAGCACGTACCTGGACAACACCATGGATCATGTGGAGGTCATTCCCCATAGTGGTGAAGTCCACTCGGGATGAATTCCACAGGACCAGCAAGCCTTGGTAGTGGTCATCAAAGGGAAGGGATTGATTGATAGAGCATTTCTGGTGGAAGTGCGGGTTTCACAGAGGAACACAATGTCTTGGTTGTGTTCATGAACAAGATGCATCAGGTTAGTTTTAAAACTGGGCCTAGAGATGCCCCTTGTATTCCATGCTAAGATCGACATATCAGCAGGTAATTCTTCTCTTGACTGGGATGGTCCTCCCCTGTTTGGTTCTGCTCTCCTTTTCACTTTCCCTCTCACGAAGTTGTAGGACTCCCCCTCTTCTAGATTATGTATGTAATTCGAACTCTGTTGCCCAGAGTTCCCAGGAGCTCCTTTCCACCTCGTCTGTCGAGCTTTCTGATCTGTCGATTGGTTTGTTTATTGGGTTCAGGATGACTGCTAGTGTATGAAACTTCCTGTTCGTGTGTCCCAATAACACTGCGTTTGTGTGACTGTCCATGAAAATGCTCAACCTTGAGGTTAATAAATAATCCGTCCTCAATAGAGGCAAGATCAGAGCCGGATCCACCAAAAACAAGTAGTCCTCCCTTCTTTTCATTTTCTCACTTTTAAAACCGAATAGTTGACCTTTCGACTTCTCCCTTATCTCATGTAATATTCTTTTACTCCCTCCGTACCAGAATAGAGTGAACACTTTCCTTTTATGTTTATCCCAAATTAGTTTGAACACTTTTCTTTTTGGCATGGTCTTTCTATTACTATTTTATCCCTTTTAATTTAACTCATTGGGCCCACACATTTTACCTTTATCATTCAAAATTTACCCAACATTCTATATCCTCCAATAAAAAAAACTTCACCAACTCTTATCACATCTACCTTTACCTTTATCACCAATAAAATAACATTTGATAACCACGCTACATCTTATCACCTTAAAATATGTGCCCCAACAAGTGTTCAGATTATTTTGGGACGGAGGGAGTATAACCTATATGTTACTATTTAGATATAAAACATTTGAGTGAAATAGAATGATTATCTTTCATTGTACAAATATTTACAGATCACTATTACTGAAATGTCTGTCTCATTGAATTTTTGATGAGGGGTATAATTGAGTTTACTAGGGAAAAGTTTAAGTAAAGGTTAGTAAATATTAAAAGTTACACAACATTATCTGTAGAGTAGAACTTATAAATACTGATTGGATTTGGTAAACTTTGATTTGGTCGTATATTTGATTCAACCTGATTAATCTTGACGCACTTTTTTCATGTGGAGAGTCGATCAAGAGAGAACACACATTTAAGGGCATGTTTGGAATGAGGGTCGGGTAATGTATTAAGGGGAATAAAATCAAACATAAGAAAACTAAGATATATTTAGAGGTGATGCTAAAGTAGTGGACAAAGTGGTGTTGGAGAGGAGAAGGTGGCGTTGTTAGATATGAAATGGAAGAAGAGGGGAACTATTACCCTCATTATGGGGGTAATGATTACCCACCACTACCCTTAGGTAACTAATATCGTCATTTGAAGGGTAATAGTTCCCTCTTTCTTCCATTTTCTTCCAACCAAAACCACATTGTCCTCTCCACCACCATTCTATTCCCTTTCTCATCACCTCTAAATATCTTAATTTTCCTATATTTAAGTTTTATTACCTTTAATATATTCCCCTCGTCCCAAGTATGCCCTAAGAATGAACGAAGTGGTATTCTATTATGTTCACATATTAGGACATATATGCTTGTGAGATTCCATGCTTGTGTTCACTCACATAACTGAGTGTTTTTCTGTTGCATGCTAATCTCAATTAGGTGGTGGAAAGAACTGCAGTTGGCCGATGAATTAAAGATTGGAAGAAATACACCACTGAAATGGCATATGTGGTCCTTGGCTTTACTCCCAGGTCCAAATATGGCACTGTTGGAGTTAAGGCTTGCAAAGCCTACTTGTGTTTTTCCCAAACATCCCACATCTCCTATGGAAGGGAGCTTGCCTTTGTTTATTAACTCCCTTCCTCTTCATGTTTATTGAGTTGACTACTTGGTTGGTTTTTGTGGTTGGAGATCAAACTTGGGTTTGGGCTTGCTATCACACACACGCGCGCGCGCGCGCCGCCCTCCCGGACCGGGCCGGGCTGGGCCGGGTTCTGGGTTATGGGAAGAGCTGAGCTGGAGCTTATCTTTTTGGACCCGAGCCCAACTGTGTGTAACGGTAACATGTAAAACTGAAACGTTGTTAAACGTTACAGTGTTAATGGCCTTTATTGTCACCCTTGATTTCCTCCCTCTGTTTATTACCTTCTTTATTTGGCCTGATTCTTTTACTATAAAATCAGTCCACTGCTACCTCAGTTTGGCATCAGAAATTCACTTCTCTTCTCTTCTTCTTTCTCTCTTCTAAACACTGGGTACGTGCATAATCTGTCTCCAAGATCTTTCTCTGTTAGTGGTGACTTAGAAAGGTCGTTGTGTTAACCTTGGGGAGCTTTCCGGCCAGTTGCGATTACCACCATAGTCGGGCCGTAATTGCTTTCAAGTTAGTGGTCTTCTACCGCGACACAGCCTTGAATTTAGTCTTTGTTCAGTCATTGTAATCAGTCATTTTCCAACAATTTGAAAGCAATTACCTTCAATTGCAATGGCTGATTTTTCAAGCAAATCCGTGTCTCATCTGTCCAAGCTCGAATCTCTTGACGGAAACAACTACAAACGTTGGTCTTCGAAACTGCTGATGTTCTTTGAGCAATTGGACATTGACTACGTCCTTTTCAAGGACTGTCCCACTGCGCTTACTACTACAGGTGACTCATCCTCTTCTCCTTCTGCTACTGAAATTAAGAAGAAAGAGGACGAAATTGAAAAATATGTAAAAGATAATAAAACTGTCCGTTTCCACCTCCTTAATCTGATGATCAATAATCTGTATGATTTGTTTATGGTTCATAAAAGTTCAAAACTGATTTGGGAGGCCCTTGAGAAAAAATATGGGGCTGATGATGCTGGAAAACAGAAATATGTTGTTGGCAAGTGGCTGGCTTTCCGTATGGTTGATGATAAGCCAGTCATGGATCAAGTTCATGAGTTCGAAAATCTCTGTGCTGATGTTCTTAATGAGGACATGAAAATATGTGAAGTATTTCAAGCTAATGTTTTACTAGAAAAATTTCCCCCTTCTTGGAGAGATTTTATAAATAATTTGAAACACAGAAAAGAATTCCTGTCTCTTCAGGAATTAATTAGTCATATGAGGATTGAAGAGGCAAATCGCCTTAAGGACAATCTAGATTCAGTTTCTGTTAATACCACTAAAGCTAACCTGGTGGAATCTGCTGCTCCATCAGGCTCTGATAAGTTTAAGGGAAAAGGGAAAAAGGGTAATAACAAAGGAAAGAAGCAAGGCAAATTTAACAAACCGGATAGCAAGATTCAAAAGAAGTCTGTCCTCTGTTATGTCTGTGGCAAGCCAGATCATAAGGCTTACCAATGCCCTCAACGCCAAGGTTCTGTGCAAAAACAAGGACCTCAGGCCAACCTTGCTGAATCAAACGACATTGTCGCTGCTGTGGTTGTTGAAGCAAATCTGATCGAGAACAGTACTGATTGGATTCTGGACACTGGGGCTTCAAGACATTTCTGTGCAAACAAGGAGCTGCTCCATGATTTTCAGGATGCTTCTGAAGGCGAGTGTGTCTACATGGGAAATGCTGCAACTGCTGGAGTACTTGGACGAGGAAAGGTCACTCTTAAACTTACCTCTGGAAAAACCCTCTCCCTTTCAAATGTGTTGTATGTTCCTACTATGCGTCGCAACTTAGTGTCTGGTGCCTTATTAAACAAAGCTGGTTTGAAAATTGTTTTTGAGGCTGACAAAGTTGTAATGACTCGTGGTGGGGAATTTGTTGGGAAGGGGTATTTAAGTGGAGGTTTATTTATTCTGAATGTTGCTTCTTCTATTTCTGCTGTTTTTAATAAAACTGTTTCTGGTTCTGCTTATATTGCTGAGTCTTTAAATTTGTGGCATGGTAGATTAGGGCATGTGAATGTTGCTTCCATTAAGAGACTAAGGACCTTAGCTTTAATTCCTAATCTGTCGACTACTGAGTTTTCTAAGTGTCTAGTTTGTGTTGAAGCAAAATTCACTAAGAAACCTTGCAAAACTGTGACTCAAAGGACCACACAACTTCTAGAGTTGATTCATACGGACTTAGCTGACTTCCAGAACACTAGAAGTAGAGGAGGAAAATTCTGGTATATTTCATTTGTTGATGATTTTTCGAGGTACACTAAGATTTACCTTCTCAAAGCCAAAAGTGAGGCAGGGGAAGCTTTCATCAAATATAAGGCCGAAGTAGAAAACCAACTTGATAGGAAAATTAAGAGGGTTAGATCTGACAGAGGTAGAGAGTTTGAAAACTTCTCTTTGAATGACCATTGTGAGAAATTGGGTATTATTCATGAACTTAGTGCACCTTATGTACCCCAACAGAATGGTATAGCTGAACGGAAAAATAGGTCTTTCAAAAACATGATGAATGCTATGCTTGTAAGTTCTGGGTTGCCTGATGAAATGTGGGGGGAAGCAGTCCTTTCAGCCTGTCATGTTCTTAACATAGTACCTCACAAAAGGTTAGATAAGACTCCCTATGAATTATGGAAGGGGTTTACTCCAAACTTGAGCTTCTTGAGAGTGTGGGGGTGTCTAGCTAAAGTTGGGCTACCTGACTATAAAAGGTCAAACATTGGACCTAAGACCTTTGATGCAGTATTTATTGGTTATGCTCATGCTGCCTATAGGTTCATGACTTTGAGTGATAGGTCTATTTGTGAGTACAGAGACGCTGAGTTCTTTGAACATGTTTTTCCCTTGAAAAAGGGTGATGTTGCTTCCATGCCTTCATGTTCTTCTCCTACGGTTGTTTTACCTACTTGTTCTACGCACGACGTTCCCTTACCTACTAGTGATGTTACTGCTGATTTGACTTTAAGTAGTACTTCAGTTGATTTGCATGTTGGTAGTTCTGGTGCTACAGATGAACCTAGGAGAAGTAAAAGACCTAGAGTAGCAAAAGACTTTGGTTCTGATTTTGTCACTGCTTTTCTGTCTGAGAGCTCTTGTATTGACTTGTTGAGTGATGAATTGGTCTATGCTTTCATGATAGAAGAGGACCCTAAGACTTTTGAGGAAGCAATGAGATCTGTGGATGCTAGTTTTTGGAAAGAGGCCATTAAGAGCGAGTTAGATTCCATAGTGTCTAACTCCACTTGGGAGTTAACTTACTTACCTAAGGGATCAAAGACCATAGATAGCAAATGGATCTTTAAAAAGTAGTTGAGACCTGATGGGACCATTGAGAGGTTTAAAGCCAGACTTGTGATTAGGGGCTTCACTCAAAGGAAAGGACTAGATTACTTTGACACTTATTCTCCTGTGACTAAGATAGCCACCATTAGGACCCTGTTAGCTCTTGCTGCTATTCATGACTTAGTCATACATCAGATGGATGTTAAGACTGCTTTCTTGAATGGTGACTTAGAGGAGGAGATTTATATGTCTCAACCTGAGGGTTTCGTGGTGCAAGGTCAAGAAGATAAAGTGTGTAAGTTGAGGAAGTCCTTATATGGTCTCAAACAAGCACCAAAATAGTGGTATGAAAAATTTGACAGTACTATTGTGTCAAATGGCTTCATTGTCAACAACTCTGACTCTTGCGTTTACTCAAAGCTAATAGGATCAGATTGTGTAATCATATGTCTTTATGTGGATGACATGTTGATCTTTGGTAACAATTTAAAGGTGCTCAATGATACTAAACTTTTCTTGGCATCGAATTTTGAGATGAAGGATTTGGGAGAAGCTGATGTGATTTTAGGAGTAAGACTTAAGAAAACCTCCGGTCGCATCTCCCTTAGTCAGTCTCATTATGTGGAAAAGGTGCTTAAAAAATTTAACTCCTTTGATGTTTCTCCAGTGAGTACACCCTATGACCCTAGTATTCATTTGACTAAGAATTTAGGAGAAAGTGTTTCTCAAAGTGAATATGCGAAAGTCATAGGTAGTTTGATGTACCTCATGAACTGTACTCGACCTGACATAGCTTATGCAGTGAGTCGACTGAGTCGGTATACTCATAACCCTAGTAATGAACATTGGAATGCTCTTCATCGTCTTCTTAGATACCTGAAAGGAACAGTTGATCTATGTTTGCACTACTCTAAATTTCCTGCTGTACTTGAAGGATTTTGTGATGCAAACTGGGTTTTAGGTAATGATGAGATTAGTTCAACTAGTGGTTACGTGTTTAGTCTTGGTGGTGGTGCTATTTCGTGGAAGTCTTCGAAACAGACTTGTATAGCACGCTCAACCATGGAGTCTGAGTTTATTGCACTCGAGTTGGCAGGGCAAGAAGCTGAGTGGTTGAGAAACCTTTTGTCTGATATTCCATTATGGGGAGGGCAGAGTGCTCCTGTCTCCCTTCACTGTGATTCTCAAGCAGCCATTGGCGTTGCTAAGAACAGTGTCTACAATGGTAAGAAAAGACACATACGGATCAGACATGGAGTCGTGAAACAACTCCTGAAAAATGGGGTGATTTCTTTGGACTATGTCAGGTCCGAAAGAAATCTTGCTGATCCCTTTACTAAGGGATTATCTAGGAGAGTTGTCCTAGAGTCGTCGAGGGGGATGGGGCTTAGGCCCATTAGTTGAGAGTTTATGGTGGATACCCGTTTGTGGTCAAACGAAGCCATAGAATCTTAACTTGCACTACATTACTCATCCCTATGGCGTGTTGGTAGTGCTTTCTAAATCCATAGCCTGTTTGGTGGTGCTATTGAGACGCACTTGATGGATTTATATTGTGAGGTTGAGCTTTTGCTCTTAATAGTTCCATATCCCTCGGGGTGGTGTTATTGAGGAACACTTAATGGACTACCTACGTAAGTGTGGAGGTTAGCCGCCTTCTATGAAAGACTGGGCTGTCTTTCTAGAGCACTTATGAGACCCAAGGTGTGCGCATGGCTATAAAGCGCTTGTGTTGTATCGCGGAGACTGCACGTTCTTAAGGTAGGTATCGGTTGTGGGGGTCTCAACGGAACTCTGGTGAGTTCAAGAGAAATTCACTCACTAGAAAGTAAGTTGTTGCCTCACTCCACTATGTATCAATTCAAATCGAAAGATATTGATGCTTAAGTACCTCCCTTTCCTTACCCAGGAATTTCTTTTGCTTTTCAAAGCCTTTGTGGGGGATTGTTGGAGTTAAGGCTTGCAAAGCCTACTTGTGTTTTTCCCAAACATCCCACATCTCCTATGGAAGGGAGCTTGCCTTTGTTTATTAACTCCCTTCCTCTTCATGTTTATTGAGTTGAGTACTTGGTTGGTTTTTGTGGTTGGAGATCAAACTTGGGTTTGGGCTTGCTATCACACACACGCGCGCGCGCGCCGCCCGCCCGGACCGGACCGGACAGGGCCAGGCTGGGCCTGGGATCTGGGTTCTGGGTTCTGGGAAGAGCTGGAGCTTATCTTTTTGGACCCGAGCCCAACTGTGTGTAACGGTAACATGTAAAACTGAAACGTTGTTAAACGTTACAGTGTTAATGGCCTTTATTGTCGCCCTTGATTTCCTCCCTCTGTTTATTACCTTCTTTATTTGGCCTGATTCTTTTACTATAAAATCAGTCCACTGCTACCTCAGTTTGGCATCCGAAATTCACTTCTCTTCTCTTCTTCTTTCTCTCTTCTAAACACTGGGTACGTGCATAATCTGTCTCCAAGATCTTTCTCTGTTAGTGGTGACTTAGAAAGGTCGCTGTGTTAACCTTGGGGAGCTTTCCGGCCAGTTGCGGTTACCACCATAGTCGGGCCGTAATTGCTTTCAAGTCAGTGGTGTTCTACCGCGACACAGCCTTGAATTTAGTCTTTGTTCAGTCATTGTAATCAGTCATTTTCCAACAGGCACAACAAAGAATAGAACTCACAAAACCTATTTCTTTAATTTATATCATTGATGATATATTTGATGTTTGTGCTACACTTGAGGAGCTCACTCTCTTCACTGAAGCTATTAATAGATGGGAATATGAAGATATTGAAGGTTTGCCAAATTATATGAAAATAGTTCTTAAGACACTTCATGACATTACAAACGAGACGAGCCACATGATTTACATGAAGCATGGATGGAATCAAAAGATTATTTAAAAAAGGCGGTATGTGACTGACTTCATTGTATCTTTTCTATTTCTTTTTAATCCCATCCCATATAAATTGTGGCGTAAATGATGAGTTGCTGAAAAGTTAGCTTCTCACTAACAAATGATGAGTTGTTTTTACTAACCTGTGGATTGAAGTTCGCTATCATTTTGCACTGAAAAGCAACCCTATATTATTTCTGATTTTACCAAACATTTTGATAAACAACCAAAAATCAAACAAACGGCGGAATAAGACAATACAAATAGTCGGTCAAATTAGGCAGTACAAAACGAGACCAATAGCCAATTATCAGACACCCTTAATCGATAGATTATTGTTGTATAATTTATGCAGTGGGTAGATTTATGCAATGCATTCGTGGTGGAAGCGAGATGGTTTGCTTCTGGAGAGTTGCCAACCACAAAAGAGTACATAAAGAATGGAATAGTTAGTTCCGGAGTTGATGTTCTTTTTGTATATGTTTTCTCTCTCTTGGGTGAAGATCTAAATCCCAAGACTATTGGTCTCTTCAACAACCACCCAAAAATTGTATCTTCAACAGCTACAATCTTTCGACTTTGGGAAGATCTTGGTAGCGCTAAGGTTTGTAACAAAAACTTGGACTTGATATTAATATTCATTAGTTTACGTAGGGATGTCAGTGGGGTGGGTTTCTAGAGACCCACCTCGCATCCGCTCCACTTAGACGGGGATGGGGCAAGGTTTTGCGGGTGATGGGGCGGGGATGGGGATGAAACCAGTACCCACCGTGGGTGATAGGGCGGGTGTGGATGTTAGATTGGCCCCGCCCCATCCCCGCTCGCCTGCCCCAGCCTCGCCCGCCCCGCTTTATTACCGTGTATTGAAGAAATTTATTTTTAATGTAATATACTTCCTCCGTTTTTTATTAAGTGATACACTTGTTTTTTCACGCTTATCAAGGAAGCGATTTAAGGGTGTAAACGATTGAATAGAGTCTCATTCTTGTTTGTGTTAAAATTTCATCGAAAAATTCAATCGTTTACACCCTTTACTCGCTTCCTTGATAAGCGTGAAAAAATAAGTGTATCACTTAATAAAAAACGGAGGAAGTATCTTTTTTAAAGTTTTTACCATTTGTTTCTCTAAGCGCAAAAAATTTAGTAAACCATCTTTCGAAAGGGGATGGGGCGGGGATGAGACGGGGGTTGGGGCTGGTCTAGCAGGGGTGAGGCGGGTAAGGGGATCCACGTGGGTGATGGGGCGGGGATAGTTTTTGGTGTGTCCCCGTTGGGGCGGGGATGGGGATAAGATTTTCCCCGCCATGGGTGATAGGAAGGGGATGGGGATGAGTTTTTTAGGCGGGGATGGGAATAGAAATGCCAACATCCGCCCCTCCCGCCCCATTGACATTACGTGTCTAATTAGTTAATTCAATCCCAGACACCTCTGTAAAGTACATTTTCTACTTAATAAAAAGAAAGAGAAGTTCACAATAATAATCCTAACATTCTTACATGGTATTAATGAATCTCAATCATAAGGTATTCTAGAATATTCTTTTGTTACAAGGATGTTTTTTACAAATGATTTCAAGTGAAAGTTAATATATTAAATTAGATATTTTCCACCAATTTTTAAAATTCCTATCTTCTTCCACCCCTCAACTTAGCCAGTGATTAACTAGCTTAGCATACACTTGTTAATTTGACTTTTTAGATCAGTTTTCTCTTATTATTAGGTCATTCGTTATATGAAACACCAACAATAATTGAGCGTGAAGCAATTCATTTTGAATTTCTATTTAATTTTCCCAGGTTATTGAGTCATTATAAGAAAACGTTACTAATAGTTGAAACTATATTGTGAAAAGACGAGTTCTAGTGAAAATTGTTCGGGTTATATTTTCCGAAAAAGAGGTGTATAGATCTTTATTGGTAGTTGATGTTTTGAAGTACCTACATTTGCAGGATGAGAATCAAGATGGGCATGATGGGTCATTTATAGCTTGCTACATGAATGAGCACCAAGGAAGCTCAGCCGAAGTTGCTCAAGAACATGTGTTGAGTATAATTTCGAATGCTTGGAAATGCCTGAATAAGGAGTGCTTATCTAATTCTCCATTTTCAGCAGATTTTAGGGCAGCTTGTCTAAATATGGCTCGGATGATTCCTATAATGTATAATTATAATGGCTCTCATCAGCTTCCGATCATTGATAAACATAAGAACATTGCTTAATTCATTGAATATCAGGGAAGAAATTTGGCTCAAATCTTAGTGTTGTTGTTCGACCTACATTATCCAATCTAATTTGTTTTCATATCATATAACTAATATCTAAGATGAATTGACAAGCTAGTGCACGAGGTCATCATAGAAGAGTAGAGAAGTGAATTTTATTGTATTTACAATGATAATTACAGGAGCATATATATATAAAGATGTGACCCATAAGAGATCAACGTAATATTCTATCCTAGCAGAATTATAGGATTAAACTTGCCTATTTGAGAAGGAAAATATTTACTTGATATTACAAGGTAAAAGTAGTTGGCTAAATCACTTGATTGTAGCTAATTACAGGCATGATTTTAGGAATCAGTTTAGGCATGAGAAGTATCTCTAACATTGCCCCCGCAAGATGGACGATCTTGTAGTAAGACCAATCTTGGAAAATAACATTTGAAATCTTGTGCGTGCAAGAGGCTTGGTTAGTGCGTCGGCAAGTTGATCATTTCCAGAAATGTATGAAACACGAATTATTACACTTTGGACATGTTCACGAACAAAATGATAGTGGAGGCCGAGGTGCTTCATCTTGGAGTGAAATTTTGGATTTGCAGCAACATATGTAGCTCCCATATTGTCACAATCAATTGCAGGTGGAGTATGGGTTTATATGTAGAATTTTTAGAGAAGAAAAAAGAGAAACATGGAGAAATTAGATTGACTATATTATTATATATTTCTCATGCATAAATGAATACATAAGGAAGCATTTAAATAGGCCTACAAACTACTACTAATAACATATAAACTATGAAGTATTAAAGAGAGAAATTAGGAACATGCCCACTACGTAGCCCACTACTTACCCCACTAACTACATCATTATATAGACCACTACTTGTTAGCCCATTAAGTATTAGCAACTAATCCCAACTATTAGGAAAACTACTTGACTAATAAATTGACTCAAAACAACAAACTATTTTAAATAAGTTTGAAGCATTGATTCCTAAAACCCCCCTTGCATCAATTTTTTTTTAAAAGTCATGAAATTCACTTCTCTTCGATTGTGATGCACTTCTCACCACTAACAAGCTTGTTGATGCACCTCTCACCAACTTCACATTGTTGATGCACTTCTCATCAACGTCACGTTGTTGATGCACTTCTCATCAACTATCCATTATGGAATACTTCTCTTTATCAATACTCTTTGACATAGACATGCAAATTGACCACATCGACTTGTTCACAATTGCTATAAACATGGAAATCATCTCTGCATTGATTACGACTTCCATACACGTGAAGACTACTCCTTCACCTCCAAATAATTTTTTTATCCTCTTTTTCATAGAATATGAAATTCTTTTTTCATAGGCTAAAAGGGAACCTATCAACACATCATACCCAACCATTACTTCCATGGTTGAAATTCTCTCTCGAAAAAAAGTAATTGCTCCCATACAATTTTGAAACCAAGCTGTGGTGCTTGTTTCCTTCACTCATGATAAGTTATTTTTAGGAAAAAATGTAAGAAAATACCAAGGTTTTAACATTTTTTTAAAATAAATACCAAAGAGTTGCGAAATGTGAAATAAATATCAACAAGTTATGTTTTTCTTAGAAATCCATACCAACTAACAAATATCCGTTTATTTTTCTGTCACTTTCTCACCCAAATTTAACTCACCTAAGATTTTATGTTGTTCAGAGATGAAGTCGAATGAATTTCTGTTAGTTGGTATGGATTTTTAAGACGGAAAAATAGACAGATATTTGTTATTCGGTATGGATTTCTAAGAAAACATAAATTATTGGTATTTATTCTACATTTCGTAACTCCTTGGAATTTATTTTAAAAAACTGCTAAAACCTTGGTATTTTCTGACAAGTTTTTCTTTTTTTAAAAAAAAAAAAACTTCTCCTTTTTTTTTTGCTTTTCCCCGGATCTATCCTGAAGTTCTGATAACATGTAGAATTGTCAGAGGATAAAAAACAGAAACTTGGAGAAATTAAATTGACTATATTTTTATATATTTCTCATGCATAAAATACATAAGGAGCATTCAAAAAGAGAAACTTGCATAAATTAAATTGAAGACTAATGGACAGGCTTTTGCAGCGCTGGCTCGCCAACGACCTTTATTGAGCTTCTAATGCACGGCCGCCGGCGAGCCGCTGTGGTAAAGTTTCCTGGGTTGGTTGGGAGAGTTTTCTAGTGAGAGAAAGGCGTGTTTTCTTTTCCTTTCCAGGTAAGACATTTTCTTTCTCCTATTGATGGGTAGGTGCAACATAGGAAAATTTCCTTATCGTGCTCTTTTCACCGTTGCCGGAGAGAAAAAATTCTAATCACTAAATTTATTTTTCCATATTGTTCATATATTTCCGTCTAAGTAACTATCATGATTTATGCATACAAAGGCTGTTAAAAGAGGCAGTTTAACTTTATATTACAACTAGATTAATTTAGGCCCATCACTTTATTAAAAAGGGTGCTTCATTCTCTTCTTCCTATTGGGCTTAGTGTTAGAATCCAACATTCTCTCGGACCGTGACACTTGGGCTGTTGCCTAATTTAAAATTGAAAGCGATCTCTTATAAAACCAACTCTTATGCATAAGGATTAACATAGGTAATGTAAGCTCTTTTAAATTTGTTTTCTTAGACAATTAATGTCAACATTTGTAATGTATATTGAACCAAAATTAGAGGTATTAACCTTCAAGGTTCGGCGTTGAGAGACGTGAAACTTAATATGTAATCATAAAAGAATGGAAGAAGTATTGCACGTTAAGTGTTTGTTTGTTTCTTTTATTAAAAATGGAAGTTGAAATTTATATACACAACGCTAACATGCTCTTTTATTTCTTGTTGATTTCTAATACTTCCTCTTTTTCAAATAACTTGACATACTTGTACTTTGGTTACCATTCATAGTTTAGACTTTGATGGGCTTTGGTGATTTATATTTTAGGAAAACATAGTCCTGTGGGATGCTTGTTAGGTTAATGGATTCTTTCTTTGTAACCGAGGTCGATCCCACGCGCGTTGTAGCAGCCTTTTCAGGTAGAGATCCATACCCATATTTTTTTAAGATCAACTTTTTATACTTCTACTTCTTGATAATTAAAGATACTAATGTTTAAAAAAGAGCATTAGCAAGCGTGAAAAGTACAAGTATAGCAAGTATTTGAAATGGAGGAAGTATGCATTTCTTTCTATATTCCCCATAAGCCATACCAATCCCCAGTGTTAATTATGTTGTAAGACCACTTCAACACGTATTAAGGAGCAATATCTACTTCTAATCCTACATCGATGAATGAGAAAGAGAATGATACAAATATAAGTTTGATGGCTACTCCACCTATCACAAATTGGTTTTAAGATGGAACCCCATATGATGTGCTTATGTGTGGTCAAACTTTACTTTGATGCAGGCCTAGGTGTATTGGTCCAATGAAATTTATCATGGTAGCAGAGCGGATGATCCTGACCCACTATCATCACTCCCAAGTAGGGAGGGTTTAATTGTCTCAAGAATGCAACCGGAGGGGATTTGGAGACTATTTGGAGTAGATAGCCCAATCTGAGTTTATATGTGATTAGACTCTCCTCCGGTGCAGGCTTAGGCGTACATGCCCAGTGAAATTTATCAAAACGATCTAGCTTAAGACGAATATTAGTGTTGCCACTAATTAATGTATATTTCTCTACTTTGTCGTTGCTTATATAAACTACTTCGCTTTTTAAAAATGAATATATTCTCATTTATAAATATGAGATTATATTATGGTAAGAAGAATATTTCAATATATAAGCTGCCCTCGCATGAGACCCCAGAGGCCCATTACAAGCCATACACCCTTCAACATCCCTTCCCCCCAAATCCCAATAAAATGTTTGGGTTAGGAATTGAACCCTAGACGGCTAGACGTGAATATACATGAAGAAATACGACTTTTATAGAGCAAAAAAGTTCCCTTGAAGCATAACCACTAGTTCATCTAGAATTTGAAATCATCAATTAGTTTATTATTTTCTCACTGTCCCACCTCACTAAATATCTATTATTGATAATCCATTATTTTTTTACCATAATTTTCTCCTACTTTTTACCATACCCCACCATACATTCTCATTCCTCAATCAAATCTTCATCCATATTTTTTATTATTTAAGAATAATTAATGACTATTAAGTGTAATAAATTTATATATTTTGTGATTAAATAATATTAGTAAACTTAATATCATTAGTATGGTTAATGTTAATAACAAATTTAATTAAGAAATACAACAATTTAAAAATTAATCATATTATAAATTGAATAATATTGGCGTTTTTTAATGAAAAAATATATTTTTTAGGAAATGAATAAGTGTTTTAAGAAAATTATCTTAAAGATGAAACATATAGAAGTAAATATATATTGGTATATATTTATAGAGAGAAAAAATATAACCGTTGCAATTTTTTTGAAACAAAAAAGTTAATGAAAAAAGATTTTTACCATTTAAAGTTTTTAAACGTAACAAATGATAAATAAATGTTAGCCATTAAATGAAGGTTGATCCAATCGTTGCAATGGAGAAGAAAATGACGTGGGCACAAGCGTCATCCTCTTCCTATCTGACGCATGAAAAGCTTCTGATACGTGTCGTTTGCGTATACAAATTAATAATTTATAATACTTATCTTAACCTCAAAAGTATAAACATAGCAAAGGATAAGTAGGGTCGATCCCACGGAGAGAGTAACTAATTCACCAAAAACCAAAGTTTGACTAGTTAGACGACTATTAACATAGAAGAATAAAGATAACTATATACATATATTTACTTGATTTAGGGGGGTTTAAATATGGATTTTGAAACTAATATAATTTAAATAAAATAACTACTAGTCTACTATTTACAAATGACGACAAGCTAGCCAACATAATTTCGGTTCGATCATTGAATAATAAAATACAAATTAGCTTCTTATTCCCTTTGATTTAGTCTCCTTCACTGTTCAGATTAGTATTTAGGTTGTCGAATTACCACCGCGGTCTATTCGATATTTTGCTCACTAGAAACCTAGAATCTTGCTAAAATATAACCAACCCCAATAAACTTGTTTTATTAGATGAATTCATACACTTAACAAAACTAAGGTGTGAGCCGCTCACACTAGCAATATTAAGTCATTAACTCTAAACAACTATTAAACGCCGCGCATAATAACGATTTAGCATAGCTTAAACACTCCAGACAAGTAATTGTGCACTACTACAAGTATAGAGATTAAAGCTTTTGTAATTCAAACAAATGAACATATGAACTGAATAAATACCAAAATCAATAATGAAATACAATCAAACTCAGCGTCTAATTGTTGAAAACAAAATCAGAAAATATAAAACTAATTATAAACTTAATTAATCTAAGTATAAACATCAAGTTCAATCACAAAACTTGATAAATTAAGAGTAAGAAGGGAGAACTTATGAAGGAAGCTAGACCAAACAACTGCTGCTTGATTTCGCCGTCAATACGGAACATTCGCCTTCAAATACAACTCAATCTCCTAGTTTCGGATCTTTCTTGTGCTCCAACTCAGTCTAACAACCCTCAATTTTTGCTGCTATGCTTGTGTATTTTTAATGAGATGGTTGATTGGGAATTTATACCCAATTCAAGGAGAATTCGGTGGTAGAGAAAGATGCGAAATTCACGGTAAGATAGAGTGGATTTTGAAATAAACTTCATCTTTTTCACAATCTCTTAGCCAAAAACTTCTATTTAGATAAATAATTTGGCGCAAAAGATTAGATCTTTTGCGCCTCATTCTCTTCCTCTGTATCTTCTTGTTCTATCTTCTTGCTTTCTTTTATTCATGTCATTTGCTTTGCCACGTCTCTTATTATACCCAAACTCTTTATTTACTTTTCTTCTTTTCTCTTTTTTTCTTTTCTTCCTTGTGATTCAGGTGCATTGTTCTTTTTTTTTTTGATAGATGACATTGAAATTCATGTGGGCTCCAACTTGGGCTTGTATTTGGCAACCCATAAGTGATAACTCAAGCAATCCACGGGTATATCCATTCACCTATTGAACAAAAACAATACAAACGAAGCTTATTTTGCCCATAATTATAATACTAAACAAATAAAACCTCTAATATGAAAAAGTACCAAAAATCCTAAAAAGTTATATCGAAAGACAGTCAAATGACTAAAATAAGGGAGTCAAAACATTGACAATTGCACACTTATCAGCATCCTGAATCATCTGGCAGCATCAGTCTGACAGTCTGGTGCAGGGAGGAAAGAGAGAAATGGGGTTGAAAATCTGGATCGTTGAATTATCATATTTTCATTCCCTCTCTCTTGTTTTTTTCTCTCTCCTATTTTTTATGACTTACCTCTAATATTTGGATCATCTAATTGGTGTGCTCGTAGACACATAAGTTACAATCAGGTAGAGGTGTTAAACGAGTCGTGTCGTGTTAACTTCTTGTCGGGTTCACGAGTTGGCGGGTTGTCTTCCCCTAACCCTAACCCGGCCCGTTTACTTAAACATGTCAAGATGCTTGACTCTAACTTAAACGTGTCGAGTTCGGGTTGACCCGTTTAGCGTTTCATATTATATGATGTTCTCAATTCATATTTTTTGGTTTGCAACTTGTTAAATTTCATGTTGTAGTCAAAATAGCATCTAAATGTGTATAAAAGTAACAGTAAATAAATAAAATTCAAAAATAAATAAATGAAGGTAAGATGTAATAAGGGAAAATTTTAAAATATGTGTAGATAAAGGGGTTGTCGTGTCATTTTCGTGTCAAATAGTGTGACCCTAGCCTAACCCGTTTAATAAACATCTCGTGTCGATCGAGTCAACCCATTTACTTAAACGTGTCAAAAATCTTTACCCAAACTTGCTAATTTTGAGTCGGGTTCGTATCGAGTTGTTGTGTCGGGTCAACATTTACCACCTCTACAATCAGGGTCGAAACAACTAATCTAATAGAAATATAAGGACAATCGATACCTTGAATTTAATGAGCACTCCAAAGAAGAAATATAACTCATGATGGAGCCCAAAACAATTGATCTGTTAGAATCCTAATAAGAACATTTGATATCTTAAAATTTAATGAAACGTAGAACACTCAAACAACATGGGACATCACAAATTTTTATCAGGTTACACTGTTTGTGTATTTCCCACCAAACTATTATTCCTTAATTTTCTTCTCACTAAGACTTCCTTCCCTAAATTTTCATCATATTTTCCTAGTTTTGGGGTAGATTATTGGAAAAATTGATAAGAATAATCCCATTTTTGGCCGGTCTTTCACCACTGGTATCACCTTCAATTAATCCAGCAATAATCTCAACTTTGACCTCATATTCTCTCATTGATCCCTCACCTGTTGGTGAACTACAATCATGCATAATCCTCATAATTACGTGATTAATAGCTAATTAAGTATATTTTAAACTTAAATTTTTAATTAAAGTTTTAAATCTAATTTAATAAAAAAAAACAAAAAAAACATCCCCCTTCCCTCCCCTTCCCCTGCCACCGTCCCCTTCCCCTGCCACCCTCCCTCCCCTCCCCTTCATCTTCCTCCTTAACCACCACGAAACGGCACCCCTAACCCTAACCACCGCCAAAATCGTCACATTAACCACCCAATTTGAAGATTTTCACGGTTTTTGAAGGGGGTGTGCTGGGTTGGGTTTTAGAAGCAAGGGAAGACGGCGGTTGCCATGGTTGTTGGCGAGGCTGGCGGCAAGAAAAGACGGCGGTTGCCGTGCTCCCTGGTGGCAATGGCGGTTGTCATGGGTTTTCAAATATGAAGGGAAGGGTTTACCATTTCTCTCTTCGAAGCAAGGGAAGACGACGACCATTTGAGTGTATATAAATCGTCGCTGGTCGCCATTGCCAGTCGCCATCGCCAGTCGCCGTCGCCGATCAAATATGAAGAGGAGGGTGGCTGGGGAAGGGAAGGGGATGGGGGTGGGCTGGCATGGCAGCAGTGGGGAAACGGGAGGGGATGGGTTTTGGGTTTTCCTTTTTTTTAAGTTTTTTTTTTAAAAGTCAACGGTAATTTTGGCTGGTCAAACAGGTTGTCATCATCTTGTACCAATGAGAGAATATGAGTGTCAAATGTGGGATTATTGCTGGATTAATAGAAGATGGCCTGGTACCAGTGGTGGAAGACCGGCCAAAGGTGGGATTATTCGTATCAATTTTTCCTAGATTATTTAATACCTCGGTTACTTAGAATTCTAACATGAATACAACCTTGGTCCTGCCATGCCTCTTTCTCCCCATCTTAAACATCTTGGATCCAGGATGGCTTGATAAAAATTATTTCAGTTTTAAAGATTGTGCAACTTTATTTTTGTTGTTTCTTTTCGATACAAGGAAAACCTACCTTGATACCATGTGAAGAAAACAATCTTCTCTTACCTTGTTTCAGGTTAAGAGAAAAACTATATAGTACCTCTGTATTTAATTATTTGCAACATTTTATATATGCTAGAAAATTTCTATATATTTTTTTGCAAAACTTCCTTTTCTTATAAAAGTTTATCTCTATATCTCTCTAATCACATGGTCCCTACTTATTTTTCTCCCTACCTCTCTTCTATCTAAAAATTGCCTAAAAATCCGTGAAAATAAAAACAATTGCAACTAATTAAATACAGATGTATTATACAACTTAAAGTTACACGTGGGCCTAATTACTAGAGGTGTCAATTCAGGTAGTCGGGTCGGGTTTAGGTCGGTACGCGTCGGGTTGTGTCGGTTCACTTTGCTTTGTCGGCCGGGTCGGCTCGGTCCGGGTCTGTAATGTTTGGGTTTTGTCGGGTTAGTGAACATGTTGGGGTCGGGTCGGTCTCTTGTTAGGTCATTATTGGGCCGAGGCTTACCAGGTTCGGACCAATCCGGGTCGGGTAATAAAACAGGTTGAGTTTGGTTGATTCAGGTAGCCTTTTGGTCGGGTTGATTTCGGATTTGGGCGACTTCGGGTTCGGTTAATTTGGGGTTACGACAACTTTGGCTCAGTCGATTTCGAGTTCGGTTGCCTATGGCCTGCGATTCTAGTTGATTTCAAGTTCGGTCAACTTTATCTCGGGCTATTTCCGTGACAGTCGATTCAGATTCAAGTTGAATTCATTTCGTACATTGTCAATGGTGGGTATATATGTTTATGATTGAGCCTTAACAAATGAACTTATTCATGAATTTGAACTGTTATCTCGTGTTTAGAAGATCATCGTCCTTTTTGTAATCAACTTTATTTGATTGTATTTTAGAACAAAAACATTCTTTATAACCTGTTATTAATTTTATTTAGAATATTAGAATCAAAAGTATTTATTAGAATATTGTAAATGACTCGGTTATTGAAAGTATAAAGATGATGTATAAATCAAAAGTATTGTACTTTGATGGTCACGTGGTTTTTTTTCTATTCCTGCAAAGTGAAATAAGCTAATTAAATAATTGATTTTATTATAATATAATTTTCAATAACGTAAAATTTGAAAAATTGTTACGATGATCAGTATTAGTGTATTAGATCAATCATCGATATACTAAATTAGTGTATACGTTAGTTACAATTAGTGTATCCGTGTATTAGACCACCCAATCAATCATATACATTTAAAATAGTTAAGATTAATGCGTTTTTACAACCTCATACTTGTAGTGTGTGACATTTTAAGAAAATAGTGTGTTTTTGCTGTAAATATTAAGTATTGCGTCTAAAATAAGACGACGGAATAGAGAAAGTGTTGTATTTAAATTGTAACATAGTTGTAATATCCGAGAAAATTAAACATGTTTAATTAAGCAAAATTTGTAATTAATTAAAATATTCTTTATTTATACATATATGTTTATATATAATGCGGCTTATTGAACTTATTTACGTTAAGTAAACTTATGTTATTATTATTATTTTCATAGTTTCTAAATTAATGTAAATTTATTAATTCTAAAGTTATTAGTTATTAGTTGAAAGACTAATTAAAAAAACTAGTATTAATAAGTTAACGAAAAAAGAAAAGAAAACCTATTTACAAATGTTGACTTACTATCTTTGACTTTATCCCATCTCCTTCTTCATGAAGCCATGGAGTTTCTCTGCCTCCTTAAGCAAACCCTTCTCCAAGAAAATCTCTCCCCAAGCAAAAATGGGGTTCTAGACTCTTCTCTAATGGCTATAAGTTGCCATATTTGTAACCCGAACAACACATTCAAACTCCCATCTCTTTCCCCTCCTCCCGCCACTCTCCCTCCTCTCTTTTCCTTTTTATTTCGCCCCTCCCCTGCTTCTTGCTTCTTTTGCCCGCTGCACCACCGTGGTGCTCGCCGGACACCACCAAATTAGCCAGAACGCCACCTCGACGCCAGAAGCACAGCCGGCATCTGCCGGTGACCTCCCTAACACCACCGCACCCCCCCTTCTTTCCCATCTCGTTGCACACTCACTCCCTCTCCTTGCTCTGCATCTGGCTGCTTAACGCAGCACCTCCGCCACCACTGCCTACGCTCTCGCCTCTCTGACCGGCGCCGGAGCACCGCCTTCCGGCCACTCGATTTCGTGCTGCCAGGCTACTCGCCGGAGCCGACCACCTATGCTCCTCTGTTTCCTTTCCTACTCATTAAGCAGATATTAGAACGTCGCTCAGAGCTCTCGGAGAATAGTTCACGAAGGTCTAAAGTTTATCGTACTACGGATCGAGGTAATGTCTACTGCTAACACCCACAATCCCCTTCGAAGTGTGTTTACAAAAATGGTTTTCCATATAATGATCGTGTTTATGAGAATGATTTTATGTCATGTTTCTTACTTGGATTGTGGGATGATTCTAAATGCTTTTCAAATGTGCTTACGATTAAGTATGCATGACGATTAATTACGATGTTTAATAAAGTATGAATGCTCAATTGGGCGTTGGGCTTTGGGAAATAACTTAATTTAACTAAATTTTTACTAGAAGAATCAATCAATTCCTTGATCCACTCCTTAATTGACTGCTTCCACTAGCCGTTAGTGGGCAGTTTCCATTACCCATTAATTACCGTATTTAACACGGTTTTAGGAGGTTAGTTTCTCTTCTTCAGTCCCTATAAATAGCCCCTTCCTGGCACAGTTTTCAACACACAGAAAATTCTCCTCTCCTCCTTCTCTCGATTTTCCTCTCTATTACTGGGCAATATTAAGAGCGTTCTCAAACTGTCTCTCTATACTTCACCGGTGAGTTAGTGTTATGTTAACCCTGGAGGTTGGTTTGCCACGAGTCCGTGTGTTCGTAGCGGGGCAATTTCAACTTTAGGACAGTGATCATATCACGGCACAACAATTTTACAGATAAGTTAATTTATCTACCAGTCATACTTCCTACAATCTAAAGTTGAAATCTTTTCCGTTTATTATACTGGTATTATGGCTGGTATTCGTATTGTTGTTCTCTTAATTCTGTGAACCCCTTTGTTCCTGATATGTCGAAATTAGACCCTTTGGATGGGAAAAATTATATTATGTGGTCTGATAAAATGGAATTCTTTTTAGGCCAAATTGGGGTACATTACTGCTTTACTAATGATGCTGCTCCTGTAAACGCAGTTAGGGATTTTGAGAAAGATAATAAGACTTGTAGGGGAATGTTATTGCATTATATGACTGCTCCTTTATATATGATTTATAGTAAGTCGAAAAAGGCAAAGGATATTTGGGATGCCCTTAAGGTTAAGTATGGACTGGATGATTTTGGGACTAAGAAATATGCTTGTAGTCGTTGGTTAAAATTTACTATGACTGATGACAAACCTGTTTTAGACCAAGTCCATGACTATGAACATTTGTGTGCTGAACTTGCTGCTGAAAGTATGGTTATTCCTGATTTATTTCAAGCCAATTGCCTTTTAGAGAAACTGCCACCCTCTTGGGAGACCTATGTTCACTCTATGAAACATAAGCAAAAAGACTTTACCCTTCAGGAATTAGTTTCCCACATTAAGATTGAGGAACAAAACCAGATTCAGACTAAAGGAAAGACCGACCATTCTTCCACTTTAGCCAACCTTATTGAGTCTAAAAATTCTGGAAAAGGGAGAAAGGGTAAAGGTCATAACCATGTTCACGGAACTAGGCAGAATGGTAATGGGTTTAAGGGTAAGAAGCAATTTCAGGGTAACTGCTATGTTTGTGGTAAATTTGGACATGCTGCTAGGGATTGTAGAAACAAACAGGCTTCTTCAAATGCTGCTGTCACCAAACCAAAAGACAACAAAGCACAAGTCAACCTTGCTGAAGATGACATTATTGCTGCTGTGGTGTCCGAGGTGAACCTGATTAGCAACGTTTCTGAATGGGTCGTAGACACTGAAGCTACCCGCCACATCTGATCAAGCAAAGAAATGTTCCAGACTTATGATAAAGTTTCAAAAGGAGAATGTGTCTTTATGGGCAACTCAAGCACTATGAGTGTCTTAGGCAAAGGAAAGGTTTTTCTGAAGTTAACCTCTGGAAAAACCATTGCTTTGCAAAATGTCTTGCATGTTCCTGATATCCGCAGAAACCTCATATCTGGTGCACTTTTAAACAAGATTGGAATTAAATTAACTTTTGAATCTGACAGACTTGTATTAACCAGAAATGGTGATTTTGTGGGTAAAGGATTTTGTAATGCTGGACTCTTTGTTTTGGATGTAATTTCTGATAATAAAATTTCTACTGCTTCCGTTTATATTGTTGAGTCTGTCTCTTTATGGCATTCTAGACTAGGTCATGTGAATGTTGCATCCATTAAAAGGCTAAAACGACTTAGTCTTATTTCTGACTTTAGCAATACCTCTTTTGATAAATGTGAAGTATGTGTAGAGGCCAAACACCTTAAGAAAGCATTCAACAAGAGTGTTTCTCGTTCCTCTACCTTATTAGAACTAGTCCACAGTGACTTAGGTGAATTTAAGAACTCTATGAGTAGGGGAGGGAAGAGATATTATATTACATTTGTTGATGACTTCTCACGTTATACTAAGGTCTACTTGTTAAGTACGAAAGATGAGGCTGAAGAGAAATTTCTTATTTATAAAGCCGAAGTAGAAAACCAGTTAGACCTTAAGATAAAGAGAGTGAGATCCGATAGGGGTGGAGAATATGATGGACTTCCACTTAAGAAATTTTGTGAATCAAATGGGATCATACATGAGGTTACAGCTCCCTATACACCTGAACAAAATGGAATAGCTGAGCGGAAAAACAAAACTCTTAAGGATATGATGAATGCTATGCTTATAAGTTCAGGGATGCCTACTAACATGTGGGGGGAGGCAATTCTTTCTGCTTGCTACATGCTTAACCGAGTTCCCCATAAGAAGTTAGATAAGACTCCCTATGAATTGTGGAAAGGTTTTAAACCTAATTTGGGTTACCTCAAAGTGTGGGGGTGCTTGGGAAAAATAGGACTTCCTGACTTTCAAAGGAGTAAGATTGGACCTAAGACTGTTGATGGAATCTTTATTGGGTATGCTTCTAACAGTGCTGCATATAGACTTATTCTTAAGGATGCTTCTGACTTTGGTCCTATTAGAGAGTCAAGGGATGTAGAATTCTTTGAGCATATTTTTCCTATGAAAGTTAGTGTGCAATCATGCTTGCCTGTTGCATCTTCCTATACTTTGCATCATAACATTGCATAATCTAGTGAGACTTTAGAACCTAGAAGGAGTAAAAGAACTAGAACTGAGACTAGTTATGGACCTGACTTCATTACTTCCTTCCTAGATGAAAAAGGATTTCTAGATGAGCAAAGAGTAAGTGCTTTTATATTGGAAGAGAACCCTAGAACTTTTGGGGAGGCCATGAGATCTGTTGACTCTAGTTTTTGGATGGAGGCTATTAACAGTGAAATAGAGTCTATTATGAGTAACAACACATGGATTTTGATTGACCTTCCTAGGGGTTGTAAGGCTTTGAGTAGTAAGTGGATTTTACTAAGAAGTGCAAGCCTGATGGGACATTAGACAAGTATAAAGCTAGACTTGTAGTTGGAGGACATCACCAAAAGAAAGATCTAGACTTTTTTGACACTTATTCACCAGTGACCAAGGTAGCCACTATTAGAGCATTAATTGCACTTGCATCCATTCATGATCTTGTTGTGCATCAAATGGATGTGAAAACTGCTTTTTTGAATGGTGAGCTAAATGAAGAGATCTATATGAAGCAACCTGAAGGATGTGTTGTTCCTGGTCAAGAGGGCAAGGTATGAAAGCTTATTAGATCTTTGTATGGTTTAAGACAACCAACAAAACAATGGTATGATAAATTTCATCAAACCATTACTTCAAATGGGTTTTTAGTAAATGATTCTGATGCTTGTGTTTATTCCAAAACAGATGGTATTGGTTGTGTTTTCATATGTCTATATGTGGATGATATGTTGATTTTTGGAACCAATATAGACATAGTGAATGCAACTAAAAGTTTCCTAAATTCGTGTTTTGAAATGAAGGATTTAGGAGAGGCTGATGTTATTCTTGGGATAAAGATTACTAGAACGTCATATGGAATATCTTTAAATCAATCTCATTATATTGAGAAAATTGTAAAGAAGTTTGAAAGCTCCATATGATTCTAGTATTCATTTGAAAAAGAATAAAGGAGATAGTATATCACAAGAACAATATGCTAAAAATTTTGGTAGTGTAATGTTCTTGATGAACTATACTAGACCTGATATAGCTTATGCTGTTAGTAGATTGAGTAGGTATACTCACAATCCTAATCAGGAGCATTGGGGTGCTTTGATTAGATTGTTGAAGTATTTAAAAGGCACTATCAATTGGGGTTTGCATTATCAAAGAACAACTTGTGTTCTAGAAGGATATTGTGATGCTAATTGGGTGTCTGATAATGATGAGATTCAATCTACTAGTGGCTTTGTTTTTACTCTTGCTGGTGGAGCTATATCATGGAAATCATCAAAGCAAACTTGTATTGCCAAATCTACTATGGAATATGAGTTTATTGCTTTAGAATTGGCAGGTCAGGAAGCTGAATGGTTAAGGAGTTTGCTAGCTGATATTCCATTGTGGGGAAGCCAGCTCCATCAGTTTCAATGCGGTGTGACTCACAAGCTGCAATTGGGGTCGCGAATAATCAAGCCTATAATGGAGGCATATTCTCTTGAGGCATGCTATAGTTAGAAATCTAATTAGAAACAATGTAATTTCACTCGAGTTTGTAAAGTCAGAGAGGAATATTGCAGATCCTCTCACCAAAGGCCTTTGTAGAAAAATGGTGCTAGAGTCGGCACAAGGAATGGTTTAAAGCCTATTGTGGAGTGAATTATGATGGATACCCTTCTTAGAAAGTTTCTAAGTTCAAGGGTCAAACTAAGTCATAAAAGAACTCAAGTAGTAGATACTACTACCTTTCCTATATTAATAAAAGTGATGTAGTATTTGTTTTTTACTGTAAAATGTGTAAGGATGAGTAAAATACTCTTAATAAGTTCATAGCCTTGATAAGGTGGTTTGAAACAGTACAAACTTGATGAACTTACCTATGTGAATGTGGGGGTTACGCCCAATCCCCTATGTGATCCCTAAGGCTTAGGATCTCTAGAGCATTCATGAAAATCCAGGCATTGTGGGGCACTTATATATATATCGTGAGAACGTTTCTTATTTTGAAAAAGGTTTAATGCGCAAGTATTTATTATGAACTCCGTAGAAGGTTCAAAGAGAAATCTACCTAATACGACAATATGACATACTTGTATGCACTGGGTATCAATTCAAGTATCTAAGACATTGATGCTTACAAAACTGAGTATCTATTGCCTAAATCTTCTTTTTCAGCCCTGTTTCTTTCTGTCTCTTCTTTTGAATCATGTGGGGGATTGTTGGAGTTTTGTGAGAAGAGTAATGCAAAAACTCTTGAGTTGCTTCAAAAGAATATGAAGAGTTGGGGATCCCATATAGGAAGAATAAGAGGTGAGTGGTGAGTTTATTAATAGTTATGTTCCTAGTATCTATTGAGTTGGTGACTTGGTAGGCTTTTGTGGTTGGGCTCTTGATTGGGCTAGTCCACACACGCGCGCGCCCCCGCCGCCCGCCCGGACCGGACCGGGTCGGGGCGTGGGCCATGGGCCATGGGACATGGGCTTTGGGCTTTGGGAAAAATATGTCAACCTTTTATGACTGTTATGGAATCAGTCAATTCCTTGATCCATTCCTTAATTGACTGCTTCCACTAGCTGTAAGTGGGCAGTTTCCATTACCCATTAATTACCATTTTGGGAGGTCAGTTTCTCTTCTTCAGTCCCTATAAATAACCCCTTCCTGGCACAGTTTTCAACACATAGAAAATTCTCCTCTCCTCCTTCTCTCGATTTTCCTCTCTATTACTGGGCAATATTAAGAGCGTTCTCAAACTGTCTCTCTGTACTTCACCGGCGAGTCAGTGTTGTGTTAACCCTGGAGGTTGGTTTGCCACGAGTCCGTGTGTTCGTAGCGGGGCAATTTCAACTTTAGGGCAGTGATCATATCACGGCACAACAATTTTACAGATAAGTTAATTCATCTACCAGTCATACTTCCTACATTTACCTCCTAAATCAACCACATACAAAACAATGTTCAATACAAAAGAAACAACATCATTCAAGGGAAAAGATGCCCCTGAAAAGAAAGGCTATTTTGACCCTCTCCACCATGTTCCCTTTCCAGTTGAGTCTTAACATTTTGTTTGACGTCTATATTGCATAATATATTGCATGTGTCGCTTATATTTGGGAAAGTTTTAGAGTAAGACGCTCTATCTATAGATTTATGAATAGATTATAGTAAAATCAAAATGTTTTAATAGAAAGTATATCGCTAAGTTTTAACTTAAAAGTGTAATGTCTTAAAATCTAAGTCCTTGAAATTTTAAGTTGAAACTTTATAGTTTTGACTTAAAGTTTCATACAGTTTATACAAAATGCTCAAGAATAGACTGTCTAGTATGTACCTATGTTTCTCTCGTTTCCATATACGTCAATGTAGGAATTCTTGCTTACCACTCTGCAAGGCCCCTCCCAATTACTATTTTGCACCCTTTAAATTAATAATATAAAGAATAATAGCTTTAACTCTCGTGCATTACACACTATTATGTACCCTTTAAATTAATAATATAAAGAATAATAGCTTTTACTCTCGTGCATTACACACGAACTAAAAAAAAATAGAATAAAAGAAATAAAGTATATGTCGTTGATGTTTTATGAAATTTAAGGGTGTTCTTATTAGGGTAATTTGTCGAAAACTACTCCAAACTTTTCGGTTTTTAAAATAATCACCAATTACTTTATCGTTTTTAACTTAACTAATTCAACTTTATCAAAATTTGTGAAGCATGACCTTTTAACGGAAATTTTAAGTTTTACGTTTTATGAGGCTCACTCACCATCTTTTATCGATTACCACCAAACGACAAACTTAACGTTTCTCTTTAAAAGGTGGTGCTTCACAATTTTTTTTTATTAATTTATACTCCCTAAATTTCTTTTGATTGTCCTACTTTTCGTTTTTGTCCTTTTCTTTTTGTTTATCCTACTTTATTCATTTTATTTCTTATATGGGAAAATTATATTACCCATCTACCCCTACTTTATTACTTTTTAGTCCCATATATACCTTACAATTTTTTCTCAGGTACTTTAATCGCCACATTTACTATAAAATAAGTGGACTCCTTAATTGTAGTCCGCACCCACATGCCTATGACATCATCTTCTTTGACATTTAGACCTATAGTATATGTAAAAACAAGAAGAAAATTAAACGAGGGATTAGTAGTTGAATTTTTTTAAAATAAGATAATCGGTAGGAACTTTCAAAAACTGAAAAGTTTGTAGTGATTTGGACAAATTATCCTAGTACTTACGTTTCTTTTTAACAAAGATTGTTACACATGCTCAGTAAAAACTATTCATAAACTTCCCTTTGAGTATACATAAGAGAATATAGCAATATTGATTTCTTCATATGTATTCAATTATTATCTACTTTTACTTTTGTAAATACATAACTAAAGTTAATAATGTTCAAATTTTACATGGCATGCGTGGAAACAAGGAGTGTAACAATCCTTCTAAAACTTATGGAGTATTTTATATGCCTTCTATATCATATGCAATTGATGCTATATTGAAGAATTTAAAAATTAATTTTTGTGTTATTCCTCGAGCTGTCGAGCAAACCTTCTCCTAAATCAAATACCTAATTGGTATCGGTCTTTCAATTTTCAGCATGAATATCAACTTCAGCAGTTAGTGAAGAAGATAAAGGAAAAAATGGAGAGCAAACTAAAGGAAGGTGGTGATCATCAAGTTGAAGAGTTGGTTATGATAGATGGCATTCAAAGGCTAGGTCTTGAATATTACTTTCAAGAAGATATCCATGCAACACTACTAAAATGGAGTAAAGTGGGAGAAAACGGTGATAATCTTCATGATGTTGCTCTTCGCTTTCGGCTGTTGAGACAAGCAGGATACAATATGCAATCAGGTTTATATCATTAGCTGACATTATATACATTCATATCATGGTTGCAGTATTGATTTTTAACCGATCGAAAAAGAGTTTATATCGGATATTTGCACTATTTACATGCCTTTCACAACTTTGGTAATTTTTGCTCAATTAATCTCCTAAATGCCATCCTGAAAATATATATTAAAAAAATACATATAAACTTTTTACCAAGATTGTTAGAATCGGAATTCTACTTTGAATCGCAAGGTGGTCTTAGAGTCGGATCGTAAAATCGAACAGTATGATCGTAAGATTCTAAGAACATGTATGATCTAGATATTGCTCATTTTTAAAGTTTAGAATGACTAATAATTGAAAAAAAATACTTGTTTAGCTATAAACTGGGTGATCTTGACCATATATACTTATTAGTAGCTTTGGTAGTTTGAATAAACTTGGGTTAGATGTATGAGATTTTCGTTAGTACACAAAACGCATAAAATCGTGTAGAAACGTGAATCGAATCGTATGACTATATTTGAATCGTAAAATCGTAAAATTCTACGATTTGAATCGCGATTTTAACAACTATGCTTTTTACACATATCATAGATAATTTTAGTAGATGCCACCAGGGAAACAAACTATGGACCATCAAATATCAACTGAAACGAAAGGCTGAAATTGATGGCCACATATGTTTTTCTCGTACACGTAAGACATAGCCTGGGATTTTCTATTTTAAGATATGGATTCAGTGATTAGTTCATGGTTTCGACGCGATGTCATTTTCTCTTCTCAAATTCTTTCATGGAAAAGTTAACGTCCATGTTATGTCTATTGAATAGCTAAACGCCATGCTAAATTCTACAATTCTACATGGTGATGGTGATCTGACCCTATCTTTTGATTTTACTCATTTATAATTATTCATGGAGCCTATTATTAATTTTATTATGGTTGCAAAGCTTGTATAAAGGAGACTGCTTCTAGCATACTTAATAAGTGCTATCAAAGATGGTGTCAAAATTTCATTCCGATGTACATTATGTATGGGAGATCAAAAAAAGATACTTTAGAATATAGACAAAAGGAGAGAAAGAAGCTCATAATATGCTTGCTTTTGTATTTCTCATATCGGAAAAGACCTTACAGCATGCACATAAATAGCAGGAGAAAAACAACAGTGTCACAAAAGAGGAAAACCAAAAGCCTATCACATAAATCCTAATTAAAGTGAACCATTAAACTATCACCTGTTACTAACAGTTAACAGCAGTAGGCAGTAACAATAGTAATAGTCCACTTGAAACGGTAGCTTTAAATTACTTTATATAATACATCGTAAACACTGGCTCGTATACTAATGTACTTCATCATAACATGAGTCTTTATAAAGTTTCATTACAATGCAATATATATAACCTTTCAGTATAATAATAATAGATGGTAAAAAAATTTAGGACAAAAAGCATGCTTAGTGTTGGACAAGTATTACCATCGATTGTGACATGAAAACTTCTTACAAAAATTACATTTATTAGCATTACGTTCATTCATTGATTGGCCAACGTTACCATTGAATAAGCTTTTGTGACTATGTTTATTTGTAGGTATTGCTCATTTCTCTGCTTTTTACGGGCAAACCCCTAATTAATCAGTGTGTTTTTACATGAACAGACACTTTTGCTAAATTTAAGAGCAAAGATGGAAGGTTCAAACAAGAAGTAGGCAAAGACACCAAAGGGTTGATTAGTCTTTTTGAAGCATCTGAGCTGAGAATCCCAGGTGAAGAAATACTTGATGAAGCTGGTGATTTTACGTGGAATCTTCTGAACAACTCTTTGAACAACGTTGATAACTTTGAGGCCGTAATGATTAGAAATACACTTAGCAATCCACACCATAAGAACCTTCCAAGACTTACAGCAAAGAAGCAACTACAAAACTTTCCAAATTTGCTAAGTTTCCTACATGATTGCTCTCCTACACAAGATTGGATCAAGGAGATACTAGATCTAGCAAGAATTGATATTAACAAGGCTCAAATCTTTCTCCAAAGAGAAATATATCAAGTTTCCAAGTAAGCTTTTAAAAATTGTTTCAAAATTATCGAAGTATATATTCGCTCCGTCTCAAATTATGCAAATACCAATCATATTCATAACTACACTTAATAATTGTCGTAGTAGTCAATTGAAACAAGTGATAAACATATACACTGGTAGACTGTTATTCTTGAGGTAAGCAGTGTATTTTAAAGTTCATGGATTGACCATTTAACACACGTCTTTGGATTAAAACTTAAAACTAAAGTAGTTTTTACTAAAATTGTTGCAATTAATAAGAGATAGACAAAGTATCGTTATATATATCCAAGTATGTAATCAATTGAAATGTTGTGTTGTTCATCAATTTTAATTATATAGATGGTGGAAAGAACTTCGCATGGCGGAAGTTTTGGAGCATGCAAGAAACCAACCAGCAAAATGGCATATGTGGTCCTCAGTTGCTCTTCCAAGTCCTGAAAAGGCAGAGTTAAGGATAGAACTCACCAAATCGATATCGTTTATTTATATAATTGATGATATCTTTGATGTCTATGGAAACCTCGAGGAGCTCATTCTCTTTAAAGAAGCTGTGAATAGATGGGAATATGAAGACATTGATGAATTACCAAACTACATGAAAGAATGTCTTAAAGCGCTCTTTGACACTACATCTGAGATGAGCCAAAAAGTTTACACTAAACATGGATGGAATCCCAAAGATTGTTTACAAAACGCGGTATGTTCTTAATGGAAGTATTTGGTTGAGAGACAAAATTTCCCTAATTTTCTCTTATTAGATTAATGACAGGTAGAAAGTAGTTGTCAAAAACAAAATACCTTTAGCTTTTGATTCCTTTTTTTTGTCGTCTACATATGCTCTAAATTGATTCATTTCAGTTCAATTCAATCCCATTAATAATGCATTGATTTCAGTTCAGTTTACTTGAGCTCAGTTCAGTTCAGTTCTACTTGAACTTTTTTTAACACTTTTATTATCATTTATCATTATTATTATTATTATTATTATTATTATTATTATTATTATTATTGTTATATTTATTATCATTATTAACTATTATTATTATCGTTATATTTATTATAATTATAAAGTATTATTATTGTTATAATTATCATTATTAAGTATTATTATCATTATAATTATTATCATTATTAAGTTTTTAATATTTTTATTGTAATAATAATAATTATTATTATTATAACAATAATAATATTAAGTATTATTATTATTATTAAGTATTATTATTATTATTATTATTATTATTATTGTTATATTTATTATCATTATTAACTATTATTATTATCGTTATATTTATTATAATTATAAAGTATTATTATTGTTATAATTATCATTATTAAGTATTATTATTATCATTATAATTATTATCATTATTAAGTTTTTAATATTTTTATTGTAATAATAATAATAATTATTATTATAGCAATAATAATATTAAGTATTATTATTATTATTATTAAGTATCATTATTATTATTATTGTTATATTTATTATCATTATTAACTATTATTATTATCGTTATATTTATTATAATTATAAAGTATTATTATTGTTATAATTATTATTATGAATTATTATTATTATCATTATAATTATTAAGTTTTTAATATTTTTATTATAATAATAATAATAATTATTATTATTATAACAATAATAATATTAAGTATTATTATTATTATTAAGTATCATTATTATTATTATTATTATTATTATTATTATTATCATCATTATCATTATTATTATTAATATGAAGAATTATATTATTATTATTATTATTAAGTATTATAGTATTATTATTTCATCTCATTATTATTATTTTTAGTATTAGTATTATTATAGTATCAATATTATCATTAAGAAGTATTATTAGTCTTATTATTATCATCTCATTATTATTATTATTATTATTATTATTATTATTATTATTATTATTATTATTATTATTATTATTATTATTATTATTAAGTATTATTAATATTATTATTATTATAGTAGTATTGTTAGTATTATTGTTAGTATTATTATTATCATTATTATTATTATTATTTAAGTATTATTATTATAGCGTATTATCATTATATCATGTATATAATTCAATTTACAAAAGATAGCTTCAGTTCAATTCAATTCAATTCAGTTCAGTTCCATTAGTTTCAGTTCAGTTCTTTGCATGCCAAAAGAACAAGACCTTACAGGTTACAACGTTTTTTCTCTTGAAAACTATATTTCATGGAAAACGTTTTGCGATTAAATATTTTCCGCCCAACCGTATAGAGTCTATATAGCAGGCGATTTATCCAAAATTCTTTTTTGTGATGCAGTGGTCAGAGTTATGCGATGCTTTCTTAGTCGAAGCAAGGTGGTTTGCAATTGGGCAGCTGCCTACAACTGAAGAGTATTTGAAGAATGGAGTAGTGAGTTCTGGAGTGTATGTTGTTTTTGCAACCCTTTTTTCCCTTTTGGGTGAATCAACACATCTCTGGAACAACCATCCTAAAATCGTGTCGTTAGCGGGTACACTTCTTCGGCTGTGGGATGATCTAGGAAGTGCAAAGGTATGTAGTTCACTTGATGGCTACGTATATACTTCCCCCTTTGTTCCTTCATATGCAGCGTGCATGTACGTTGTTAGTGCAACTTTGACTATTAATGTAAATAAAAGTAAAACATATCAGGTATAATTTGAAAAAATACATTGAGCTTATCAAACTTTACAGATTACATATTGTAGAAACTTTAGAGGAGAAAAAAAGTGAAACTTGCAGAAATTAAATTGACTACATTTTCATATATTTCTCATGCATAAATGAATACACAAGGCAGCCTTTAAATAGGCATAAAAACCACTATTAATAACATTTTAACTATGAGCCACTAAAGAGAGAAATTAGGAACATACCCACTACGTAGCCCACTACTTGCTACCTCACTAACTACACCATCATGTAGATCACTATTTGTTAACCCACTAAGTACTAGCAACTAATCCTAACTATTAGAAAAGCTACTTGACTAATTAATTGACTCAAAATAACAAACTATGTTAAATAAATCTGAAACATTAATTCCAACACATACTAAAAATTTAGTCCAAAAAATTCTAGCAAGATCAGTATATAAACAATGTAAGTCAAAACATTGGAACCAAAAGAATTGGAAGTATGTTTAACACTCCCTCCATTCTTCTTAATAGAGACATTTTTTCATTTGGGGTGTTTATTTTATTGGGACAATTCTACCTTTTTCCATAGATGGTAGGTTGCCTACCTAATTATTACACTTTTTTCTTACTTTTTCTCTCATTTTTGCTACCTTTTTTACTTTTTCCTTACTTTTATCATCTTTCTCTCTTACTTTTTACACTTTTTCTTTGGTGCGCGCGAAAAAGCAAACGTCCCTATTAAAAAACGGAGGAAGTATATCTTAGTTGAGATACTTGAAAATCACGCACCACCTTAGCTACCCGTCTGTCAATTTGGGTGGTTTGTTAATAAAAAGAAATACATTGTATTTCTATTTTTAGGAAGTGTGACAATATTTTCAAAGCATTTTAAATATATTCATCTGTCTTCAATTTATTTGATGTGTATTATTTACTTTTTTTTATCGTAACCTTATTTATATAAGGATTCAATAAAAACAAACATTTTCATGTGATACCGGTTGTTATATTTAATATAATATGTAGTTTTACATACGATATCAACTTTTTATACCTTTTATTAATATGAGATGAGAAATTGAGAATACTTTG
The DNA here is from genome assembly GCA_947645195.1 of Patellifolia procumbens. Lineage (NCBI taxonomy): Eukaryota > Viridiplantae > Streptophyta > Magnoliopsida > Caryophyllales > Amaranthaceae > Patellifolia > Patellifolia procumbens. The sequence continues at coordinate 50,833 of CANSGD010001388.1, read as the reverse complement.
TATTGTAGGATGAGAATCAAGAAGGGCATGATGGGTCATTTGTGGCATGCTACATGAATGAGCACCAAGACAGTACAGAAGAAAGTGCGAGACAATGTGTTATTCGGATGATTTCAGATGCATGGAAGCACTTCAATAAGGAGTGTTTGGCTAATTCTCCATTCTCAGTTGATTTCAAAACTGCTTTCTTAAATTTAGCAAGGATGATTCCAGTTATGTACTCGTATGATAACAATCAGCGGCTACCAAGGCTGGAGAAACACATGAAGTCATTGCTTTATGACTAAACCAAACACACCTTGTCTATTATTGGTGATGTGATGTTGGAAAAGTACAAGTTATCAAACCTAATCAGTTTTTTACTTTATGAAACAAAGATAACAGTTTGTGTTAAATTGTTATGTATAAATAATCAGTTACAACTTCGCTTTCCTCATTTTTTTTCTCTGTACTCTCTCTTCTCTCTCTCAAATCCCTAGGTTTTCTTTTTTACCCAAGTCTGGTGGGTATGTTGTTAATTATTTTTTTAAGACCCAATCTGTTTTTATTGCTACATTTTTAATGAGATGTTCTGTTAGAACTCGTAACCGGGAAATTAAAATGAACACACAAATGACAACAACAACGAACAATGATCTTCTAGGCGTGTATGGGAACACTTTCCCAAAAGCGATATTCCGACCCTATACGAAGCACGGGTTACACGGAATTCACCTCCGAGATACAAAGAAGAAATCAGTGATTATCACGCTCGTATGAGAATCACAAAATGAGAACAAATGTGTTTGTAATTATTGCTTCGATGATCAATGTATATGGAGAGAATGAGAGTGCTTTTGAGAGAGTGATAATAAGAATGTATCTCATTCATCAGAGGCTTGGCCTCTTATAATGCACGTTGATGCCTTGGAAAAACCGACCTCAACCGCTCAATAAACATGAAACGGTCTAATTTAGTCGTCCGCAAAACTACCCAGTCGCGAGTCGCGACCATACGAAATCCGGAGCACAAGTGAATCAGGAGCTCGTCGCGAGGTGCGACGAATGTCGCGAGTCGCGACATACCGCAGGTCGCGGGCCGCGAGGTGGGTCGCCCCCCGCGAGCCTGCCCGCTCCTGCACTTGGCTCGCTTCGTTTGCTCGTTGCTTGATCACTTCAAAGCCATACTCAATGGCTTTAGTTTCCAATGCTATAACATCACAACATGCATATCTAAACATCGCTTAAGTAGCAACACCATAACCAAGCATCTTAAGTTAATGTTTCATGAATATTATCAACCAAATACTCTAAATATTCAACATGTTCACAATAAATCTTGTTTCTCTTTACTTTAGTTATACTTCGTTGAAGTAACAGAATAATGATGTAAGCATACAACGCGCCACTTAAGATACATCATGTAAGATACGTCATGTAAGATACGTCATGTAAGATATTTTGTATTTCTATACTAGCATCAAATGCACGCGATATATGCGATAACAGTTTAAGATTTAATTCGTTAAACAATTTGTTGTCAAATTAGAGCATTTAGGATATTCTTTCTTTTTTGGTGTGAACCCCCTCTTCCCTTATATATGACTCTATATAGAGTTAGGTTTTACTAAAAAATCCAACTTTTCTCAAACCATAAATACTTGATAAGGGGGGGTTACATATGGCATTTATAGGGGTACAAATTATTATGAATGGGGTACGTGTGTCTTTTATATCAAAGTTGTCAATATTTACTAAAATGTCATCAATGAAATACGCGTAGCCATTTATGCCTACTATGCACCATTTTAGTTGGTTTACACGGTAAAAACAATTTTGACCGGATCATATTCCTATATACTACATCCTTTCCATTTTAATTGCAACATTGGAACTTTTACACTATTTACAAAGACTCCTTTGACCACCTACTACGATTTCTACATAAAGGGGTTTATAGTCATGCTGGATCTTGTTAAATTTGTCTCAAAATATTCTTAATGAATATCCATCATACTTGATGTTAGAATTTGATACTTTACTCCATTGATGGAGCTTGAAGGAAAGAAGAGATGAGGGGAAGAAGAGATATAGCAGTTAGAGAGAAGCATAGAGAAATGATAGACTACATTGTTATTATTATTGTAAGTATGAATTACAAAGCCTATTAGGCTATTTATACTACAAAGACTAATTACATTGGTAACAAACTAATACTTGAATAACAAACTAATCTTTGAATTAAAGAAACACTAACAACTCCTAACCAACCTAGTTCTATACTTCAACATCCCCCCGCAAACTGGACATTTTTGAAAAACATTTCCAGTTTGAACAATTCGGACTAAAAAAATGATCAAAACAAGAAAATACGATCACTATGGATCAAACACGAACGAATTCTCCAACAATTCGAACAATCAAAATGAACCTCTATGGGTATTGAACAAAGGACCGCTATGGGTCTTCGAAATGGACCTTCTTGGTCTTTGAAAAATGACCACTTTGGGTCTCGAAAAACGGCCATCTATGGGCCTCAAAACTAACCTTCTTGGTCGAAAATGGCCATCTATGGGCCTCAAAACCGACCTTCTTGGTAAAAAATGGCCATCTATGGGCCTCAAAACCGACCTTCTTGGTCGTAAACGGCCATCTATGGGCCTCAAAGCCGGACCTTCATGGAGAAAAAAAAAACAACAATGGGTTATATAAAAACCGCCTCCATGGGCAGTTGGGCACCAACAGTCTGACCATCTATGGGTCACAACGACAGATGAGCACCCATTTAATTTATGAATCTGGGCATCTACTACCAATGTCAGCATATGACTCATGTGGAGGTCCCTTAACTTTCATCACAACAGCCACTTAGATCCACCTCATCATCCAACAATTCATGTGCATCACAATTGAACACCCATGTTCAAACTGATCTTTGGCAACAAAAGACATATCCACGAAAAGAACTAAAAGTAGCATGATTATCATCAATCAACTCTAAACACCAACACATAACAAAACTGCAACACTAAATCTTCAATACAGTAATGAATCATGCCAACTTCATCCAAAATATAACACCCATTATCCAATCAAGAAGCAGACCTTCTGATATTCCAAACCAAAATTGAAATCAGAGATAGATTTACAATACGAAAGAAGAAGATGACTGACCAAACTCGGAACTCGGTAATGGCAGAAGCACACAACAAAACTCCATTTCTGAATTCAAACTCCATCATCCAACAACCGTCGGCGAAATGGAAGAAATTCCATTGCACCCAACAAGAACAGCCATAAATCGAACAACAACCATACAACTCCACCTCTGAATGCAAACTCCATCATCCAACAACCACTATCAATGGCCACCAACTTGAGATAGAGAGTCCAATAATTGCCAAGTAGAAACCCATTTCTTGAACATCAGAATTTCTTGAACAAAATGAACCCGCAACAACCCAGAATTATATCAAGGACACATATAACCGAATCCAGAAATTCCAACAGAATAAGAATGCACACAGGCAAACCCAAAAATCAACAGAAGAATTGTAAAGAAACTGTCATAACCAGAAACTTTGTAAGATGCAGTAACCTTGATTTAATGTTGTAAAACTCTGATCAAATCAAATCAGAAAGATCCACTCCTTTGATTGAATACCACAATCAGAAATTTCAAAGAACGAATTAAAAACAGAAGAATGTCGAATTTGAAATATCCAGAAGAATGGATATCTAAATTTGTAAGACTCGGTTCCAACTTGATTCGAAATTGAAGGAAGAAGGCGAATCTTGTAGAAAAATGAGAAAATTAGACTGAATTGTAACGTTTTTGGGGTAAATTTTGTATGAAACGAACAATACCCCATAAACCCTAAAAATTGGGGAAAACGCAAGCAGTGAATAATTCGCACAATCAATCGATATTTGTGAACAGAATGAAAAGAAATCAGGAAATTGACGACCTAATTTGTCGATAATGGGGTTGATTGAAGTTCAAACCCCACAAGATGCAAAGTTAAGAGAAGAAGATATTAGCTAGGATCTTAGTTAACATCTGAATTGATAATTTGCGGAAGAAATTGAGTCGGGATCTGGAGCCCGCTCTGATACCATGTTAGAATTTGATACTTTACTCCATTGATGGAGCTTGAAGGAAAGAAGAGATGAGGGGAAGAAGAGAGATAGCAGTTAGAGAGAAGCACAGAGAAATGATAGACTACATTGTTGTTATTATTGTAACAAACTAATACTTGAATAACAAACTAATCCTCGAATTAAGAAAACACTAACAACTCCTAACCAACCTAGTTCTATACTTCAACACTTGATGAAATATTTAAAAAGACTCCTTTGGCCTTCTACTATTTTTCAAATTTTCACGGTTTTCTACAAATTTGTGGTTTTTCGTGAATCCTAAATCTCTCTATATATAACACATATGCATTAGTCCTGATAGATGGATAATGGGTAAAGTAATAGTGAAAATGAGAATTTTAGTGTGTAAAAAGAACGAATGGATTATTAAAATTCACTACGCCAAAATGCTCAATTTATAGCGCCTAATTAACAGCGCTTCTTCAAAACGCTGTAATTAATTTTAATTAACAGCGCTTTTAGAAAACGCTATAATTACTATAGATACTATAACGTTTTTTAATGAAGCGCTGTAAATGAGTATTACATTTTATGGGAAAAGCCAAAGACCTATCTGATAGATGTGAGCAGTAACATCTATCAGATAGGTCTGTACTACATTTTAAAAAAAATATACTACAATTTTTTCTTGTACTACAATTTTCAGAAACTATACTACTCCAAACTATATATAAATATAATACATTACGTGAAAAATATACTACATAAATATATAAATGTACTATATTTTTAAAAAATAGTTTGATATGTGCCTAGCTCCCACCTATCACATATGTACTGGGCAGTCCTCACATTTTATAGCGTTTGAGCAGAACGCTGTAAATTTAACGATAGAAAAAAAACTCCCTTATTTCAATTTCTCATTAAACACCCTAAACCCTTTCATCTCCCTCTTCTCAAACGCTGCTACCATTGCTTCTTCTCTTTTACTTCAATCTTCATCACGTTAAACACCGTAAACCCTTTTCGCTTCCTCTTGCTTCGAACTTGACGTGCTGATTCCAAGCCCTTCATCAATTTCGCTTCTCCGGCCTTCAAACCAAGGTTTTTGTTTCTTTAGTTTCATAAATTCATTTACAATATAATCAATTCAATTACTTTCGATAAACTTTTGAGATTGCAATTTCGTGTAGTGTTTGGTATTAAATTTCTTTTCTGAATTTTGCTTTCAATTTCATTCTGGTAGCTGCTAAGTTATGTTGTCAATTTCGTGTTCTATTGATTGTTATACTGATTTCCAATTTCGTGTTTATTATGCCCATTAACTTTCATTCGGAATTTTGTTTTCAATTTCATGTTCAGTTTGAAAGATTGCCAATTTCATCGATTCGAATTTGTTTTCAATTACCGCTGCCGATTTATTCCCATAACAAGCATACAGTCTGAGTATGGAGTTGGAATGGGCAGAACATGTGGCCGATTAAGGTTCTAAGTTTTAGACTTTTCTTCTTTTTTAGTGTATTGCTTGTAGCCATATTTATTAGTGTTTTTTTTAATGTTTTTGTCCGTGCTGGTAGCCTGGTACTGGTTCTTTTTACACCATTTGATCCTTGCTAATTTGATGAACAAACTTGTATCACATCTATGTAGACTTGTAATACGGACTGCGGTTCTCGATTATGGTTTTTGAGGCAATGAGTAGCGAAGAAAGTTGGTGAACTGCTCTTAGAAGCCCTGCTTGAAGTCTAGTTTACTGGATGTTATTATCAATTTAGACTGACTTTCTATTTTTGTACTTTATTATCATATTGTACATGTTTCGATTCTGTTTATGTTTATTATCAATAGAAAACATGATTGTAAAACACATTTGCCTTTGCTTATATTTTCTTTTACTCTTTGCAGATTTGGTCCTAGGTAGGTGTATCCGAACCTCACTGTAAGCATTTTAACATGTTTGCAGGTTAAGAAACTATGCTTTTGTGGGCTTTGAAGCACGAAGTTTCCGCTTCATAGGCCCAACGCCAACTAAATGGATACACATTTTAGATACTTATTGCTTATGTTTTCTGGTGTTATTTCAGTTCCCTTAAAGGTCTACTTATTAACCATGGCATTTGATTCTAGTAGATTGTAAAATTTATTCTTTCGATTATCACTGATTATGATTTATTTATTATAGGGCATAATTCATCCTGGGACTAATGGTGATGGGAGAATTGCATTGGTTGATTTTCCAACTCAGCTAACGATCATTGTGGCATTTCAAGAATTTTGTGCGTCATGGTTTTGGATAGAAACATGAATAGTGGCTATATTAATGTTAGCAATTGAATATGTACATCGCTGTTCATGGTGAATTGGACATATCTATACATTTTTTGTGTAAATTTTATCACTCTTAATGAAATGCCTATTTGTGTGTATTGTATCAATTATAATGCATATTTATTGAAATGGATATATTGCAAAAAAATCATCCATCAAAAAATATTTAATTTAAAAAAAATAATTAGCTAAGCAATATCAATATTCAAAATTTAAAAAAATATGGGGAATACGAGCTTTGTAGTTTGGCACCTAATTTAAGCAATTGACAGCGCTTATTATAAGCGTTGTATAATATGTGTTCAATTTACAGCGCTTTAAAAAGCGCTATAAAAGTTTCTACAGCGCCCCTATTCTACAGCTAAAAAAAGCTGTAAATAAGCAATCCTGGCGTAGTGATTGTTGTCAAGTGAGTATCTCTGCCATACTGTCATTAAGTGTTCTCCATCATATGGTCATTAGCTCATTACAAGTCTTGATCACCTAGCCTAAAATATCAACATTATGACTTATGTCCATATGAAATAACTCTTACGAAAGACTTCAAAAATCAGATATGATTAATGGCAATATAGCCTGAAAAAAAAATCAATCTTAAAAGTAATTGTTATTAATTATTGCAAATAAAAACTAAGGAAAATCAACTTCCAAATAAGTTTTCCGTGTAATAATTTGGACTTTGGAGCATCGTCCAAATTTTTTATCTAATAAGAATCTGCTACCATAGTTCCAGATGAATTTCCCCAAGCCTCAATCCGTAAAATTGACAATTCATATTAATCATATACACTTCTTGTTTTCAGTCAACAGCCATATTTACATTGCCTCAAAAGAGGTTATTTGTGTTGTAGAAAACACTACTTTGTAACAACAAATAAATGTTTGGTAGAGATAAGTAATGAATGGCTACTCATACATCTGATCAATATGGTAGGCCTAAATATTTGTATGTACCTGATTGTCCTGACCTACACTGGTTACCGACGAACATTTAAAACGTGTAATTGATGGATTCCTAAGAATAAAGCAATATTCCTTGTTCACAGTTGAAGACTGATCCTCTGTTTGACTTTGATCTTCGGTTTGACTAAGAGTGCATTTTGTTGATCTTAAAAGTAAATAAGCTCGAGGTCTAGTGTACTTAAATAAGTTAAGATAGATTTAAAACACGTCCAATTGGTTTTACTGAAAGTTTATATTCGAGTTCCTTATAGAAAGTTTCGCACCCTAATAGCTCGGGCCCCTGCCCCGGAAGGGGGGCCTCGTCCTTCCCCTTCCAACCTAAATTGCGCGCTAACAACAAAAGTTCCATGCTCTTTCGACCTCCAACCACCATGATAATAAAACTGCCACCGTCCAAGTAATTTTTTTTGCACTGCGGAGCACTTTCCTATCAAGGCACATTAAGGTTTTTCAAAAGTATATATGCGTTTTTTTAAGCCATACAAGTGATTTTACTTTGTAATTGGAAACGCACACATGTACTTTTGAAAACAGTTAATATACCCTGCTGATGAGTGTTTGTGGTGCATAAAATAACATTCAATTTGGTCCAATAATTCTAATCAGATTGAATAAGTTCCAACTAAGCCCAACCCTTAAGTTTAGTTCCAATATAATCTATTATGTTTCAAAAAAAAATAGTAAGTTTCAAGTAATTGCTAATATTTTGTGTATAAGCATATTTCCTATCATCTTGTACATTCCTGATATTATTCGAATTCTCATTGTACCTTAACTATTTATAGGAACTCTCCAATAAAACGAGATTTACACAACACCACATGGTATCACAGCTAGCTTAAGTTTTCTCAAAAAAAATTCTTTTTGCTATATGCCATGACGTACCTATCTTTCAGACCATCTTATTCTTCGTCTCCTTGCATCCCCCAACTCACGTCTTCCATGGCCAAGGACGATGAGACACCTTCCCCACCTACTTCTCCATCGATCTCCTTTCCAGTTTCCACCCTCCTCAATGTTCACAATGTTCTTGATCATATTGGTCCGAAAATACCACACCCTTCCGGTGTAGAGATTATATGTGGAATTACATGTCTAGATGTTGCGATCAAACAATGGATTTATCATTTATGGCACCATATTCGTAATTGTTATAAGTAGTATTTAGTTCCTTAATAACACTTCTTTTTAATCAACATTAAACGACATGCCAATCCTGAACGGACTTCTCAATGTTTCTATGTGAAAAACACTTATTAATGATATTTAGAATCTCGTCTCACATTTTTGGACTGCCTTTATGGTGAGAAACTCTTGGTAACTTTGATTGCTAAACCTTAACTTTTAATTACAAAAAAATCTTAACTTTTGAAACAAACTTTAATTTATCATTCATAACACGTAACTTTTGAATACAAAACCTTAACTTTTGATTGTTAAACCTTAACTTTAAATTACAACATCTTAACTTTTGGGATTTGTACTGGGTTTACGATAAATTTAGTGTAGACCCGGTCTATATTGGACTTGGTGCTTTATGGTCCACTTATTTCGTGTGACAAACTGTGTGGCTGGCTACATTTCAAGATATGGAATCATGTTCCAACAAATTTTTTTTTTATGATGTATCCGATTATCAATAATTGTATATTCTTTCATTTTAGATAGTTTAGAACGCTATTCTGGAATGGTGCCGAAAAAAAAAAAAATTCCCACAATGGTGTTCAGTTTAGACTAATTCCGTTTTATGGTGTTCAATTAGGTTCAGATGTGGAGGTTTGGTTTGTGATATATAAATAATTCTCATGATGGTGTTGAGTTTACAATAATTCCGCTTTATGGTGTTCAACTAGGTTTGGGTGTGGAGGGTTGGTTTATGATAAAAAGTAACTCTCATAATGGTTCAATTTACAATAATTCAACTTTGTCATGTTTAACTAATCAGCAACGTCTCCAGGCTATTTTTGTTTAACAATGTATTTTTTTGTCTTACGAGAACATGTAAAATAAACCTTCTATGCTTATTTATCAATTTTTTTCATCCAAATTGGACATGTATTCTCCAAAAACTTGGACGATGATATTTTAACATAGCAACTCTAAGCACCAAAAACACAACCTTTGGGTCTATGTTCCCCTCTATTTTTGTTTGTGGAAGTCGAGTATATCAACCCAAATTTTTAGCCTTAATTCCGATTCACAAAAAGAGAGGGAAAAAAGAGATTCGATGACATATAAGTTGACCTTCCGGACCGAAATATGACAACAAGGTTTGTAATTTGATATATATAATATCATACAAACTGTTTTCTCATCACAAAATTATATAAGGTGTTTTTTCACAAAATGTTTAACTTATCAGGTCTTGTTTTATAAAATTTCCAAGTTAATCGTACAAGTAATGTCATTTTTATAAAAATAACGACAAAGAAATAGAAAATAATAGTAATATTCAAGCGCTTAACTTTTACCTTTCATGTATTTTTATTTGTTGGGCGCATAGAAGAAAATCTAACTATAGGGCAAATAAATTCCATGATTCGGTGTTACTTAAGCTTTATTTAAGGACCCTAAGTTTTTTACTCCGGTTTACCAACCTTAATATTTTATCTACACATTTTTTCCAATCATAATAATTCCAGGTTAGGTTTTTTAAATGATTATTACAATTTTTTGGTGATTGGAATTGCTATGTTTAAATATTATCTTCTAAGTTTTTGGAGAACACATGTCCAATTTGGATGAAAAAATTTGATAAATGAGCATAGAAGGTTTATTTTACATGTTCTCGTAAGAAAAAGAAATACGTTTTAAACAAAAATAGCCTGGAGTTGTTGCGGATTGGATAAACACCATAAAGTTGAATTATTGTGAATTGAACATCGTTATGAGAGTTTTTTTTAACACAAACCAACCCTCCACACCCCAAACCTAGTCGTTGAACACCATAAAGCGGAATTATTGTAAACTGAACATCATCATGAGAATTATTTATATATCACAAACCAAACCTCCAAATCCGAACCTAATTGAACACCATAAAACGAAATTAGTCTAAACTGAACACCATTGTGGGAATTAATTTTTTTTCGGCACCATTCCTGGAAAGCGTTCGATAGTTTAGGTTTCACCATATAAATCACTTAAACTTTACTTGTATCTTAATAAAAAGGAACATAACTTATAAAATACCTATTAATAGCTTTAAAATATTTTTAAAAACTCATATGGTTTCACTAACTCTTTTTTTTTGGTGTTTGCACCCCATACACCCTTCGGGTTACATCCGGATCGAAGTCAAGTTCGGGGTGGTTAGGCTCCATTCCTCTCCCAAGGGTGTTGCGGGGATTCAAACACTGGTCCGTCCTACCAAAGCCAGTCCCCATTACCACTGGACTAACTCTTAAATTACCTATATGATTTGTTTGGTATGTGGTATTTAATAGTAGTAATTGTAATAAAATCGTTAGATTTGAAGGGGAATTCCCCCACTGAAATAGAATGAGCAAAAAAAAATGGGTATCTGATTTCAGACTCATAACCGATTAGACCCGGTGATTCCGGAACTAGAACTCGTCACACTGAGTTCGGATCTAGGTCCAAATAGAAGGATCCGGTTGGAAGCAGTTCCAATTCTAGATAGTAAAATTTTTTGAATCAGTTCAACCGATTCCAAGACCGGGTAGCTGGTGGAATAAGGTCTGGGTACCCAGTACAGGAATCTAGATATATATATGTCAGTGAAATTGACTAATTGAGCATGTTATATTTTTGCCCCAATCCCAAACCCTAAGCCTAAGTCTCATTTACTTTTTAAAGTCATCTTATATGATAGGCACCTTCACAATTTCATTTCAATCCTAATGTTCCCTATCTTCTCTCATAGTCTCCTTCACATTTATACCTTCACGACGACTACTGATCTATAAGCCTCATTTCTCACGAAATCAATGTAAAAATCAAATGCTACCCTAAATTTGTAAATGCCTGCTCATCATCTAATCTCATATTTTCCATGTATTTGGAGATTTGTAGTACAATTATTGTATTGTATATACTTTGAAAATTTTGTTTGTTCTGGATATTTTGTGCGATAAATGCTTGTTTGGTTAAGAGTTGAAGATTTAAGACTAACTCGTCAATGAAAGTGTGGTCAAAATTAAAATAATGTAATGCTTTTTTTTTAGCTAAACAATAAAAAAAATAGTTTTTGAATGCGGCTAGATATAGATAAGTAGTATTGGAACTGGTCAATCAGACCCAATAAGAATTAGTCTTGCAACACTCTCATCACAAGAGGAACCAGGTGCGCTTGTAGAAACCGGTCCCAACATGTTTCATTTTGAATTCCAAAAAATAAGGAATCGGTTCAACCAATTCCAATTCCGGTTCCAATTACCCGGAACTGGTTCTTCCGGATTCCCGGTTTCGACTGATACCCGATTTCGCTCACCCTTCCACTCAATGTTTATGGTAATGAAAACACATCTGCAAACATCTACAAATTTTCATTCCCACTCAATACCACCCTTTGAAGGGTAATGGTTGATAATGAATTTTTGTCGAGAAAATCACATGTTCGTTTGGAGATATGATTTCACTAATGTGGTAATGATTAGGAAACTTTTTCTCCAAATTACACTTGATTATATTACCTTTACCGTCATTTAATACCACCTACTAAACAAACAGTTATCGTGAAGAGTTATTTGCATCTAAAAATATCGGAAAGTACTTTGTCTACCCACCGGATGGACTACCCATCTCTAATAGAGAGTAGAGATAGTGGAATCCAACTCATTATATATAATGATATTTTAATAATGTATTAGTGGTGGGTAAACCACCCAGTGAATAGATGTAGTAATGTCCAACAATATCCTATTCTTGTCAGATTATAATAATTCTGAAGTTTATATTGCTTTAAATAAATACCTAAATTTTGAAAAAAATTGGTGCTCCCCGGAGCACGGTGCTATGTGCTCCGACCTAACGTGGCAAAGAGTCACCAACTAAATTACATCCGGCAACGCTCAAGCTCCCGGGAAAAACGGTCGGCGGTATTAGGGTTAAGCAAACCGGCGGCTAGGGAAAAGCAAATCGGCGGTTAGGGTCGTCATCCCTCGGGCAACCTTCACCGTTGCTGCTCTGCTCTCTCTCTCCTTTTCTGCCCAGATGTTCTTCGAATTTTTGGATGATGTTCAGTCAGATTCGGTTTTAATGCTCTTCCAGGTCTTTCATTTTGTTCTTCTAAATAAATACTTTTGTTATGTTCTTTTGGTTATTCCTGTATGTTCTTTTTAACTTACACCTATTTTTTACTTTTTAATATTCCTTTAAATAATGTTAAATGTTCTTTTGATTTAAACAAGTATTTTTTTTCTTTATAATTCAAGGAAATATTTTTTTAAAATTCACAATTTTTAAATTTTTTTTGTAAAGAAATGCTTTTTGAATTTTTATATTTTGTTCTTTGTAGAAAAATATTTTTTTCTTGAAATTTCGTATTTTGTTCTTTTTGTTTTAAGTAAATGTTCTTTTAAAATTGCCACAATGTTTTTTTTTCTTTGAAATTTCCTATTTTGTTCTTCACAAAAAAATTCTTGTTCTTTGAAGTTTCGTATTTTGTTCTTTTGACAAAAGTATGTTGTTCTTTTGAAATTTCTTTTTTTTTCTTTTTGTTTCAAGTAAATGTTCCTTTTACTTTTTATTTTCACAATGCTCACTATATGTTCTTTCTAATAGTTGTTGGGGTTTTTTTTAACGCCAATTATGTAGCGGTGATAATATCAGTCCTAAAACGCTGACATCCTCACTAGGTGCATGGTGCATCAAAAACAGACTACCTAAATTCTTGCTTTCACATCGAAGTCTTAGAATCCTCTATCACTTTTTTGATACTTTGGGCATAGTTGGAGGTGGCGTGTAGCTTTGAGGGTTGTTATTATCACAACAAGAATACGTCTTTGATAAGCCACTCTCCAACTCTCCTTTCCAATTAAAGAATATCACAAGGTTAGGCTTTGTTTCTGTACAAGACAGCAACAATGTATGTGGTGGTGGGTACTTGGTGGAATTGTGGCTCCCAAACGTCCTTCGTGGTGGTGGTTACCTGCAAAACAAGGAGAAACCTCGGGGGTGGTTCCGAGGATCGCCTCTCCGATGCCTAAGTCAGTCCAAGTTGAGCACAAGATCTCTAGTAGAGAGAAAACGAGTATCAAGTGCAAGTATTTTGTGAGTGTTTGATTGAACGTACCTTACCCATGCATGGGCATGGGTATTTATATGAGACATGGACTTGTAACTGACCTAGTAAAGTGAGTGGGTCTCTTTGGAAGTGGGCCAAGGTGGAACGAGGCCTTCATTAAACTCCAGCCTAGAGGTTATGTCCGGAGCGGTCCGTCTGAGGAGGTCTGCTCTGCTCCAGGCGCTCTGACGTGGAGTGGCAGGACCAGTGGTCTGCTGCCAGCTGGAGGTCTGCTGGGCAGACCCCATACAATTTGCCCCCCGGACCCAGTATTTGCAGACTGCAATATGATGGGTACGTTTGTTTTTGGTCTGGCGTTCTACTTTTCGCAGACTGGTACGTGACTGTTTGGGAGTTGCTCTTCACAAACTCCAGAATGCTTCCATTTTTCTCGCGCATTTGGTTGGGGTGTTGAGCAAGGGTCATTAATTCATTTTGAATTGGATTGAATTGATGTGACTCTTTGGGTTCCCAAGGAATGTAATGATGACAAGTTGGTGCTGAGTGGACGAATTATGCCTATTTAAAGGCTGAATCGACCTTTTGTGGAACTTTTCAGTTTCTTCCCCTTCGAACTCTTTGCTTTCAAACTTCCCTGTTGTTCTTCAAGAATTTCTTTTCGCCCTAGCCATTTTCAAGTGATTCCTCTCGATTTTCCTGGGATTTGTTTGCGTTTGGAGCTTAATTTGGAGTGTTGATACTGTTGCGTTTGTGGCTTTCGTCTTCTCTTTTCTCGGCGTCTTCAGTTCTTCATCCAGGTAAACTCTTTTTTCCAGATCTACTTTTGATTTTTTCCTTCTTGGATGGTTTGGATGTGATCTTCTCTGTGTTTATGGATTTCTCCCCCTTTTTCCTTCTGTACGCACTTATTTGCCAGTGTTTTTGAGGTTAGGGTTTCTTTCCTTTGGTCTTCAGATGCGATTGCTTATTTCTTTGTTTCATAGATCTGTTTGGTGTTGTTTCATTTTCGTTCTGCTGCTCTGGATGATAGGCTCTGCTCTGCTTCTTCAGCGGGGCTCTGCTCTGGTTGGTGGGCTCTGCTCTGCTTCTTCAGCTGAGCTCTCCTCTACTGTTGTTTGTGGGATTTTTAGGGTTTGCTTTGTTTACCCTGTTATCCTCTTTATTTGCTGGGTTGTAGGCCTGTGATGTGCCTTCATTGTTTTGTTTGCGTCATTTGTAAGAAAATATCCTATTTCTTGGCTATCTCTGATATTCACATACCATACATATCCTTGCCCCCGGTCTGGTAGCTCAGTCTGTAGGTCTGAGGTGCCAGACTACTTTTGCATGTGTCTTTTTGTAAGAAAAGCAAGAAAATATCCTATTTCTTGGCTATCTCTGATCTTCACCTATCATACATATCCTTGCCCCCCAGTCTGGTAGCTCAGTCTGTAGGTCTGAGGTGCCAGACTGTCTTGTGTTGTGACTTCAAGTCTGATGTGCTGTCGTCTGTTTCTTGTGTTGTGTAGAATGTCTACTTCTCAGTATGCTGCCTCCCGTGGGAAGGGTGTGGTATCTACCTCTTCGTCCGAGCCGGATGAGCCTTACCCGATGGACACTCAGTCCCCGTTTTTAAAGTTGGATCTGCCTCGGTGAAAGGACGAGGTGGTTCCAGAGGAATGGGAGGTCTTTGACCCCTGGAACGGTTTGCGCAAGGAGGTGTTGGGTCCTGAAACCAACAGGTTCCCTCCCAGCTACAAGTTCAAGCCTACTCTGCCCACGGTCAAATGGAAGTACAGCGACCATGAGATGCGGCTTACTGCCCTTTACGACAGCAAGGGTAAGCCTTATTTGGCGAAGAAATCTGCAGATGCGTTCAAACGGGCGCATGCTGCATACTGCCTTTAGATTGCTGCGGAGATCAAGCCGCTTTGCGGGTCTTGGGTAGTGCTTCCCCAAGAGGGTCAGAGCATGGCAGATGTACCAGAGGGGTACACTGCTGTTTATATGAAGCAGCTGGAGTTTGGGCTTAGATTCCCAATCCACTGGTTTTTGGAGTGGGTTCTCTGCAAGTACCGCATGGCTCTCTACCAAGTCAATCCCCAGTCTCTGAAGAAGGTTCTGGGGTTTATTTGGGTCTGTGAAGCTCTGGGCTTCCCCCTCACCATGAAACTTTTCCAATGCCTGTTCTACTTTAAGAGGCAGGGGGAGTACGGCTACTTCACCGGTTCGGTGCGAGCCAATCATCTGACGGTCTATCCCGTTGATCTCACTCTGAAAGATTGGCGGGATATTTTTGTCTTCGTTAGGGTACTAACGGAGGAGGGGCACCCTTATCAATTTAAGGCCCCTCTGCGCCCTGTGAAGCCTGACTTCCAGAAGCAGTTGGACCCTCATGTGCTGAACTGGGACGAGAGGGTAGCCTACTACTACTTCAAGTCCAGATCCAAGGTTACTGCCGAGAAGCAGTTTCTTCCCAAGTATACTGTCGTATCACTATGTGATGTGTCAGAATGCCTTCCTGAGGATAGGCCATCTGTCTCCCGACTATACTACTGGTAAGCGCTCTGCCAGCCCTTAACTATGCTTTTCATTTTCCATTCTGCTGCGCCCCATGGCATTCATTGTTTGTGCTGTTCCGCAGCTCCGTGCAGAAAGTTTGTTCGCCAAGTGATTAAGGGTGGGTCTTGAGCTGGTGGACATGCTCTGCCCCTTTCCATTATTTTCTGTCTGCATTCTGACTTGCTGTAGCTAACAAATATTCTGATATTGCAGAGACTCTGGGGTCTGCCATTCCTTGGGAGCTGGGTCTGAGCCAGTCTTCGGTGTGTCCGAGGTATCGTCCGGTACCTGACCCAGGGACCTACACCGTCCCTGATTTCATCAGGGAGATTAACACTACTTCCTTGGACCATCCTTCCCTCCGGACCAAGCGCCCGGAACTTGTGGATAGGTTTACTGGGATGTCCCGGCCGTAAGGGGCCCCTCTGCCACTGTCACAGAGATTCAATCTGATGACGAGGAGGAGGCGGCGGTTGTTCCTCTGCAGATCGGACGTTCTCGGTGTGCTGTGGCTCTGCCAAAAGACGACGACGATGATGATAGTGCAGAGGGGGCCAGCACTCTGCGAGGGACCGTTCTGGTTGTTGAACCCCTGCAACAGCTTCCTCCTGGGCAACCAGGTACTACTTATGATGAACCACAAGATACTCTTTCTGCTTGTGTGCATTCTGCTAATCACTTCTCATTTTCTCTGCTTACTTTCAGAACCACCTGTGGTAGAGGATGTGCCCATGGGAGAGCCTGACCAAGCGGCGACCGAGTTTGAAAGGACGGAGAAAGAACCCACTCCAGTAGATGGTTCTGCTCAGCCTGATGAAGCTGGTCAGGAGTCCTGCCAAGCCATGACCAAGTTTGACAGGACGGAGGCAGAGGCTGCTCAGTCTGATGAAGCTGGTCAGGAGTCTCATTAAGCCATGGCAGAGTTTGACAGGACGGAGGCAGAGGCTGCCCAGGCTGTCACACTTCAGTCTGCAGAGGGCCAGAGTGAGGGCCAGGTTGCATCAGGTAGGTGTCTTCTTCAGACCCAGACTGCTCTTTCTTACAGATTACTTTTTCCTGAAAGCTCTTGATTTCCCTGTTTCTATTTTGATGTGATAGTTTCCGCCGGGCAGGCCGTCCCTACGCCTGTTCAGACTAACCAGGTTGTGTTGGAGCCTCTCCAGCATGAGAGGGTGGAGCAGCAGAGCTCAGCTTTCGTCCTAGTGGTGGAGGCTGTCGTGTCTCCCCCTATTCAGAAGTCTACTCCTCCTGTCCAGAGGCCTACTCCTCCTGGTAGGAAGGCTACTCCTCCTCCTCCCAGAGGCTTCAAGCAGGTCCTTACCCCTACTCCTGAGGATCTGGCGCGTGTGGTTAGTGCTTTCTTTTCCTCTCTTTTGTCTTACAATTTCCAATTCATTCTGTGCCTTATTTTGCTGACGACATCGCTACTTTTTGTTTTCTTCAGCAGCAATTGAGGGCTAAGAAGGTGCAGTCTGCTGTGGCTCTTCAGACCTCTGCTCCAACTGCGGGCCAGCTTAAGTCCCCTCCAGAGGGTGTTCAGAAGACTATAGCTGAGCCTGAGGTCTCTTCACATTCCCAGAAGAGACCAGCAGAGAAGCAGAGTGAGGAGGGAGCTCCCCCTCAGAAGAAGACTCGTCTCCCTGCTGACTCCCCTCGGATCATTGTTGTTCAAGACGACGTCGTCACCAAAGGTGTGTACCCCTTACCTGGTCTTAGTTCCGGCCTTTTCCCTTCTGTGGAACTGACTGGTCTTTCTTTTGTCTCAAGTTCTCTGCAGAGGGAATCGACGGATGACCAGCATGAGGCTCAGGGGCAGGAGCAGATGTCCGTGGCCTTCCCTGACCCCAGTGAGTGGTTGAAGCTTCTGGCAAGTCGCTTCTCACCGAACAACGCTGTTCAGGATGTCTCTTTGGTGAGTTGTCTGTCCTTTTTATAGTCATCTGTTTCTGACATTTTGATTTTCTTCTGATCTGCGTTTTCATTGATTACAGGTTGCGCAGGCCGGCGCCTTCATTGGGGAGTTCTGCCATGCTGTAGGGCTGGGTAGACATGAGGCAGATCTCCCTGAACTGCAGCAGCTTAAGGCTCAGGTAGCACAGCAGAGAGCAGAATATGCTAAGACCTCCGAGGCCCGGCTGCAGGCAGCGTTGAAGGAGCAGGAGCAGCTCAGGGGTCAGCTCTCTGCTGTACAGGCTGAACATGAAGGCTGCTCTGCTAAATTGGCTCTACAAGCCAAGGAGGCTGAGGAGGCTCTGAAACAGAGGGAGGAGGAGCTAGGGGCAGAGTTCTCCAAGCTGCTTTCTGAGAGGGTGGCTCAGCAGGCTAAGGAGGCTGAGGAAGCTCTGAAGCAGAAGGAGGCCCAACTGCTTGCTGAGGAGACAGCCCGGTTTGCGCAGATGGAGGAGGCGTTTGGGAACAAGTACTGGGAGGATTGCAAAGTTGCGGTCCGTAGGGTCCTCTTGCATCTGCAACCCTCTTTCAACTGGGATGCCTTTGAGGATGCCTATGCTAGCCAGGTGCACATGCGACCTCCGGCTACCCAGGAGCTCAGAGACTTGGAGTTGCTTTACTCTCTGCCTTCAGAGGGAGAGTCTTCAGAGCAGCAAGCTGATGGGAGCTCCGCGAAGGATGGCAGCTCTGTTCCTAAGCAATAGGAACTCGGGTGGCTATCTCACGCTTTGCCTCAGTCTTCTTGTGACTCCTGTCTGAGCTGCTGAGGTAGATGAGCTGGGAGCCTGTGCTGAACTTATTGCAGTCCTCCGTTTTTGCCCTCCGATGATATCCTAATTGACTTATCTTGTAATATTTGTAATTAAATAGTCAAACATTTCCTTTTCATCTGTATTTTCTCCCTTCTTTTGGTTAGGTAGCCGCCGTTGTTGTAGTATTCTGTAGCACTCTGATCTGGCTTATAGCTAGATCTTTTATGTAAGATACAAGTATTTTTCCGGTAATGCAAGTTGTGTTCTTCTGTTGACTTTTGTGTTTTCTATTTGGTGCATGCCAAGTTTTGTTATTTCTGCTAAGTGCTTGCGTTCTGCTCTGATGCTGAGTCTGTCGTGCTATCACACAATATATCTGAGTGTTTTCGTTTACTTGGCTTGGTGGCCGGTGAGATTTGCTCAGAGCTGGGACTTTAGGGGCCCTTTACTCTTCTGCTCTGCCTTATGCGTGACAAAAATTCAATAATAGCAGAGCAAAGGAGGTATTTTGACGCCCTAAGTCATGATGATTCTGGGAGTTTTGGGGTTCGCCCTTTAGGTCCTTCTGCCATCTTTTTCGTGTCGGGGTACGTTTTGGTTCTTAGGAACTCTGGCGTCCCCATTAGCCTTAGGTGTCTATGACTTATCCTTGCTGCTTTTTGGGCCTTCGGTCCCGCAGGTTTAGAGGTAGAGGTCTATGACATCGCTAAGTCGAGCCGGCATCCGATCACTTTGCGGGCCTCATGGGCTCTGGACAGAGTTAACCTTTCGGCCGACTCCCTTTCTTCATTATATAGCTTACTTTTGTGTCTGAAGAGCCTCTTCAGCCTTCAGTCTGACTCAGACCCTGTTTTCTTTTGCCAGACTGTGGTCTTTTTTCTCAATCTGCTAAGGGTCTATCTGATTTTGACATTTTGTTTTTCATAAAGAATAGGTAAGGGGATGGGGGTTTAATGCGAAATGGAGAGTGGTGGATAAAGGGTGGCTCAAAGGCCTTTCATTCATGGGAGTTTTTTTATACAATCTGGGTTACACGAAGTATTTTTTCAGTATTCGGGCCTTCCAGTTGCTTTTCAGTTCGCTTCCATCCATTCTTTTCAGTCTGTAGGTTCCAGGGTATAGCGCTTCACTAACCTGGTAGGGTCCCTCCCACTTAGCCGACAGCTTTCCGTGTATTTTGTCTTTCTGCACAGCTGCTGCATTTCTAAGCACCAGATCCCCTACCTCCAGAGGTCTAGCCCTCACTTTCCAGTTATAGTATTTGCTGACTCTGGCTTTGTAGGCTTCCATTCTGAACCTAGCTTCGTTTCTGTACTCATCCAGCAGTCTAGATTTGTTCTCAGAGCTTCGTCGTTCAGACCTGGCTCAAATAGGCTGATCCTCAGACTCTCGGACCAGATCTCAACAGGCATGACAGCTTCAGAACCATATACCAGGTGGAAGGGGGTCTGCCCAATTGACTCTTTGACTGTGGTTCTGATTGACCACAGAGTGTTAGGCAGCTCCTCTAGCCATTTACTTTTCTGTTCCTCCAGCTTCTTTTGCAGATCTATCAGGATGTGCTTGTTAGCGGCTTCGGCCTGACCATTGCACTGAGGGTTGTAGACTGAAGATAGGGCATATTTGATCCCAAACTGCTGCCAACCACCCTGACAGGGGCATGTTGTCAAACTGTCTCCCGTGGTCGAAGACGAAAGCCTTCGGAATCCCGTATCCGGTGATGATGCTCTGCCACAAGAACTTTCTGACGGCTGCTTCTGTGATGGTGGATAGGGCTTCTGCCTCTATCCACTTAGTAAAGTAGTCTACCCCCACGATTAACCATCTCTTCTGGTATTGGGCCGTTGTGAAGGGTCCAGAATGTCTAGCCCCCACTGGGCAAATGGGATAGGGTTGTAGATCTGCATGAGGTCGTTTGCTGGCAGCTTGATGTTTGGTGCGAACTTTTGGCAGCTGTCGCACTTATTCACCAAAGCCTCGGAGTCAGCTTTAATTGTGGGCCAATAATAACCAGCTCTGAGAGCCTTATGGGCCAGAGCTCTTGGTCCAATGTGGTGCCCGCAGAGTCCCTCATGGATCTCTCTCAGTATATAGTCTGCATCTCTCTGCCCTACGCATTTGAGTAGGGGCAGAGAAAAAGACTTTCTGTATAGCTCGTCCCCGATCAGGCAGTATCTGCACACTGTCAGCTTGAGCTTTCTTGCTTTCATCTTTCCCTCTGGCAGTTTACCAGTCTGTTTATACTCAGCGATCTCCCTGATCCACTCTGGCATATCCTCCAGCTCCAAAACTCACTCTGCATTCATCCCACTCTTTGTTCATAGCATCTACCCATGTCTGATCTGTTACAGCATGTTTCAAGTGAATAGGATCATGAGATTTAGCCAGAAGTGGTCTGGTGGGTCTGACTTCCACCAGAACAGACCTGTTCAGCTCCTGCAGACTGCTGCTTCCTAATTTGGACAGAGCATCTGCTTGTGCGTTCTGTGCTCTAGGCACTTGCTCAATTCTAAAAGTTTAAAAATTTGAAATCAGAGACCTCATCCTGGCTAGGTAGCTCTGCATCGTTGGCTCCTTGGCCTCATACTCCCCCTTGACTTGGTTGGTTACCAACTGAGAGTCAATTTTGAGGTGGACGTGCTTGGCTTCCAGGGTCTGGCAGAGCTGTAGTCCAGCGATGGCTGCTTCGTACTCTGATTCATTATTGGCTGCTGAAAACATGAACTTCAAGGCGTATTCAATGATTTTCCCTTCCGGGGTTCTGATGACCACGCCTGCTCCAGAGCCATTGATGGTTGCAGACCCATCTGTAAAAACTTCCCAGGCTCTGGGCTCTCCTACCGCTTCCTGATAGGCACACTCTGCTAGGAAATCAGCCAGAGCTTGTGCTTTTATGGCGGTTCATGGGGCAACTTTGATGCCGAACCCTGTCAGCTCTAGGGCCCAGTTCATTATTCTCCCTGATTTATCTACCTTCTCCATTGCCTTTTCTAGAGGCATATTTGTCAGCACAGTGACGGCATGTGCGTCGAAATACGGCCTCAGCTTTCTGGTGGCCAGCACTACTGCGTAGGCTGCCTTTTCTATCAATGGGTAGCGTGTTTCTGCACTTGTGAGGGTGTGGCTCACAAAGTACACCGGTTGCTGCTTCTTGTTCTCTTCCTTTAGCAGGACTGCACTCACAGCTGCTGCAGTAACATCAATATATAGGAAGAGAGCTTCCCCTGTCTTGGGTCTGGCTAGTGTTGGCAGACCAGAGAGGTGTGATTTCAGCTTCTGGAATGCCTCTCTCTGCTCTGCTGCCCACTTGAACTCTTTGTTCCCCTTCAATATTTTGAAGAATGGGAGAGCTTTCTCCGCATACTGGACTATGAATCTGGACAGGGCTGTCATTCTGCCTGTCAGCCTCTGGATGTCTCTGATGCTTTTAGGCTCTGGCAGATCCATAGCTGCCCTCACTTTGTCGGGATTCGCGTCGATCCCCCTTTCACTGACCAGATAGCCGAGAAATTTCCCTGACCGTACTCCGAACACGCATTTTTTAGGATTCAGTTTCATGCTGTGTTTGCGGAGGTTGGCGAAGGTCTCCTTGAGGTCTGCTATATGGTCAGTCTCAGTTTTGCTCTTGGTGATGACGTCATCCACGTACACCTCCAGATTCCTTCCCCTCTAACCTGCAAAGACCTGATCCATCAGCCTTTGATAGGTGGCGCCTGCATTCTTCAGCCCGAAGGGCATCATGACATAGCAAAATACCCCAATAGGGGTGATGAATGCCGTCTTCTATTTGTCTGCAGGGTCCATGAAGCTCTGATGGTATCCGCTGAACGCGTCCATGAAGCTGAGCAGAGCATAACCACTGGTAGAGTCTACCAGCTGGTCGATTCTTGGCAAGGGATAGCAGTCTTTGGGGCAGGCTTTATTGAGGTCTGTGAAGTCAACACACATCCTCCAGCTCCCGTTCGCCTTCTTGACCATCACCACATTGGCCAGCCATTCTGGGTACTTGCAGGGCTCTATGAACCCTGCCTCAAGCAGCTTCTGAACTTCTTCCTCGATGGCTTTATTTTTCTCCGCAGAGTAGTTCCTCTTCTTCTGCTTCACAGGTCTGTATCCTGCAGCAGTGTTTAACTTGTGGTTGATGGTGGCGGGGTCCACCCCAGGCATCTCAGCTGTTGAGAAGGCGAACACATCTGCATTCTCCTTCAGCAGACTAAATAGGTTGACCCTGGTTTCAGGATCCAGGTCTTTGCCTATTCTGACTGCCCTGCCTTCTTCCGGTCCCAAGAGTACCTCTTCGGTCTCTTCCCCCGGTTCGGGCTTATTTGCTTCCTGCTCTGCTTCTGGCCGAGCATCGGCCTCACTGATAGCAGCACACTCTTCCTCTCTTTGCTTGGCCTCTTCGGCCTTTCCTTCCTTTCTTTCCTTCCCGGCTTCTTCAGCCTGGTCTTTCTTGGCTTCTTCAGCCTCTTTCTTCTTTCCTTCTTTCTTTTCCTTTCTCCTCTTTCTCCTGGGCCCAGAGTGGTCAGGAGGAGGAGGTCTTTTATCCTTCTTCAGAGCGGTCAGATTGCATGACCTAGCTGCTCTCTGGTCTCCCTTCAGTCTGCCCACCTCTCCAGTGCTGCTTAAGAAAAGCATGGTCTGATGATGGGTTGACGGAATTCCCTGTACTGCCTCGATGAACTTCCTTCCCATCAGAGCGTTGTACGGTGATGGGAGGTCTACTACCAGAAACTCTTGCACTACCGTTCTGCCCCTCTGTGGTCACTGTCAGATGTATTTTCCCCTCTGGGATGATGGAGTTTCCTGCGAATCCGACGATTGGAGTTCCTCCTTGCTTCAGCATTGAACGATCCAGCTCCATTTTATAGAAGGTATCCTTATAAAGGATATTCACGGCGCTCCCGCCATCTACCAGTATTCTTCGCACATCTACTCTGCTAATCTCCAGAGTGAAGAGGGTCAGAGTGCGGGAAACTGATGCCTTTGCAGTCTTTTGCCGTGAAGGTCATGTTTGGCAGGTCTGGGCTCAGTTCTGCCTGGTTGATGGAGTAGAGGTTGGGGTGGGTGAGCTGCCTCAGATGAGCCCTCTCTCCCCCCATCGTGCTAGAACTGCCAAATATGACGTATACCGTCTTCTTTTTCCCTTCCTTGATCTCTTCTTGCTTGTCCTGCAATTTCTCCCCTTCGCTCTGTTGCTCCTTCTCCTTGATCCCCTGATTCCAGGCTAGGTACTCTTTGAAGTAGCCTCGTCTGATCAGGCTTTCCAGATCGTTTTTCAGGCTTATGCAGTCTTTTGTACTGTGGCCTGGCGCCTCATGGAAGGCGCAGAACTCTTCCATGTTGGGACCTAGGCTTCGCTTTTTGGTGGGAGGTGGTCTGTGCCACTTGCTATCATCTCTGTTGGTTAGAAAGATCTCAGCCCTAGGCATGCTGAGGTTGCTGTAGTTGTTATACTTCTCCTGGGCCCTCAGCCGGTCCACCTCCCTCTCTGCTTCTTTTTGCTTTTCTCTTCCTCTGTTCTGATGGGGCATGGGGCCTCCAAAATTTAGTCTGCCTCCCATGAACTGATGCTCATTCTGCCTGGTATCTTGTCTGGCAGGTCTGCCTATTCCTGCTCCTTGTGTCGAGGCTTTGTTGAAGTCCTCGACGGCTATGTATTTTTCTGCCAGGGCCAGGGCCAGGGCCTCGCTGAGCTCTGTCATGGTGACCCATTTAAGGTCATCTCTGAATTTACTGGTGTGGGGTAGGGCGTTGCTCAGAGCGTGCAGAGCGAGCTTCTACTCCAGCTCTGGGATGTGCACCAGCTCTTTGTTGAACCTCCCTATGAAATCCCGCAAGCTTTCATTCTGAGTCTGCTTCAGCAACAGCAACTCATGTGTGGATTTGTTTCTCGTACTTCCGCTAACGAAATGCTCTTTGAATCTCTTCTTCAGTTCATCAAAGTTAGCAATCGTCCCCTGGGGAATAGTCCTGAACCAGGTCTGAGCTATCCCCGACAGAGTGGCTGGGAAGTGTCTGCAACATGTGGCCTCATTGTAGTTTCCTAGCTCCATGTGGATCTCAAAGGCTGCCACATGCTCCTTTGGGTCTCCCTCCCCTTCAAACTTGAGATTGGATAGGAGCTTCGCTTTCGACACTCTGGCCGCAATGATTTCAGGTGTGAAGGGAGATTTGGAAGGAGACCTAATCTGGTCTGCTGGTGATACCACAATGGGTCTGGAGTTGACTCTATGGGTTATGAGTCCTCTGAGATCTGTTGGGGCTCCATTGTCGCCAGAGCCCTCTTCTGGTATTGTTCCCAATCTTTGGCTCACATGCCTTCTAATCGTTCCGCCACCAGACGCAGACAGGGCCTCTTCAGCTCCTGAGTTGTGCCTGGTTCTGGGCCGCGGCTGGACATTCTGGGCCACACCCCCTGGATTTCCTCTGTGGACAGATCTCCTGCTTGAGCCTGTCGTATACCCTGTGGGTGTCAGTTCCTCGAACATGCTGGGATGATCTTGCTGCATTATTTCAGTATCCCACTCTGATTCCTGCCAACCCCTCTTGATGTACCCGGGTCCAGAGCGGCTAGATAGGCCATACTCCGACGTCGGGGTGGGTGTGATGTTTGTCATGTTGTACCCGCATAGGGGGTCTGCTGTGGCTGTCTCCTCTTCAGATGACAGCTGCAGGTGCCTTCGAACTGAATCATGTGTTCTAGTTCTCTTTCTCTTTCGAGCAGGTTGGCTTCCAACAGTCTGCATAAACCGTTGGGCAAACTGCAGCACTTGAAAGGCTGCTTGGAGTTGCTCCGGTGTGGGCATGACCACTAAGCTGCTTGGCTGTGGGGTCTGCCTGGTTTCATGGCGGGGGGTGATAGTGTTATCCCTCCTGCCTGATCTGGTGGTAGCAGCACTACCCCTTCTAGTTGATCTCGTGTTTGTTTCTCTCAGTGGAGAGTTGCTTTCTCCTCCTGAACTGTCGGAACCGAGCGTTTCTGAGGTTGGAACCACCATTGCGAAGTTGTAGATTGGGCTTTTCTACTCTTCCCCTCCTTCTAGCACCAAATTGTTTCTGTCCAAGACAGCAACAGTGTATGTGGTGGTGGGTACTTGGTGGAATCGTGGCTCCCAAACGTCCTTCGTGGTGGTGGTTACCTGCAAAACAAGGTGAAACCTCGGGGGTGGTTCCGAGGATCGCCTCTCCGATGCCTAAGTCAGTCCAAGTTGAGCACAAGATCTCTAGTAGAGAGAAAACGAGTATCGAGTGCAAGTATTTTGTGAGTGTTTGATTAAAGTACCTTACCCATGCATGGGCATGGGTATTTATATAAGACATGGACTTGAAACTGACCTAGTAAAGTGAGTGGGCCTCTTTGGAAGTGGGCCAAGGTGGAACGAGGCCTTCATTAAACTCCAGCCTAGAGGTTATGTCCGGAGCGGTCTGCCTGAGGAGGTCTGCTCTGCTCCAGGCGCTCTGACGTGGAGTGGTAGGACCAGTGGTCTGCTGCCAGCTGGAGGTCTGCTGGGCAGACCCCATACAGGCTTGTTGATAGGCCACTTCTTCTTGACTATGGTCATTATCATTGTGTGCATTGGTGCGTTTGGTCTATTTGACGTGTCACTTTGCCTACTTTTTGTTACGTGAATCACAGGGTTACTTGTATTATTATCGCAAATTTCAGTGTGCAATACGACCCATGATGCGGAAAATGTTTGAATGACTCTTAGGGTTGGTAACCCTTAATATACATATAGAATAAACTGATATATAAGAGCATATAATTGGAGAGAGATCATTATCAAAAAAAAATTAGTGCATTTTTTACCAATCACAATTAAAAAATGAAAGGGTTACCAACCCTTAGGGTCACCCTATCATTATCCCCCATGATGCTCATGATACACATGTTTCAAAACACAGGTAAAACTCGATCTTATCAAAAGAAATAGATGCGCAATGAACAACTTGTCAAAAGTAATCTACAAATGTATGGATAACGAAAAAACATCTAGTTTGAGATAATGAACAAAGGCACATGGAATGAACTTCAGTTTAACATCAACGAACAAAGTCACACGGAATAAATTCAAAAACAAATAAATGAACATAAAAAACTTTTGGGCAGGACTTTTTCAATAAAACTCAATTTAAAAAAAGTCTTGTTCCAATTGACTTTGCTTTATGTTCTTTACAACTATTATTATATACCTAGGTGTACTATGAGCATGGTACACCGGGGGTATTTTCTTTATTTCCGCGCTTTATTTCAATTGCACGCGCCAAGCCGCTAACTTCCCTTCACTATTACAAACTTTATATTTCTCTCTCCTCTCTCAGTTATTTTTAGAGCCCGGGAAATTCAAAAGAAAAGCTTCCATCTCTCTCCTCTGGCTTCCTCCTCTGTATGTTTCATTTCACCATTTTTTCTCTTCTCAATTACTCGGTTCTCTCTCGTTTTTTCATTTTTGCATCCTTTTTCCTTAAAAAATAATTGTTCATTCTGTTGTTGTGTTGTCGAATTTTGCGCTTTTGTTTATAAACTGTTGAAGAATCTGAAGATATTCAGAATAAATTTACATTGAAGACTGCAGTTGACTTCTATTGCGATAAATTTCTTAAAAAACACAGCGAGGATAGTGATACTTGAGAGATCATTGTTGAAAGAAGTATTCATCGTTTTTACATTTCTCAATTTCTTATTCTCTCTCATTCTCTCTCCTTTTGTTCATCGTTTCATCATTTTCTTTGAAAATTATTTGCTCAATATTGAAAGATTTGCTCCTTTATGCAAATCATACTTCCTCCGTTTTTTTATTAGTTGTAACACTTTTGATTTCACGGACTCCTAAATAATTTTGGAGAGGAAAAAGATAGAGAGAAAAGAAGAAGGGGACCCATGTGATAGGAGAGAGATAGAGAGAAAGATTTAGTTAAAAAGAAAGTGACACAACTAATTCCAAACTTCCTTATATGGAAAGTGCCACATTTAAAAAATAACGGAGGAAGTAGAAGATTATCTGGCTCAGTGATTTTTCCTATTTAACGTTTTTATTTTCCTAATGAATACAAATTAATTCTGCTCAACTGGTGTTTATTCGCTCAAGACTGAAAGATTTGCTCATTTGAACAACTGAGCAGAATGAAATTGATTTAGAGGAAAAATAATGCTCATTACCTCATATAAGCATTTTAAACGAACATAAATAATTTGCCTAGTTGGAAAAATTCTGCTCATCCCTTCAAACGAGCATCTTTTACTTTCTTCAAAACTATAAGTTTTTGCTTATTTTCACAAATGGGCATTTTATTTTCCCTCATGACAAACTTTCGCTCATTTTCCCTCGTTACAAATTAATGCTATCATTTCCCAAATGAGCAGTTGTTTAGCAGATCATTAGTGAAATAATTACTCATCCAAAGAAAAGAGCCTTTTTTTGCTTCAAAGGAAAAATTAATTTTGCTTATTTAAAAAATGAGCGGCTGTTATGGGTACTGACATTCTTCATTCAAAGAAATGATTGCTCATTTTCATTATTCTCATGACAAACTATTTTGCTCATTTGCTCCATTGATTTTGCTAACATCAACTACAAGTATGCACCGAAAAAGACCTCCTCATGAGCAAGCAATAGTTAAATGAGCAATCAAAATGAGCAGATATTCTTCTAATTTTCATGTCATCCAAACCGTTATTTTTCATATCATCAAGCAGTAGCTCATCTTCATAAAATAATCGGTTATGTGAAATCGGTCCACCAGTTCATGAAATAAATAGAAACAGTAATGAATTACCTTGATTTTGTTGTTCAATTGATAATACAAATGGTATTATTTCTGCCAATTTTAAAGCTTCAAAATTTCAGTTTTTAATTACCCGAAATTATCCCAAATAATTCAAATACATCCAACAAATTTCTTAATTTGTTGTATGAATTTTTCGAAATCACCGTGATTTGTAAATAATCAGACATGAACTGTCGGAATTCTTTTTTTTGAACAACAACGTCTTTCTGCGTTTTTGGGATGAACAGAGTATGAAGTTCATGTTTTGTCTCTTTTATGCCGGCAAATTACGAGTGTGCCCCTGAAGTTGTTGTTTATTATGAGAATGCCACAGGGTGTGTCATGAGCATGGTACACCCGGGTGTATGATGCATGATCTCTATGTTCTTTTACACAAAACCTATGCTCATTATGGTTATTCAATAGAGTTTTTTGTCAGAAACAACCTTTTATAATCACTTTTTTGCGAAAAACAACCTCTAAATTTTTTTTGCAACTTACAACCTAAAACCAATTTTTTTTTGCCAAATGAAACCTTTTTTGAATTTCCGTTATTGACCGTTAACTATAGACCATTGACCGTTACTTACCACCCCGACACCACCACTACGTACCCCACCCGAAACCACCACCCCCCACCCCTAAACCACCCCAAAACCATCCTACCCACCCGAAACCACCCCAGAACCACCCCACCCCATCCGAAACCACCCTAGAACCACCCACCACTACCTAAAACCACTACTACCCCACCCGAAACCACCCCCAAAATCAGCCCAGCCCACCCGAAACCACCCCACCTAAACCACCCCCCGAAACCACCCCCCGAAACCGCCCCCACCGAAACCAGTCCAACCCACCACTTTGATAACGGTCAATGGTCTATAGTTAACGGTCAATGACGGAAATTAGAAAAAGGTTTCATTTCGCAAAAAAATTTTGGTTTTAGGTTGTAATTTGCAAAAAAAATTAAAAGGTTGTTTTTCGCAAAAAGTGATTATAAAAGGTTGTTTCTGACAAAAAACTTTATTCAATATGTTTATCTATTGATATCAAATGTACTTATAAAATCAATCCAATTTCAAAAAAGTTTTTGTTCCAACTAATTTTGGCACTTTTACATAAGGAAAAATTATCGGGAATAAGTCAACCTTTTCGCGGTCTTATTTTAATAAGTTAAACTTTGAATAATCCTGTAATAAGTTAACCTTTTAAGGGTATCTGCTTTAACAAGTCAAAACCATTTACAAACACAGGAAATGGTTAGGGATGGAAAGTAGAAGAAAAGAAGGAACACATAAATAATAAATTAAAATTTAAGAAAAGCCTCACGTATTACCGGTTGAATAATTTATAAGTCATTTGAATTGTTAAAAGTTTAAGTAATATCAAAGTTAACTTATTCCAGGATTATCTAAAGTTTGACTTATTAAAAGAAAAACAAGAAAAGATTGACTTATTCTTGACAAATTTTCCTTTACATAATGCACGTTCTTTATGATTATTCAAAATGTTCCTTTATAGATATTAACGTACATTATAAATTAACTCAAATACATAATTTCAAAATAAAAACTTGTTAATTCCAACTAAATTTGACATATGTTCTTTTAGTTAATCTTAATGTTCATTATGGTTATTCAAGATATTCATTTTTTTGATATTAAATGTACATTATAAAATCAACTCAACTTCAAAAAAAAAAAATTCCCAATTAACTTTGATATATTTTCTTCTATATAACTTTAATGTTCGTAAAATTTATTCAAGATGCACTGTATATTGGGTATTTTTAGAGTTTCACGATTCTACGTCCATGTATAGTTCATCTTTCATCATTTAGTCATTATCTTGGGGTCCATCCAAATCAAAATTAGCAAATATTAACATTTATGCTCATTTCATGTATAGTTTTTGCCTTTCGGTCTTCATCATATAGTCAATGTACATTTGAGTCACACATATGAACAATGATGGTGATCAGATGAACAATTATACATTAACTAAAAAATCAAAATTGTAAAAAATATTGCCAAATTAAATGAAAAATTATCCAAATAAAATAAACGAGACCAATACAACAAAATTAGCAAATATTATTATAAGTAACATCACTCATATCTTGCATGAATACTTTCAAAAATATTACTCTACAATACATTAGATTCATGGTGAACATCGGTCCAAATTAAAAGAACATCGTTAATAATTTCAATGAACAAGAATGTAGTTATATACTAATTGAAACAAATGAACATACTATAACATTATAATATATCAAATTAACAATATTTAAAAGAACAATCTACTGGATTTAAATTTCAATTAAAGCCAAAAAAAAAGAACAAAATGAACTTTCCAAGAAACATTTACATTTGTTGCCAATGAACATTAGAATCATACACATGAACATTGATAATAATCAGATAAACATATATGCACGTAAAATAAAAACTAAAACACCTAATATTATCAAAGAAAATGAACATTCATTTAAATGAAATGAACATTACCAAATATTACATGTACATCCATGCAAAAAGAAAAAGAACAGCATTAATATTTTGAACGAACATTTCCAAAGAAAATATTACTCAAATATACATCAGATATATAGTGAACATCAATACAAATAAAACAAACATCGGTAATATGTTCAATTAACATTTCCAAACAATGTTATGATATAATTGAAACGAATTCTAGATCTACTGAAACAAAGAACTCAAAAACAACATTACCATTCCCACATATATTGTTACCATTCAAATTTGCTTTGTTATTGGGTTGAGGTTGAAATTCAAAATATTATTTTTTGGTTTAAATACGAATTTTTTGAGTGAAGATGATGATGAATAGATGTAGGACATTTACCAAAATAAGTTGGATGTGGAAAGTTAACTTGAAATTCGATTTTTTATTTAATGAAAACGATGAATAGAAGTGGATTTTGGAAAGAAAATTGAGAGTTCTCAGACAGAAAATGGAATGAGGAAAAAATTGCGTAAAGAAATTCAAAATGTCTTAATTAAAATGGAGGAGAACCATTTTTCCATGTTCATTTCGTGTTCATTGATGATGAGAGACAAACGAAATTTTTAGTTTTTTTGTGTTCATCCTGCGGAGGATGCGCATCATAGATCCCTGTGCACGATATACCAATAGTATCATTGTAGGTCGAATATGGTATCCGTTCGGAGTTCCTGCTTACGAGGTCGTGTGAAATGCAATCAGTCTTAGGTCAAGTGCGGTTGAGGTTCAAATCTCGACATCTCGTTTGAACTCGGGGGACTGGATTTGACGATATGTCAAATCAGGTCGCATTGGGTGATCATTTGTAGGGCTCAATCAAATTTGATCGTTGTTAGTTTCTCGACAATTTACTAGGTACAATCATTTTTGACACCTTTAGTCATGCACATGATTTGATCTTTTAGGAACTAAGAGTTGCTCTTCGAGGACGTTCACAACATCCAAGAAACATGTACTATAGTGTTCCAAACCTTTAACAAAAATCAAATTTGAGAGAGCAAGATTGGGACTCAAGACTAAAGGTTATAACTGTTGTGAGCTACCACGATTTATATTGATCGAAACCCCCATTCTGAAATTAATTGACTCTGGATGAGATGATTAAGTAAGTTAGAGGATTGCACGTACTTCCTCCGTTTCTTTTTAATTGCAACAAACTCAAGTGGGTGGACTCTAGGCAAATTTTGGTGTGCGTATGAAAGGGATGGAGAGAGAAAGTGGGGCATGTGATAAGGAGAGAGATAGAGAAAAATGACTTGTAAAAAAGAAAAGAAAACATTTGTGGCAATTAATTTGATATTTCTATTTTTGGCAAATGTTGCAATTAAAAAGAAACGGAGGAAGTATATTCTAAAAATAACATTGATATCATTTTGTGACAAAAAAATTGAAGGCTTAATTTACAAACATAGGTCAAATTGTCCGACTCATACCAAATATCTCCAGCAACATATTCACATAAAAATCTAGCTTTGGTAGCGAAAACATGTTAATATTAAACTTGACTCGACTTGTTCCAAACGTATGGCAACTACAGGACACTAAATTTCTAACATTACATGATAGTTGACAACAGTAATCAACAGCTATTTTAACCTAATATGTGGTTCATGACTCTAAGAAAGCCAACCAAGATAGTTCCATATCAACCTAGTTCTGGCAGGACTATAAGTATGCCAACCTTGACATATATAGTTCAATATCAACCTAATTTATGGAGCTTTAAGTAGGCCATCCTTGGCTCAAGAAAATGCAAAGAGTACTTCAGCATCAACCTCTAGTTTCAGTATCGAAAAGAGAGGGGAAAAAATCACCATGGTTGCCTCTTCCGCCCTTAGACCTGCCATATTCCCCACCAAAGCATGCATATGCAAGATGACTCTGACAAGCGAAACTCAATCAATGAGAAGAAAAACTGCAGCCAATTCTGTGGAAGCCGGCCAAAGGTTAACTGAAAAAGGATACAGTAAAATCCTGTGCACTTCTCCCGTAACAGAAAGTTCTGTTATCGGCGATTTGCTCTTCGCAGTTGAGTTTCACCAGCTTATATATGCTTCCGTAAAGCTTTTCGCAGCATTTGACTTATAATTGTGCATCATTATCATTAACATTAACATTCTTTCATTTCAGCATGAACATCAGCTCCAATCATGTGTGGAGAAAATTAAGAAGAAAATGGGAAACAAATCATGGAACAATGATGGAGTTAAGGAGTTGATCATGATTGACGCCATTCAACGATTAGGCCTTGAGTATTACTTTCGTGACGACATTCATGTCGTGCTTGAAAGGCATTACGAACATTTTGTCAGAAAGATAGAAGTTGGTTCTAATCTTCATGATGATGCTCTGCGATTTCGGCTGTTGAGACAGGCAGGATACAATGTGTCTGCAGGTAAGCAGGTTAACTTATATAATGCCATACCCAGACCAGTTAATAGCTGCATTTCTAATATGTTTCCAAAATAACAGTTAATCTGATCAAGTGCCCAAATTCACCGATTCTTTAATGAATGAAACAGATATCTTCAATGAATTCAAAGAAAAAGATATAAATTTCAGCCAAGAACTTCGAGGGGACACAAGAGGACTGATGAGTCTATTTGAAGCATCCCAGCTGAGCATTCCAGGGGATCATATACTGGACGAGGCTGGTGAGTTTTGTGCCCAACTCCTGAAAACCACCATGGCGAATGTTGGAGTACAATCTGAGGCGAGATTAATAGAAAAATCACTAAGCAATCCATATCACAAAAGCCTGCCAAGACTTACGACCAAGAACGAAGTTCACGATATTGAAATTTCTCTAGAGATTCTTCATGATTGCTATGGTATGAATGACTGGGTGAAGGAGGTAAAAAATCTAGCAAAAATTGATGTTAGGAACGCTCAAATCACCCACAAAAATGAGATAACTCAGGTTTCCAGGTAAGTTTTGTAAGTAATTCCCCTGAATGAACAGAATGCTGCATCAGGATTGAAGAACTGAGTAAGTTTCTGCTGTATTCTTATCAGATGGTGGAAAGAACTTGGCTTGACTAATAAGTTGAAACATGCAAGAAACCAACCGGAAAAATGGCATATGTGGTCCCTGGTTGTTCTCCCAGGTCCAAATATGGCAGAGTTAAGAACAGAA
Organism: Patellifolia procumbens; assembly: GCA_947645195.1. Taxonomy (NCBI): domain Eukaryota; kingdom Viridiplantae; phylum Streptophyta; class Magnoliopsida; order Caryophyllales; family Amaranthaceae; genus Patellifolia; species Patellifolia procumbens. The sequence goes on along the minus strand of CANSGD010001388.1, from coordinate 16,572 downwards.
CTCACAAAATCGATATCGTTTATCTATATCATCGACGATATCTTTGACGTCTATGGGACACTCGAGGAGCTCACACTCTTCACTGAAGCTGTCAATAGATGGGACTACACCGACATTAAAGGGTTACCAAACTACATGATTATGTGCCTAAAGGCACTCTATGACACTACAAATGAGATAAGCGAAAGAATTTACCTTACACATGGATGGAACCCCAAAGATTATTTAAAGAAAGCGGTAAGTACATCAAAAAACTGAATTAACCTACTGTAAATAGAAAGTTCGGATAAAAAAGGAACTAATCAATAAAGGCATAAATGAATGGTGTTTTCATTGTTTCAGTGGGCAGAATTATGTGATGCTTTCTAGTGGAAGCAAGATGGTTTGCTTCCGGACTGTTACCTACAACTGAGGAGTATTTGAAGAATGGAATAGTTAGTTCTGGAGTCTATGTTGTCTGTGCAAACGTCTTTTCTCTATTAGGTGAAGCTGTAAATAACAGAAGTTCATATCTCTTAAGCAGCCATTCTGACATTGTATCCTCAGCATCCAAAATACTTCGTCTTTGGGATGATCTAGGGACTTCTAAGGTATGCATTTGACCTTAGTCCTATATGCAATAACATTTCTAATGGTTGAAAGTTTTAAACCTTACCATATAAGAAACTCAAATCCTAAATGAAGATACACACAAAATAAAAGAAAAAGAAACACTGTGATTGATGTAATTATATGCAGCATGTTACAAAAGTGGTGAGGAAAAGTCTTCACTATGTGTCCAGACTAATTCTGCACTGTATTGGGATACCTTGTTCTGTAGGATGAGAATCAAGATGGACATGATGGGTCATTTATAGCTTGCTACATGAACCAACATGAAGACAGCTCAGCTGATGATGGGCGAAAATATGTGCTTCAGATGATATCAGATGCGTGGAAGTGCCTCAATCAGGAGTGCCTGTCTCCCACTCCTTTTTCTGCAGATTTTAGGACAGCTCTCCTTAATTTAGCAAGGATGGTTCCAGTTATGTATAGCTATGATGTGAATCATAGCCTTCCAAGCCTTGAGAAATACATGATCTCAATGCTTCATGAGTAACCAAGTACATAAAAGCTATTAGGTTATGGTGGAAGATGCAACTAGCATTCCAACAATACTGAGGATAACAGCAAGCGTGAAGGTCTATCGTTAGCAAAAAAGTGTTGCCACTTCTTATTCTACAAATTAACAGATAGTAATGACGTAGTTATATTATTACAGTGTTTAGTGTTATGTGTTGTGCAATTGAGAATTTGCAATCTACTATTTATACATGTGCCTGTTAGCAATGCAGTTGGCTCCTCAGAAGACTGTTCATTTTGACACTAGCTCTTGAATGTAAAGCTTGGTCACTACCCACCATGGAATACAATTGACATGTGTAAAATATAGCAAGATATTGATCATTTCGATATACAAGTTAAACAACAACAACAACAACTAAACCTTATTCCCAAAGTGATTTGGGGTCTGCTAACATGAATTGTCAACTGAAACCGTTGCAAAAGGAGATGGCATCGACAAGAGTGATAAAAAGTTTTTAAAAGGGTTTAAGTTTTAAGAATTTTTCAATAAGTTTTTGAAAACAAGGTTTATACCAAAAAGTTTTAAAAAAGTTTTCAACAAAAGGTTTTAAAACCAACACAAATGAGAAAAACAAATAAATGCAGTAATCACACCCTTTCTTCCACATGGATACTGCCCCTCCACCCACTTCTATCCACCGCCATGCTTTCCTCAATCCGAAGTGGCCTCATATCACTTTCAGTTACCTTCATCCAAGTCATCTTAAGACTTCCCCTACCCCTTACAATTTGATTACTCCTCTACTCTTCAATTCTTCCCACCGGTGCATCACCTAATCTCCTTTTCACACGACCAAACCATCTTAACCGATTCTCCCTCATCTTCTCTTCGATGGATGCAACTCCAATTTTTTTTCCAAATCACTTCATTTCTTAAACGGTCATTCCTTGTGTGACCACACATCGACCGCAACATACGCATCTCCGTCAAATTCATCTTATGAACGTGGGATTGTTTCACCGCCCAACATTCGGTGTCATATAACAAAGCAGGCCTAATTGTTGTACGGTAGAACTTTCCCTTCAATCTTTTGGGAATGCCGGAATCACAAAGGAACCCGGTGGCGCTTTTCCACTTTAACCAATCCGTGTTAATTCTATGAGCCACGTCTCCATCCAGTTCTCCATCCTTTTGGAGAATGGATCCAAGGTAACGGAAGACCTTCGATCCTTGAACCACTTTGCTATCCAAAATGACCGCCCCTGCCTCGCTGCATGTAACCCCACTGAACTTGCACTCCATATACTCCGTCTTACTTCTGCTCAATCTAAAACCATGGGCTTGTAATGTATGCCTCCACAATTCCAACTTACTCTCAACACCTTCCTTTGTCTCATCAATCAACACAATATCATCCACAAACATCATACACCACGGTATATCATCTTGAATTGACCTAGTTAGTTCGTCCATGATTAGCGCAAAGAGAAAGGGGCTAAGTGCGAACCTTGATGCACTCCGATCGTAATAGGGAATTTTTCTGCCCTCCCCACCGTAGTCCGCACGCTCGTAGTTGCCCCTTCATACATATCCTTGATGATATCTATATATTTTTGTTGAACACCTTTCTTTGCCGACGCCCACCAAAGTATTTCTCTCGATACTCTATCATATGCCTTCTCCAAATCAATGAAAACCATATGTAGATCCTTCTTCCTATCACGATAATGTTCAATTGTCTGTCCATGAGGTGGATGGCCTCTATAGTCGATCTTCCTGGCATAAATCCAAATTGGTTCTAAGATATCTTCACATGTTTCCTAAGTCTTTGCTCAATCGCTCGTTCCCAGCGTTTCATCGTAAGACTCATTAGTTTGATTCCTCGGTAGTTTGTACAATCTTGTACATCGCCTTTGTTCTTATACAAAGGAATCAAAGTACTCTTCCTCCACTCTATTGGCATTTTGTTGTGTCTTCAAATCATGTTGAAGAATGTTGTCAGTCATTCGATTCCTCTCCCCCTAAACACCTCAAAATTTCGATATACAAGTTCCCAAAAGATAATTTTTTTCTAGGGGTACTTTGAGACTCCCACATGATAATATCCTCGCCCTTTATTTTCATTTATTTAGAAACATACTTGTTTTGACAAAAAGGATATGCAACGTAAAAGATATTCCTTCACGACTGGAAAAAAGTGCAACTCAAAGCCCACTTATCTCATAAACCATACAGCGGTTACCTGAGAATGGTTCGAGCAAGCCCACAAGTCCAGTGGACCAATCTTGGAATAAACTGGTTTAGTACAAACTTACCTAATGTTCATGTCATTGTTCATCTGTATGATGGTATACTTGGGCGTGTACATTTTCAATATAATTAAACATTTTTTAGGTGTAGGGAAGTCTGTAACTCACTGCAGCTTCGATGATATCAAAATACGTGTTGAAATTCCTGCATGCTGTCTATCTGGCGCTTTGAACAACTATGCGGGTCTGTTATTAGGTGGGTACTATATAAGCTCTCTAATCTCCCTCCTCATTATGGTGTCATTTTTGTAATCTTTGAACTTGCGGACGTAACACGCATTGTTACTTGTTAGCAAAACCACGTCAACGTTTTCTTCTTTTCCGTTCTTATTTATTTGCTTGTCGATTTTTTATAACAACACAAGTGAACCGCAACTCGGTCACTAAAAAGTTGCCTTGAAGTTTTCATTCAAAAAAAAAAAAATCAACTTCTTGGAGAAGGCTGAGGTCAAAGTCCACATGAACACGAAGAAATCCAATTCAAGGCTTCCTTCGAGAGCAAAGATTTATTCAAGCCAAGCCCATAGTCTAGTGTACACTTGGGTAATGGCTGGGGTCAGGTCTCGATTGAATGTGGAGGAAAAAAATTAAAGACAATAAAAAGAGGATGATATGCTTTATCGGACGTGCTTTCCTTATTCCGTTTTTTGCTTGTTTGATCGTAAATCCTTATTTTCGTTAGTAGGATGCTATATTATGATTTCCTGATGAAAAAAAATTGTTTCTGAAGATAAAATTATAAAGTTTCCTAAATATTTATTTTCTACATCTAAATTAGAGTTTAGAATATCTTCTACTTAAAATTCTTATTCTCTATATAAAGGGGGTTTGGGTTACTCAATTTCAAGAAAAAGAAAAGTGAGCCAAATTTGGCGAGTACCTAGTTGAGAGAGATTGCTAAGAGTTGTTGCTAATAAATTTAGCAAATTATGTACTGAGCTTTTTCCGTAGTTGATTAGTAAGGGATATTTCTATTACAAAGTATTTGGCCTTTTTATTCTCCAAGTGTACATCTTTAATTTGTTTCATTGTTCTCATCGTTTTTGTTTTACTTCTTCTATAACTTACAAGTACCACATTGGGAATAAACTGACCTACAATTTGCACATACTAACCCAATCCCCAAGCCTATGCTCAGCTGAATTTCTACTTGGCCTTGCACCTTGTTGAAGGTCACTTGAATTGAACCTACTATGTAGGTTGCCTGGAGAGTTATGTCATTACATTGGACTTCTCTCTTAAAATAACCATCAAGAGTAGTGTTGTATTCACTATTTTGATGATGGCAACTAATGTTTTTAAACTATAGGTTTATTTGTATATAAATTGTTTTTAATAGTTAATTTGCTTCACTTATAATCTTCTATATTTTATAGCTTGTAGAGATATGGTTAAACAGTGTTAACCAAATCAAGTTAAATTTGAAGATTATATGTCCTCAAAATTATTATATTATTTAGCCTAACAAATCTAGAAAAAACATGGGAATTTTGAATAAAAATATTTCTCTTGCTATTAGATAGGAGTAGTTGCTTGATTGTTGGATGTAGGTTGAAGAAGTCATGCCTAAAAAAAGGAACGACAGCAACTGATGTTCATGCCACTCCAACAGATCAATTAGTTGCTAGATTCTAAGGGGGACTTGCAACCAACATGCGGATCATGGGCTTAGTTGCAAATATCATGGGGATATGGAAACTAAATGTGGGATTTTGAAGCCTACAATCAGAGGCACAAGGATAACTGACCCCCACTGACTTGAAGAGCAAGAATAGGAAGCTGCCAAACTGCCTATATAAAGGGCCAAGACTGCTCGAAAAATACAAGACTTTCCCGCACAATTGAGGGCACAAAAGTACATTACACACTGAGAGTTTTTGTTCTTTTACTCCCTCTTCATAGAAAATTTATTTGCAATTGTTTTGAGTATTGGGTCAGTGAAAATAATTGGGAAACTTTGTAATCAAGAGGAAGAGAAGACTTCTAGTAAAGTCAAGAAAGAAAGTCACTTGTTCACGAGACAGAGTGACTAGGAACTGTTCCTAGAGGAACTAAGTGAGGATAAGTTGTACTAAGTTGTCAACTCCGTTATAAATAAGATAATAAGAGAAGGCAGGGTTTCTTCCCATTGAAATTGGTGAAGTTCACCATTGTGAGTTAAACTCTTGTGTCCTCTCTTTTTGATAATTCTCTGTTTCTTTTAGAGTTTTTAATATTCCGCAAAAATAGCTTAAAAATCCCCTTCAACTACAATTCACCCCCTTGTAGTTGATCTAGTGTTCATACTAGACTAACAAGTAGGGAGAGAATTGAGATATTAATTTGGTTAAAGAATAAGCTACTAAAATTCATTGTTATGAAATACTAATGGACCAAAACCATTCATCAAAAGTCCAAACATTGGCCAAGTCCACAACTGAGTTCTCATCAAATACACCAAAAATTACCAAAGTCTTAAATATAATTGATTAGACGTGACTTTTGCTCAAAAAAGAAATTACCAACACGAAAAATCAAAAATACTCAGGGTTAGTAAGTAGTTGAAACCTACATAACAAAATTTAAGCAAGACTTCATATAGAATAATGTTACAAGGCAAGCATAATGAAGCAATTGAAAGTCAAACATCCTACGTAATAGCATTTTAGTACCAGTTATGCAAGTAAAATGCCACCAGAAACAAAAAATGGGCTCTATACTCACAAATTGATACATAAGCTGCCAATATCCAACGCGAACGTTTCTGTTCTCAGTTCTTCTCAGTGTTATCTGAAGGCGTACCAAGACATATTGAACATAGCTATTAGACTTTCCTAGCTTTACTAGTTCTTCAGCTTCTTCCATCATTGACTGTTTCACCAACCCATTAACAACAAGCTGTAATAGAGCCTCGTCAACTACAAACTGCCGCAAACATCTTCTTACACAACTCAAATGCCAAACCAAAATCACCACAATCACAAAACTTCGCAACAACAGTAGAAAAAGTAATGCTATTCTGAGTAGCACGGATTCTACCAACACATTATACCACCTTTTGCTTCTTCAACATCTCCTTGATCACAACATCCCTTAATCAACACATTAAAAGTACTAACATCCGGTTTCAACCCATCACTCTCCAATCTTTCAAGCAAAGCAACCGCCTTTTCAACCTCCCCTTCATTAACCAACCCTTGCATCTTCAAATTATAACTTGAGTATTCCTCCCCACATTCAACTCATCCATCATACCCCATATTTCCTCACCCCCCCTCAAACCCCTTCTCCCTATAAAACCCATCAAGCAACGTATTCATCGTAACCCCCCTTCGGGCTCAAACCCTTCTCAATCATCTCATCCACCATCAACAACCCATCATCAACCGAACCCGTCTCACAATAAGCATGAATAACAATATTATAACTAACAACATCACATTTCATTAGTCATCCATCTGGGACTTCCCTAAAAGCTTAAACAATTCATCAAACCTCTTAGCTTCCAACCCCGCCTTCAAAACAGCATTGAAAGATTTAACAGTTCTAGGACAATTTAACTTGGGCATTTCGTCGAACACCTTGCGGGCATGATCAAACATGCCCGCTTTTTTAATACAAACTAATGAGGCGTAGTGCAAATCCTTCATGGGTTATATCTTGAAACTCTTTGTGAGATTCAAGAATGTCTTCAATTAGATTGTAACGCTTAGCAATGGCAAGGCGTGAAATGGTGAAGTCATAGATGTTATGGCGGTTGCGGAACTTGGTGGAATTAATTGCAGCTTGTTTGAACTTTTGCGAAGTAATTCGAGGTTGGATTCTTCCAGCAAGTTCTTTGATTGAAATGGGTTTGATCTGTAATGGTGTAGTTGCAGCTGGTACTACTGGTATTTTGTGGGTTTTTAGTATCTTGCGAAGATGAGCACAGGTGTTCGACATTTTATTTTTTTGGGAGTTGAAGATTGATGTGGCTCTTTTCAAAGTGACCTTGGCTATAGGTTGAACGGTTGAAGTCTTATTATGGATTAGCTTATGAAGTACTATTTGCAATGAAAATGCCAACACTACCCTTTCAAAATTTAAACCTACATGTGAGATAGAGGTGGCAAATGGATGGGCCGGGCTGGGTTGGGCTGGGTTTGTGGCGGGCTGGGTTGGGCATATGTGACCCGGTGCGGGCTGGGGGTCGGCGGGGCTGGGTGGGTTGGTGGGCTGGGTTAGAGGAGCGACCAATGGCGGTTTTGGGCGGGCCTGAAACGGGTTGTGGGTGGGGCTGGGTGGTTTGGGTTGGGCTGGTTAATGGGTTGGGTGGGCTAGGTTGGGCTGGTTAATGGGTTGGGTGGGTTTTTAGTATCTTGTGAAGATGAGCACGGGTGTTCGACATTTTTATTTTTGTTTTGGGGGTTGAAGACTGGTAGCTCTTTTGAAAGTGACTTTGGCTATAGGTTGAAGTCTTATTATGGGTTCGCTTATGAAGTACTATTTGCAATGAAAATGCCAACACTACCCTTTCAAAATTTAAACCTACATGTGACTTGTGAGATGTGAAATGTGATTATGTGATAGGTGACATAATTTTATTTTACAAATAAATATTTAAGGCATGTTCATTTCAGTTTAATTTCAGTTCACTTCACAACTCTAATCAGTTCAGCCCAATCAATTCGGCTCTAATCAGTTCAGTTCAGTTCAGCTCCAATCAGTTAGTTGCGCTTCAGTCCATTCTTTTGTAACCATTTTGTTAAATATCGCTATGTTGGTCTAATTTCTTTTACTAATTGCTCTTATTATTATTATTATATTATTATTATTATTATTTATTTTTATATCATTATTATTGAGTATTATTATTATTATTATCCTGTTTATTATTTTTTTAATATAGCTTTATTCGTTATCATTACTATTATCATTAGGGAGGAACATGGTTTAGGTTAAAAGCACAAATAAACACGCGCGTTTTCAGCCCATAATCCAATCAAATCACGTTAAAATGGTTTATGATGTAATTTTGCACGGTCCGATCCAATCATTATTTTATTACTAAATTAAATATATAAATAAATCTAATTTTAAAATATTAATATTAATTTAGTTGCTTGATATTATTATTATTTATAATCATCAACAGGTATTAATATATTAATACAAAGACTATAAAATAATTTTTAGTAATTATCATTATAATCATTAATCATTATTATTTATTAATCTATGTTTTTTTGGTGCTAATGGGGAACAAACCCCGAAAGGAAAGCGAAAAAAAATTAAAATAAAAAAGTGACTAGCTACTAAACGTGGCATAGCCACTCCTCGAATGTCTTCATTAATCAGTCTTTTGCTTAGCTCCAATGACGGGCTTGCCATAACAGTGATTTTGTTGGCTTGTTCCACTCCCTTGTTTGCTAACCAGTCCGCAGCCCGATTGCCCTGTCATAGCAGTGATGGATGTGGACCTCCCACGGAGTCTTTTTGTATCTTCTCCCTGCGGTAGTTGATGATATGGCAGCATTCTCCGCCCACTTGGAATCATCTTTCAAAAGTTGAACCTGAGCAATGTTATCCATTTGGAGCATAAGTTTTTCAGCAGCCAACTCCATTGCCATATCTAGACCCCTTGCAGCTGCCGCTGAGTTCAGCCCTAAAGGCAGAATAGACCCCGAAATGTGCTGGCAAGGCATGAATGAAGATCCCCTTGGTGATCCCGAATTATGCCACCTCACTCCTGCAATACCGGGTGTACCTTTGGCAGCTCCATCAGTGTTCAGCGTATATCATCTCTGATCTGGAAAACGCCATTTTATAAGCATTTCAGTTTTATGTCTGGGTGGATTCTGATACAGACTATACTCCTCTGAGAAGGCTCGCCTAATTTCCAAGAATCGAGCATGGAGAAACAAGTTTGTATCATAAGGTAACTCGCCTTACCTCTGTCAAGTGTTGCTGCATTTCGCCAACGCCAGATCCACCGACAAGTTGTGGCAAAATATGAATCCCAAAAATCTGGGTAATTCTCACCCTCCGCCTTTAAATTACGTTGCAGCCATGTACGTAAGTTTCCTTCAAAAAATTGAGTGTGTCGTGTGAGGGAGAAAGTTGTATCCATATTTTTTTTGCTTCAATGCAATCTCTAAGAATGTGGAGTGTTGTTTCTTCATGTGTCTGACATCTTTGGCATTCGGATCATATGGTGAGGTTTCTCCGCATTCTGTTAGCATTCCCAATCAATCTATCATGAGTGGTTATCAAGAGAGAACGTTTCACTCTTTGCTGGACTGGAACGCGCCAAATGAAGTCCCATTTTTTGTCATTTGGGGTATCTTTATCTCGTCTGATTATTTCCATTGCAGATCTAATGGTGAATTTCCCCACAGAATTGCACTTGCCGATAGAGGAGATCACCTACATTCGGGTTATGCAACCATCTCTGGCCTCAATTTGTTGTAAAGTCCCTGTAGGTAGAAGGTGAGCAAAGAGTTCCCAGTTCCACCATCCATTATTAATCCAAGCATCTTGTACCCTCATGTTTTCCAACGCTTGAGGAATAGGTTGGATAAGCTGGTCTCGAAGGGGATGATGATTCACCAGTTTTGATCCCAGAAGGATGTTGTGGCTCCATTACCCACTGCTATTTGAGCACCTTCACAAAGTACTCGTGCATTTTCTACTATACCACGCCATGCATTTGACATATTTGCCTTTGGGGTAAACATGTTGATGTCGCAACGCCCTTGACAGTATTTAGCTCGTACAACACGAGACCAAAGAGATGAAGGTTCCGTAAGAAGACGACATCCCAATTTAATCAAAAAGGCGACGTTTGCTTGCCTCATGGATCGAAATCCCAAACCTCCTTTGTCTTTCGGTTGCTGCAGTTGTTCCCAGGATTTGATGTGGATTTTGCGTTGGTCTTCATTACCACCCGAGATGAATCTTTTGTTTTTTTATCTATGTTATCACAGATCACACGTGGAATCTCCGTTGTTTGCATTGTGTAATAAGCTAAGGTGGACATGGTGGACTTTGCCAATGTGACCTTACCCGCAAGAGATAGGTGTTTTGTCTTCCACCCCGTCAACCTTCGGTCCCCTTTTCCACAATAATGTCGTACCAAATTATCCCTTGTAACTCTACTGGATAATGTTGGCATTCAAAGATAAACCAAGGTCGTCTGTAGCATCAATTTGGAGTACAGAGGCTATAGCCGTTACTTCTTCTAGTTGGGTATTCTTTGGCAGAATAAAGTTCTGGATTTTGAGAAGCTAACCTTATACCCAGAGGCATTGCAGAAGACGTTCTAGGCATTGTCGGATTGTGGCAGCTTGGTCCAATGAAGCAACAAGGACAATATCATCGGCTTCAAGAACAGGTTTGAGAGCTTGGTCCATTACGACTCACTGTTATTGGTTTCAAACACCCGTCAATAAGTGTCTCTTCAATGACTTGATTGAGTCTCTCCATGCACATTACAAAGAGTGGAGTGACAGAGGATCGCCTTGTCCTCCCCCCGAAGGTCTAAAGGACTTAAAGTGACTCACCATTCCACAAAACCCGTATAGACGGAGACGTGGCACACTCCATTATAATATCAATAAGCAGCAGCGGGAAGTTAATTTGTAGGAGCGTGTCATGGATGAATGACCACCTAAGTCGATCGTAAGCTTTTTCAAAGTCTATCTTTATTGCCATGTAACATAAGCCCTTGTTTTTGTTTCATGGTAAGTAGAACTTCTTGCCTGATCACAATATTATCCGTGATTTGACGTCCCGGAACAAAACTTGTTTGTGTGTAGGAGATCAAATTTGGAAGGAATGGCTTGATATGGATTTGACGATCGCTTTTGTAATGATTTTGTAAGTGACGTTGCATAAGCTAATCGGCCGAAATTGTGAGGGGATCTCTGGACTGTCTATTTTGGGAATGAGAACCAGGAATGTATCATTGCAATTTTCTGGCACACCTTTTCCTTCAAGCACTCGGAGTGTTTGGTCATAAACCTTCTCCGCAACAATGTCCCAATTTTTTTGGTAGAAAAGCGCTTGAAAACCGTCGGGACCCGGGGCTTTGAAACCGTATGGTGGATTACATTATCAATCTCACATCGAGTGAAGGGTCTCGATAATTTCCTCCAGTCCTCAAGTGGAAATTCTGCCTGGAAAGAGGTATATTGGTAGATCATTTGTCACTTCATTGCCTTCTTCAGTGAAGAGCTCTTTGAAGTATTTAACCGCTATCTGTTGCACTTCTTCTTTGTCATGGGTCCAATCATCATCACTAATTCTTATGACTGCAATTTTATTCTTCCAGCGCCTCACCCCAGTACTAAGATGAAAAAAGAAGTATTTTTGTCCCCATGTTGCATCCACTGAACTTGGGATTTTTGGTACCAAAGGTTCTTCTTGTTCTAGAGTTTCATCTAATTCGCGCCTCAGTTTCGATTCCAATTTTAATAGAACAAGGTTCTTTGGATTCCCGCAATGCGATTCATTTAAAAGATTTTTCTTACAGAAAATATTTCCAAAGGTTACCTTGTTCCACTCTTGTAAATCCTGAGACAGTTTATTTAATGATGAAACTAGAGGAGAATCATTATTCCATTTTTGAATGAAAAATCTCTAAAATTTTCATGCACCATCCAAGCAGCTTGAAAACGAAACAGGCTGATATTACCTATTGGAGCGAGGCCATTTGGTGATATCAAGAATGGGCAGTGGTCCGCTGGTGCTGGTAAGTGTCTCATTTTAGCATTATCGAACCGCATACCCCACGCCCCGTTGCACAGAGCTCGATCAAGTCTCGCACTACTTCTTGTTTCTGGTGAATTACCTCTAGCCCAAGTGTGAGAAGGGCCTGAAAATTCTACCTCTAAAAGCTCCATATCTTCAATCCAATGATTGAATCTTGCATTCGTTATGTAGGAGTCAGCACTAGTAAAGAAGTTCGTTCCCAATTATATCTTGTGTCATTGAAGTCCCCGGCTAAAAGCCAAGGTTTGTTGTGAGTCTGTGCAAAGTCATGAAGAGGTTTCCAAAGATCCTGTCTTTTTGCCGCGTCCGGGCTAGCATAGATAGCCGAGAAGTACCAAGGTTTCTCCATTGCAAGTAATCTCTCCATGATGATATGTTGGTTGTGTTGATCAAGAGTAGTAATAGTCACCTCTTGTGTCTTCCAGTAGACCCAAATCCCCCCACTAAAACCATGAGCGTCAACCCTCGTGTGACCATTATAGCCAAGTATACGGGCTACATTCTGAGAGCATGATCTCCACCCTTATGAGTCTCCACAAGAGTAAGGACATTCGGATGATGAATGTGCAACATCTCACGAAGGACAACAAGGAAAGCACAGTTCCCTGCCCCTTGGACATTCCAAATCATACAAGTGATTGGATTTGAGTTTGGAGAAAGATTCGGGTATCGGTCTTCCATTAACAAAGGAATAGATGGCGGCGAGTCCAAATAGGCATCCACAATTAATCTTAACATATGATTAATATTATTGGGGATTAGTGTCACCACCATTCCGGTGGCTCGTGCGTCAGTTCCATCCATGTTTGGAATCGAACTTCTAACATGTGTGACAAGGGGTTCACAATTCCCATGTATGGAACTTCCATCTCTCTCCTTACACATAAGAGTTTTTTCCGGGGGATTTTCAATAGTATAGGTGAGGGGGGTGGATGAGACATGGCTGCAGGTGTAGATTTGTGAATTTTTTGGTCAGTAGAGGTAGACTGAATGCTTGCTTCTGTGGTGGCTTGTTGGGACAAACTTGGGATGGATTGGAAGATAACTATGGAATTTTCTTTGCCTAATTCAGTGGAAATTGTAATTGGAGTGGGGATAGCATTCAAGTCCACGTTCAGGTCTTGAGAGAGGGCTTCTTTGGGTGGGCTTTGATGGTATCTTTTGGTTAATCATTGATTTTGCTACCCATACAGATTTTTGCCTGATTGATGATCATCTTTTCCAATTTGAAAAAGATTTTCCTTCGTTATCTAAGGAAACAAATTTCAAAGTATTATCTCCTAATTCAATTGTTTCATATTGACTCAAGTCATTTGACTTGGTTTTCCCTGAGGTGTGATCTTTATCTTGCATGATATCTTGCTCTTGTATTACAGTTGTTTCCCTATTTTGCTCTAATTACTCATCTTGACCGGAATCCAGCCCTTCCTCCGTTTTTAATTAAATGTGACACTTTCTATATAAGGAAGTTTGGAATTAATTGTGACACTTTCTTTTTAGGCAAATCTTTCTCTCTATCTCTCTCCTATCACATGGGTCCTCTTTTTCTTTCTCTCTATCTACTTTCCTCTCCAAAAATTGTCTAGGAGTCCGTGAAATTAAAAGTGTCACAACTAATAAAAAACGGAGGAAGTATATGGAATCTCTCCCCTACTCCACGATTTTTGTGCATTACCATTTTCTTTGCCCTTGTTCTTTTGCTGATTTTGAGCAATACCATATTTATTAAGCACGTTTTTCTCTGGTTTGGATTCGGGTCGAGTTTTTCAGTTCTCGGGTTGCGCCTACGGATTGGTTTTTTCGCAAGCATCCAAGAACCAAAATCTTCCACATTTTCTGATTTGTTCTGGCAAAACTCATTTGTTTTCTGGTTGTTTATGGCAACATCACCATCAGCTAAATCCAAATTACCAATGTGTTGGGAAGTACATTCTCCATCTTTGTGTCCAATTTTTCCGCATTGATAGCAGATCATCCTAATTCCTTCATATTGAATTCGCCATATTTTCCCGTTTAGCCAAAATTTCGAGAGAAGTGGTTATGAGAAATCAATTTATTTCGACGCTCAGCATAACGAATTGACCTCTTTATGCTGTGGCTGTTGTTTTATCGACTTTAATCACTTACCCTATTTTTGAACCTACTTTTCTCAAGAAATTGACATTGAAGTATTCAACAGGTAGGTTAGGAATCCTTACCCAGGCTGTCAGGATGCGTATAGGAGCTTCTTCTAGAATGAAATTTGGTACCCATTTACAGATTGTGAGATAATGCTGGTCGATCATCCAGGGGCCTTGGGTAAGAACAAAATTGTAGTCATCCATTGCCGTGAATCTTGCTATGTAGAAATCACAGCCAATGTCAGTGAGAGCCAGATAGATTGTATTATTCCATTTTTTATTCAATTTTTTCATAAGACCCGTATAACCAATTTTATCATCAAACATCTTAATGATTAGAGAGGAATTCCAAGGAGAGCGTATTTGTTTTTTCTCCTCTTTGGTAAGGAGGATGGCTGGGCATTTTTGGTTATTAATGAATTCCTCAGGGGCCATATCATCGTCGGATGGATCATTCATCCTCCAAATTGAAATCATCAAATTGGTGTTCCTGGCTTGATTGGCCGAAACCTGGTTATTTAGGTTGCCGCCTCTCACCAGATCTCTAAACGAGGATGATAAAATGTGACCATTTTGAGGATTGGGATGAGGTTGGTGAAATGGCTTAGCTTGTTGTTATTGATGTGCAGAAGGAGGTGGGTCGCCATTCCCGTCTTCCTCCATCAGCTCATCTTGTTTACAGAAAATCAAGTGATTAATTTTGCGTTTGGATTTCTTCGTGGCTCTTTTCCGCTGATCAGTGGTTGCTGGTTGTGGATTTGGAGGGAGTGCCTCCATTAGATAGTGAGAGAATTTTTACTTTAGAGAGCGTTTATCGCTAGAGCTATTACTTGAATATATTTTGAATTTATTATTAATCTATGATTATTAATATTATTTATTTATAATTATCATTTAAAAATATCCAAAATACAATTATTATTATTCATTATTATTACCTATCATCATAGTTATATTTATTTAATATTCATATTATTATTTAAATATTATTTATATATTAATTCAATTCAATTCAATTCAGTTCAGTTCAACTCCAATCAGTTCAGTTCAGTTCAGTTATTTTCAGTATGGTGTTTATGTAATTGGTTCTCTATTCGTTCTCATTTGATGTTACCATTTAGAATTTGGGGGGAACCAACATAAATTAAGGTGGATAAGAATCTTTTTAATTTTATATGATATAAAGTGAATTTTTGTACCTTTTTACTTTTGAAAAGGTAAGAGAGAGAAAGAAAAGTGGGTGAGAGAAATAAATGATTCTAAAGTGGGTCATGTGTAAGACAAAAATTAAAAATGTGCTTCTTCCATATGGAATTAGATGCTACACTTTTTTTGGGACTCCAATGCATTTTTTTGATGTAAGAGGGATAGAGAGGAAAAGTCATGTGGTAGTAGGAGAGAGATAGTGAGAAGGAAAAGCCAAATAAAGAAGTATAGCATCTAATAAGAAATTTCCTTATTTGAAAAGTGTAGCAACTAAAAAACGGAAAAATAGTAAATATTTGGTTGTTGAGGGGTAAGATAGGCAAATAAATATTTTTAAAATAGAAAAGATACAAAGTGGGAAGAACTTTTAGAAACATCACAAAAGGAAAATGTAAACATCAAATGGGAACAGAACGAGGGAGTATAATATATAGTGTGTTTGTGTATCTTCTAAAACTTATAGTGTTGCTTCAATCTTAACAAACTTAGGGTCTGTTCTTCGCTTATTTTCAGTTTAATTTAGTTCAGCTTAATTTAATTCAATTCATTCAGTTTAACTGCAGCAATACGTTTTCTAGCATACTTATTTATTCGATTCAGTACAGCTCAGCTATATATGTTATGTCGAAGAGAACATGCTCTTAATTGATATAAACAATAAATACTAAAAGATAAACACCATATATTTATCACTATAAACACTAAACAATTTTTTTTAAAAAAAGAACCCTAAACAAACTATAGGTGTTTCCTACTTTCCTTTTATACTTTTCATAATCTTTATTTCTTTTCTCGCTTTCAATAACTAGTCTATTTTCATGCATAATTTTAAATGTTTTCACGCGCGTCGCATGCAGTCCGAGCTAGTTATACATAATGGGAACTACCCTTGCTAAATTTAGACAAGCCACCTTAAAAATCTTTTGAGAATGGAGAAATAGGGGACATATATTCCTTATTGAGACACTTCCATGCATCTGCAATCATCCAACTAACATGTCGTCTCGCACTCTCGGATGAGCTACTTTTATGTTCTTTCATGTAGCAACCTATGAAGGAACAATCATTTCCACCTGGGCTTCTGTCCTGTAAACATAATACATTGAGTACATTATATAATCAATGGGGAGAGAACTTGTTT